>JAUIMM010000040.1:29200000-30400000 GCA_031769625.1 Taudactylus pleione | reverse complement strand
TATCAAAAGAGTTCATACGTCAATAGGTTAGAACATGCATTCTGACTCCTAAATAAGATTACGGTATGTAGTCAAGAAGCCGGCGATCGGCATTCTGACTGTAAAATCCCGGCATGGGAGTAATGACAGGCATCAAAATCCCGATGCCTATCATTATCCACCTGCCGAAATCCTGATGCCCGGCATACCGAACGAAGGTAAGCTGGGTGTCACGAGCAGACAGCCGTGGGGGAGAGGGTTAGGTTTAGGGGCTCCCAGGGAGACTTAAGTTTAGGCAACCCCTCAGGAAGGTTAGGATTAGGCTAGGGGAATGGGGGGTTAGAGTTAGGCTCCCCCAGGGGAGGTTAGGGCTAGGCACCTCACCGGGAGGGTTAAGTTTAGGGTGCAGTGAGGGGGGTTAGGTTTAGGCACCCCTAGGGGGGAGGTTAGGGTTAAACACAAAGGGGGAGGTTAGGGTTAGGCACACTTAAGGCAGGTTTAGGGAGGGGAGAGAGGTAGGGATAGCGTACTTACCTGCCCTGTCGGGATCTGTGCTGTTCGGGCTGCCGGCTTTGGGATTTCAACCGCCGCCTCATGTTCGGCGGTCATTCATACCGATCCCTAAGATTACTGGCTCTGTGTTGTCCTACAAGAAGTCACTTTTGAAACATCTAAATAGTGCAGACAAAGCAGTCATACCAATACACTAGAGATCTACGGCTCCGTCCACCATAGCAGAATGGTTCTCTAGACTGGAATTTAATATGACCATGGACGACCTTATGATGTTTGGCGCTACTAAATTTAGAGACTTTAGTGCTGTTTGGGGACCTTGGCTACTGTTTAAAGGGTCTCCCACTTACCTCAATAAACTCCATGGTGGTCTATAATCTGCCAGTCTCATTACTTACCCTAATTCCTTCACGGGTTGTCCCCCCTCTTCCCTCCTTCCCTCACACTGCTCTAAGTATCTTTATTATTTTATTTTCTTATTTACTACAATAATTACTATTTGCCCTGAGAGTTGGTATCTGTACTGTATTCTGCCTACCAGTAATTATGTTATATTTCCCTCTGTACATATACTATAAAGATATAGACAATACCTTGGTTTTTTTGTGGATGTTATGCACCCCACTGTATGTTTATGACTTTGGTGACCCCAATAGAAAAATATTAGGTCCCAGTAGTGCACCATGTAAAAACTCTTATATGTCTGAAACTTGGATTAGCATAAGGTCAATCAGGCTTCCGGAGCAAACAGCCATTTTGCGTCTGTCTCAGCCCCAATAAGTCTAGAAAACATGTTTCCTGATCTTTCTTCTCTGATCTTATGGTCTGTCCTCTTCCCTTCATTGCAGAGAATACCTGAACCCCAGACAGCAAAAGTCAAACAGTCACAGCAACATGCTATAGTTACCGCAACTTTGTACAATTAAAGTGCGATACAGTGAGGTACATTCAATCATTAATAAACATACTGAAAAATTGGAGATCTTTAACAATAAAGCAAACACATCTAATTTACTGTACATGTATTGGATTGCCTTGTAATCCATTTAAATAAGGATATATAAAATAACAATGCATTACTCTTGACTTAGATAATTACTGAATGCCTATTTAATTTAAATTGCAACATCCACAACTCCCTCCCTGCTTAGTAGCCAGACTGCTTTAATGCAGGAGGCAGTGTTCTTTCTGCATCATCGCCGATATCATGCAGCAGCGCCCAAGTGTACAAACCCCCACCTTCCCCAATGGGTTACCAGTAGGAAGGTGTGCTATGCCCACATAAAAGATGGGTAAATCAAATTGACTGAGGTACTAATTAATCCACCTGTGCTCAAGCATGGATATCTTTAAAGTGTGCACTGTATTGGCAGAGTTTTTGAACCTCCCGTCTAGAGTATATACATTATATATATATATATATATATATATATACATACAGTATATGCCATACGTATATATATATATATATATATATTTATTTATTTTTTTCATTTTTTTTTTGTTACGCTGTTTTCCCCCAAAAGAAAATAATTAAAGTAAAGCACTGTGGAGTCAGTGGTAGATTATTGCAGACAGTGTACCCATACCAGGGAAGTGGTTCCATTTCAGTTCAGTTGCTGGACAGAATACATTTAAGTGTCATTGATGTTGTCATCTTTCAGCCTTCTTTGGTGATACATGTTGGCTCAATGGTTGGAGCAATTTCTAGCAAACATGGGCAACTACAATTTGGTTTCCAGCAGCGAGAATGAAGCAAAACAATAACACCAGGCACACAGTTACCGCAGGATAACCACAAGTAACAGTAACTGCACAGAAATGCTAGTTGCCAATACTGCTGTATTATTGGAGATGCTTAACAATGGCCACACGCACTTTTCCTATAAGCAACTACAATTGATATTTTGCTTAATGTATCAAGTGTTCTCCACACCTCGTATATTGTAAGCACATTTGGGCAGGACCATATTTACCTTCTGTTTTATGTAATTGTATTTAATCTTTTTGTATTATGACCCCCTCAGTGTACAGCGCTGCATAATGTGTGAGCACTTTATGAATAACATATAATAATAGTTATACTTTCTCTTAAGAGGAAAGTTTCAGTATTATCTTCATTGCAACTGACATGGGTTTATTGAGAAGAAAACAAAGCAAATAATGAACTGCATCCACTGTGCAGCGTAGAATGCCATGTTTTGCACCAGGTTGCCCTCCACACAGGGCACTCACTGTGCATTACTACTGTATACTCCTCACTTGGGCATTCCATCTACAAAGCAGAAGTGTGCCTCTGTGCAGGAAAGTGGAGAAATCTTTAGTCTCTCTGAGCAAGACTGTACACTTCACAACAAATTATTGTTGATATATACCTTATGAAATATTACAAAAGTTTCATTTTTGAATGGAAATAAATACAACTTATTTTTTTTAAGCCTAACAGAAAAAAGAAGTCATGTAGACTGGAAACATTAAGGCTTTAAATAATATTAATTGTTTCCAGCTTGGCTTCATGACATTTTAGTATGATAAGGTTTAATGTTGCCATCTGGTTTACATTATATCAGTAATCTGATGAATCAAGGACTTTCTCATGTCAGAATTGTTTTGCAATGTTATTTATAACTACATAAAATTTGGAAGTTTACCTGAAGTAATCTGTTAGTAATATCAGTAAAAGCTAAGGACCAATACCTAATTTCAGCCAAAATGTACAGTAGGATTGTGCAAGGGTGCAGAGGGAGGCAATGGTGCACACATGGAGGGTTTCTGAGTACTCCAAATTCCACCTGACAAATCAAATAATTTTTTTCAGAGACGGAGAAAGCTTTGTCTCTGTCTCTGCTCCGCCCGTAATAGCTCCTTAGACAGAGAGTTCTGATGGCCAAGGGATCTGCTGTGCATGTGTTTTATGTATATATATATCACATAGCACATATCTACCTTAGTGTGGTCAGTGACTATAAAGCGCCCGGGCCAGCCTGGGAGCTTAACAGATATGCAGACCTCTCAGAGAGGTACTACGATGTTCATAAAATGCCATGACCATGTCCCCTTCAGTGATGCCCCACACTCTAAAACCTCATCTCCTCTCAATCCTCAAATCCCCAACATCTCTTCACCACCTTCAACTCCCTGCTCCGCCCACCCCCTCCGCGCCTCCCCTCCTCGCTCTCTGCCCTTGATTTTGCTACCTACTTTACATCTAAAATTGACTCCATACGTCAGGACATCATATCCCACCAGTCCCCCTGCTATCCACTTCAGCCTCTCTTCCCAGATCACCCCTCTCCTTCAATTTTACAGACTCTTACTTTCTTCTCCCCTGTAAGGGGAGAAGTCATGTCCCTCATCTAGTCCTCCCCCCCTTCCACCTCCCCCCTTGACCCTATCCCTTCACGTCTCCTCCGCTACCTCTCTCCTTCTGCCTGCTCCCATCTTGCCCACCTCTTTAATCTCTCCCTATCATCAGGCACTGTCCCATCTGCATTCAAACATGCCCTTGTCTCCCCATACTAAAAAAAACAACCCTTGATTCTAACACTCTCTCCAACTACCGTCCCATCTCTCTCCTCCCTTTTGCTTCCAAGCTCCTTGAGCGTGTTGTTTTCAAGCGCTTTACCACCTTTCTTTCCTCTCATTCCCTCCTTGACCCTTTTCAGTCTGGCTTCCGCTCTCTCCACTCCACTGAAACTGACCTCACAAAAGTCAGCAATGACCTCCTTACTGCCAAATCCAAGGGCCACTACTCTCTGCTCATTCTCCTTGACCTTTCTGCTGCTTTTGACACTGTGGACCACCCTCTCCTTCTGCAAATCCTTCACTCCCTTGGTCTGCGTGACACTGCCCTCTCCTGGCTAGCCTCCTACCTCTCTGACCGATCCTTCTCTGTCTCCTCTCATGACTCCTCTTCTCCCCCACAGCCTCTTGCAGTGGGTGTTCCCCAAGGTTCTGTTCTTGGACCTCTCCTTTTCTCACTCTATACATCCTCACTAGGTGAACTAATCAGCTCTTTTGACCTCCAATATCATCTCTATGCTGATGATACTCAGATCTACCTTTCCTCCCCTGACCTCTCTCCTTCTCTCCTCACTCGTGTCTCCAACTGTCTCTCTGCCATTTCTTTCTGGATGTCCCAGCGATTTCTTAAACTTAATATGTCTAAGACTGAGCTTATCATCTTCCCTCACCCCTACATAACCACACTTCCCACCATTTCTTTATCAATTGATGGCACAACGATCTGCTCTAGCCCCAAAGTGCGCTGTCTTGGAGTTATCCTGGACTCCTCCCTCTCCTTCAAACCACATATCCAGAATCTCTCACAGTCCTGTCGCTTTCATCTTAAAAATATTTCCAAGATTAGACCCTTTCTCACCCAGGATGCCACTAAAACCCTCATACACTCATTGGTCATCTCCAGATTGGACTACTGTAACCTTCTCCTATCTGGCCTCCCCAAATCCCTTCTCTACCCTCTCCAGTCTGTCCTCAATGCTGCTGCTCAGCTCATCTTCCTCTCAAAATGCTCTGCATCTGCCTCCCCTCTCCTACAAGCCCTCCACTGGCTCCCCTTCCCCTTTAGAACGCAATTTAAGGTTCTCACACTCACTTACAAAACCCTCAGCCATTCCTCTCCTATTTACATCTCTGATCTCATCTCCCTTCAATCTCCAGTCCGCCCTCTTCATTCAACAAATGCACGCCGCCTCTCATGCCAATTGAATACTTCCTCGAACTCCCGCCTACAAGATTTTGCCCGTGCTGCTCCCCACCTTTGGAACTCTCTCCCGCTTCCGATCAGACTCTCCACCTCTCTACAATCCTTCAAACGTGCTCTCAAGACCCACTATATCATCAAAGCCTTCCAGCTCTCATCTTAACTTGCTGCTACATACTCCTCTCTCCCTGCCTACCCCATCTATTTCACCCCTGTCTGTCTGTCCCTCCCCCTTAGAATGTAAGCTCCTATGAGCAGGGCCCTCTACCCTCTTGTGCATCTCCTTACTATACCTTCATCTACTTCTTACTCTCTACCAGGGCACCTAACACTTGATTGCTTTGCATTGTTGCTTATCTGGGTGTTATGGTCGTGAATGTAGCAATGTATATTATCCATGTCCTGTAATGTATTGTACTGTACTGTAAGTCACTGTAAATCAATCTATTTGTTTATGTACTTTGTAAGGCGCTGCGGAACACTTGTGGCGCCATATAAATAAATGATAATAATAATAATAATAATAATAATAATAATAATATGGTCATGACTCTTTAGTATCAGGTCCCAAAAATCTCCTGCTGGCCCTGGTAACACAAGACATGCTTATGTGATAATGAATGATGAATACTAGAATGAAGCATAATATCTGAAGAGAGAGCCTGCACATATATCACTGCAGGACTTCATTTTGCCATTTTAATGAACTTTAGACATAAGTAACAGAGACCATAGAGTATTTAAAAAGTCAAGTACACTTCCTTGACGATATTGAAAAAACTGCAAATGAACAAACACCTTTAGTGATACTTTGATTGTGATTAAAAAGTTACTTACTTCTTGGTATTCCTGAATCTGCATATGATATACAGTAGCCAGAAATGGAGAAACAAATAAAAAATTGTTAAAGAAATTTTTATGAAATTTGAAAAAAAAAATATTTTAATTTTGCAGTAGTAATCTGGAGATATTCATGGAATATTTTGTAGAATGGTAGAATTTTGCAATATCTAGTCACAATAGTGCAATGGATATACTAGGCCATTACAACCTTTGGACCTCCAGGCATTATGGAACTAAAAGCCTCATCATGCTTTGCCAGAGCACTGACAGTTGGCAGGGTATGCTGGGATTTATAGTTTCACAACACCTGGAGAGTCACAGGTTATCCAGGCTTAGGCTAGGCGACTCAAGCTGTCAAATTTTTTATTTTATTTTAATTTTTAAAAAGATTATATATTTCTTATAAGAATTACAATTTTTAAAAGGTATACTTTTTTTTAATGTAAATGTTCAGTTGGTATAATTCCTCAGATGGTATAATGTCAAATACCAGTAGCTGGCTCTGACTTAATGTGTGTCCCATACATTGAATGTGTTTTAATAAAGCTATTTCATAGTAACATAATGTCATGATTTTAATGTAGCTATCATCATGGACAGTTGGCAATGTTCAGCTGCCAAACAGAGCATTGCTGCTTTACTCCTAATGCTTGTGCCTTTGACTATATATCACTCCATCCATGTGCCTAATATATCTTTAGAATTATTATTTGAAACAGAATGCTGATGTAATATATGTGCTATTACTATTAGCCTTTATCAATATAATCTATAATGTACATGGTTTACTACTTTGATTTACTGTACATGAATATACAATGCACTGAAAATTCCACAGATGTGGTCAAACTTTATCATGCTATAAATTATTTCTAGTTTGTACTTTAATTGTCTAAAGTGTTGTCACAGTTTAATATTGTTACAATTTTATAATATGAACATAATGCAGTGAGTTAGTTATTGGATACATATCCATAATAACATCTGCTTAATATTTATATTAATTCACAGAGTAAAAAACGTAGGAATCCCAACCTACAGAATACATTTTTCTGCACCAACAACATTACACATTCCAGATGTATATCACAAACAACATAGTAAAACACTGTTTGAGAACAAGGAAATGTTTGCATAGTTTTGCTACATTTTAATAGTATGTGCTACACTCAAATTATATATATTACAAGCACATGAAACTGATGGCTGAATTCACATGCATTTCCGTCTCTAAGTGGTTTTTCACCTTACCCTCCAGCCTTACCTGTGTGCTCTGTGGAGTGGAGCCTGCTGTAATACTGTACAAGAAGTCTACCAAGAAGTCTGCAAAGTATCTTACAGATCTTGACTGTAAATGTCAGCACTGCAGCAAGGAGTTACTGTATGTGAAAACTTTTTTCTGCCGGGAATTGCAGCTTCTTGGCAGATGGAAAATTCAGGGGGAGGAGAATGGGGCCCAGTCTATGCGAGCATGTATCTTCCTAATTTATCTATTGAGAATGGTACATGAAATTCTTTTATCTGATGTCAGCAAAGCTGTAGGCATTTCTAAAGATACAGTACATGCAACGTTTTATTTTTTTTGTGCACAGTTTAAACATCTGTTTGTTTAAAGTGCCTGCAGTTCTTAGATGTGGTAATCATTTATTGTTTACAGTCTACATACCAGGAAAAGTATAATGATGCAGGAAAGTCTTTGGCTAAAGAATTTTAAACCTACAGTACCAATATTCCAGAGTGACTGGTGTTTCTGCCTCTTGTATCACAATGTATCCTTACAGATGACTATTCTATCCTGCAACATAAAAATCATATAATGCTATATTAAGGGGAATTTTGGTGTAGCCAGGAATTTCCTAAGGACTACCATTTACAGAGTTGACTCTTAAATGAATTCAAACCCATGGGAATCAAATAAATATCAAAATAAATATTTAGGCAATCACAATTCAACAGTATAATGAACCATATTACATAATTCAAACAAATAAAAAAATTTTGGTACACTTTTCAAAACTATACTCAAGATGCAGTCTTTAATGGTCCCTAACAAGTTCATTACATTTTTACACCATTCTTGTGTGTATTTTAAAGTTTTATAATCTTGTGTTGTAGTGTAAACATTCATTATGTGCATTTTATTTTACATTTTTTGTTATTTCTAAAATTAAATTTTATTAGAATTCAATGATCTACAGTTATTTACATCTATTATGTTCTTGAATTTATTAACTAAATCATATTTAGTTTAGTTTTTACATTAGTTTTTCTCCAGTTTGCACCATCAAATTTTAAAGTTTACACCATTATATAGAACCGGACGTTTTTTTTCGTTGTTTCATTTCAGTGGAAGTTACAAATACATTAGGGCTTTCACACTGCATGAACATGGCATGAACATGGCATGGTCGCTGTGTTACAACCGTAATAACCACTGACTAGGACAGCTGCCGTCCACGGTTTTCAGTTTAAAAGATTGAAAAGAGATTGAAAACATAAAACATTAACATTGCATTCGACACAAAACCGTTGCTTGTGAAAGTGACTGATCCAGAGAAAAAAACCTGCCAATTTGTTTCCGAATGGAGAAAACCGTGTGTAATAGCCCATAGGGAAAAAGTCTTCCTATATAGAACATCACTAAGGATTTTGGAAGGCCTACTGAAAAGTTTTTCAGCATTTTTAAATGTACAAAATGAGGTACTTTGTTTTAGGTGCAGTAAACAACCAAAAGAATTGAGGGGAAAAAGTCGATGAATTTGGTCCTTCATATGCAGGCCTCTTAAATCTTTGTATTATATATTTTTATGCTGTCATAGCACTAGTCTTTCTTTCAGGCTAAGCAAGAGGTGCCATGAAATTATACATTTCTTTGTTCTCCATTGTTTTTCTATTTTTTAGTTTTGAAAATTGTTTTTGATTTTAATATAATTGCCCTTCTGATTTTAATATAGCTTATCAGAACACAACAAAATCTTTGAAGAACAGTAGGGAAGCCTAATATTGTTGTCCTTAAGCTCTAATGTATCTAAAGGCATATGACTAGTGATGTTATCCAGTGTTTTTATTTTGCATTCATGTAAGGATTGAAATATATATATGTGGATTATTTTCTTAATATTTTATTGTAGTGCTCTGTTACCTGTGGAAAGGGAGTAAAACATCGAAATGTTCTCTGCATTTCTAATGGACAGCAAATCGATGATTCAAATTGCAAACATTTAAGGAAGCTTCGTACGCAGAAGATGTGTAAGATTGGCAGATGTCCTTCATGGAAAAGTGGAAAGTGGGGAGAAGTAAGAAATATCCTGACCACTATCAGTGTACTCATATGTCATTCTAGGTTTATGAAATTGTCATTGATATATACTGTACCTGGGTTTAGTTAATTTTCTTTAAGTATTTCTGGGTATAAAATAAGTGTTGAAAACTTAGGGCCTGATTCAGACCCACTCGCGAGCGGCTGTCCGCTCGCAAGTGGGTCGATGTTATGCACTGAGCATGCGCACGACGGAGGGAGCTCCGTCGTGCGCATGCGCCAGACGCGACGAGCGAAGGAAAGTCCTTCGCTCGTTGTGTCCGATCAAAGGGGGCATGCTGTCAATGTTGATTGACAGCACGCCCCCTTTGGTGGGCGTGCCGGGGGCGTGCCTCCCTGACGGGGGCGTTCCCACGGGAACGCCTCCCGTCAGAAGCCGGCCCACTGACATCACTAGTGATGTCAGTGGGAGTGATTTTGGCTCTGATAGAGCCAATATCACTCCGGAGCTTGCGGTTGAAAACCTCAACCGCAGGCTCCGGCTCGCAATTTCGATGGTCGCGATGGTCTCGTCCATCGCGGCCATCAAAAAGCACGCTCGTATAGCCTGTGGGTGGTGACCCACAGCTATACGAGCGTCCAGGAGGACGCTCCATGAAAATGGAGCCCGGCCCTCATTCAGAGCGTGCGCTCTGCTCAGAGCGTACGGCTCTGAATGAGGGCCTTAATCAATAGACTGTACTGTAAGAAGTATAAATATAATAATGTTTTAATTATTTTTTTTTAGACTATGAAATACATACTTTAGTTCAAATGTAAGAAAGAACAAATGGAGTTTGAGTTTAAGTAAACCTTAACATACTAGATAATACAGTACCCAGTAGATCCCTAGTAAACATTTTCTCACTAACTAAATACTATATCCACCAAAATAACCATTAAATATTGTAGGGCATCATCAAACAATGTAAACAAAGAATACCCTTAAGGGAACAAAATAAAAAGAATTATAAAAGATAAATACAACTTCAACTCTTCAATAAAATATGTAAATTGTCTGATATGAAAACATTATATATATATATATATATATAAACTGAACATATCACACCAACATAGTTTACTGCATAATCCTTGTCCTGTATTTGATGGAGGAATAAAGATATGCTGGGTTTGTTAGATTTTGCACACACACAGAAAGCTTGACACATTTGACACATTTTAAAATAGGGTAGACAGTAGTGGGGTTCTAATTGGTTGTCTCTATGTATACAGGCATACATATAAAATGGCAAATAACATGTCTGCTGAACTACTAACTTGTTTTAAATTTACAATCATCTTCGTAAATTAATTTTAGTATGGGCTCGCATATTAGAGAAACTCGATGATTTGTCCCAATGCAGCTCTTGTGAAAATATAATTTTGGAGAATTTGTACAGTTGCTGTAACTGAGTGGCTCCCAAACTTTTTTGAATCACGACGCCCTAGAAAATCGGCATGTTTTTTACAGCACTCCTAGGCAAAATTTTCTTATTGAGATATTCAGAAAAAAAAAATTAAATTAAGTAAATTGTGCTTACCTGTCACCCTTAGGTACATTTGTGATGGTGGACAGGGATTTACTTCTGTTTGTCCACATATTTTATGTTTGACAGCCACCACCTCTGGTTTAGCACATCACATTGACAGTAAATGATTTGATTTGGTCCTGGACCACTAGCCCATGGCACCACTGAAAGTGCCCCACGGTACCCAGTTTGTGAGCCACTGCTGCAGCTTATTATTCTTCAGTACAAAACAAACTGTTTTATTCATTTGGGCAATGGCTTAAATGATAATGTTGCATGGTGGTAACAAATCAGTAATGTTGCATGTGTTCCTTGCTGCCAACCATAAGGAAATCATTTCTCTTGACTATCTGAAATTGTCTTTTTGTAATCAGACTAATGAAACATATTTATAAAGCTAAATACATTAGTTTTTAAAAATGTTGGCCAGTGATGTTCTCTTGTTGCTATTCCAAAGGGATATGTATTTGTTATTATAAAATACTTGTTTCCTTTCTTAGTGTTCAGCAACCTGCGGAGCAGGAGTCCAGTACAGACAGGTGTATTGTAGAATGAAAGGACAGGGACGAATTGAGGAGACATTTTGCAATCCTACAACTCGCCCAAACACCCGGGCGCATTGCACATTACCTGACTGCATCCGGTATTATTGGTTTGCGGATGTATTTCCTGCTGTGAGTATCTTTAATATTTCATCAAAAAAATTATTCTCAGCATTGTTATTTGCTTCTCAAAATTTGTATGACCATTCAGGCAATTTGAATTTCATGGTCTGTATTTAAAAAAAGAGACTAAAAACTAAATTCAAGCTGTTTGAGTATGATCATTCTATAGATTTATAGCACCTACAGTATGTGAGAAATATTTTTAACCACACTGACTACCCATGAATGACCTTGTCTGTATTTCAGGATGGTTGTAATGGTCATGGCTCACAGTATTTCCTATCTTTTCTGTACATTTTATTGAAATCTTCACATATAATTTTGCTTATGTGAGAGATCTTTACAATGTAATATGTGAATCTAGCACAAATATATTTTGTGCAAACTGCAAAAAAATGTCCTTATAATATAGTGTACTTAAGTGTTCCACAGATTGCAGACAAGAGGAGACCTGGAGGAAGATAAAATGCATGGATATCGCTGGCCAAGCTGTGAATGAATCTTACTGTGATCCTGCTGCTAGGCCACATGCAAGCAGGCAATGCAGCAATCCTGCTTGCAAGTACATTGTCATCACTGAAGATGCATCCCAGGTAAATAATAGTTAAAATCTAATATCTGTGGTGATGGGTACCACACAATTAAGCAATAGTGATGCTGAGTGTCATATATAGATGTGTCACAATTGTGTTTGAGAAATATTGTTGAATATACAGTAGTGGCTCGCAGGTCTTCCATCAGAAAATAAGGGGCCTGGAACAGACAAAATAGGCAGCCCCCCCCACAACCCCAGACACTTATCTTAGTTACCTCACTCTTTCTTCTTTTCTGGCTGCTCCTCAGTCCTCCTACACATGCCATGGCGCCTCTCTCAGCGGCGACTTGTGTAGTCCTGATGTCATGGTGCGCCGGTTAACAAGAAAAACCTTATTGCAAGGGGCCGGTCGCAATGTAGGTGAGAGGCGGAGTGGGAGGGAGGCTCTGGGCGGCTGGGTGAGAAGTGACTCACGAGTCACTTCTATTGTGTGGCAGTGAGGGGGGGTGGTAGTGGGCACCACGCTGGTAGGAATGGGCTCTACACTGGGCCTGTCACTTACTTTCAAGGGGACAGTAATAGCGTGTGGCCTGGCTGCCCGGTCGTGGCGTTGGTAGGAGGCGTTGCGGGAGGAAATCCCTAGACTGGGCCAGACAGTCACTCACTGCTGTTGTGCGGTGGCAGCTGAGGGGAGATAGGAGCGGATGGACCCCTCGAGTGTCTGGACGCGGGACTCCTGTCCCGGCAGTTCCCCCCTCATTGTGGTTCTGTTGGCTAGGTCACTGTTAACTTAATACACATGTGACGTTTAGTGACAGAGGACCTGATTCAGAGGTGGTCGCTAATTCAGTCACAACTGCATATTTTTCAACAGCATTACTGCACCTTTATGCTAATGCCGCAGCCAGTCTTACAGAGATGCCCCTTGTCTGTGGTGCTAATCCAGCGCTTTCAGGGTCTCATTTAGTAATGAATTTTATCACCAAAACGAGTGATAAATGTCACTGTGTATGATAAATAGTGCTCCAGCCAATAAGCTCCCAACTGTCAACTGCTAGAAAAATGACAGTTGGGAGCTGATTGGTTGGATCACTATTTATCATACACAGTGACATTTATCACTTGTTTTGGAGATAAAACTTGTTACTAAATGGGGGCCTTGGTATTAAAAAGCACCATTGATCGCAGATCAGTTACACTATTGAACATTGCACCAGCCCTATGGAGACGCAGAATGGTGTTCTGAACATGGCAACAAAAATGAGTGTGCACAGAGTTGGAGTTGTGGTTGAGGCACACAGAAGATACACAGTCTCAGAAATGTGTTGAAAATGTAGTGGGTGTTTCTGGGCGGTGACAGGGAGTTGGTTAGTGTACTCACATAGATTGTCCGTCTTCTGGGCGTGTTATGGGAATGTCGTGGGCATATCGATGTTAGTGGCTGTGTACACAGACACTCAACTACCTCACATAGGATGCCATAAATAGGGCTGGTCCAAGGTTTAAAAATGCACCAATTGGTATTTAATTGTATACGGAGGCTGACAGTGGGCGTCTCAGTCCTTGAAGATTCGGAAGCACAAATGTATACCAGGGAAGGGCTTTGTAGCAGAATTAGCATATAGTTGCAGGCGGATGACCACCAAGAGATGCAGACCTGGATGCAGCTGCATCCAACTCAGAATCAGACCATTTATATCATGAGATTAGAATATCTGGACCAGTGTGAAATGCAACCCCCCAGTATGTAATACAGCATATAACCAATAACTTGAGCAGAAATGCTGTATGACCATGTCATGTGCTGCTACTGCAATTGTCTTTCAAATAGACATTTTCTTGCATTGCGTATAAGAGGTGTTTAAACCATTTGGACAGTCTTGTTAAATTACCAAACACTTTACTTTGCTTGGGATTATCTATCTTGATGTAGCCGTGAACATCATAACCTAGCTACACAAATACATTTGTCCTACACTTATTGAGTTCTTCATTTAATTATTTTAAACATTTTTTATTGAAGCAAATAACACTACACATCAAAATAATACAAAATAAATTTCAATTTCAAAAAGACAATATATGGTATCTTAACATCTACAATTATCCCAGGACATTTTCATGTTTACGTACATAACTGTGTCCATTTTGTCCAACATTTAATCCTATACAAATTAAAACTTAGACACCAATAATAGACAGAAAACAAATAAAGTAAATAAGAAAAAAAAAAAATGTCCGGCACTCACCCACCAGGCAGCGTAATAGGAGGATCACCCAGGAGGACTCTAGTTTCGTACCATTGGGTCAAACACATACTGTGATAAATTTGGGTTTGTGTTAAAATTGGCAGACACATAATAAAACTTTCCCAGGTATCGAAAAAAAAGCGACCCTTCTCTCCTTTTCAAGCACTGACTCAGTTCTTCATTTAATTAAGATTGATCTGTTCTCTAATTATAAACAATTTGATTTGCTGATATAGCCTTGCCCTGGCACTCATAGTTTTGGTAAATGTAATAGCTGTAAATATGTGATGGCAAACATGCGCACATCCCACACATGATGATTCCCATATTGGGGACAGTTTTCATGTGTTGTGTCATTTTCTTATTTGTTTCTAACTTTGTCCATGCTCTAAGTATAGGTTAATCTGACCAAGTCAAATGTATGCCAAGGTGCCCTACATAGCTCTGTATCTGACGAACGCCACTGTTCCTAAACACTTTGCAGCCTACAAATACCCCTCCTGGGTCTATACCTATTAACTATATCCATTGCTACATAATTATAATATTCTTCTGACTCACAAAAAAATATCAGTTTTTAAACATAATAATCAACATTATAGCTTAATATGTTATTATGTTAAGTATACAAGTGGCGAAACCTTTGTATAATAGTTTTTTGTATTATTTAGTGGTTTTGTAATCATACAATCTTTGAATTTGTTTATCTGTGTGTCTTAATGATCTATGTATACTGTTATTTCAGTTGATAATGATTATGTTCTCATGCAAAGTGCTTACTGTAACTGATTGAACATTGGTAACTGATTACTTACTGACACATTTCCTTCTCTGTATAATGAGGCATGTTGTGGGATTCATCATTAGTTTTCTGGTGGGCTGTACCTTTTGGATTTCTAATGTTTTGTAATTTGAGTGTCTCTGCATGGACTTTGTTCCCAAACCATCAATGGTGTCATTGTCAGCACTGCTGAGTTGTCTCTTCCATCAGAGGACTCTGATGGCTAACATTTTATAGAGGAGAAGCCGTGAGCCCTGGAAGTGACACTGTTAATTCTCTCTGGTGTCCATGTTCTACAACTATGCGCAAAAATCTGAAAATGCCAGTGGCCAAAGCAAACTTTCCAGTGTAGAATTTAAAAACTGCTAGTCTAGAATTGGAAGGCTAAGTATAATAATGAGGATTCATTGAATATTTTTTACATGCCAAGGAGCTTCTAAATGAAAACAAATTGACAGAATCTCCTTGACCATTTCAGTAAAGTTTACGCCTACACTTCTCATTCAATTAAATTATGTGCCACAATGTCAGAATTGTTACACTACTTTTATAATTCTATATTAGTCAAACTCTTTTCAGAATCTTTAATAACCCGATACTATACAAAACAGTAGTTTTCTTTATTTTGTTATGTTGTTTTCAGTGTTCCAGAAGCTGTTGGTTTGGTTACAAACAAAAAGTAACATATTGCAGAAGAGTCCTATGGAAGAACAATCACTATATAAATGGCTTACGCACAGTCAGCTATAAAAGCTGTCCTGTAAGGCAACATTTGTTTGATCGCAAATGTAATGGGGAGAGCTGTGCCCAAACACTTTATTGGAAAGTTGGAAAGTGGAGCAAGGTTTGTTATGTAAAGCCTAGGTATAAATGACAGTTTTCTTTTGTGTAACATGTTTCTTCTGCATTTTTTTTATCTATCGCAAAAATATAATATTGTAAAGTTGCACATCTGCCCTGACCCTACTAAAGATCAGTGACTAGATCAGACTGGCATGCCTCCAAATATCATTCAGATAAATTCAAAACTGTTTCTCTGATGCATAGAAAGATAACTGCCACGTCAGCAGATCTAGCTTCTAGCTATGTATACTATGCAACACTGTCTTTACTCTTGTTTTGTGAGCTCTCTGAAATAAATGTTGCTGGTGTAAATAATGTAATGATATAGAAATGTGTGTGCGTAACTAAGGAGCTGCTGTACTAATACTTGAGAGAAATAACGTACCAACCAATCAGCTTCTAACTGTCATTTCTCAAACACAGCCTGTAAAATGACAGCGGGCTCAGCATGCGGCGGTATTGAATAGAAGCGTATGATGGTGTGGGAGCATTAGTGAATATTAATTCATCCCGTCTCATTGAAAGCTGTGCGTGCGTACGAATATTTTTTAAAAAAAGTACAGGACTCACACACATAGTGTACTGTAATGATTTAAAACTTTATTATACATTCTTCTACAGCTCTAATTCCAAGATGAAATGCTGTACTATAGAGTACCAAATCACAGCTTCTGTCAGTCCATCATCAGGCGGTGATACAGAAAATGCAATGAATATTGGACGCCTGTGCTGTGTAGTTTAGGAAAAGCGATACCTGGTGGACAAAAAGTTGTATTACATGCTATGACTTTTTCCAGCGCCACGCTACGTTCCGTTACGACACATACTGAAAGGCGCGACTCAAGGCGTACTGTATGGCGCGAGATGCATGGTGCGCTACATGGTGTATGGAGCAACAAACTAGCTGGGCACATGTAGGAGCTGATTGGTTGGTACTTTCTCTCTCCACTTTATCTCTCCAAAGCTTAGTACATCTATCCCTAAGAGTGGAACATAGAGTTAATGTTGTTTCTGGTCCCTGAACATCTGCTTCCATTCTTTAAACAGTGTTCTTCAACATGTGGTGTTGGAAACATGGAGAGAAAAGTAGCATGCATGACAGAAGAGAGTATTTCAAGTAACCTTTGCCCTTCACATGTGAAACCCCGGGCTAGGAAGTCATGTTTGTCAAAACATTGTAAGTAGTTATCATTAAGATTGCGTAAAACTTACCCAACCCAGTTTTATGATGATGTTTTCATTTGTAAATTCTGTAGTACAGATGGCCTGCAAGTTAAATTACATACTTAGCAAAGATATACAGTACAGTATATCAATACTTGGAAGTGACTTAAGGTATGAAGAAACATTCTATACAGAGATGGCAGCTATTGAATTTGCAATGTTGTCAATAATTTGCAACATTTAAATTATTCTTATGGTGCATACTACACACCTAGCGATCAGCCAACGATGCGATATTGCTGGCTGATCGTCCTGCATCCTCCCTAGTGTGCTGGATCAATATCGATCATCCAGCACACCACCAACTCACCAACGACTATAGCGACCCACGATCAATGATCGCAGGTCCCTATAGTAACCTGCTCAATATCAAGCAAGTTGGCCTGCATGCACGGCTGATGGTATCGTCCATACGTGGCCACGCATCGCTAGTCATTGGTGAGTTAGTAGGGACCAAAAAATGAACGATTTGAACGAGAACGATATGAACAATATAATTATCGTTCAAATCGTTCAAATTATCGCTATGTGTGTATACACCATTAGGTTTTGATTTCAATAACAGATTTAAGAACTCAATTAATGCCCTCTGTTCAACAGGTTTATTAGCCCGTGATACATGTTCCCTCAGGAATATCTTACATTAAAACTGTATTTTAGGTTGTTAAATTCAAAATAACAGTAACCATTATAAGTAAAGAAAAAAATGTAAATAAAATATGGAGACATTGAATGCTGGATTTCGTTTGGGATTTAGCTGTACACTAATAGGTTTTACCAAAATTTTGGTTTATTAGAATGTCAATGTAATCCAAATTCTAAGGAGCTCATTAGAGTAGAAAATATGGGAATTATATTTAGTAAAATGCATGTTTCCATACTGCACTTGCATTCCTAATATACATGTGCATATGTCTATTAGCTTTTAAGTTTTAATTAGGACTGCACTTCTTTTACGTCCGGAGAGGCGGAATAGCAGGGGTGGGCAAGTGTAGGCAAAATACAGTGTCAGTGTGTTCACAAAATTGTGATACAATTATACCAGGGCACATCCACAGGGATTCCTTTTTAGGAGCTTATCTCTTGTTGTAGCTAGATCCATAATACAGAGTGATGATGATGATGCTTTGTAATGGGATTAAGTATTCACCTAATTCTTATAATATATTTGGTTAATCCCAAATTGAAGCATATCAGGGGGCATGTGTTTGCAGAGGTAAGGGAGAATGTGATAAACATTTTCAGACCCAAGGGTATACACTTACAGTACATTATAGAGAAATTCCTGAAAACCCCTTTTCTACAAAATCGCGTTCCCATGGTTACACATTTACAAATGTAATGGGTGTGCTCATGTATATACTTTTTCCTAGGCAGTCAGTAGAGCTGTGTTTAAGATTAAGAATACTATAAATTAATTAGTGAATAGTGTGCAATTAGGCTGCTCTGATTCTTCCAGGTACAGGTATGCGTAATGTTCTCTCACAGACAAAATATTGCATTATTCTATTCTCATTCATAGGTGACTATAAGAGCTGCAAAGAATTACAGCTGCTAAATAACACTCAAACAGATGCTGAATATTCAATGAAAATTAACAACATGCAAGTGAAGGTATTTAAATAGTAAAACTATATTAATGCTTAATCACATTTATGTTATTTTTGCCTTATAGTAATGTTTATTTTCTGCAGATTTACTGTTCGGGAATGGAGTCAGATAGCCCAAAAGAATATATAACATTGGTTAAAGGTGAAGCAGACAACTTTTCAGAAGTATTTGGATATAGGTATCGTAATATATAATGGAATGAGAGAATATTTTTCTTTTTTATACTGTATTTTATTAGTAATATCCAATTATTTTAATGATCCTTTAACTTCATAGGGTTTTTTACTAAGATTTGGAATAAATATAAAAAAGTGGAGTAAAATCACTTTTGATATTGAGGGTATAACTATATACAGGAAAGAATTAAGAATAATTAGAAGAGAACTCAATGTAACACAAAATAAACAAAGAGGTAGTGGTAGTCTGTCTTAGTTTAATTTTAAAAATTATAGCCTTTCTGTATATCACCAAGGGATTTTGTGGTAAATCGGGCTTAGAATTGGGTCCTTTATTTCGATTTTCTAATGTTTAAGGGGCATTACTGGAGGCTCTGCTTAAGGGGCATTACTGGGGGCTCTGTATAAAAGGGCATTACTGGGGGCTCTGCATAAGGGGCATTACTGGAGGCTCTGCATAAAGGGGCATTACTGGGGTCTCTGCATAAGGGGCATTACTGGGGGCTCCACATAAAGCAGCACTACTAAGAGCATTACTGGGGGCTCTGCATAAGGGGCATTACTGGGGGCTCTGCATAAAGGGGCACTACTAAGGGCATTACTGGGGCTCTGTATAAAGGGGCATTACTGGGGGCTCTGCTTAAGGGGCATCACTGGGGGCTCTGCATAAAGAGGCATTACTGGGGGCTCTGCATAAAGAGGCATTACTGGGGGCACTGCATAAGGGGCATTACTGGAGGCTCTGCATAAAGGGGCATTACTGGGGGCTCTGCTTAAGGGGCATTACAGGGGTCTCTGCATAAAGAGGCATTACTGGGGGCACTTCATAAGGGGCATTATTGGAGGCTCTTCATAAAGGGGCATTACTGGGGGCTCTGTATAAGGGGCATTACTGGGGGTTCCACATAAAGCAGCACTACTAAGAGCATTACTGGGAGCTCTGCATAAGGGGCATTACTGGGGGCTCTGCATAAAGGGGCACTACTAAGGGCATTACTGGGGCTCTGCATAAAAGGGCATTACTGGAGGCTCTGCTTAAGGGGCATCACTGGGGGCTCTGCATAAAGAGGCATTACTGGGGGCTCTGCATAAAGAGGCATTACTGGGGGCACTACATAAGGGGCATTACTGGAGGCTCTGCATAAAGGGGCATTACTGGAGGCTCTGCTTAAGGGGCATTACAGGGGGCTCTGCATAAAGAGGCATTACTGGGGGCACTTCATAAGGGGCATTACTGGAGGCTCTTCATAAAGGGGCATTACTGGGGGCTCTGTATAAGGGGCATTACTGGAGGCTCCGCATAAAGGGGCATTACTGGGTGCTCTGCATAAAGGGGCATTACTGTGGGCTTTGCATAAGGGGCATTACAGGGGGCACAACATAAGGGGCATTACTGGGGGCTCTGCATAAGGGGCACTACTAAGGGCACAACATAAGGGGCATTAATGGGGCACTGCATACTGGGCACTACTAGGGCACTGCATAAGGGGCATTGCATAATGGGAACAAATTCAGGAGGCATATCAAAAGGGGCTGTAATACAGGGTAGAGTTACATAAGGGGAACTATTACAGGGGGTACTGCATTGGTTTTTATTAATAATAAACCTTTCAAACTTGCATATAAGACTTTTTTTTTTGTTGCTGCCCACACACGTAGACCTTGAATTTTCAGCCCGGTTGGTATTTTGAGTTTGACATGCCTGATCTACAAGCTGCTATAAGTACTACAGACACTTCTTGCATCATCTCCAGCTTACCCCTGCTGTATTCGTAATGCTTCAGACACTGCATTTAGTACACCTACCTGTGCTTAGTATGTACCCTGGGTTTCACTATATGCATTGTAGCTTTGATCCTTATGTGTAAAGACTTAATCAAGGCCTAAAGCATTGTATACTTAACAGAAAAGAAATAAGCCTGCGTTCGGTTTTACCCATATCATACATGGTACCAGCAGCGTGGCAATATTAATGCCATTAATGTATACAAAACAGAAAAACTTTTGTTATCAGTGCTAACAATAATATACTGCAAATCTATGTGTGTGCAGCAAATAAAACCAAGGGGATTTTGTCATGATTTGATCAAAGCATTTAAGCCTGCAGCCCAGCGGCAAGGGACCCCTTCTTTTTCTGCAGGTCCCTACTCTAGCATATATGCCCAGCACACCATTACATTGCAGTTAAATGTACTCACCTCCCAGATACAGAGGGACACATCTATACAGGGGATGGCTGTGAGCCACACCCAACAAGGCCTTTTATAGCCCTAAATGAAAGCTGCCATGATAGCACAAGGCAAAGCATTGTATACTTTCCTTCCAACAATGTTGGCTCCAAGTATCCCAATCTGAGTCTACAAAACCCTAGTGCTGTGACAATACCCTTTGAAAAATATGCTATAAGTACAATAGCTCTTTCTTGGTATAAGATGTGAATAAAGAATATTAACCTTAAATCTAGTAGGTTGACCACTTGATGTTAAAATGAAGATATTGACATCAACTTTAAATAAAAAAAATTACTTGAAATTACGTTATTGGAGCTATGTTCAATAGCAATTCCAAGTAATTTTACTTTTGTGTGATAAGAGCTTCCCAGCCTCCCATGAAAATGTTTGCGTATTGCTGTACCCTGTTTTTGAAGGTAAAAAATGTTTTTTGAAGGCAAAAACGATTGTTCCAAAATAAATCAATTAAGAATCGATATAAATGTATAGAATTAGGGATTTGCTTTTCCCTTCTAAAAAAACAGGGTCCATTGATTGATTGCTAATAGTGGCAATCAAATATAAGCCAAATAAAATTGTCTGAACATTTAATCTCTTTTGAATCAAAGTTGATTGATTAAAGTCTGTAAATTTTTAACACATGGCTGTACGTTATAAGCAATATAATGATATAGGTTGGCACTAAAGTATTTTAACCCAAAAATAATGGGTCTCCCATTGGGTTTATTCAAAGTTTTATACATATAGGTATGTTATAATACATGAAAAATGAAGGGATGTTATGTAGATAATAAGTGATGTTACACAAATCATGGGCTACATGAATTAAAGGATACAGTTCAATATTATAATTGTCAGTCTTGACTAGGATCCTTTATGCTAAATAATCTTTGTGATCATGCACAACTATCCGTCCTCGTTATATTCACGTTTATTTCATGTTGAGGTGTTTCAGAGTGTGTACAGATTCCTGCTTAGTTAAAGTCTGCTTTCTCCTAAATGTATTGGGGTCAAGGGTTTAATGCCCTTTTGATGAATTTGCCAATGAAGAGAAAGGTTCATCCCTTAAGTCCTGACTCAAGTCCTTTCATTTCATGAGTTCACAGAGAGCAGTATGATTTTGTATCACTCTAGACCAGTGATGAGCAACCTGATATTTTTCATGCCCTCTTATTATACCAGAAGTCATACTATAACCCAAAATGACCTCTGTATCAGTCAGAGTTTAGGAATCAAATCTTTCACAAAGATGAGGAGGGAAATCATGTAGTGTAATCTAGCTTCCTCACCCTGTAGTCACAGAATGCAGAAGCATAATCTTTCTACTCCAATGAGCTCACCTGTTTCCCCAGCACTGACTTATAAAATAGTAGCCAGCGAAGGGGCATGAACCTAGAAAGTGTTTGGGGCTACAGGCAAAAACTTGCCAGGATGATGACAGCACTTGGGCTGCCTGTTGCCTATCTGTGATCTAGTGATATTGTTCCTTGCTGAAAGTGATCTGGCTGCAGTATTAAATGTCATACTGCTCACACATGGAAAATATTTAATTTTGTCTTGTGAAATAAAAAATGAACTTAAGGGGTGTAGAATATGTTAATATGTTCTGGTAGCATTCCAGGTTAGAGCGTGCTCAAAAAGCTTTTTACCCTTGCAAAATGACTTGATATTTTGATATTCTTAGAGGTACTGCAGTCATTGAATCTTACTTTCCATGTTTTACTAATCTTAAAAATATCTTCCAACTATTTTGGTAACATGTCTTTTTTGTTTTACAGAAATGGTAATAGAGCAATGGAATGGTCTCCAAGCAGAACCATAAAAAAAGCATGCTTGGGACAAAGTTATTGCTATTGATAACACTTAGATAATAATAGAAAATGTTAATAAACACGCACATACATGCACACTCATGCACACACACTCAAAGTGTAGACTACATAGACTATTAGGTCCTACTCTGCAGTCAGGTTTTGCAGTCTTTCTGTGTATATATCATAATAGGAAGGGGCTGCAATATACAAAAAGAAAAAATAGCTTTGTTCATAGTTACCATATAGTTACATGGTGTAACCTTCCTTATATTTTTGGCCAGTATAATTGTAGGACCAGTTATTAAGAAGAAAGGGGGCATATATGTTAAAAAGCTTAACTTACATGTTTAACTGTAAGTGTTCTTTCTTCGAATATTGTGCTTTGTAAAATTAAAACGGTTATTCAACTGTATGCAATAGAGTGCAACTGGTATAATTATAGCAGCTCATGTGACTGCTTTGTTGACCCACCAAATACATTCCCAATAAATACATTCACAGTCTGGTGACTTAACTATTTTATCAATAAATAAATAAACATTGTAAGCATAAACACATATAACATTGTCTTTGAAATGTCTAAAATGGATTTTAAACAATGTATCCTCAAAGTGACAAAATTATTCATAACTAGCGACCCACCCCAGGTTCCCATGGGAGCAAATTTGAATTTACGGCGATAGCCTTTTTTAACCAAGGTCTTATAAGATTTCCTTGTAGATGACATTAGTCGTGTTTCCCCCTGATGTCAACATGAAAAGATTTAGTTTTGACATGACACGCAAAAGGGCCACATAACATTGTCCATGAGCAAAACAGTCTCCACTTAGATCAACCCCAGCCATGTTAAGTGTCTGTCCCTGTGCTTTATTTATTGTCATGCCAAAGCAGGATCTTACCGGGAACTGGACTCATTTGAAATCTAAGAATTTTCGCATAAATTAAATATTAACAGTAAAAAAAGGGAAAAACTTACATTTTTGCATTAGTAAATCGGGCTTACCTCAATTTTTTCTGGAGAAACTGAATAATACCTATCAATCTCTACATGGTATAAAATAAAGTCCATCATTGGGATATATCTAACTGTTTAGGCAGCATAAGCCAAGACAGACATTCATTTTTTTATTGACTTGCTTCACTGGAATCGTCACTGCTTGGCTCCCTTTTAGCTTACATTAATGTGTCAACCTTCCTCAACAATTGTTCTACAGAATAGTAAATACTGCATCAAAATCCATCCAGTGGTTAACAAGATTAGCCCGAACAAACAGACATACGCCTACCGGGGACTTTATTTTATACTATGTATAGATAAAAAACAAATTCATAATTAAACTGCCATATATATTTAAATAGCCTTTAACATAGAATATAATAAACGTTTTATTTAAAAAAAAAGGCTGTTGAATAAAATCATTGTTTTGCGCAATTTGTGTTGTTAAATGAGCTTCACAAAATGCTGCACTTAAAAGTTATTAAAACCATGTAGTGAAAACACAAAATTAGATTTGTCCTGGTTTTTTAAGTCTGGATTGAGTCACCAATTACAGGAATTTTTGGTGGACTCTTGTATCAGAATGCATTGAACCAAGGATATTGGTGCTATACTTGGACAGAAGATCCCACTGTAGTTTTCATATTCTCCATTCTGCCCATAGGAATACATCTGAGGTTTAAGAGAACATTCCCAAAAAACAAAAGCCCATCCCGAGCTGCATTCTGTGCTGCACTTGAACTAGGATTTACAGTGTCCAGATTATTGTGTGTCTTTGCTTCTGTATATTGCTTCTGTATATTGTAGCATATTGATTTGTATCAGAAGAAACTTCAACTGCTGAGTGGGATTTAGCCAGTTTTTCCAATTTAAGAGCTATTCATGACTACTTTTGCCTGCACTATAGTCTTTGATTTTCCTGCAATCATCCAGATATGGTCACATTGTTACATCTTGTTTTCCTAATTCAGCTGTAAGTGTTACAAGCAACTTGATGTATCTTCTTAGTGCTGTTGCCAACCCAAAATTGGTAATGGTTGCCCAAAATATGAAATCTGAAAAACATCTGATGGCTTTTTGTAATGGGAAATATATAAAAATAGGGAAATAGGTCCTGGAGATCTAACAAAGCCAGGATGTCCCCTTTACATATTCTAGTCAAAATTATTTTTAATGTTTCCATCCTGAAATGTCTTGAATAGATGTGTTTGATTCATTTCCTGAGACCCAGAATTGTTCTGTAGGATCCTGAAGGTTTTTTAAAATTATTTTAAACAAGCAACATACAATAATAAAGGTCTGTTCCCTCTTGAACAGGAAGAACTATAACAAGTGTACCAGTGCACCTGTATACTGTTGGTTTCAAAATTGCTTTTGCTTTGTGCAACTTTTTTAGACATTCTGTCAATGCTTCTAGTTCTATGGTCCTGTGTGGATTCCTTGAAGTGACCATCACATTGGTTTCTGGGTGTTTGTTTGAATTATATTCAGTAACTAGCAAAAAAAGATCTCCTGCACACAGCTGTCAAACATAGATTCTATCCACTTTATAGCAAACCTTATGGCACTTCTACATGCATTAATGACTTAGTAATTGAGATGATTTATAATCTTGTCTTGTATCTGTTGGAGAAAGGATTGCTTTGATGAACAGCCTAGCATTTTCTGCCATACTGGCGCCTTGTTCTGTAACTCCTTGCTTCCTTAAAATGTTGTTGAGATGAAGCAGGACACAAAAATCAGCTTTTTCTATCTTGCAGCAATTTATTTGACCTTCCACTAGATATATTTAGCATAAGGTTTTCTAACTTATCACCAAACAATAGAGAGCCTTCAAAAGCTAATGTTGACAATTTCTTATTGAAGTATTTATCTGTTGCCCAATGGTGCAATCGCAGGGCCCTTCTTGCTACTGGTATTGCCTGGTGATTTTTTTCTACAGTAACAAAATGCAGTCTGGAACTCCATATCCTAAGTGCTCTTGTAACAGATGCTTTCACCATACCAGACCTTAATGTATTTACAGTTGAAATGTGCAATATTTTAAACCAATTCTCCATTTTTGTATTCATTATGGCGCCGTACGGCCTCTGATGATTAAGTATTGAACTCGCTGCGAGGGATACTTGCGTACAGCGGGGGATAGATTTCACCGAAGCAATTCATCATTGCTTCAGTGAGGGGACAGCTGCTCCGAAAAGCAGCTGTTCCCTCAGTTAGTATCGCAGCTACAGATGTAGCTGCGTTACTTACCTCTTCCCCGTTGTCTCGGCTACGCATGCGTGACCTGAGGTCATGCATGCACAAAGCCACCGGGGAGTCCGTGAGAAGACGGCGGAGGGATCTGCCCACATCCCTGGAACTCTTTCCCATAGGAAGGAGGGAGCTACCAGAGCAAGCGCTGTCTAAAGATGGTGCTTGTTCTCGTGAGCAAACTCCAAAAACTTTCACTCTTCAGAGTTTGCCGAATATCATGGGGTCCTATTGGATCCCAGATGATGAACGGGCCGGGAACTAAAACATGCATATGGTTACCGGGCCATTTATCGTTTGATGAATAGACCCCTATGTCTCTGAGCCTCCAACTTCCAGAGAAATGGTAGTTCTGAAAGTTAGAGTTACCTTGACTGCAGAGCACAACTTTATAAAATCTTGATCCCTGACTTGGAAACATCTACTAAAATCTCCACTGGCCCCATTGGCATCTGCCTAGATGCTGCCATTCTTTAATAACCAGATCCTTCATAACTTTATGAATAGGAAACACTCTACCTTTCCTTTTTTGAATGTTGTTTAAATAACGGATCTTGTTCTACATTATTCTTTATAATTCATGGTTTTATAATATTTTTAAGCATTCTTTCAACCAGATAAGTTTTAATTGATCTAGGCTCTTTTCTAATTTCCCCAGAGTCTTCACTCTCCTGACTTTCCTGACTAGTAGAGACATTTCTTCTTAGAAAGACTCTCTTCCTTCCTGGTTTTGGAGCAGCACTGTTTAAAGAAAAAAACTATCAAAAACTTAAAAAGTGCAGCACATAACTTTGGTACATACCAGTGGTGGCTCCAGAGGAGGGGCTGCAGCACAGTCCAAAATTCAAATAGGGGAGCCACACCAACTGCGACCCCAAAGGCTGCCAAACATCGCCATCCGGGACTCACTGGCAGTTGGTGTGGCGCCTCTATTTGAATTTTGGACTGCGCTGCAGCCGCCACTGTACACACTATGCAATTTTCTGATCAAAATGATAATAATTGGGATAATGTTTCAGCAAAATCACAGTCCCAATATCTGTGCTACATACTATACAATTTAAATGAAATACCTGGTGAATTTCAGTGAATTTGCATATGTATGCTCACAAGGGTGATGAGGTAATCAGGAGAAAAAGCATAGGAAATATGGGATTATCGAGTATACACACACACTGCTCGATATCAGGAAATTGAGGCTGAGATTTTTGGTCTTGACCGACAGATCAGATAATCGAAGTAATGCATTTGTGGATGTTTTCTAACTATTTTATCGGTGAAATGCTGAAACGATCGTTCATCATACACACTTTACAATAAATAAGGCTGATCACTCAATTATTGGCAAATAGGCCTAATAATTGTATAGTGTGTAGCTAGCTACAGTGTGCTGACTTTACAGGAGCAGCATCTTTCTGTTGAGGAGAAGGCTTGACTTTCACCGTGGATCATTTTGACAGGCATAGACTGGATTAATCTTGGAATGCAGGAGGGATCAGCAGCAGCAGCTCTGTACTTGTGTGTGGTGCCATCTTTCGCACCTCTGAGCTGATGCCAGTGGCATACACCTGTTCAGACCTGCCAGCTGCATACATCATCTGCACTTAACAATCACATTTGCTCTTGAAGTAGTGCAAATAGCGATGCCACCAGGGAATTGCTGGTCGAGCGGTGACTCGCTGCTTGAGGCTACAGAGTGGCACATCATTGGAGATAAAGTAAGCCTCAGAACTGACACCTACACTCGGTACACAATTGGGAAACCGGCTGCCTTAATACCGGCAGCCGGCTTCCCGACTGTCATATCCCAACAAGGGTGAAATGCGGGGCGTCTAGATGTAGACACCTGACATTTCCCCGATGCCGGGAGACCGGCGCCCGGCATCCCGATCGAAGGGATGCCGGGCTCCGCGAGCAGACAGCTGCAGGGAGGGCTTAGGTTTAGGGCACCTGGGGGGGGGACTTAGGGTTAGGCCCCCCCCGGGAGGGTTAGGGTTAGGCTAGGGGGAGGGAGGGTTAGGGTTAGGCACCCCCCGGGGGACTTAGGTTTAGGCAGCGGGGAAGGGGGGGTTAGGCACTTAGAGGGGGGTTAGGGTTAGGCACTTGGGGGGGAGGTTAGGGTTAGGCACCCCTAAGGAGGGTTAGGGGGTTAGGTTAGTATATACTTACCTTAGCAATCGGGATTTCCAGCGCTGTCGGGCTTCCGCTGCCGGGCTCTGCTCATCTGCCGGCCAGGCGCTGCCGGGAATCGAATCGCCAGTCATGCAGATTCCCTACACTCTAGTTCTAAACTAAGAGACAAAAAAAACCACATGTTAAAGTAGGGGTGGGCAATATGCGACCCGCCAGATGTTGTACAACCACACAACCCAGCATTCCTTGCCACAGATTTGCTATTTGGCCATGCTTAATATGTTGCAATGCATGCTGGGATTTGTAATTCAACAACAGCTGGAGGGCCGAGAGTTGCCCACCCCTATGTTAAAGGGTGGAGCTATCTAGTACACTAGCAGTTAGTGAAAGTTTAAATGTAACCATATCTCTTTCTAGTGAGAATAGGATTCTACCCACAAGTAAGACTGCCATGGAGGACTTAAAAGGAAAAGGCATTTGTCCATGGTTCCCAGTTACTCATGGAATGCTGATAGAAGATGCTTGGTTTCTGCCAACATGTCCTGATCTATAATGTTAAGGACCAGTTCTCCATCCACATCTGACAAGTCTAAATATAATGTTATGGAGATTGAGCAGGGACTAATGATAAATAAAAAGGTTTCAGAGCTCAGCATTAAGTGTACTCTAAGATTAAAAATTAAAACTGTTTGCAGAAGAATAATTATATTCTGTCAGGTAAAAGAATCCATGCTTGAATTTGATTCTAGATACCTTAATGTCTTCCCCTTTCTAACCACTGGAGATTGTTTACCTTTCATTCTTTACATTCAAAGTTGCATTTCTTGCTGCACTTACAGCCAGGGGCTGGCTGGCAACTTTTAGTCTGGGGGGCAAATGCATGCAGGTGGCCCTGGCAGAGGAGTAGCGTGTAGCCAGGGTGCCCGGAGCACGTGCGTGCTACGACGCCCCCCCTCAATTGTTCCAGGGAGGAGGGGGGTCCATATGGAATTAATGTGAAGTAGAAATAAAGATTAGGGGCAGCCCCCTGTAGTGGTGCCCATATGCAGTGCCCCCTGTGCCCCAGGAGAGGACCCCATTATGCAGGCCTCCAGTAGTGCCACCAGTAGTGATCCTCCTATGCAGTGCCCCTTATACAGTACCCAAGTAGTGGTCCCCCCTGTGCAGTGCCCCTTGTGTCTCCAGTAGTAAGTGTTATGTTCTGGGTTGTTTGTGGACCCGGGGTGGTAGCAGGAGCGATCACAGAAGTGGATTTGAATAAAAAACTAGGGCCCTCATTCAGAGCCGTTCGCTATTTGCGTTCGTTCGTTCAAAAACAAGGGGTGGCTATTCAAATGATCCGTTCGCACATTGCAGTCTGTTCACACCTCTAAGTCTGAACGAGCGAGCAAAACATACGCTCGTTTATTTGTAAAAAACGCCCCCTGGCCACTCGCACCATACGTCATGTCCGCTATTTATTAGATTAATCGAGTACATCTAACAGGATATGAACTGCTCGCTATTCTTGTGGTTGGTTTTTTCAACCGCTATTTTGCGAGCAGTTCTGAGTTAAAAGAAAACAAGTGACGTGGTCAATGACGCTGCTATATTAATTATGCACACCCATAAAACGCCCGTTTTGACCTTTAAGCACGCCTGCGTTCTGATCTCCACTCCCCGTTTTCAAGCACCTTCCCCTGTTACCACCCACATATGCCTCATTCTGTCACTCAAAATAGCAGGCACTCGCTATATTGCGTACAAACGATTTTCGGCCGCACTGACTGGTTCGCGCATGCGTACTAAAAACCGTATGCATGCGCAGATGTGCGAACATCGCTCGGAACGAGCGTTCTGCCGCTAGCGAGTGGCTCTGAATGAGGGCCTAGGTTTTTTAATAAGTGCTTGAGAAGACATAAAATATGGCAGTAAATAAAAGTCCAGGAATATATAAATGTGCACAAGAGTTCTGTGGTGGGAGTAATGGGTTAATGTCCAAGTAGAGACAATTAGAGCTGTCCAGGTGTGCAGGTAGTGAGACTGAAAATAATCAATGCAGGTAGTGATGCAGGAAAATAATAGCCAGGTATGCAGGTAGTGAACTAAGGCAATGAGCAGGATGTCAGCAGGCTCAGGCACTCAGGTATGGGCAAGGGTGATGGAGGAAGCGGGGTAGTCCAGCGGAAGCTAGGAGCTGACAGGCAGACAGCGAATTCACAGGAACAGGATAAGCACAGAGAACTTCCTCTCAGCTAGGCTGAGATACACGTTGCACTGGCAAAGAAGGAAGGCACTGACCCTTCCTAAATACCCCATGCCGTGCTGTTACTGGCCGGAGGGAACATGTGACTCACCAGGATTGGCCAGCCGCATCACATGGCCAGAAGGCAAGATGGCGGCGCCCATGCCAAATGGAATGGAGACGCCGCCAGGCCTTACCAGCGCAGAGTGACAACAGGCCCGCACAACAACGCACGCAGCCAAAGCCCCCCGCCAGACACCAGCTCCGCCACCAGACAGCCCACACCACAACGACCTCACAGGTAACACCCGCCTAGCGCCATGCTGAAATACCCTGGCCGTGACAATAAGCCCGTTATATAGTGCCCCCAGTAGTGGTTCCCCCTATGCAGTGCCCCCAGTAGTAGTCCCCCCTTGTAGTGCCCCCAGTAGTATTCTCGCCCCTTTTAGTGCAACCAGTAGTAGCCCCCCTTGTAGTGCCCCCAGTAGTAGTCCCCCCCTTGTAGTGCCCCCCGTAGTAATCCCCCTTGTAGTTCCCCCAGTAGTAGCCCCCCCTTGTTGTGCCCCCAGTAGTGTTCCCCCTTGTAGTGCCCCCAGTAGTGGTGTCTCCTTGTAGTGCCCCCAGTAGTTCTCTTCCCCTTGTAGTGCCCCCCAGTAGTAGTCCCCCCCTTGTAGTGCCCCCAGTAGTAATCCCCCCTTGTAGTGCCCCCAGTAGTAGTTCCCCCCTTGTTGTGCCCCCAATAGTGGTCTCCCCCTTGTAGTGCCCCCAGTAGTGCTCTCCCCCTTTTAATGCCCCCAGTAGCTCTCTCCCCCTTGTAGTGCCCCCAGTAGTGCTCTCCCCCTTTTAGTGCCCCCAGTAGTGCTCTCCCCATTGTAGTGCCACACATAATAAAAGAAAACACTTACCTGAATCCCCGCTCCCGCCACCGCCATCCGCTCCTCTGTTCGTCCTCCCGGGCCGCTCTGCATTATGGGAGAGACGTCATGACGTCTCTCCCATTACCCACTGCAGGAGCCGGAAGATGGAGCGGCTCCTGCAGTGGGCGCAGCGGCAGTCAGTGAGAGTCTGATAGACTCTCATTGGCTGCCATTCAAAACAAACACACAGCTGCCGGTTCCGGCGGCTGTGTGTTTGTAACTGTGTAGTGCTGACCGAACTCCGTCCAGTCAGCGCTACACGCGCGGTGCAGCCTGTGTCACAGAGACACAGACTGCCCACGGCCAGCGGCCCGCATGGCACTGCAGCCCAGGGGGCACATGGCACCCTGCCCCCCAGCCCAGCCCGCCACTGCTTACAGCTGCAAACAGAGTAAGCGAGCATCAGGCATTATGGTAACCTTTTCATAACATCTTTTATGGGATGTAGTCACAATCCCGGCACATGGGATTTCGGTACTTAGAATATTGGCACTGAAATCCTGACACCTGTCAGAATCCCGGCACTGGCATCCTGACTGCCTGCATCCCAAAGATAAGTAGTAGGGGGAGAGGAAGGGTTAGGGTTAGGCACAAGGGAGAGGGCTAGAGGTAGCCACTAGGGGGGAGGGTTAGGCCAGGTCACCAACCTTAGTTGGGGTGTGAGCTACGCGAGACAAATTATACCTTCTGAAGAGCCACTAAAATTATATTAAAAAAAAAATCTGGCTAATAACCGAACAATTGAGGGCTGGGCAGGAGTCACTCTCAGTGTTTGCCACGTATTGTGCCGCTCCACCATGGCGCAGAAACATGTCAGGTGATCATAGCGGCTATGGTAATCACTTCACTCGCTTCCCGTGGCTCCACCCACAGGGGAGCATGCATTAGAGGTCACTTCCTCCTTGTGGGCTCCTAGCTGACTCGGCAGTATTGCAGCTAGGCAAGCTACCCTACTAGTTGACATGGTAGTACTGCAGTTAGACGAGCTACCAAAATTTAGACTGCAAGCTACCAGTAGCTCGCGAGCTATGAGTTGGAGACCACTGGTTAAGGCACTGTGGGGGAGGTTAGGTTCAGGGTGCGTGGAGGGTTATGGAAGGGGTAGGGAAAGGATTAGAATACCTGACTTTGAAAGTAAAACACTGCAAAGGGGCAACAATATAACCAGTTATTAAAGCAAATAATTCTGATGTTTTTCATTTTTGTCTCTACTTCCAATTGTCCTCCCATATTATTGCTTTGGTTACAGGGACAGTTCAGGTTTTTAAGATGTGTCCAGGGAAATTGTAAGAATATGTGTGTATAACTGGTGGTGGTATGACAGAGTATAGTACACACCAGCTGATGCCCTGAGTCATAGTCATGGTTTATTTAGCAGTATTGTGAATAGTCCAGCCGTTCCTCACATTTATTCATACACAGACTCTGTTCATGGAGCAAAGTTTGACCAAAGCATACAGGTCACCTGCTGGTGACTGTATGTGGGTAGCGGTGCAGGATGCAAGCTGTATGAGTGTGTCTCACAGGGTTGAACAACCGTTTATTATCAGGGTCTCTCTGAGCTGTCTCCCACTGTGGTGCTCTATCACAGTGACAGGATGGCGTTGCACATGTGCAGAAGTAGTGATGGTGTCTATCCTAGTAAGGAGATTGAAGCCTCCCTAAAGGAGCCAATATGGAGAATGCACAGTAGCGCTCTCCTGCTTCAACAGAAATATCATTTGTTTAGAATATTGCCCACTGTTACTGCACACTATCCATTCTTATGCACCAAGCTTTTATAGCTTTTGAATAGGAACATTTAAAATGCAAAAATTGCATAACTAAGGGCATGATTCAGAGCCGGACGCTATTTGCGCTCGCTCGTTCAGAAAAAGGGTCCGGATATTTAAATAGAGCGCTTGCTCTTTCGGTCTGTTGACACCTCTATGTCTGAGTGAGCGAACGAAATATGCACTCGCTATTTTGTAAAAACGCCCCCTGGCCATTTGCATCATATGTCATCTCCGCTATTTATTAGATTAATCGAGTGCATCGAAAGGCGTCTGAACTGCTCGCAGTGCTTGTGGTAGGATTTTCCTACCGCAATCATGCGAACAGTTCAGGCTAAAAGACAACCAAGTGACGTGGCCGATGACGCTGCTTTGTTAATTATGCACACCCTTAAAACGCCCGTTTTGACCGTTTGGCATGCCTGCGTTAGGATCTCCACTCCCCGTTTTCAAGCACCTTCCCCTGTTACCACCCACAAACGCCTCATCCTGTCACTCAAATTAGCAGGCACTTGCAATTTTGCGAACACACGATTTCCGACCGCAATGACTGGTTGGCGCATGCGCATTACGACCCATACGCATGCGCAGATGTGCGAACATCGCTCGGAGCGAACGAGCGGCCGCTTACGAGCGGCTCTGAATCAGGCCCTAAGTTCAGTAATCACACAATGATGGCGATTGCAGCACACAAATACCTACCTAAGCCGTGCAGCACACGGCATGCTGATATGTACTTGGGCCCTGATTCAGACCCACTCGCAAGCGGCTGTCCGCTCGCAAGTGGGTCGATGTTGTGCACTGCGCATGCGCACGACGGCGGGAGCTCCGTCGTGCGCATGCGCCAGACGCGACGAGCGAAGGAAAGTCCTTCGCTCGTTGTGTCTGATCAAAGGGGGTGTGCTGTCGATGTTGATTGACAGCACGCCCCCTTTGGTGGGCGTGCCGGGGGCGTGCCTCCCTGACGGGGGCGTTCCCAAGGGAACGCCTACCGTCAGAAGCCGGCCCACTGACATCACTAGTGATGTCAGTGGGAGTGATTTTGGCTCTGATAGAGCCAAAATCACTCCGGGCCTTGCGGTTGAAAACCTCAACCGCAGGCTCCGGCTCGCAGTTTCGATGGTCGCGATGGTCAAGACCATCGCGGCCATCAAACTGCACGCTCGTATAGGCTGTGGGTGGTGACCCACAGCTATACGAGCATCCAGGGGGACGCTCCATAGTCATGGAGGACGTCCCTCATTCAGAGCGTGCGCTCTGCTCAGAGCGTACGGCTCGGAATGAGGGCCTTGGTCAGCAACAATGTCTACCTGGAAATGATTTTTGAACGTGTGTAGTTGGAGTATGTAATGCCATATTTGTCTTGCACTTCCTATTGATATTTATGGCAGCTCTATCATCTTCATATTACCTTTTATTTTTACAGTCTTTATTTTTTTTAAATGTTTTGAGGTATGTTTTTAGCTTCCAGAATTACTCCATATCACACATGAACTATGAAGTACAATTGCATATATCTAGAGATGTACAGTATATTTATGACCTTTGAAAATGTACAATATAAGAATAATTCACTCTCCTCAATAGAATTTGTAAAATAGCTGTGGTTCCTCATGGCCTTCCCATTTATGGGAATTGCCTAAATGCAAACTCAGGTATTTTTGTATTAAAATAATGTAGATGCTGTGGCCTGTGAACAGTGGGCCTGAGTCAGACCCGGTCGCAATCGCTGAGCGCTCGCAACCAGGTTGATGGTGGCCCAGAGCGCATGCGCACGATGGAGCCGGCTCCATCGTGCGCATGCGCGACACCCAGATAGCGATGGGCAAGCCGTCGCTCCGGGTCTCGCACCAAAGGGGGCGTGCTGTCGATATTGAGTGACATGTTGAATCGTAAATAAACCTTTAGTACATTCCTGCCTATAAACCTCTAAGATTCACCTGCCTAGAACCTCTAAGACAAAACCTGCCTATACTTTCTAAAACCACAAGATGTCGCTCATTAGCGCTGTGTTTAATTATAACATTAATGAAACTCTGAGACAGTTGAATAGCGGTCCAACGCGCTAAAGATTATTATTCAGGTAAAGGTACAGATGTTACCACACTATGATCTAACAATGAGCGCAAAATAAATTGTACAAACATTAGGTCATAAGGTACAGTCAATACATACGCGTGCGCTCTGGGACCAGATCCCGGCATCAATAATGAGACCTCCGTCGAACAGCATAACAGGAAACCCCACAGACTGGCATCTTGTTTCAGAGCACTCACATATATACCCGTACTGGGATAAGCAATACAATAGAATACGTTGGCAGGTTCTCATTGGTTCCTCTTCTTGCTTCTTCCGCTACGGTACAATTCATAGGTCAGTGCAAAGACACAACCCAGCCTCTAACAGCCTGATTGTGTTCACCTTCCCGCTGCATAATAAATCTAATCTAACTATGGCATACAACATTTCAAGAAGTTATTCTCTCTAACATTCATATTTCATAGCCGCATGTTCTGATCTTCTCACCGATGCCACCGGAATGCTGTGGGAACAGAGTAGATCAGTACGGCACCAAATACGGTCCAATTGTCATTTACTAAGCCATAGTTACAGAAAACATTCATTTCTTTATATGCTGACATTGCGATTAAACCAAGTAATAATCATTCCTTTTGCGCTGCGGGACCATTGCTTTTAAATGTGTATGCGGGGAGAAATGACACTAAATTGCGTTGTGTGTTTGAGGGTCTGTGGGGCACTTAGCGACCAGCACTAAGTTGGAAAGGCTTCTGTGTATGTGTGTGAGCATGCCAGTATGGGTTTGGGAAAGATCACTAAAAAGCTGGCTGTACGTCTAAATCGCTATTTTGCGTTGTCTTATGTTTAACATGAAGTGCAGGGAAAACACCACTAATTTGCTACTTTTTGCTACATCGCGTATGTGTTAATGTGAATGCAGGGAAAACACCACTACTTTGCTACTGCTCAAATATAAGTCTGTGGTGATTTTAATGTGTTGGAAAGTTATTTTATGTATGCTAAACACCGTCGGTAGGTGTTAGGGGATGATTGTTAAAAAGCTGTTCGTGCTACTTTTTAGCAACTTTGCGTTGTGAGTAGCAAAATTGCTACTTTTAGCAATTTTGCACTGTGGATTGTGTACTATGTATTTTTGACAAAATGGCGCTTGTGTAAGCTTTCTTTTCTAAAATGGAGTCTTGCAGCCATTCACAAGATGGCGTTGTGCAGGTTTTCCTGATTGCCAAACAGATTCTGTCTTACCCAATTATTCGGTTTCGACAGTCCACCCTTTGATAGCCAATCAAGCGCTATCACAACCTATTCTGAATCTGTTTAGCCATGCATGAGAATATACCATTCATTGTTATTATGGTATGACACAGTGTGGTCATTTGAACCATTCAGATAATGCGTCTCCGGGAGGGACATAAAACTGCCCTTATACGCACACCGCGGATCCTTAAGGGATCATGGGAAAGATGTGGGGATGCACCTATCCTATAAGGGGAGCCTTGAAAGGGGTTGGGACTGCATTACCTAAGATGACTTAAAACAACATAAACTTTATATCCATGCACGACCACTCAAACTCAGGCTACATTGTTATACACTACATCATAACTCAGGATTGTAATACAGTTCTTCCTTATTATTGTTATTCATATTTTCACAACAATTTACTGTACTGAAATTGGAACGGCACTCCCCTGGTTTGGTATAGCACTCCTCCTCTCGATTTCACTCCATTACACCAGCATCAGCTCCTGCCTCCTCCATCTATCCTCCGTCACAAGAACCAGAAATCTCCAGATAAACCACTCATGATGGAAATTCTGAAAGAAGAGTACACACATGAACACAGCAGAACAGTTCTTTTGCTGTGACACTGATCTACGATTTTCTTTTAGCTCAGGTTTCTCACTGTCACCTTTTAATTTTACCGGAACAGGTTCGCAATTGCCAGATCCTCATCATCTGCTTAAACTCTGCCCTGCCTCTCCACCGGTTGATTAACCTTTCTGCAGTGAGTGGCATGGACCCAGGTATCTCTCTCGGCCACCTTCAAGGATGTGGTACTCTTCAGCAGCACCTGATCCGGCCCCTCCCATCGATCTTTTAGGCAACCTGAGCGTAAAAAATTTCGGATCATAACATATTCTCCAGGTTTGACATCATGACAGTTTATCTCTGGCATATCGGGTGACAACAATTTCAATTTTTGCTGTTGTTGCTGCAACTGTTTGCTCATTGTTATAAGATACTTAACAGTGACCTCGCTGTTACTCTTCAGGTCTTCCTGTGGGCTTATAATTAAATGAGGTTGTCTACCAAACAGTATTTCAAATGGGGACAGATTAAGTGGAGGCCTAGGAGTGGTCCTTATGCTATGTAGGACCAAAGGTAGTGCTTCTGGCAATGCTAGTCCAGTCTCAGCCATGATTTTACTCAAATTATTTTAATAGTGCCGTTCACTCTCTCCACCTTGTCACTGGCTTGGGGTCGATATGGGGTGTGAAGTTTGCTATCAATACCCATCAATTTACACATTATCTGGAAGACTTCCCCGGTGAAATGGGTACCCCTATCACTTTCAATCATTCTAGGGATACCATACCTGCATACAAATTCCTGTACAATCTTTTTAGCAGTGAATACAGCAGTATTAGTGGCCGCTGGGTATGCCTCTACCCAATTAGAAAATACATCGGTACAAACTAACACATACTTGAGATTCCTGCAGGGTGGTAATTGGATTAAATCAATTTGTATTACCTAGAAAGGACCGTCAGTCGGGGGAATGTCGGATGGTTCGGTAGGGATCATTTTCCCTATTTTCTTCCTCAAACAGGTCAGACAGGACATTGCTCTCTTTTCCGCTTGTGAAGAAAAACCCGATGCGCACCAATATGCCTTCACTAACTTACACATACCTTGTTTTCCCAAGTGAGTCAGTCCGTGCGCTGCCTCTGCCAGGCTTGGGTAATACACTTTAGGTGCCACCGGCTTACCTTGTCCATCCCTCCAGAGTCCAGAGGGCTCTTGCCCACATCCCTTAGACTTCCAGGTTGCTTTCTATTGGGTAGAACACAAATTTTGCATCTCAATTAATTTCTGCATGTCAACTGTTTGGAAAACCATTACTTGTTCTATGGGTACATTTGTTTTTAAACCTGCTGCCCACTTGGCAGCTTCATCCGCCCTGTTGTTGCCCAATGATACCGGATCTTCCCCACATGTGTGGGCTTTACACTTTATTACTGCTACCATTTTGGGCAACTGAATTGCTTTTAATAATCCTTTTATGTGTCTGGAATGTGCAACTGGTGTGCCTGCTGCTGTCATAAAATTTCTCAGACGCCATAGAGCTCTGAAATCGTGAACCACCCCGAACGCATACCTAGAGTCAGTGTAAATGTTGGCAGATTTGCCTGCTGCCAATTCACATGCTCTTCTCAGTGCTACTAACTCCGCCACTTGGGCTGAGTGAGGAGGACCAAGAGTTTCAGCTTCTATGATGTCTGTGTCATCTACAACAGCATAACCTGTACATAACTCACCTGTGTCTGTTTGTCTATGGCAACTCCCATCCATGTAAAATGTCACATCTGCATTCTCTAAAGGTATGTCACGTATGTCAGGTCTAGCGGTAAAGGTCTGGTTAAGATAATCCATACCATCATGCATATCAATACCTTTGCAAAACTTACTTTCTACCAGAGACTCATCCTCCACCCTTTCTGCATTCTTATGCACATATGGTAAGTACGTTGCTGGATTTAACATATTACACCGCTTTATAGTGATGTTTGAGGGTGCTATTAGAGCTAGTTCCCATTTGGTGAATCTAGCTGAGGATACGTGTCTGGTTTGGACAGAGTTCAACAGGGCAGACACAGCATGTGGGGTATAGACAATCATATCATGGCCCAACACCACATCCTCACTTTTGCTGACCAAAAGAGCCGTTGCTGCTACACTTCTCAAACAGGTTGGGAGTGATCTCGCCACAATGTCCAATTTGGCACTGAAGTATGCTACGGGCCTACTGGCATCACCATGTTTTTTGTGTGAGGATGTCTGCAGCACAACCATCAGCTTCCATACAATACAAATCAAAAGGTTTTTCATAATCGGGTATTCCCAATGCAGGAGCTTTTGTCTGACTATCCTTAAGATTAAGGAAAGCCTGCTCTGATTCCTCAGTGTGTATGACATGATCGGGCTTTGAGGAAGAGACTAATTCCTGTAAAGGTAAGGCCAAAATAGAAAAACCTGGGATCCACATTCTACAATATCCACACATTCCCAAGAAGGTACGGATTTGCTGTTGGTTACGTGGCAGTGTCATGTTTTGTATAGCCTGGATTCTATCTGTAGTGAGATGTCGCAGCCCCTGGGTTAGGCAGTGTCCCAAGTATTTAACTCTGGATTGGCATGGCTGTAGTTTGTCCTTAGCAACTTTGTGTCCTGTTTGCGAGAGATGAAGCAACAAAAGTTTAGTATCATTCAAACATGACATAAACGAGTCAGAACATAGCAATAAATCATCTACATATTGAATTAGAACAGATCCATTGGCGGGTTGAAAAGACTGTAAACAATCGTGTAATGCCTGGGAAAAGATACTGGGGCTGTCTATGAAACCCTGGGGTAATCATGTCCATGTGTATTGTACACCCCTGTATGTTAATGCAAATAGGTACTGACAGTCAGGATGAAGAGGTACAGAGAAGAAATCAGAACAAACATCAATGACAGTGAAATGGGTTGCATTTGGTGGAATTTGCATAAGGATGACAGCTGGATTCGGCACTACGGGAAATTGGCTATCTACCACCTTATTAACTCCTCTAAGGTCTTGTACCAGCCTATAACCCCTCCCACCAGCCTTCTTCACTGGAAAAATGGGACTGTTGGCTACACTTGCTGTATGGACTAAAATTCCCTGCTGCAATAACCGCTCAATTATGGGATACACCCCTAACTCTACCTCCTGTTTTAGTGGGTATTGGGGAATTTTTGGGACTTGCCTACCACTTTTTAGATTTATCATTACAGGAGCTACGTTTGCCATCAATCCAGTGTCCTGTCCATCCTTAGTCCAAAGTGAGTCTGGTATTTGGGTTAGCATTTGATCTACCTGAGATGGATTTTTACCTGTATCAGTAGAGTGAAACATTAACCTTTGGGGAGTGTCTAGTACATCCCCCACTTCCAATGCAAATTTTTCAGGGACATCTATTAATACACCATCAGGGGTACAATAAATGACACATCCCATTTTGCACAATAAATCTCTTCCCAGAAGGTTAGTAGGAGCCGCTGCAGCCAGGAGAAAAGAATGCCTGGTATGCAATGGACCGATAGTAACCTCTGCAGGTTCTGTTAAAGGATAATGTTGCACTGTACCCGTTACACCCATGGTTGGTACTGTCTCATTGGTTACCCGTAAATTAGCTGGAGATTTTAACACTGATCTGGTCGCCCCTGTGTCTACAAGAAAAGGATGTTTAGTACCAGCTACATCAATCATCATTACCGGTTCTTCCCTAGTACTTTCTGTTAACCTGACTATCTGTAGGCTACAGGTATGACCTGACCCCTAGCGTTGTCTTTCGTTCTCCAATACAGCATTTAAAGCTACAATTGGAGCTGGCGATAATTGGGGATTTGTTGGCCTCTGTGTGTATCCTTTATGAGGATATACAGGTACTCCCTGGTTTGGGGGTCCTAATCTATTTGCTGTGCAGTACCTACTTAAATGTCCTACTTGGTTGCAGTTAAAACATTTCTGTGGTGAGCATGGATTTTGTCATGTAGGTTGAGCAGTGGGGAAAGGTTGAAGATTTGGCGGGAAATATGATGGCTGAATATATTGTGGTGGCAGATAGTATGGGTTTTGTAGTGCCATGGGATAGGTGGGATGGGGTTGTATGGGTGGCTGAGTGGGGTTTGTGAGGGCATATATCTGTGTAGGTGTTTGTGTGTCTGGTGGCTGTGGTGTTACATTCATGGCTTCTAGAGTTTGAATACTAACAGCCATTAGCTTCTCACTATGGGTCTCTCTCTTCTTTAGGATGTTTTTATCATGTTCTATAGCAGTTTCTCTGATGGAGTCTACTGTAGCTCCCCTCCAGCCTGGTAATGTTGTCTGTAATCAGGCTTTTAGATGGTCTTTAAGACCATCCACAAGCACCGTAATGACCATTTCCCTGTAATGAGTGCTATCTTTAATATTTTCTATCCCAGTGTACTGGGTGATAGCTTGCAGGGCTCGGGTACAGTAATCCTCTGCTGACTCATTTTCTTTTTGTTTTATTGTGAAAATGTTGCTCCAGTTAACTACTACTGGAAAATATATCCCCAATTGAGTATTTATGCGGGCAATGTTGCCTTGGTTTTCCTCATCTGTTAAGGGACCATCTCCATCCAATACGCAATCCGTGATAAACTTTTTCACGTCTGTATTAGGAGGAAGACAAGCCCTTAACACCACTCGCCAATCTTTATTAGTTGGCTCGTGGGAGTAACCCAAATTTTTCAAAAATTGTTGGCATTTCGCTAATTCCTTTTTAGTGTCAGGCAAATCATTCATGATGGAGTTTAGCTCAGCTCTTGTCCATGGACAATGCATTGCAACCGTCCTTGTGGGCACTACACCATTCGCATCCGCATTCCCATTGGGAACAGTTATTGTCTGAATGGGATGGAGGCCGGCCACATGATTACTTTTGACCTTACCACCAGGCTGGGGATTCAATCTACTACTGTTACATATAACTACTTCCTCAAAAATGCAGGGGAAGCTAACACTTCCTGTACTACAACTGATGAGGACGGGACTACCGGTTGTGCCTGTTGTGATTGTGCATTTAACATATGTACAGCATGTGAAATAGCAGACATAGTAACAGGTTCATCATCATCCACATTATAAACATTTTCCTGGTGATTATTTAAGAGAGGGTATAAGTTGTTAGTTAAATTTTTATGGGTTTTTACCTTGACTGTACCTACACCCCCATCCGCATAGGGCGGTGGTGGTACGCGTGAACCATCTGTACTACCTTCTGCGATGCTATTTTGCAGTGCGTGTGCATTATCAAGCGATGCGTCCGCGGCGCTATTTAGCGTCACCGGCGCATTGCCCGAGACTGTGCCCGCGACGCCTATTTTCGTCGCCGGTACATTCTTCAGCCACATTTCCCCCTCGTGCTGCCACAGTTTAAAACAATTGCTATACTTTACTTTCTTCGCTGGAGACCGCACCAAACATATGTGAGCTTGGACATTGTCTAGTATCTGCTTATCGAAACTACCAACTCTAGGGAACGGACTAACACTCTTCCTCGTCATATTATGCCACAAATCACAATATTTGGTTGCTATGGCACCGTACTTTGTATGCATAATATGTCGTGCCGACCCGATCGGCGCATCCAACAGCAGCAAATTGTCTACCATCTCTACCGTTTGCTTTGCTCCCATCTTGGGAGAAATCCTAAGCTTTTCAATAGAGATTTAGACTTGTGAACGTTTTTCTAGTAGGTTACGTTCACGCACCTGGATAAGATTTAAGAAGGCAACTCACCAACACCTATGGAAATTTTATATCGGCTATTCCACGCACCGGGATAAGATTTAGAAGGCTACTTACCCACACCTATGATAATGTATATGTCGGCTATTCTCATGCACCTCTCTACAACAAAGACAACATGTACACCTGCTGATGTGTTAGAATGGTAAGCTGCTTACCGAGCGACTAGCACTTAGCCTTTAAAGGTCATACAGTACCTTTAACTTTAAAGCAACAAACGCTCACTGTTTCACTCAATTTTCCTGCGCAGAAAAATAAACATTCCCCTAGAGTATGGCAACACCAATAGAGACACTTACAATGTTAACTATCAATACACAATGCAATTTCAACAGCTTTGTTCAAAACACGTGGCAGCCCTACCGGAAATATGTGTACACAATTGTGCGACTAGTCGCATACACAGTGATGCGACCAGGCCCACGTGTTATTACCTTAACGCTATTATGCGACTCCCTCTAAACTTTTATCAACGAGAGAAAACGACTTTTCTCTCCTTGTCCCTGGATTCTGATCAGCGCTTCCACTACACAATAACCGGCAGTACGCTCTCAGCAACACTGTGGTAATAAAAGACTAATGCGTCTCTCAAAAGGCACCTCCACCCTTTTGCTGAGAGAGAACTGACCGAGTGTTACCGTGTATCAGATAACGTGATAAACCTATGAGCCCCCAACTGTTGAATCGTAAATAAACCTTTAGTACATTCCTGCCTATAAACCTCTAAGATTCACCTGCCTAGAACCTCTAAGACAAAACCTGCCTATACCTTCTAAAATCACAAGATGTCGCTAATTAGTGCTTTGTTTAATTATAACATTAATGAAACTCTGAGACAGTTGAATAGCGGTCCAACGCGCTAAAGATTATTATTCAGGTAAAGGTACAGATGTTACCACGCTATGATCTAACAATGAGCGCAAAATAAATTGTACAAACATTAGGTCATAAGGTGCGATCTGGGATCAGAACCTGGCATCAATAATGAGACCTCCGTCGAACAGCATAACAGGAACACCGCAGACTGGCATCTTGTTTCAGAGCACTCACATATATACCCGTACTGGGATAAGCAATACAATAGAATACGTTGGCAGGTTCTCATTGGTTCCTCTTCTTGCTTCTTTCGTTACGGTACAATTAATAGGTCAGTGCAAAGACACAACCCAGCCTCTAACAGCCTGATTGTGTTCACCTTCCCGCTGCATAATAAATCTAATCTAACTATGGCATACAACATTTCAAGAAGTTATTCTCTCTAACATTCATATTTCATAGCCACATGTTCTGATCTTCTCACCGATGCCACCGGAACGCTGTGGGAACAGAGTAGATCAGTACGGCACAAAACACGGTCCAATTGTCATTTACTAAGCCATAGTTACAGAAAACATTCATTTCTTTATATGCTGACATTGCGATTAAACCAAGTAATAATCATTCCTTTTGCGCTGTGGGACCATTGCTTTTAAATGTGTATGCAGGGAGAAATGACACTAAATTGCGTTGTGCTTTGAGGGTCTGTGGGGCATTTAGCGACCAGCACTAAGTTGGAAAGGCTTCTGTGTATGTGTGTGAGCATGCCAGTATGGGTTTGGGAAAGATCACTAAAAAGCTGGCTGTGCATCTAAATTGCTATTTTGCGTTGTCTTATGTTTAACATGAAGTGCAGGGAAAACACCACTAATTTGCTACTTTTTGCTACATCGCATATGTGTTAATGTGAATGCAGGGAAAACACCACTACTTTGCTACTGCTTAAATATAAGTCTGTGGTGATTTTAATGTGTTGGAAAGTTATTTTATGTCTGCTAAACACCGTCGGTAGGTGTTAGGGGATGATTGTTAAAAAGCTGTTCGTGCTACTTTTTAGCAACTTTGCGTTGTGAGTAGCAAAATTGCTACTTTTAGCAATTTTGCACTGTGGATTGTGTACTATGTATTTTTGACAAAATGGCGCTTGTGTAAGCTTTCTTTTCTAAAATGGAGTCTTGCAGCCATTCACAAGATGGCGTCGTGCAGGTTTTCCTGATTGCCAAACAGATTCTGTCTTACCCAATTATTCGGTTTCGACAGACAGCACGCCCCCTTTGGTGGGTGGGCCGGGGGGTGGCTGCCCAGACGGAGGCGTTCCCATGAGAACGCCTACTGTCTGGGGGTGGCCCCACTGACATCACAAGTGATGTCAGTGGGAGAGCTTTCGGCCCTGTTTGAGCGGAAAGCTCTCTGGGGCTTGCTGCAACGAGACCCTGTCACAAGGGTCTCGTCGCAAGCCCGATGGTCACGATGGTCTTGACCATTGCGACCATCTTCCTGGCCGCTCGCCATAGCTGTGGCGAGCGGCCAGGAAGCTAAAAAAAAAAAGCCTGGCCCTGATTCAGAGCGAGCGCTCTGTCAGAGCGACCGGCTCTGAATCAGGGTCAGTGTACAGTAAAACATAGATGTCCGTTAATACTGTGCAAATGACTGGGATCTATGGAAGGAAGGATGCATTATAGTATATTAATCTATTATTCTGATGATGAGTTGTTTATACAAATAATAAAAGTTTACATTTGCAGCAAGATGTGTTACAATTTATGTATTAAGGCCCTGATTCAGCAAGGATTGCAGTTGCTTATGTGCACACATACGGCCAATTAATTCGCCCTGCGCATGCATACACATCGCAGTGTGCGAACCAGATGCTGCGATCGGGACTGTGATCTCAGAGGATACGTAGACCCATGGCAGAGTGATTGACAGGAAGTGCTGTTTGTGGGTGGTGACAGGGGGTATTTGGGCGAACGCAGGCGCGTGCCATTGCGTCTCAACGGCATTGCAGGGGCATGTACAAATTAGCCACTGCGATACCAGACGCAGCCTGAGAACTCATAGCGTGCGCAGAAGTAAGTAATTCCTGTGTGAGGTCTGACCTGCCTTAACTGTACGTATGGGTCCGGCGTTACTCGATGTTATCGCTATGTTGCCCTAGTATACGGATGTGAGCAAGGGGAAGTGGGCGTCCTTATGTTAGGCTGCGATCGCAATGTGAATGCAAACATTTACACAGGGCCGGATTAAGGCTTGTGGGGGCCCCAGGGCAACTAAGTTGCGGGGGCCCCCTTCAAGCCACACAGAGCCGAGTCCAGCCCAGCAGTGCCCCCAGGAGTAGTAGTCCCCCCCCCCGGCCAGACGCACACACACAGGAAAAAAAAAAACAATTTTCTCCACTTACCTTAATCCCTGCTCCGGCATCTGCTCCTCCGTCCAGCGTCCTCCCGGGCCAGCCCGCTCTGCATGATGGGAGAGACGTCGTCGTCTCTCCCATCAGCCACTGCGGGAGCTGGAAGATGGAGGCTCCAGCAGTGGGCCGCAGCGCAGCAGCCGATGAGAGTCTAATGTGACTCCCATTGGCTGCTAAAACAAACACACAGCTGCCAGCGCCGACGGCTGTGTGTTTGTGCTGTGTAGTGCGGACTGCACTTATGTGCCATCCACACTACCGCCCTTCCCCAAGCTGATGCAGCAGCACTGAATGTGCTGCTGCATGTAGTAGTGTGGAGGCCCTCTGTGTGTGGGGGCCCAGGGACGACCGCCCCTGTCGCCCCCCCTTTAATCCGGCCCTGCATTTACATATCATCACTGATATTAGCAAATGCGTATGAGCAGATTAGCGATCCATGCTGAATCAAGCCTTAATTCACAGAAGTATATGAAAAATTTAAATTAAAACACAAAAAAAGTATTTTGGGATTTTCTTTTTTTCTTTTAACTACATTTGACTCCACTTTTAGCCTACTCCACTTATATAGAATACCCAAGATGCTGTAACAGAGGTACAGTATAGTTACAGTATTGTAAGTGAAGCATCCTGCTCAGAGGGGTGTGTTTGTGTTGTTTTGTATTGTTTTTGTGTTATTTAATCACATAGCTTTGTAGGTACTGTATGAGTTTTTTTTGTGTTGCATACTCTTTATAACAGTTATCTTTTTCAAGGCTGAAGAATCCATATGAGTGTCCATTTAATGGGAGCAGAAAGCAAGACTGTGCATGTAAAAATGACTACCTGGCAGCTGGAATAACTGTATTCAGTAAACTACGACTAGATATCATTTCAATGCAAATCAAAAGTAAGTTTATGAAAACACAGCACTGATTTACACACAAATAAGACATTAATCGTTCATGTTACTATAAGGGGTCTATTTAACAATTGCAGTTATAAGGCTATTCTATTATTGTCTTTTATTGCACTGATTGAAAATCAATTGTCACCACAATTTAACAAGATAAGCTGTTAGCGGCGGCGGCGGCAGCTTAGTGATACTCAGCCACCTGGCAATACTCAATGGTAATGGTATCAGGACATGTACGGCTTTGCGGGCCAGCACTGGTGCTTTCCGCATATGTACACTCTGGCTTTGAAGGTAGATTTATTAAAAAAACAGACATTATTAAAACATTAAAAAAGTATGGTATATTTATCTAAGGAAAATTTTGTTTTATTTTATTAATGCATGTTTTCCTGTACTACTCCTCACCTAGTGACATCCTGTACCACTGCCGTCCTTGTTAAAAGGATTTCTACATACTTCGCATGGGAGAGACTATTCCTGCTATGGTATTTCTTACATAGGGAGAAGAACTATCTTAGGGACTTTCCCTGTTTCATGCTTCAATACATAGATTTGTGAATAGATACTTCACCTCTTCCATCCATAAGCAACACTTTTTTAGGGTTGGCTGTCAATAATGCCTCACAGTTAGAGTCCAACACTACTTGTACCCTGGGTAAGTGAGACTGCCATTGAGATAAGCAGCAGCATACTGTCTATGTGGTCTTAGAGTTTGGTTCATCATCCCCTGAAAGGTGGTAGGTGCCCCATGTAACTGAGTGCCCAACTGGCAACGTCTTATATTGGAACAGACCCACCAGTGCAGAAAAAACCTGTTATTGTTTATTATACAGTACAGTAGCTTGAAATGAAGAGGCCTGCTTATCTATCTATCTATCTATCTATCTATCTATCTATCTATCTATCTATCTATCTATCTATCTATCTGTCGATATATACACACATATATATATATATATATATATATAGACACACAGTTTTGTGCAAAAGTTGTAGGCAGGTGTGAAAAAAATGCTGCAAAGGAAGAATGCTATCATTTAACAAAATGCAAACTGAGTGAACAGAAGAGAAATCTAAATCAAATCAATATTTGGTGTGACCACCCATTGCCTTCAAAACAGCATCAATTCTTCTAGGTACACTTGCACACAGTTTTTGAAGGAACTCAGCAGGGAGGTTGGTCCAAATATCTTGGAGAACTAACTGTAGATCCTCTGTGGATGTAGGCTTGCTCAAATCCTTCTGTCTCTTCATGTACTGTAATCCCAGACAGATTCGATTATATTGAGAACAGGGCTCTGTGGGGGCCATATCATCACTTTCAGGACTCCTTGTTCTTCTTTACACTGAATATAGTTTTAATGACATTGGCTGTATGCTTGGGATCATTGTCCTGCTGCAGAATAAATTTGGAGCCAATCAGATGCCTCCCTGAAGGTATTGCATGATGGATAAGTACTTGCCTGTATTTGTCAGCATTGAGGACACCAAATCCCCATTTGATATGCTGAAATGCATCCCCATACATGCAAGGAACCTCCACCATGTTTCACTGTTGCCTGCAGATACTCATTATTGTACAGCTCTCCATCCCTTCAGTGAAGAAACTGCCTTCTGGTACAGCCAAATATTTAAAATGTTGACTCATTAGTCCAGAGCACCTGCTGCCATTTTCTGCACCCCAGTTCCTTTGTTTTTGTGCATAGTTGAGTCGCTTGGCCTTGTTTCCATGTTGACGGTATAGCTTTTTGGCTGCAATTCTTCCATAAAGACCACTTCTGGCCAGACTTCTCTGAAAAGTATATGGGAGTACCTAGGTCCCACTGGTTTTTAACAGTCCTCATGACACTGCTAGACATCTTCCGATTTCGGAGGGAAGTAAGCATGATGTGTCTTTCATCTGATGCACTAAGTTTCCTTGGCCGAACACTGCGTCTATGGTCCTCAACATTGCCCATTTCTTTGTGCTTCTGCAAAAGAGCTTGAAGAGCACATCTTGAAACCCCAATCTGCTTTGAAATCTTTGCCTGATGCAGTATAACTACCTTGTGTCTTATTGCTGTGCTCAGTCTTGCCATGGTGTATGAAACTGTTTTCCACAATTTCACCTTTAGTTTGGCTGTTCCTCACCCAGTTTTAAGCCTCATACACAGCTGTTTCTGTTTCAGTTAATGACTGTGTTTCAACCTACATATGAAAATGATGTTTATTATCACCTGTTTGGTATGATTGGTTAATCATACACCTGACTATAATCCTACAAAATCCCTGATTTTGTGCAAGTGTACCTAGAATAACTGATGCTGTTTTGAAGGCAAAGGGTAGTCACATCAGACATTGATTTGATCTAGATTTCTCATTTGTTCATTCACTTTGCATTTAGTTAATTGATAGAGATAAACTATTAACATTTCTATTTTTGAATGCATTCTAATTTTGCAGCATTTTTTCAACACCTGCCTAAAACATTTGCACAGTACTGTACGTGTGTGTATATATATGTATATATATATATATATATATATATATATATACTGTATATTAACACTATGTAGACAAAAGTGATTGGACACTGACAGCAAATAGATCAATGAGATTGTATTGACACCAGTACTTTGTGGGTCCATCACATGCAGTGATTACTGCAGACACCCTTCTTGGCAAACTGTCCACAAGTTCCTGGACAATAACAGGCAGTATGTTTCGCCATTCTGCCTTAAGTACAGTGACCAACTGTGACACTGAAGAAGGTCGAGTCGGCCTAGAATGCACCCGCTGCTCCAATTCGTCCCAAAGGTTCTCAGTAGCGTTAAGATCTGGACTCTGAGCTGGCCAGTCCATCCAGGTTACCAAATTTTCTGTATACCAGTTCAGTGTCATAGGCAAACGCAGGGGGGGTTTCCGTCTGCCTGGAAACCCCCCTCCCCAGCACACACCATGACCACAATAGAAATAGTAATATAATAGAATGTTACTAGTGCTGCATGTTCTTCCCAGTATCACAAATTAAATAATTACCACCACCTGTGGATCGTTTAACATGTATCAGCCAGTAATAAATAACCTGAGCACCAACTAGGAGATCTGGAAAACATGCACTTTTAGGGATGCACTGCTATAGAGCCCAATATGCACATATAAGTCCAGGGCAGTGCTAGGTTCTTCTGCTGCTCCTCCAGGCTCCCGGACATGCTCCAGTAGTCTGGAATGGTGCCCATATCTAAAATAAATACGTTTAGCTCAGGCAGGATGGCCTACTGGCACATCTAATGGCTTACTATGATCACTGGTCCTGTATATGCTAGAATTATGACACACAATACACTTTGTATGGTGCATATTAATGCTGGTTAAGTACTAATTCTGCCCTCTTCATGGACTGGACACACTCGCTCTAAAATCAAGCATTTGGAAACCCCCTTCTAGAAATCCTGCATTTGCAGCTGAGTGTCGCCCTGGAAACATGACAGGTGGTATTGTCATCCAGATAAAAAAAATTGTTGTTTCCGTAGAACTGCCACAATGTAGGGAGCATAGAGATACCAAGAACATCTCTTACTTCTCTTTTTATACCTTCACAAACACGTGTCTGCATTTATCCTGGCATAGAAGAAATCAGTGTCAAGTGCCTATAGCCAGGACATGACGATTTACTAAACTTCACCTTCCATCCAGGTGCTTCTTCAATGGTCCAAAGGGTTGGAAATCACTCGGTGCCAGGTCAGGGCTGTAAGGAAGATGGTCCAGTGCCTCTCAATGTTAGCGCTGAAACAACTCACATGTGTTGGTGGCTATGTGTGGCCTGGCATTATCATGCACCAATACGACACCTGTTCGCAGCATCCCAGTTCGTTTTCAACACATAGCCCTCCGCAGCCGGCTCAATGTGTCACAATAGCGGAGAGCATTCACAGGATCTCATTTTGTGAGGAAATCAACGGTCGCCATGACCCTCTTTGCTGATGGAGTTGTATTTAATTTCTTTGAAGGTGGGGACAAAGCGTATTTCCATGTCATGGATGCTTGCTTCATCTCCGATGTCATGTGATGCAACCACTTTTTATCGCCTGTAACAATACGTTGCATGGTACTGCGTCAAGTGCACGACAGACAATCCCATCCTATTGGTTTTGTGAACTTCTTTGAGTTGCTTCAGTACCCAGCTTGAACACATTTTCCTGTACCCTAGTTGCTCATGAACGATGCTGTGCACAGTACCCACAGAGATGTACGGGTTGTCAGCAATATCGATAACTCAAATGCAACTGTCCTCCTAAACCAAACCTTCAAGACGGCACAAACTGTCATCTCTGGTGGACGTGATTGGCCGGCTAGATTGCTACTCATCTTGAACATCTGTCCTGCTGTTATTAAAGATAGTGCACCAAACCAAAACCTGTTTCCGTGACATGACGTTATCACCGTACACCTCAAAAAGTTGGTGTTGATTTTCACCTGCTAATGTGCCCTTTAAACCAGAAATCTGATCACACACTATGCGCCTCAATGTTTGACCATGATTCCGCTAGCACTGCCATCTTACAACTGATGTCGGGACAGTATGATTTATATGAGGCGCAGTCTAATGGCCGAGGGGGTAAGCAGTGGTCTACCTGCTCTGGTCTGATGGGAAATTAGAATGAAATAGAGAACATTACACACTACAGAGGTCTTGTTACCTTACTTATTGAACCACCTTATTATATATATATATATAAATATATATATACTTATATATATATATATATATACACAGTATATTTCATTTAGAAATGTATTTATGTGATTTTCTGCAGAGAATATGAATAATGTGTGGCCATATTAAAGGTTAGAGGGCCCCAAAATTGTTTCAGGTTGCCTATCACTGCTCTAAAGCTACAAATATCAACCGTGACATCAGAAGTCTAAATCAGGATACCCCCAATGTGCTAAAGAGTATGCAATATACAGTAAATGCAGATAAATAACACCTGATTTAATATAACAAGTGGGAAGTTTTGTGTGAACAATTTGGTGATTGGATTGTCTGAATACATTTTTATAACACTTTTTAGCTACAGATCTCCTCTTTGCCCGCACTCTGCTTGGAAGACCAGTTCCCTTTGCAACAGCAGGTGACTGCTACAGTGCTGCAAAGTGCCCACAGGTACAGTACATGTATGAACGTAAAAAAGTTTGAAACTATTGCTGCCAGCAAAGGTGTGACCATTTTCAAAGTAACAAATGTATACTATATAATATTGGGGATGGGTTCAGGATGCCGGCGTTCGGGATCCTCGGTGGTCATAATCACGACACCAGCATCCCGACCAGGTTCCTATCCCAATGCCTCCAGGTTAGCCTAACCTAACCCCTAACCCTACCCCTAACTCTCCCTCCCCACAGCCTAAACCTAACCCTCTCCCTAGTGCCTACCCTAACCCCAGTACTTACCTTTGGGATCCCGGTGGTCGAGATGACGGCACCGGTACTCTGATGTGTTGAGATTCCGGCGTCGGCATTCTGAACGCTGGAATCCCAGCAGTCGGCATTATGATCGCATCCCTTAAGATTGCACTGTTTGCAGGCGCAATTAGAATGGTCCTAGATTAATGTTTTTGTATAAATATAGTTTTTTCTAGGTAAGTCAGGATTTATGCATAAGATGTGTTGCTATTAAGTATACATTGGATACATTTTAGAAATTACAATAAAAACAAATAAAATTCACATATAGTGCAAGGATTAATAAAATATATACAGTAAAATGGTAGAAACAAGTTCTGACCATTTTTGAAACTTTACATTGCACAGAAAAAAAATTATTATGCTTATTGTAGTTCTTGTATTTCACAACTTAAAATGAGCAGTCCTTATTACTGTCTTTAAAAAAAATTGTCAGTTTGACGTTAAAGCTCCTTATTATGATGATTTAGAAGTAGAGGTAGCCAAACGGTGCATTTGATTGTGATATGAGCCTCCCTGGCTTCTTTGATGGTTGCAATGGAGTTTGTAAAGCAACAAGTGGTTCTTACCTCCTTCTTCTAACTAGTGTCCTTTCTAGGGTTCTCACTTCTCAGTGTCGGGCGGCCACCGTTAACTCCTGTGAACTGGGTGCCGATGGAAATGTGATATGGTCTTGTTTCTCTTTGCGGTAGCCGCGAGGGGTTGGTACCGCTGGACTTCTCATCCAAATGTTGTGCAGATCCTTCCTGGAAAGGTGGGGGGTGATTGTAAGCTTTCTCTCACTAGGCCGAGCGAGAGAAAGCTGCGTCATCCCACTTACCATATATATACTAGCTGAAGTACTCTGCGTTGCTCAGGTTTAAATCTTAAAGTTATTAAGTTAGGCATCCCTGACCAATTGCCAGCCCTCTGTGAAGTTTTCATCCAAATCAATCCAGTGGAAGGCCCAAAACAGGCTCCCCAGCATACACCAAAGGGAGGTCCGTCTGGGACCCTCACCCCCGTAAAACCTGGTTAGGATACTACTGTACACCTTGCGTTGGTTTCACCTCTGAAGTTTTCATCCAAATCCAATCAGTGGAAGGCCAAGAACAGGCTCCCAGGGTCAAAGTTCTGCCCAGCGTACACCAGTGGGAGGTCCGACCGGGTCTTCAACCCCATAGTATATCTTCTGGGAATATTTGTCCAAATTCATCCAGTGGAAGGCTCAGAACAGGCTCCCCGGATCAAAGTTCTGCCAGCATACAACAAAACAAAAACCCTAATCCCCCTAAAACCTGGCCAGGATCCAACATCACCACCTTGCATTGGTTTCACCTCTGTGAAGTTTTCATTCAAACTCATCCAGTGCAAGGCCCAGAACAGGGTCCCCGGGTAAAAGTTCTGCCGAGCGTACAACAACGGGAGGTTCGACCAGGACCTAATCTTCAAGTTATTAGGTTAGGTGTCCCAGACCAATTTCCAGATATCCGAGACCAATTGCCACCCCACTGTGAAGTTTTCATCCAAACTCATCCAGTGAAAGGCCCAGAACAGGTTCCCTGGGTCACGGATCTGCCCAGCATACACCAGCGGGCAGTCTGACCAGGACCTGAACTCCCTAGTATGTCTTCTGGGATCCAATGTTACCACTCTGTGAAGATTTGTTCAAATTCATACAGTGGAAGGCTCAGAACAGGCTCCCTGGGTCAAAGTTCTGCCCAGCGTACACCTACGGAAGGTCCGACCAGGATCCTAACCCCCCTAAAACCTGGCCAGGATCCAACTGGACCACCTCACATTGGTTTCATTCCAATCGGTGCAGGGGTGTCCGAATGTATAATTAGACAGACAAACAAACAGACCAATACATTTTATATATAAGATATAAATATATATATATAAAATTTTTGTTTTTATGTTGTGATAAACCTGAGAACTACTGAACTGATTTTGATCAGGTTTTCACTGAAATGTTCCTTTAGATCCTCCAAGTAACATAGGCTATACACATACATACCAATCCTTTCTCCTCATCAGGAAGCCATTACAGAGCTAACTTACTTGGCTTCTAGCAACAGCGACAGATCCTCGAGTAATCTGGGCGGGGCGGAGCTTATGACTGACAGGCTCTGGAGGACCCCAGTGCAGGAGAGGTTTAAAGGAGAGGGAAGGGGTGGCCACCACACTGCCTGCTGGCTCTAAGCAGGCAAACTGACTGATCTCACTGACAAGCAGGTGAGAGAGTCCCCATCCACATAATACTTTAATCATCGATTCAGCATCATTGAATAAAATTAATAATCACTCAGCATCATTGAATAAAGATAATAATCACTCGGCAAATACGGGTAGGCATTGCTAGTGTATAAAAAACTCAGTTGAGAAAAAGGCTTCACTATCAAAATAACACATGTTTAACAGGGCTCTAAATAAGCCCAATGGCCTTTATACCCCGAGGCTGTGGCAGTTTGTGGACTAAAAATTATGTACTGTATAGGCTGTTTTGGTTGCCATTTTTAACCACTTTTCTCTTTTTGTTGTCTTTTTATTTCTGTCTTATTTCCTCTCTTTCTCTTACCTCTTCCTAATCACTTTGCTGCAATACCTGCTTGCTTCCTGGACATGGTAGGGCTTTGTTCCGGGGTGTCATCTCTTCTGCTTTGGTGGGCTAAACTTTCGGTCAGCATCCAAAGAGATGGTAATTGAGAATCAGTTCGCAACCTCGGGTGACCATTCAATGTCATTGAATGCAAGTAGCGCAATGGTGACAAAAGCATAGCACATAAGGTGTTGACATTCCAGAGGTTCCTGGTGGGGCTCTTGAGCTGCTACCTGATCTGTGGGGTCCACTTCTGGGGTGAAATCTGGTAGTCTGGAACCTGTGATGGTGTCAAATAGATGGGGCCTACAGCCTACTCTCACTGCATCTTTGGTTTCTGGGCAAGGGTTCCCCACAACCTGATCTGTTGGCCTAGATCAAGTGTCCCCTCAGGCAGGTCCAAGTGCATACTGCATTCATTCTCTACACGGCAACCTAAATTTAAGTAATGGCAACCTAAATATAAGTAATGTCATAAATATGGTGGTGTGGAGATGCTCGCTCCATGCACCTACCTGCAGTTGTGGATACCTTCACAGCCCTCTGCAGCAGATGCAGGTGCTTCTACATCTTGTATTTTATTCCTCCCAGCTTACTTTTACAGGCACAATTGGTGCCTCTGGTGGTGGAGCTGAGACAGGCTTATGGCCTCTGTCTCTGTCTGTGCCTCTTTCCTACATGTGAAGGGGGATCAAGGGTTTTTTGTGGAGCAAAAGGTACAAAAAAAAGTCACCTTTTTATGTTAGTTCTTGGTCCCTCCTCTCTCCTTTTTTCAGAATTTCAGGAGGCTGAATGGCTGGAAGATGTGGTTTTTATTGAGGCTGATGTTTTATACCGATGGCTGGTGGTTTCTTATTGTACATCTGGCATCAGTTGAGTCTGGGTGTCACCTGCAGGTGTATGAGGGTTCTGGCCTATCCAGGCACAAGAAGGGTAAAGACATCAGGTGTGATATGTCTGGGTGGCAGCATATGGGTAGGTGCCATGACAGTAGCAGGAGCAACAAAGGAGATGCAGGCATCTCTGATGTCATTGTTCACTGCATGAACACAGCCATGCTCTGTAGACCTCATCCTTGGATGCATGATTCGATTAGAAGGGGCAGGTATGTGGATGTACCTACTTTTACAACTAATGTAATGAAGGAGCTGGCTGTTTCCAATAAGTAGGGGGACATTTGAAAGAATGTGCTCAAGTCTTACATGAACTGGCAGAATTGCTTTTAAGTCATTGTATTCTGTTATCTAGAAATGTACAACTCTGTGTATTCCAAAGTCATCAGATATCTTCACCTGGTTCATGGAAATTCACCCTCTCTCTGGGGTTCTATATGGCGTACATATGTTGAGGAGCTCTGGCGAAATCAGGACAACATAGGGCCTGATTCAGAGCCGTTAGCTATTTGTGGTCGTTCGTTCAAAAACAAGGGGTGGCTATTCAAATGATCCGTTCGCAAATTGCAGTCTGTTCCCACCTCTAAGTCTGAACGAGCGAGCAAAACATATGCTCGTTTTTTTGATAAAAACGCCCCCTGGCCGCACGCACCATACGTCATGTCCGCTATTTATTAGATTAATCGAGTACATCGTACAGCGTATGAACTGCTCGCTATTCTTGTGGTTGGTGTTTTCAACCGCTATTTTGCGAGCAGTTCTGAGGTAAAAAAAAACAAGTGACGTGGTCAATGACGCTGCTGTATTAATTATGCACTCCCTTAAAACGCCCGTTTTGACCTTTAAGCACGCCTGCGTTCGGATCTCCACTCCCCGTTTTCAAGCACCTTCCCCTGTTACCACCCACATACGCCTCATTCTGTCACTCAAAATAGCAGGCCCTCGCTATATTGTGTACCAACGATTTTCGGCCGCACTGACTGGTTCGCGCATGCGTACTAAAAACCGTACGCATGCGCAGATGTGCGAACATCGCTCGGAACGAGCGTACTGCCGCTAGCGAGTGGCTCTGAATGAGGGCCATAGTCATTTTGGATCTGGGTTGCAAATGTGTGGCTTAACATCATGCACTCTTCTCAGTCATCCATCTTGTTTCGGCTTGCACAGGGGTCATCCCATTTACTTCCGTGCCCATCAAAAGGTTGTTGTTACTCCTTTAATAATGACATTGCAATTTGGGGGCTCCATTTCATTTTCAACACCCTGCTGTAGAGCTCCTAACCCCATTAGGGATTATAGGAGGTCCCCCTTAGGGTCCCAGACCACTAGGCCATCTGGAACCAAATGTTCTAAGTAAAGCTGCCTCTACAGTTAACATAGGTGCCCTGTCTGAATGGAAGGATTGTTTTTTGCGACACCGTTTTGAAGTGGTGTTTCCGTTCCTTATCACCAGTGTTGTTCATTTGGGTTTTGCCTCATCCAGCACCTGTTTTACTCTCTGATAGCAAACAAAAAGTATGGTGGTCGCTCATATCAGCTTTTTTTTTTTTCTTACTCTCTGATGGGTCAGTTAATGATTTTTGTCAGGGTGGTTAATAATCTTTTGATACTTCCTTGCACATGGCGAAGTCCTTTGGGGCTGGTGCCCTGCTGGGTAAAGTGGATGTGGATTCGGCCTTTTGTCTGATACTGCTGTACTGATTCCTTCAGGTTAATGTGTGTCAGGTTGTGGATGGCTTTTATCTGGATAAATGCCTGCCCATGCAGGGGCGTATTTACCACTAGGCAACCTAAGCGGCCGCCTAGGGCCCGGGGGGACCTAAGGGGCCCGCAGCCGGTCCCCCCTGACATCCGTCCCTGGAGTGTGCACCAGCCGGGGAGAGGCCGAGAGGAGGAGTGGAGGCAGTCTGGCTGGTAGCAGCAGCAGCACGAGGGAGAAGGCGGTGGGAGGAGGAAAAGGCGGAGTTGCAGGACTGGGCCGGGCCGGCTCTATCATTAGCAGGGTATGTGAGTCACCCACCCCTCTCTCTGCGCTTGTAGGAGGCCTTGCACTGTTCAGTTATGCGACGTGACGTCATCACGTCACATCGCAATTTCACTCACTGACTGGGAGGATGAGCACTCGAGGAGCCATACAAATACAAATGCTCCCGGCAGGTAAGTTTGGCAGGGGGATGGGAGAAATGTGTTGTGAGGGGATTGGAGGGGGCTTTGCACTGTGAGTGCAGAGGGTGGGGGGTCTGTGCCATGAAGGCAGATGGTGGATCTGTGCTGAAAGGGGGGAGGGGTGGAACTGTGCTGAGAGGACAGATGGGTGGGTCTGTGCTGAGAAGGAGAAGGCAGGGGGGAGGCAGTGCTGTGAGGGTGGAAGATGGAATTCTGATGAGAAGGCAGTGGGGAGGCCTGTGCGGAGAGGGCAAGGGGGACTCTGTGCTGAGAGGGCAGAGGGGGGAGTCTGTGCTGAGAGGGTATAGGGGGGGTCTGCTAAGAGGGCAAAGGGGGGTCTGTGCTGAGAGAGCAGAGGGGGGAGTCTGTGCTGAGAGGGTATAGGGGAGTCTGCTAAGAGGGCAAAGGGGGGTCTGTGCTGAGAGGGCAGAGGGGGGAGTCTGTGCTGAGAGGGTAGAGGGAGGTCTGTGCTGAGAGGGCAGAGGTGGGTTTGTGCTGAAATGACCGATGGAAGAAATGTGCTGTTAAGGCAGTTGGGGGCCTGCTGTGAGGGCAGAAGGGGGGTCTGCTGAGAGGGCTGAGGGGGTCTGTGCTAAGAGGGCTGAGGGGGGTATTGTGAGGGGAAAAGTGTCTGCTAAGTGGGGTCTGTGTTGTGAGGGCAGAGGGGGTCTGTGCTGAGAGGGCTGAGTAGGGTATTGTGAGGGGAAAGGTTTCTAGGCTGCGGCAAACTTTTTCTTCAGGGTGCTGTACAGTGGCATGAATTAAGAATAAAAGTATAGTGCTATGAACTGTTTGAGGGTCGGGGGCACAGAACCAGGATCTTGCCTAGGGCCCCATGAGGTCTAAATCCGGCTCTGTGCCCATGTGTAGTTCAGTGTAATGCTGTTTTTTTTTAATGCTTTAGCACTTTTCTTCACTGCTGTGTTGAGGCAGGCACTGGGGAGCAGGAGTGTACTACTTCAATTGCTTCCTGTATAGGTCCAGCTGGATACTTACACTTCACAAGGTTGCCAATTTCTTTGCAGGCTTTGTTTGTGGAGTATTGTATGGCGTTGCCACTACTTTTGTCGCGTTGGAAGGTTTATTAGGTTCACAAGATAAAGGCTTTCTGGCGCTAGATATTTGACAGTAATAATCTCTACATTCATTTCAATAAGTGATCTTTTTGTTTGTCTAATCCTTGAATTGGAACTTCATCTGTTCATCACCATTCACATTGCTGGTCCACAAGGTATTGTGTACTATTGGTCTTACAGGTATTCCCTTCGGGCCAAGTTTATTGTTCCCCCCTACCTCCTCCCCTCTCCTGTTGAGTTGCTTGCAGTTGGTTGATTGTGTTGCTTTCCAAAGTGACTACAGTTTTACTTTGTTGTTTCAGCTGGAAGAATGGATTCTAGGCCAATTTGGGTTTTAGGCCATTCTTTTGGACACATAGTTCCCCATTGACCTTTTATCCATCTATGTTTATGGTGGTTGATCAGAATAGATGTATGGGTTTCATGGCATGGACTGGGGTTCACTGAAACAGTGCCTTGTCAAGTTTGCTGCTTCTTTTGCGCTGCTAAAAGCTTTAGAGGTGAATTTTGTGGGGTCACAACCTCTGTTATAGGACATCACTGGACCTGTAGTGCGCTATGGGCCTGATTCAGAGCCGGACGCAAGTGGCTGTTCGTTCGCTCCGAGCGATGTTTGCCCAACTGCGCATGTGTACGGATCGTTATACGCATGCGCGAACCAGTCAGTGCGGCCGAAATTCATGTGCTCGCAAAATAGCGATTGCCTGATAATTTGAGTGACAGAATGTGTGCTGAGTGGAGTCTGTGCTGTGAGGAGAGAGGGCTTCTGTGCTGTGAAGAGAGAGGGGTGCTGGCTCTGAGGGAGAGGGTGGTCTGTGCTGTGAGGGGTACTGTGATGCTGGGTGAGGGCAGTAAAGAGGGTAGTATGTGGGGAAGGTGCTTGAAAACGGGGAGTGGAGATCCGATCGCAGGCATGCTTAAAGGTCAAAACGGGCGTTTTATGGGTGTGCATAATTAAAACAGCAGCGTCATTGACAACGTCACTGGGTTTTTTTTTAGCCAGAACTGCTCGCAAAATTGTGGTAGCAAAAACCAACCACAAGAATAGCGAGCAGTTCATACCCTGGTCGATGTACTCGATTAATCTAATAAATAGCGGACATGACGTAGGATGCGAGCGGCCAGGGGGCGTAGTTTCCCCCAAAAAACCCACAAGTTTTGTACGCTCGTTCAGACCTAGAGGCGTGAACAGACCGCAAACAGCGAACGGTTCATTTGAATAGCCACCCCTATTTTCGGGACGAGCGAGCGCAAATAGCGACCGGCTCTGCTGTGCTGTGGTATGTGATGCTATGAGATGGGCAGTAACTGGGTCAGTGTGTGTGCTGTGGGGGCACGATGTGCTATAAGGGGGCAATAAGTGAGCTTGGATGGAGGTCAGTGTGTTGAGTGAGTGATTGCTGTGAGAGGGCCAGTAAGTCAGTGTGATATGGAATAGACTGGCAGTGAGAGCTATAGAGGGGTCAATCAGTGGGGTCAACTCAGAAAAGCTTAGTGAAAGCTAGCAAAAAACGTGTATTATACATAGCTGACTTTTCAAGGCTGCGGCAAACTTTTTCTTCAGGGTGCTGTACAGTGGCATGAATTAAGAATAAAAGTATAGTGCTATGAACTGTTTGAGGGTCGGGGGCACAGAACCAGGATCTTGCCTAGGGCCCCATGAGGTCTAAATCCGGCTCTGTGCCCATGTGTAGTTCAGTGTAATGCTGTTTTTTTTTAATGCTTTAGCACTTTTCTTCACTGCTGTGTTGAGGCAGGCACTGGGGAGCAGGAGTGTACTACTTCAATTGCTTCCTGTATAGGTCCAGCTGGATACTTACACTTCACAAGGTTGCCAATTTCTTTGCAGGCTTTGTTTGTGGAGTATTGTATGGCGTTGCCACTACTTTTGTCGCGTTGGAAGGTTTATTAGGTTCACAAGATAAAGGCTTTCTGGCGCTAGATATTTGACAGTAATAATCTCTACATTCATTTCAATAAGTGATCTTTTTGTTTGTCTAATCCTTGAATTGGAACTTCATCTGTTCATCACCATTCACATTGCTGGTCCACAAGGTATTGTGTACTATTGGTCTTACAGGTATTCCCTTCGGGCCAAGTTTATTGTTCCCCCCTACCTCCTCCCCTCTCCTGTTGAGTTGCTTGCAGTTGGTTGATTGTGTTGCTTTCCAAAGTGACTACAGTTTTACTTTGTTGTTTCAGCTGGAAGAATGGATTCTAGGCCAATTTGGGTTTTAGGCCATTCTTTTGGACACATAGTTCCCCATTGACCTTTTATCCATCTATGTTTATGGTGGTTGATCAGAATAGATGTATGGGTTTCATGGCATGGACTGGGGTTCACTGAAACAGTGCCTTGTCAAGTTTGCTGCTTCTTTTGCGCTGCTAAAAGCTTTAGAGGTGAATTTTGTGGGGTCACAACCTCTGTTATAGGACATCACTGGACCTGTAGTGCGCTATGGGCCTGATTCAGAGCCGGACGCAAGTGGCTGTTCGTTCGCTCCGAGCGATGTTTGCCCAACTGCGCATGTGTACGGATCGTTATACGCATGCGCGAACCAGTCAGTGCGGCCGAAATTCATGTGCTCGCAAAATAGCGATTGCCTGATAATTTGAGTGACAGAATGTGGCGTATGTGGGTGGTAACAGGGGAAGGTGCTTGAAAACGGGGAGTGGAGATCCGATCGCAGGCATGCTTAAAGGTCAAAACGGGCGTTTTATGGGTGTGCATAATTAAAACAGCAGCGTCATTGACAACGTCACTGGGTTTTTTTTTAGCCAGAACTGCTCGCAAAATTGTGGTAGCAAAAACCAACCACAAGAATAGCGAGCAGTTCATACCCTGGTCGATGTACTCGATTAATCTAATAAATAGCGGACATGACGTAGGATGCGAGCGGCCAGGGGGCGTAGTTTCCCCCAAAAAACCCACAAGTTTTGTACGCTCGTTCAGACCTAGAGGCGTGAACAGACCGCAAACAGCGAACGGTTCATTTGAATAGCCACCCTTATTTTCGGGACGAGCGAGCGCAAATAGCGACCGGCTCTGAATCAGGCCCAATGTTCTTCTTTAGAAATAACTGTCACGATATACAATGGAGAAACATGTTAGGGTGCTTTTATATTAAGTTGTCCCTTATTAAATGCCAGTATTATGTAGAAGTGAGTAAACAATGTTTTTTTGACAGCACTAAAGCTGCACATAAGTTCCAGCCACTAATCTGTTTTCAATAACTGTTTCAGGGACAGTTCAGTATCAACCTTTCAGGAACAGATTTTCGAATATCAGATGCTACCAACTGGATTGCTCAAGGGAATTATGCAACTGTCAATGTCCACAAATCACAGGTAGGTTAAGTGCAGCACTTTAAAGTTTAAACAGGTATATAGTTGAAATATAGGCAAAATGCTAAACAACTTAGGGCCTGATTCAGCAGTGCACACAAGTGCACTGCTGATCGGAGATTCCCGAATTCACATAGGTAATGCAATTAAAATCTTTAGTTAGTTAGTATATGTATACATGATTGTTTATTCATTTAAACTTCATGGATTTTGGAACAAATAATTTGGGTGTTGTTCATAGCAATTATCTAATATTTTATAAATATATCTTGTTTTATTCACTAGATATTATTGATATCATATTTCATATGACTACTACAGTACTTTATCTTCCTGGTAAAATATGATAGTATTGTAGTAAATATTCTTTCATAATATGAAATATCTTTTCAAATTTTAACCATTAATCATGATAACATGTTTTGTGGATCATTTTTGCTTTACACACATCAATTAGAAAAGACTGAAATTAATGGAAAGATTGTCTGAATTTCTCACACCTTGGCTGCTTTGGGCATGGGAAACATCTAATTATGTTCTACATTTCAATACAATAGTTTGGCCTACCATAAGCAAGAGGAATTCACAATTACAAGTTATATATGACATAGCCACATTGATTGCAATCTTTCATATTCAGAAATGTAATTTAATCCAGAGTAATACAAACAAAACCTATAAAATGGTGACATTTGCCTTGTGATTGAAGAATGTACTTCCTGACAGACAGTTCTCTGGAGGAACACAAGGTCTTATGCAGTCCAGTTCTGTCTACATGCTATCTTCTGTATATTGTCTGGCAATGTGAGTACTTGTAAAAGTGCATACAGAGAAAAATGGAATGGTTGCAGTTAGGGATGAGCAGTTTGGATTCTGTGGAATCCATACCGCTCCGAACAGCGGGGATCGGGGTGTTCCTGCCTGACTGGGATCCCACTGCGAGGCCGAACGTCATTCTAGCGAGAGTTCGCCTCTTTATAAGGCGCCGAAACCGGGACTCTGCACCATTTCACTCCCATGCTACGCACACTGCGCACTGCTCTGCTGAAAGTGGCTGTGTAGAGACTCAAAAGTGGCTGTGCTGGCAAAGTGACTGTAAGGGGACATACTGCACGCTGCTCAGGGCCGGATTATAGGGGGGGGCAACAGGGGCGGTCGTCCCGGGCCCCCACACCTAAAGGACCCCCACACAGCAGCAGCAGCTACACAAGAGCATGCACCGTTATTAAGCCCCGCCCACCTCGGGGCACAATGCCACGATTCACAGGTCAATCGGCTGGAGACGGAGCCAGTATGATGCATTTTCATTACAATTTTGTCATTTGGCTCCGCCCCTTTCCAATTGACCCGCGAATCGCGGTCAAAGCAGCGGAGGGTGGCAGAGTTTAATAACATGGTGCCTTCTTGCCAGGTTCCCTCCCCATCCACAACATGCAGTTCAGATGGTGCAAGGTAAGGGTGTGTGTGTGAAATGTGTGTGTGTGACTTGTATGCGTATGTATGTTTGTGTGTAATGTACAGTATGTGTGACACATGCATGTGTGGTGTATATATGTGTTTTCTGTGTGAATGTATGTATGTGTGTGTAAATATATAAATATGTGAGTGTGGTATTTGTGTTTATAAAAATATATACAATTATATTGATAGGGGCCCCCACAAAGTTGTTGCCCCAGGGTCCTCTCAAACCTTAATCCAGCCCTGACGCTGCGGTATGCTGTGCTATACTCTGCTGATTAAGTGGCTATGGCCCTCATTCAGAGCCGTACGCTATTTGCGGTCGTTCGTTCAAAAACAAGGGGTGGCTATTCAAATGATCCGTTCGCAAATTGTAGTTTGTTCACGCCTCTAAGTCTGAACGAGCGAGCAAAACATACGCTCGTTTATTTGTTAAAAACGCCCCCTGGCCGCTCGCATCCTACGTCATGTCCGCTATTTATTAGATTAATCGAGTACATCGACCAGCGTATGAACTGCTCGCTATTCTTGTGGTTGGTGTTTGCTACCACAAATTTGCGAGCAGTTCTGGCTATAAAATAACCCAGTGACGTGGTCAATGACGCTGCTGAATTAATTATGCACACCCATAATACGCCCGTTTTGACCTTTAAGCACGCCTGCGTTCGGATCTCCACTCCCCATTTTCAAGCACCTTCCCCTGTTACCACCCACATACGCCTCATTCTGTCACTCAAAATAGCAGGCACTCGCTATATAGCGTACAAACGATTTTTGACCGCACTGATTGGTTCGCGCATGCGTACTAAAAACCGTACGCATGCGCAGATGTGCAAACATCGCTCGGAACGAGCGTACTGCCGCTAACGAGCGGCTCTGAATGAGGGCCAATGTCCAGAGACTCAAAAATGGCTGTGCTGGTAAAGTGATTGTGTATAGGGGGCGCACTGGCTGTGTGTACAAAAAAAAAGTTTAAAAAAGTGAAAAAACTTTCAAGAAAGTTAAAAGTTTAAAAAGTAGAGAGAAAATAAAAAAAATATTTTTTGGTGTTGTACATGTATACAGGCACAGTGACTCCTTGGGCAGTAGCCCTCTGTGCATAAACTAAAAGCACCGTGACTCCTTGGGGCAGTAACCCTATGTGTATAAAAGCACCGTGACTCCTTGGGCAGTAGCCTTCTGTGTATAAAAGCACCGTAACTTCTTGGGCCTTATCCCTCTGTGTATACAAGCACCATAACTCTTAGGGCCTTAGCCCTCTATGTATACAAGCAATGTGACTCCTTGGGCTGTAGCCCACTGCATATACAAGTACCGTGACTCTGTTGGCTGTAGCCCACTGTGTATACAAGCACCGTGACTCCTTGGGCAGTAGCCCTCTGTGTATAAATGAAAAGTACCATGACTCCTTGGACAGTATCCTTCTATGTATAAAAGCACTGTAAGTCCTTGGGCCTTAGCTCTCTGTGTATACAAACACCGTGACTCCTTGGGCCTTAGCCCTCTGTGTATACAAGCACTGTGACTTCGTGGGCAGTAGCCCTCTGTGTATATGAATTAAAAGTACTGTGACTCCTTGAGCCTTACCCCTCTGTGTATGCAAGCACCGTGACTCCTTGGGCAGTAGTCCTCTGTATAAATTAAAAGCACCATGACTCCTTAGGCAATAGCCCTCTGTGTATAAAAGCACTGTGACTCCTTGGGCCGTAGCCCTCTGTGTATGCAAGCACTGTGACTTCATGGGCAGTAGCCCTCTGTGTATATGAATTAAAAGTACTGTGACTCCTTGAGCCTTACCCCACTGTGTATACAAGCACTGTGACTCCTTGGGCAGTAGTCCTCTGTATAAATTAAAAGCACTGTGACTCCTTAGGCAATAGCCCTCTGTGTATAAAAGCACTGTGACTCCTTGGGCCGTAGCCCACTGTGTATATAAGTACTGTGACTCTGCTAGCCATACCCCACTATCCAAGGACAATTCCATCTTGCACTACCTTACATTACTGCCACTGCTGTGCGGCAATGTTTCATAGATGTGCTTTAAACTGTGGTGTCTGTGCTGCTGCTCTGTCGCTTAGTAACCAGCCAGCTCACTACAGCCTTTGGCCAATAATGGTGAAAACTATATTGTAAGCTGTGAGGTGGTCCTAATTTGACTGTAAATGGCTGGAAATTAATGTTATTGAGGTTAATAATACTCTAGGAACAAAAAAAGCCCAAATTATGTTATTTTAGCTTTTTTTGGCAATTGTTATAAAAAATCCAAATCCAAATCCAAAACCAGCCATGGCAGGTTTGGCAAATCCAAAGCCGGATGACTAATAAAAGCCAAATCCAAATGCAGCAAAAATGGTCCGGAGCACAACCCTAGTTGCAGTCATTGATATTTGCCACACAGCACCATATCAATGCTTAGCTGAGAAGTGCAGGAGGGGGGGGGGGGGTCGGGAGTCTGGGGTAAATAAGTAATAAGAATAATGAGAAATAATGTTTCCTGACATACTGGAAAATAGTAGGACTACAGTCCTTCCCATAACAGATACTACTGATATAAGTTTTTATTTTATTTGACCCGTTTTATTCAGACAGATTTATTTATTGATGGCATTGTTGTTGAGAGTAACAAATAACATTCAAGCCTGAATATGTACTATTTTCAAAATCCATTTTAAAATATCCATAATTCAGATGGCACTGTACCTGATAATTTTGGAAATCTTTCATATTGACAAATAGCACCAACATGCAATGTGCGCCCCTGGGCAGTGCGTTGCCCGGAGACTCACACGACAGCAGGCAGGAGCCACTGTTATCGGCTACCACTTGCAGAACTACCACTGCCCGGGAACGGCTTTCAGGATGGTGATGGCTGATGGTAATAATAATACTATACAAATATATTTAGCAAGAAAGGTATATATATATATATATATATATATATATATATATATAATATGTATGTGTATATATATATATATATATATATATATATATGTATATATGTGTGTCTGTGTTTTATATATATATGTGTGTTTGTGTTTTATTTATATACAGTCAGGTGCATAAATATTGGGACATTGACAGAATTTTCATATTTTGGCCTCTATTCACCACCACAATGGCTTTGAAATGAAACAAACAAGATGTGCTTTAACTGCAGACTTTCAGATTTAATTTGAGGGTAATTACATCCAAGTCAGGTGAACGGTGTAGGAATTACAACGGTTTCTATATGTGCCTCCCACTTTTTAAGGGGCCAAAAGTAATGGGACAAACTAAACAATCCTAAATCTAACTTTCACTTTTTAATACTTTGTTGCAAATCCTTTGCAGGCAATTACAGCCTGAAGTCTGGAACGCATAGACATCACTAGACGCTGGGTTTCATCCCTAGTGATGCTCTGCCAGGCCTCTACTGCAAATGTCTTCAGTTCCTGCTTGTTCTTGGGGCATTTTCTCTTCAGTTTTGTCTTCATCAAGTGAAATGCATGCTCAATCGGATTCAGATCAGGGGATTGACTTGGCCATTGCATAGCATTCCACTTTTTAGCCTTAAAAAAACTCTTTGGTTGCTTTTGCAGTATGCGTCGGGTCATTGTCCATCTGCACTGTGAAGCGCCGTCCAATGAGTTCTGAAGCATTTGACTGAATATGAGCATATAATATTGCCTGAAACACTTCAGTATTCATTCTGCTGCTTTTGTCAGCAGTCACATCATCAATAAATACAAGAGAACCTGTTCCATTGGCAGCCATACATGCCCACGCCATGACACTACCACCACCATGCTTCACTGATGAGGTGGTATGTTTTGGATCATGAGCAGTTCCTTTCCTTCTCCATACTCTTCTCTTCCCAGCACTCTGTTATAAGTTGATCTTTGTCTCATCTGTCCATAGGATGTTGTTCCAGAACTGTAATGGCTTTTTAGATGTTGTTTGGCAAACTCTAATCTGGTCTTCCTGTTTTTGAGGCTCACCAATGGTTTACATCTTGTGGTGAACCCTCTATATTCACCCTTGTGAAGTCTTCTCTTGATTGTTGACTTTGACACATATAAACCTACCTCCTGGAGAGTGTTCTTGATTTGGCCAACTGTTGTGAAGGGGTTTTTCTTCACCAGGGAAATAATTCTTCTGTCATCCACCACAGTTGTTTTCCGGGTCTTTTGGTGTTGCTGAGCTCTCTGGTGCGTTCTTTCTTTTTAAGAATGTTCCAAACAGTTGATTTGGCCACACCTAATGTTTTTGCTATCTCTCTGATGGGTTTGATTTGATTTTTCAGCCTAATGATGGCTTGCTTCACTGATAGTGACAGCTCTTTTGGTCTCATATTGAGAGTTGACAACAACTGATTCCAAATGCAAATGTCACACCTAGAATCAACTCCAGACCTTTTACCTGCTTAATTGATAATGAAATAATGAGGGAATAGCCAACACCTGTCCATGAAATAGCTTTTGAGTTGATAGTCCCATTACTTTTGGCCCCTTAAAAAGTGGGAGGCACATATAGAAACTGTTGTAATTCCTACACCGTTCACCTGATTTGTATGTAAGTACCCTCAAATAAAATCTGACAGTCTGCAGTTAAAGCACATCTTGTTTGTTTAATTTCAAAACCATTGTGGTGGTGAATTGAGGCCAAAATATGAAAATTCTGTCAATGTCCCAATATTTATGCACCTGACTGTGTGTATATATATATATATATATATATATATATATATGTGTTTGTGTTCATCTGTTGATACACGCAGTAGACACTAATAGATACATTGCCAGTTTGGTACTCTGCACGATAAATATACAAGAAGCAAAGTGATTTAGGCCTAAACGTTGTCTTTTGTCAGTGACAATGGGTGCACACATTCCTGCTACCTACAGGGTAAAAGGTTGGGTACAGGAGGTCGACACTCACAATGTTTACAGTGACTGTGTCTAATTCACAATGCAGGTGCCAGGATCCAGACATGGATGTAACGCTACTTAAAGCCTTTCAAAAGTGGCGGTGTGATAACTTCAAACATGCCGGAGAGAGGCATAGACATAGTGACAGTCAACATTATGGGCGCATACCCAAATGGTCATGTTGTTCAATACACTATAGCAGTAGGACATTATTATTATTGTTACACATACTCTAGTATTTGGGTTGGGTACAGAAGGGTGGCGTTATGTCTACAGTGAGTATTTTACTGTAATGGACAAGAGGACTTTGAGGATTGATTCAATATGGAAAGACCTCTGACAACATTACATGTATGATCTATAGCATGTCTTGTATTTGTTAAATATACATGATTTTTGCGTGTGTGTTTTATCTTTAGGATGGAACTAAAATTTATGGAAGATGTGGAGGTTATTGTGGAAAGTGTGTTCCCCATTCAGCTATTGGTCTCCAAGTTCAAGTACAAGAACATCAAAGGAAAATCAGATGAGCCGTGACTACATACAGTATATGCTCATTACTTACTGTACTGTGTTTTCAATGGGAGTGCTGTTATAAAGCACTGCCTGCTTATAAACCTCTAATGGGCACATACATGACTTTTGATACATTGTTATACATGTTAAAAAAAATTTCAAATGTACAAATGTGTTTGCAAACAACCAACCACAAATTAGCCAATGAATTTAGTTAATACCAAGTTCTATCTTTGTTGGTCATTTTAACTGTGATCTTTGTCCATGGAAAGCTGAAAAAGGCACAATTTAAAGCTGGGTTTTATGCAATGTTATGGACCTGAAGTTAAAATTACCATGAAAATGTCCCTAAATCTCATTGACTTTAGTTTAAAAATACATTTTAGTAGGAAGATACAGATGTGTCCTCATACACTGTGGCTCCAGGTCCTGGATGGCTCGGCTGCGCTGAGCGTTTTCTTTGCTCAGAAAATGTGCATCTTATTCACACAAATAGAAGACCTAGAAGCGACAAAACTACTTTGCTATAGTGTGTTGATCAATTTGATGTGCGACATTTGTACATCTGTGTGCGAATGAATCTGTATGCAAAGTGCTACAATGCAGCAGCCATGGCTTTTTCTCACCCCAAGTTTTATCTGTGACTTTGTGTTTTCAACCAATTCCTGTGCAGTTAAAGTCTTAGCCTAGCGCCTTTGGTACACTGTGAGTGGCTTTTGGCTGCATCTGCAATGCGAATAAGTCGCGCTGGGCGTCTCACACGTATTGAGGCTAAGTTAAGGATATTTACCTCAAGAAAAAGGGCTGCAGGCATGATTTTGCAGTTTAGGCCAAACACTACTACTACAATATGAAACAAGCATTTCTTGGACAAATGCAACTTACACTGGTGGTGTCTTCCTATGCTCATAGTGTAAAAGGGGAATCTGCAGTTATTTAACATATTAAATAACTACATTCAGCTTGGATGTTTTGAATCCAGTTTTGAATGCATCCATTAATGTAATTAACAAGTATTTCTTTAATTTATTTTAATGCATCCATTAAGGTAATTAACAAATATTTCTTTAATTTCTTTTAAAATTGACAATGTCCATTAAGGTGACCTCACACAGACTTATACTACTATTTCACCCTCAAATTATCTGATTAGTGTTCAGTTTTGCAATACAAAGTGGTGGCCAAATTGGATGTGATCTTGAAGTGCAGCCATTCTAGCTAAATTGCAGTCTGTTAAGCTGGATACACAACTCAACGATCCAGCGACCCAGAACAGTGAGGATGCATTGTATCGATATATAATGTCCTCATACACATTGCACGGTTTACCGTACATTGATGCAGTATATCGTTACATCCTTAATGTAACTATACCGTGATGCTACCAAAAAAATAATCAAATGATGAATTGTGTGTACACACTACACAATGGTAGTGCAAAGTGGTCGCAGGTAGAATTATTGCATGGCAAATTGTGTAGAGTGTATCCAGCTTTAGGATGGTTAGATTGCCACACATATAGGGTAACAGTAATAGCCTTCTAACTCCAACTTCTACCATAACCAATATTCAATATATTGATGTCAAGAAAATCCTTATAGTTCATTTCAGTCATTTTTAGCCCACACACTTCAATATTAAACAGTAATGTCGTGATTCTAAATTGTTAAGGTCACAAAATGTTGGCCGAATGGGGTCTCTCCTAACATATTTTTATATTATATTTATTTTATTTTACATTTGTAGTATATTTTAAATTAATGTTTACAGTCTAACCAAACTTTATTTATTATCAGTCTTATATAAATATATATATATATATATACAGTATATATATATATATATATATATAGTGCACACATATTCTGCATACTGGGCCTGATTCAGACCCGGACGCTAAGCCGTGACCGCTCGCTATGGGCTGATTGTCACCCGTCTGCACACTCAGCACAAAGACTTAGCGCTACCCTGAGTAACAGTGCCGTTTGAGGGTGGTAACAGGGGAAGGTGCTTGTGAATATACCTCTGGTATACCTCAAGCGCTGCGTGCAGCTCTGATGGCTCTCGATGTTACCAATTAATCATACACTTCCTGGAGTTGACGTGTGTTAAGAAAGGAAAGTGGGCTTCTTTATAGATCTGCGTTAACTCACTGCCGTCCTTATGCCACTCAATGTGATCGCGGCATTTGCATACCCGGCCTCTTTTTGCAGTGAGCGATCGCGGCTTAGCGTCTGGGTCTGAATCAGGCCCACTGCCCAGTGGAACTTAGAGTCTATATTCCCTATCACATGTGTCCACACAAACACATGAGCCAATTAACCTACCACAATATTTTTGGAATGTGGGAGAAAACTGGAGAAAATCCACACAAGCAGGGGAGAATATACAAACTCCACACAGTTACTGCTAAGGTGGGAATCAAACTCAGGACCTTAGTGCTGTGAGAAAGTAACAATATCCGTGCTGCCACAGTATTAAAAGCCCTTATAGGCCTTATGTTATTTAATATTTATTTAGTTAGAAAATATTCATATCTGAAATACCATTATAAACAAGTTTATAGAGTTAAATAGCAGAAGTTTTAAAAGATCTAATACAGGTGCAGATTTAGGTGACTTGGGTAGAATTAGGGAGCCTGACAGAAAACTTACTGAATTTAAAAATCATTAGCAGGTCTCTGAAGATACATCTTGTGTGATAAGTTCTTCATGCTACAGGAACAAGTAATGCGACTAAATATTGGAAGGGCAAAAAAGCAAATTAAATTTCACACCAAGACTCTTGGAAAAGCCAGCCTAAATCTGATACTTGATATATTAATGCATCAAAACAAAATAGACAATTATGTTTGTAAAGTGTAGATTTTTGAGGTGCTATACTATATTAACTACACCTACATAGTCTATTAGTAGTAGTATTAACATATGTTGTGAGATGCATTTTTGGCCATGAGCACTAGGCATAGTTTGTTTCTATAGAGGTGTCCTGGTTTAGAACTCATTTTGGATGTCATGCTGTAAATATGTAAATCAAGTGTTATGTTCAAGCCATATACCCAAGTATTTATGATTGAGTATTGACTTAAGATAAGTGTAATATTTTGCCAATTTCCAGTGTTGAGTGTTGCTGTATCATAGTAACCCACTAATAACTAGAGATGAGCGATTCGACTTAACTGAAAACCAAACACACCTGTACTTTGGGTTCCTAGTCAAACCGAGTCCAGGCTCAGATTGCATTTAGGTACCTCTCTTGTGATTTGAGGTGCTGTGAGGAGGTCAAAATTAATTGGAAATGAATGTTGTTGATGGTAATAATTCCATAGGGACAAAACAGGTATAAAAATGACATTATTTTAGCTGTTTTATCAATTTTAAAGAAATCCAAAACTGAAACCACATCAAAACATTTGAAAGTGGTTTTGCCAAAACCAAAACAAATACACAGGGGTCCACACACATCTCTATTATAAACATGCGTTTTATTATCTTGTGGACAGAAGTGGAATACAGTGTGTCACCTGTATAATTGGCTACAGAAGTATCTGATGTGAGTAGAAAACTTATAGCCTGTCTGGTGCTCTGTAGCAGGCAGTAGAATGTTACTCCTTCCTCCTGGTGTGCTTTTTTCCCCCCAACTTGATTCTCTATTGTAGTTACATGGGTTGAATGAATTAGCTTCTGCTAAAGAAAACCACATCTTCATGAAACTATTAGTTCAGTACAGGTTTCTGCAATTGTTAATTAAGAGGAAATTGGATCTCACCACACAAGTTACAGTAGGAAAGATGCCCCATAAAACACTTTTATCAGCAACTTGCTGAAGTACCCGGCGTTGCCTGGGTTTAAATCTTCAAGTTATTAAGTTAGGCATCCCAGACCAATTGCCACCCTCCAAATCTATCCAGTGGAAAGCCCAGAACAGGCACCCCGGGTCGAAGTTCTGCCCATTGTACACCAACAGGAGGTCCGACTAGGAACTGAACCCCTTAGTATGTCTACTGGGATACAATGTTACCACTCTGTGAAGTTTTCATCCAAATATATCCAGTGGAAGGCACAGAACAGGCTCCCCGGGTCAAAGTTTTACCCAGCGTAACCCCCCTAAAACCTGCCCATGATCCAACTGGACCACCTTGCATTGGTTTCATTCCAATCAGTGCAGGGGTGTCCAAATGCATAACCAGACAGACAAAAAAACAGACCAATGAATTTTATAAATAAGATCTGCATACCACCATGTTACATTCTGGCTTTCTTTAAAAAGAAAAAAAAGAAACACCTTTCCCCACGCTTATTCACAATAGTAATGCCTATTTTTCAAGCCCAATAGCTGAGATGATCTTATAATTGCACTAAATAATATTTACTTTATTATTAATATTTATCATCAGTTTGTTTCATTTAGTGTCAGTCACTGCTGTACTATAAAATGCCTTCAAGGGCGATGGTTGCAGGACCTGTACAGAACTCAAACCATATTCTATTATGAAGTGTAGTTACAATGCAGATAGCAAATCTCAGGTGTTGGCACAGTGACATGGTAGTTTCCCTGAGGTGCCATGAGGAGGAAATATTTGAACATGCCCACTAGATGATGCTAGCACTATGGTGGTTAGTAATGACAATTGAGAAATCACTTGGAGTTCCAGGGGTCATTTAGCAGATATGACAACTTCCAGGCACAGATACTGTATAAGAGTACAGGAGAGATGGGAAAAAGCCTCTACTCAGCCACTGTTTAACTTCATTTTTACATACCACTGAACATATGCAGGAGTCTTGGGAAACATTCTTAAAGCTGGGAGACAGGAGCATGATCAGCTTTCAGCCCTGGATGAAAATCGGCCTCTGTGGATATTTTTGTGTGGTGCAAATTGGCTTCTCTAGAGAAATAGATTCAGGACATATCATCATTTCTAATCTGAACCTAAACTGGCAAATTGGCAAATTTATTATACGTTTCTTATTTACATAATTTTTAAACCACAAATTGGCAGTGTGTACTGTTTATGCAAATCACTGTTTCAGGTTTATTTTTGTATATTAAACAGTAAATGTAATAATAATTAAGAGTATATTAAAATTTGTAAACACATGTTGCATTAGAATTTGCATCATGGCTATATTCTCAGGTATTAACTTATATTTTACTTGTTTCTCTCTTATTCTTACAGCATGTATGATTAAAAAAAATTTGTCCCAATTTGTTTTTTTTATACTAAATGACCTTTGATGATGAATAATCCATTGGTCATTATGGCAGCTGTTACCTAACATAACAAATAAAGACTGCATTTTATTGTGCTTTTATTAAAATTAATTACCACCCATAGTGTTTTTTAATTAATACTCCCTTTTTATGAATTTTTTTTTCAAATCATTGGTTTCTGATGACTTGTGGTTAATATTCAGTATCTTTATCTGGCAGTTGTCTGTCAGTCTGATTATGGAGATTGTTTGACTGTCAAGTTTGCTAGTGTTGTTTCAATTAACTGTATAAAAAGTCAGTTGACTTCACATGCAGACAAGTACAGTATATGTGTTTAGCTTTAAGGAGTGCTTTGTTTAATCCTAAAAGCAGCAGTAAAAATGAATGAGGGTACAGTATATAAATTCATATTACCCAAACGATAGTATGATCATTTGCACATCATTAGAAGAGAACAAACATTACATTTTTCTCTTACAGTAATTTGCATTTCATCTTATTATCAGCTCGACACTATAAATGTATTTATAAAACAAACAATAAAAAAAAAAACAATTTAAAAACGGTGCTAATGTTACTTTGCCAGACTTGGATGTATTGTCTGGAATGACCTACAAGTAGTAAAGACTTTTGCACTATGTACGTCAAATGTATACCGTACATTAGGAAAATCTTTTACTTTCTATGCAAGATGTTTTCATTTTTAATTTAAATAATGTAACATAAAAAGTACAATTGATAGACTGAAAGTTACATATTGGTGCAAAAAGTTTTGTTTAAATTTTAAAAGACGTATACAGTACATATGCTTGCCTGAAGACCTCTATCAATGGTTCTATCAATATGCCTGGGAGCTGTGCGATTTGGTTCCTAGGTACTGTAATTAACTGATGTCTCCTTGTCCACAGTGGTGTCACTTGTAAAATAACACTGGGGAAATTTGATGGATGTAGAAGAGATCTGGAATAGCTTGAATGAGTACCATTAAATCACATGAGATAGGGATATATACAGTAACACAAACTGACAGGTCACTGTTACAATTGAGCTAGTTACTATATGTTGAGAAAAACGGTAATTTCTCTGATTCAAAAGGCAATCCCCCGACACAAATAAGTCAAAATATTTAACAATAATATTAATATTCCCTCCATTCCTGCTTTCAGTAAAAAACTCATGTAATGCCATTAGCTTACAAAACAATACAATTTGCATTCGTTTTATCTACTCAAGCAAAATTTTTCAAATGTAAAGCAGTGTGGAGGTGGTTCAAAACAGCTTAAACAATCAAGCACTTTTAACTGCAAGCTCCAACCATTCCCTACCATTGAAGTTAGACACTTTCTTACACTTAGGAGACAATTGGCATAAATTATATGCAGCGTGTTTTTTTCTCTTATACAGTTCTAAGCTGTGAAACTCAAATCTAGTTGAGCTGAACTGAGTGGTGTAGACATTGTAGCTTCCTACTTGCTAAATGTACAGTATATGTGTGTGTGTGTGTGTGTGTGTGTGTGTGTGTGTGTGTGTGTGTGTGTGTGTGTGTGTGTGTGTACATATATACAGTCAGGTCAATAAATATTGGGACATTGACAGAATTTTCATATTTTGTCCTCTATTCACCACCACAATGGCTTTGAAATGAAACAAACAAGATGTGATTTAGCTGCAGACTTTCAGATTTAATTTGAGGGTAATTACATCCAAATCAGGTGAACGGTGTAGGATTTACAACGGTTTCTATATGTGCCTCCCACTTTTTAAGGGGCCAAAAGTAAAGGGACAAACTAAACAATCCTAAATCTAACTTTCACTTTTTAATACTTTGTTGCAAATCCTTTGCAGGCAATTACAGCCTGAAGTCTGGAACACATAGACATCACCAAACGCTGGGTTTCATCCCTGGTGATGCTCTGCCAGGCCTCTACTGCAAATGTCTTCAGTTCCTGCTTGTTCTTGGGGCATTTTCCCTTCAGTTTTGTCTTCATCAAGTGAAATGCATGCTCAATCGGATTCAGGTCAGGGGATTGACGTGGCCATTGCATAACATTCCACTTTTTAGCCTTACAAAACTCTTTGGTTGCTTTTGCAGTATGCTTCGGGTCATTGTCCATCTGCACTGTGAAGCGCTGTCCAATGAGTTCTGAAGCATTTCACTGAATATGAGCATATAATATTGCCCGAAACAGTTCAGAATTCATTCTGCTGCTTTTGTCAGCAGTCACATCATCAATAAATACAAGGGAGCCAGTGCCATTGGCAGCCATACATGCCTACGCCATGACACTACCACCACCATGCTTCACTGATGAGGTGGTATGTTTTGGATCATGAGCAGTTCCTTTCCTTCTCTTCTCTTCCCATCACTCTGGTACAAGTTGATCTTAGTCTCATCTGTCCATAGGATGTTGTTCCAGAACTGTAATGGCTTTTTTAGATGTTGTTTGGCAAACTCTAATCTGGTCTTCCTATTTTTGTGGCTCACCAATGGTTTACATCTTGTGGTGAACCCTCTATATTCACTCTTGTGAAGTCTTCTCTTGATTGTTGACTTTGACACATATACACCTACCTCCTGGAGAGTGTTCTTGATTTGGCCAACTGTTGTGAAGGGGTTTTTCTTCACCAGGGAAATAATCCTTTTGTCATGCACCACAGTTGTTTTCCGGGGTCTTCCGGGTCTTTTGGTGTAGCTGAGCTCTCCGGTGCATTTTTTCTTTTTAAGAATGTTCCAGACAGTTGATTTGGCCACACCTAATGTTTTTGCTATCTCTCTGATGGGTTTGTTTTGATTTTTCAGCCTAATGATGGCTTGCTTCACTGATAGTGACAGCTCTTTGGATCTGATATTGAGAGTTGACAGCAACTGATTCCAAATGCAAATGTCACACCTAGAATCAACTCCAGACCTTTTACCTGCTTAATTGATAATGAAATAACGAGGGAATAGCCCACACCTGTCCATGAAATAGCTTTTGAGTTGATAGTCCCATTACTTTTGGCCCCTTAAAAAGTGGGAGGCACATATTGAAACTGTTGTAATTCCTACACCATTCACCTGATTTGCATGTAATTACCCTCAAATTAAATCTGAAAGTCTGCAGTTAAAGCACATCTTGTTTGTTTCATTTCAAAACCATTGTGGTGGTGAATAGAGGCCAAAATCTGAAAATTCTGTCAATGTCCCAATATTTATGGACCTGACTGTATGTATATATATATATATATATATATATATATATATAAATATAATAACCTTGGTATGCCCAGGACTCATCCACAAAAGTAGCAAACAACCAAAGTGTCTCCTACAGATAAATGCAATAAATACAGTCTGGAAGATTGCACTCCAGGACTCCTCAAATAATACCAATAGAGTCTTTATGCTGTGATGTTTCAAAAATGTTAATCTCTTTCTTCAGGGGTAACAAGATATTCCTTATTCATGTACTGATACACCTTTGTGACCAAACCTGTTGCTGCTTGTTGGCGATGCGATGACATCATCAAAGCGTGCACCACTGTAGACATCCTGATGCAGTTGGGCGAGGCAACTATTCATTAGTGTTTCAATCACCATGGTGACAATGTTACAGCTTACAATGTGCCTATTAAAGAAATAGTCAATCTATTAGTCACTGTTGATTAGAAAAAGGATCTTACCGCCATATCCTACAGAACAATTAATTCATAATGCATATTACACTATAAACTGCAAAAACATTAATATAAATAATTAGGGGGAAATCCCTTATTGACTATTATTCTCTTCAAGTTAAAGCAAAATATTAAATATATAATTGAACATAATGACATGTTCATTTACAAAACCCATTCAAAACATTTTCTTGCCAAAAAACTGGCCAGTACAAATGTACTGTATGTACTACATGCAGCTACCTTGAGGTAGAGTATACCTTCACACACCCATATTTAGGAAGGAAGTATAAAATTGTAAACGCATTAGCTTGCACCAGCAAATTTGTGGTGTACTTCATCAAGTGTAATTGTGGTTTTCTCTACGTTGGACCAGAAGACAATTTAAGGAACAATTGGTTTTGCACATGTCCAACATCAGACAAGCATTGCAGGGACAAACAAGCAATCAAATGGTTGCAAGGTATTTCAGTGAACATAAACATGGCCTGGCCAGGATGGGGTTCATGGAAAGGCTCATTTACAAAGAGGGACAAAATGGATGTTTCTATTACAGAAAGTCGTTCCTTCAGATTGTAATCTGTAACATTGTAGTATGTCACCATGGTGATGGGAACACTAATGATTAGTTGACAAGCCTCCTGGAGTGTTTCATGACACCATTGCATGCTTTGATAATGTCAATGTTTTTCCACCAGGTGGGACCGACAAAAGGTTTAGACATAGAGGAGTATCAATACATATATAAGTATGTTTTCCTGTGGGATTAGGACGTGTGTCTATGACTCTCCTGCACCATCCATTCAGTCCATCCTGTTTATGCAGACATCTTCATCTGTCCTGGAGACCAGATGGCTGTAATTCTGTCCCTGATTTCCAAGGCCTGTCTGTGTTTTTCGGTGGTGCCTCCAGCTGCTGCCTGTCTCCTGTTGCGGGGTCTAGTTCCTGCGGCACCCTCTCTGGCCTCTGGTAATACAGTTGCTTGTTGCTGGTTGTCCTGCTCTGTGACTGAGCTCCTGCAGCAGTTTCCACTACTGTAGGCTCCTACCTCCGTTTTGCTACCCAGGACTGGCTGCAATCTCAATGCATTTCTTCTGTTGCTCTGGGGTGGTGTGGCGCAAAAAGCAGCCACTGTGGCAGTGTATCTCCGCCATCTTTACTGCACACTCTGCAGAGCTTAGATGGTGTGGACCTGCTCGCTGGTGCTTTGAAGCACCACTGAACTGCCTACAAACCTTCTTGCTGGCTGCCATCTTGGAGAAGGCTCCTGCTTCTGCTCCTGCCTGCTGGACCTTGTTGTGGGTCTTGGACTGTTTTTCCTATTGCTTCTACATGTTTTTATGGCAGTGCCCTGCTGACTCCAACAAGTCATTGTGTGCTCCATGAGGGGTTCATCCTGCTGTCTCACTACCCTACAGGTATCATCCACCACTGAGCAACATTGTTTGATATTTGTGTATCTTCATGCTGGATTCCTTCTTTTCTATCTATGGAATTGGTGTGATTACATTGGTTTCTAGGCAATATTCCCCTTGGTCTGATGTCATTTCTGACTGCTGTCTTTATTACTCTCCTGGGGAATGTATACTGTACCTCCTTATATATATTTTTGTGTTTGAACTGCCTCTCATGAACTTCCTCAGACAGCTGCCTTGATGGGGGAATTTCATCACACCTTGGATGCCTTTGGCAGGATTCTATCTGCACCACCTATGATCACACTGCAGCAGGTGCTTGATGCTGTAAGCAAATATGAACAATGAATTACAGCTAAATGGGGGAGATGCAGGATGACATTTTCCATATACACAATGATCTGAAGCAGGTGATGAAACAAATGGGGCCGGAGGTGGCTCATATATTGGCACTGGCAGATGCATGGTTCCCCAATACAACTCAATTTGAGAAGCTGGAATTCTGGATTCCCAACATGACTTGTCTGACATAAAGGAAGGAATGTTACATAACGACATGCATTTTGTTGGATTACCAGATTCGGAGGCGGGCTTTTGCAAAAAAGTTTTCTTGGAAGAGTGGTTGTAATATATGGGCTACAATCCTTGTTCCAGCTTACTCTATTTGATCCTTGTCTCCATGATTTCAAGTTTCCTTCTGCCATATTTTTCCTGGCAAGGCTGGGTGTGCTGGCTGGCGTTCCCGTCAATTCTTTTACCACTTGGAGAGAGTTTGTCATCTGGCTGGAACATTTGTCTCCAGGGTGGACTCAACCTCCTGATTAACTCTGGTCCTCTTGGGTTTAGGTATAGCTCTGCTTGTTGCTGAGACCCTATCTATATTCTGCTTATCTATGTTTTCCAGTTTTCTGAATATTGTGTGTTTTTAATACTTTATGTGCAATTTCTCATGACTGTAGTTCTATTATTATGTCTGCTTTAATGTTAATTTTACTTTGATATTTGTATAAGCTTTACTAATTTATGGGAGCAACCTGCTCTGTCAAGTTTATGACCATTTATATAGTAGCCCCTGTCATCTTTGTAATGTCTTTATCCTGGTTTTGGGGGTGTAGTGTCCTGGTTATTTCTATTGTTATACTATACTTTATTAAGGACGAGGGATTAGTTTATTAAGTATTTAATATAGATTGAGCAGGTGTTTTTTGGGGGGGATCCAAGTGTGCCTGATCTGGGGTTATGTCATACAGGGTGGGGGGTAATTGGTAGGTTGTGTTTGTGTATATGGTTTTATTTTGGTGGATGGCTATTATTGTTTATATTTTAGTATTTATGTTACTATGATGTGCGGTTACTTTTTTTTTTTTTAAGGGTTCATGATATGGGTACCCGAATAGCGCCTATGAGTACTTGTTCTATCCAATTATTTGTTGGGGATCTTAATATACGATATTGTCAATGTCGAACTTATTTTATTCCATGTCTACTACATTTATTGTGTATTATTGTTTTGTATGTTTATACTATTTTAAAATCAACAAAAAATACTGAACTTTAATTAAAAAAGTATGTTTTCCTGTCTTTTCCCTGGGAAAAGAGACTAAAATCTTTGAAATCTCTGACTAGAAGGACCAGTTAATGGTATTATTTGAGAAGTCTAGGAGTGCTGCCTTTAAGACTGTATTAATATTACATTATATATATATATATATATATATATATATATATATATATATTATACATGCCAAGTTAAATCTAATAAACTTTGAATAAAGAGCAAGGGTCATGTTTTATTTTCCTTAATGTACAATAATCTAAGTACTTTTTGAACTACTGCCTTCTGTCAAATTAATTTAATGCTTGCTAGTGCAACAGATATTTCCAGTGAGAAGCTATAAATATTTTTAATAATAAAATGTGCATTATGTAATATGATGTAATGGTGCTGTTCTTTTATTGTCTCTTTCTTGGATATTTGAGATTATGTTGATAGGGAATCTCCAAAGCAATAAAACCTAGAATGCCCAGTACAAGGATAGATTATCATGTAATCTTAGATATGTATGGCATTCCTTTTAAATAAAGACTTGAGAGATGGAAAGAATGCTGTTTGAAGTTTATTTCATTAAAGCATAACCAGTATGCATGCATTACAATTTATGTTGCTATTACCTTTGTGCAGTCTCAAGTTAGTTTTTTAAAAAACATTCAACATATTATTTTAAAGAGCAACTAAAGCCACTATTTGAAAATAATAGATTAAATACTATATATTACTGACCATCAATAGTACACATGAGTGCAAGGGATGCAGCTGCTATGAGGGGTTGGGTATGAAAATTCCGACCCTGGAAGCCTGAGTGACCAAAATCCCAATGCCAGCTGGTAAGTATATTTAACCTTCCCCTCTTCCGCCCCTAAACCTAACCCTCCCTTGGGGGTGCCGAACCCTAAGTCCCCCCAGTGGTGCCTAGCCCTAGCCCCCACTCCCGGCGCCCTTAACCTAACCCTCCCGGGGGGTGCCTAACCCTAACCTCCCCCCCGGTGGTTCCTAATCCTAACCCCTCCCCTTCCCCTAGCCTGAACCCCTAACCCTCCCAGGGGGGTGCCTAACCCTAAGTCAACATGGGGGTGCCTAAACCTCCCCCTCCACGGCTAATAGCTCATGAACTCCAGCTTACCTACGTTCGGTTTCCCAGGCGTCGCAATTTCGGCGTGGGGCTAATGATAAGCGTCAGTATTTAGACGCCTATCTTTAGTCCCCTGCTGGACTTTCAGTGTCGGAATTCTGGCGTTCGGCATTTTGACCGCCGGCATCCTGACTACATCCTGCTATGAAGTCCATCTTCCATGTCAAAGTTACATGTGTTAAATTTTTCACCATTGGGTGGTACATAGGGGCCCAGTTACGCCCCTGATAGTACATACAGTATACAAAAGCTGAAATATTTAAACTTTTGGCCACCCAGGGGTATAACTAGAGTTTTATGGGTCACATAGTAACATTTCAAAGAGGCCCGCTCCACTGTTACTAGAGAGATTGCTCTGCAGTGGTTGTTAATTTTACGCCCCATAGTAGTGCCCTAGTTCATTTTATGTCCTTTAGTAGTGCCCTAGTTCACATAATACCACACAATTATAATTATGCTGCATAATGACCTCAGTTCAACTTATGCCATATTCCCAGCTCACATTATGTCACATTGTAATGCCTGCAGTTCACATGAAACCATACAGTGCCCTAGCTCGCATTTGTGGCCTGCTTATCACGTACATTGTTAGCAGTCTAGACTGGCAGATTTGGGGGGTCATTCAGACCCACTCGTGAGTGGCAGTACGCTCGCAAGTGGGTCGATGTTCCCCACTGCGCATGCGCACGACGGAGGGAGCTCCGTCGTGCGCATGCGCGAGACCCGGCGAGCGAAGGACTTTCCTTCGCTCGGAGTGTCTCACCAAAGGGGGCGTGCTGTCGATGGTGATTGATAGAGCCAAAATCACTCCAGGGCTTGCGGTTGAGAAACCCGACCACAGGGTTTCACTCGCAAGTCCGATGGTCGCGATGGTCAAGACCATCGCGACCATCTTGTTGGACGCTCGTATATGCTGTGGGTGGTGACCCACAGCTATACGAGCGTCCAGGAGGACGCTCCATTTTAATGGAGGTGGGCCCTGATTCAGAGTGAGCGCTCTGGTCAGAGCGTCTGGCTCTGAATCAGGGCCTTAATCCCATTTCCTGGTGAGAATTGATTTTTGTGATGGTGAACCAGTCAGGGTATCAGGCAAAAGCACACATACACATTGAAACACACACCTGGCTAAAAGGGATTGCCCCAGTGCAGAGACATAGCTGTAATGCCCAGCAGATGTGACCTCAGGAAATGCTGGAAGTATTACCGTCTCTCCCAGCAGCGTTCTCAGGGCTTGATTCAGAGGTGTACACAATACCGATATGTATGCAGTTTAGTGATTATCGGCTGACTGCACATGCACCACGGTCACACTGAGCACACATGCGATGGCGCAGTGAGGACTTCTTCTCTAAGTGATAGACAGAAAGGGACCATTTGGGGGCAGTTACGGGGAGTGGCAACTAAACCACAGGTGTGTCTCAGCATACTACTGTAATCCTGTATGCAGAAAACATGGCACCAATGTCTCAGTTCCTATGACCATTCTGCACGACCATAGGGTTACTAAGATGATTGATTAACGAAGGATCTGCAACCAGCGCTGCATGTTTGTATGCAATTGCTTGGATCTGTGAAGTCATCTGTGGGTGTCTCAATACATATCCAGATGGCTACAGCATTAGCATATTTTCGAACAGCAGCTGCCTACGGGATTACAGCTGCTATTGCATTAGTGTACATATCTGAATCAGTCCCTGAGTCAGCACTGATACTTATGTGAGGTGTGAACTGGGTGCAGGGAAGGCAGACCCGGAGGAAGGCCCCTTAAGCCTCTGGGTCCATAGCAGTGGTACCCCCCCCTGCACCGGAATCAGTATGATTTACCGCCGGCCGCTTCCCAACAGCGGAAGCCCAGCAGGGGTGAAGATCCTGAAGCTACAAAGGTAAGTATTAACTAACCTATTTTTACCCCCTAACCCTCCCTTAGGGGTGCCTAATCCTAACCCTCCCCCCCAAGTGCCTAACCCTAACCCCCTCTAAGTGCCTAAACCTAACTCCCCCTTTCCCACAGCCTAACCCTAAGTCTCCCGGGGGGTGCCTAACCCTAACCTCCCCCTGGGGGTGCCTATCCCTAACCCCCCTTCCCCTAGCCTAACCCTAACCTCATGGGGGGTGCCTAACCCTAAGTCCCCCCTGGGAGCTCCTGACCTAACCCTCCCCCCCGCAGCTGTCCGTGCCCGATGCCCGGCTTACTTTCGATCGGTAAAATGGGTGTCGGGCTCCCGGCATAGGTCTAATCTGTCATTTTAAGTTTGCCGGGATTAGACAGTTGGGAAGCTGGCGGTCGGGATTTCATCCGTCGACTTCCAGACTGCTTCCCTCTGCACCCACTATATAGTTACACACCCTGTGTTCTACCCTTCTCTTAGTTCTCTACAGCAGGCTACCATGCTTTGCAATCTTTCTTTTCAGATATGAACTGTTTTGATTGGTGGTTTCCTACACAGGGGCAGGCCCATGGATGTCACTTTACCTCAAATGACTGTATTGTTAGCTCTTCATCTATATGAGATCTCATCAGGACACTGCCCTTAAGATGTAGTGATGTCTGTAGCTATCTGTGTGGACTTCAAATTAGTTTTTAGTTTTACCATATACAGTCAGGTCCATAAATATTGGGATATTGACAGAATTTTCATATTTTGTCCTCTATTCACCACCACAATGGCTTTGAAATGAAACAAACAAGATGTCATTTAACTGCAGACTTTCAGATTTAATTTGAGGGTAATTACATCCAAATCAGGTGAACGGTGTAGGAATTACAACGGTTTCTATATGTGCCTCCCACTTTTTAAGGGGCCAAAAGTAATGGGACAAACTAAACAATCCTAAATCTAACTTTCACTTTTTAATACTTTGTTGCAAATCCTTTGCAGGCAATTACAGCCTGAAGTCTGGAACGCATAGACATCACCAGACGCTGGATTTCATCCCTGGTGATGCTCTGCCAGGCCCCTACTGCAAATGTCTTCAGTTCCTGCTTGTTATTGGGGCTTTTTCCCTTCAGTTTTGTCTTCATCAAGTGAAATGCATGCTCAATCGGATTCAGGTCAGGGGATTGACTTGGCCATTGCATAACATTCCACTTTTTAGCCTTAAAAAACTCTTTGGTTGCTTTTGCAGTATGCTTTGGGTCATTGTCCATCTGCTCTGTGAAGCGCCGTCCAATGAGTTCTGAAGCATTTGACTGAATATGAGCATATAATATTGCCCGAAACACTTCAGAGTTCATTCTGCTGCTTTTGTCAGCAGTCACATCATCAATAAATACAAGGGAACCTGTTCCATTGGTAGCCATACATGCCCACGCCACGACACTACTACCACCATGCTTCACTGATGAGGTGGTATGTTTTGAATCATGAGCAGTTCCTTTCCTTCTCTTCTCTTCCCATCATTCTGGTACAAGTTGATCTTTGTCTCATCTGTCAATAGGATGTTGTTCCAGAACTGTAATGGCTTTTTTAGATGTTGTTTGGCAAACTCTAATCTGGTCTTCCTGTTTTTGTGGCTCACCAATGGTTTACATCTTGTGGTGAACCCTCTATATTCACTCTTGTGAAGTCTTCTCTTGATTGTTGACTTTGACACATATACATCTACCTCCTGGAGAGTGTTCTTGATTTGGCCAACTGATGTGAAGGGGTTTTTCTTCACCACTGAAATAATTCTTTTGTCATCCACCACATTTGTTTTCCGTTGTCTTCCAGGTCTTTTGGTGTTGCTGAGCTCTCTGGTGCGTTCTTTCTTTTTAAGAATGTTCCAAACAGTTGATTTGGCCACACCTAATGTTTTTGCTATCTCTCTGATGGGTTTGTTTTGATTTTTCAGCCTAATGATGGCTTGCTTCACTGATAGTGACAGCTCTTTGGATCTCATATTGAGAGTTGACAGCAACTGGTTCCAAATGCAAATGTCACACCTAGAATCAACTCCAAACCTTTTACCTGCTTAATTGATAATGAAATAAGGAGGGAATAGCTCACACCTGTCCATGAAATAGCTTTTGAGTTGATAGTCCCATTACTTTTGGTCCCTTAAAAAGTGGGAGGCACATATTGAAACTGTTGTAATTCCTACACCGTTCACCTGATTTGGATGTAATTACCCTCAAATTAAATCTGAAAGTCTGCAGTTAAAGCACATCTTGTTTGTTTAATTTCAAAACCATTGTGGTGGTGAATAGAGGCCAAAATATGAAAATTCTGTCAATGTCCCAATATTTATGGACCTGACTGTATGTCTACTGTTTCTACCTTGGTTTTGGAAGATGGGAAAAGAAGTGGGGAAAGGTCATGCGAGTGGTATTTGATGATACAAGTTGCATAGTGTGGTTGCTATGGAGCCCGCAAATGGGGGAACCTGATAGAGTCCCTTCTGTGCTGTACTGAGCAAACAAGCAGGAAAAGCACATGTATGAGTCCTCTATTATGCTTCGAGTCATTGGCTTGAGCGGGTAAACCAGCATCACCTGGACCTCTCACAAGTTTTGCCATTATTCCCAATAACGCCATGTTCACCATTCCATAATCACACTGAAAGACCGTGTTGTCCACCATATAAACCCATGTTACAGAATTTACAATAAATTTACAGCTTATAAGTCATTAAATCACAAATGCAATAGTTGTATACACATCCATAAAAATGCATGTATGTATTTGTGTGTGTGTATACATATATAAGCATACATATTATACATTTATATTGAGGAGATGGGAATGCGAGCGAGTCTGCCACATCTGACCTGGTAAACAGAACCCATGGTCTTGTGTGTGACAGTAACCCCAGTCTTAAAGGTGACCATTGGACACTTAACCTGTGGCTTCCTGGGAAACTGGTGTCAAAATATTTTCACTAAAAAGGGGGCATGAACATTAGTAGCATAAATGAGGATTATAACCTTTCCAATCTATTAGGTATTGAAGTTTTCCATGGAAGTGATGAGAATACAGAATCTGTTTGACTTCAAATTCCTCTCTATGTTGAGTTTGGCTTTCTGGAGAACCTTGACTTGGAGTATAGAATCAGTTATTGGCAATGGTTTGAGGAGAAAAAAATTTAAATAATTAAGCAGAGAGGTAATCAGAGTTTATGACTTAGGCTTTATGACTTGTACAATTCTGTAAGGACCAATGCACCATGCAGCAAACTTAATTGAATGTACTCACAACTGAAGGTTCCAAGTAGAGAGAAATACCTTATCTCCAGGTTTTGAATTGGGAACTGCACTCCATCTCTTATCTGTATAAAAATTATATCAATCTGAGGTTTCTTGAGATTACTTTTGACCTCCTGCCAGATTTTAGTAAAGTCCTGAAGTAAATCTTCAATGGCTGGTACAGCAGTTGAAGGTAGAGAAGATGAAAGAGGAACCTGGGTAGGAACACCATAACACAGCATCATGCAGAATGGTGTGAAAAAGGAAGACTGCTGAAACTGACCTAAATATCAAGCTCTTTACAGAGAGCTCTCCAGAATTTTGCCTCATCTAACTCCTTAATCAGAGAGGATTTCATCTGGGTGGAGAAAATCTCTTTGATGAAAATTATAGTTAGTATGGCTATGGAGGGAGGAATTTTCAGAGAAACAAAGTGAGCTACCTTGGAAGAGTGATCTACTGTATCACTACCCAGATGGTATTGTATCTGCCAGATGGTAGGAACAAACTGAACCATATCTTGCTGAAGAGAAGGCTACTAATTATTCTGAAAGATAAGCCCATTATGTTTTATGGCTGCCAGCATGACCCGAAAATTGGGGACAATGTACCCATTTAAGTAGCTTTTTATGGAACTTATAAAGGTTTTCCCTTGGAGGGAGGGTGACCACTGGTTGCAGTGGAAACAAGACATTTAGGATTAATGATTGGATATTACTTATGTAAAACAGAATTTTCAGAAACATCCATAGAGTGAGAATGGTCATCTGCTATATGATTCATATGACTATGCTGGAAGGTAATATGTAAATCAAAAAGTGAAAATTTGGCACTGAGCTGATTAGAGATATGGCAGAGTTTTTTGATCATTGTATATAGTAATCAGAAAAGAAGCATCTTCTAGGAGATTACTTTACTATTCAAGAGCCAGTTGCATAACCAGTAGTTCCTTGTCCCCAGTGATATAGTTATCTTTGGCAGTAATAAACTTTTTATAGAAGTAACCACAAGGGTGGAATTTCCCATCAGCCAAACTATGGGACAGTACAGTTCCTATTCCTATGGAGGAGACATTGACCTCCAATTAGAAAGGAATATACAGCTCTGGCTGTTTTAAAATGGCTGCAGAAGATAGAAAATGCAATTTAGTGCTTGTAAAGCTTTGACAGCTTCATCAGGCCATACTTTAGGGTTGGTTATAGAAATAATGAAAGTTACTAAAGTAGAAAATTCTTGGATAAATTCTGATAGTAATTTGAGAATCCCAGAAAGCAGTTCCAGAAAGCAGTTTTTAAATTTTAAATTGTAAAGTTGAAGTAAATTTTTGATTACTTAGGCTTTCCCTCTATTCAGAGACCGGTGCCAGAAATAATACACTCCAGGATCAGCATTGGCACGACCATGATGAGAAGTGAGATCCCTCAAAAAGATTTAGATTTCATCAAGGTAGACAGCCACAGTTACATACAGAAGATCCCAAAAGCTCTTGTTAACACATTTTTGGAAGATGGCTGAGGCATTGCAGAGGCCAAAGGACATGAGCAGATACTCATTGTGCCCATCCCCAGTATTAAAGTCTGTTTTACATTCATCATCATGCTGAATTCAAATGAGATTATAAGCAATTTCTGAAAACTTGATCAGGACAAAATCCACGTTATAAGTCGAGGAGGATACAGATTCTTGATGGTGATAAAATTCAGGCCTCTGTAATCAATACAGAGATGAAGGCCCCCATACTTTTCCTTAACCAAAAAGAATGCAGAAGTGGGAGAGTTAGATGGACAGATGAAGCATCAATAAATATTTTCTTTAATATATGGTCTGAGTCTCCATGAGAGAAAGTGAAGGTGTGTTTTCTCAACAACCAGGTCAAGCAGGCAATCAACTTAAAAATCATGGTATGAGGTAGGAATGTCCAAATCCTTTTTATTGGAGATTTAAAGGCACAAAGCATAATGGAAGCTCCTTCATAAGGCAATGTATTAAGCAGGTTGGACTCCAAGTGAGTATTTGGTGAGAAATCCAATCCATCTGGGAAGTCTACTTATGGAGATGGTGCAGTCCAAGGATGAGCTGACTGGAAGCACTAGGAATGACAAAGAAGGAGATATCCTCTGAATGTAGTGCCCCAATAGTGAGCCACACAGATAAGACCTGGGATTTAATTTAGCTCCCATCAATGGCTGTAAGGAAGCCAATTTGGTTACCAATGCAGCAAAAGTGAAATTACCGGCAGGTTTGGGACTGTCCAAAGCAGGTAGATACATAGACCCTGCAGGATTTTCCAAGGTGATGGATATAGAGCACTCCTGTTTTCTGAGATGATTCAGAGAGTGGGTAGACATTCCCAATTTGACCTTTCTGACATTAATTAGGAATGTGTGTTTCCCAAATGTGTACAGATGTGTCCTCTTACATACTTACCGATCACGCTACAAACATGCGCATGCATCGTGCCATGTAGTTACCCACAGCAGCATACAGTATGGTATGGCATGCACTGGAATCGCATGCAATCCTGTGGAGTTGCGGGTGCGAATGCAGTGCTTGTATCTGCTCAATGGCGCAGACCTCATTCCCTGAGTGGCGCGATTTGCCGCATACACAGCAAAAATGTAGCAGGACGCATCTGTAGGGCATTAACAGGAGGTTAACAGATCAACCAACCCAGAGCAATAAATATATAACTTCTCCTAGAATCTCCTAATTTTTTGGGGTTAAACGGGAACAGCATTACTGTATTGATTCTTTGGGGACCTGAAAGCAGAACCTGTAAACATGGAGCTAGTCTGATTTTTGGGTGACCCTACAGTACTTGTTCCTTTTCTGCACCCTCAGACAAAAGTGAAGGTCCACCTTAATGCACAGTGAGAAGAGCTAATAAATGGATCTTGGAGTTCTTGGGTAGCCAACTCATCCTAGATCTTATTGGACAAGTCTTGCCAGAAGACCACAACTAAAGCCTCATTGTTTCACTGGAGCTCAGATGATAAAGTATGAAATAGAAATATGTACTGACCAACCTTGGAGAAGGCGAAAGATATAAGAAGCAGTGGAAAATAAGACCGCCTCATCAAAAATGCTTTTGAATGTAGCCAGAAAGTTGGGATAATTTTTCAGGATGGTGACAGATTTTTCCACAAAGAAGAAGCTCAAGTGAGGCTGCAGTTCAAACTGGATCCCATACTGATTTAGGAATCTGTGACAGGTCTTTGGATCTCAGATAGTTGGTATGTGGAGAGTTGAAGTTGCCTCTAAAGAAGTTCGATGGATTCAAGTCTTGATAGTGTCACGAGCCGCCGCCTTCACAGCTTATTTTCCGGCAACAGGTTCTGATGGCTTCTCCGCTCACCAGGCAACATGGATGCTGAACTGGGATGGCACCTGCAGTTGCTGGGAGACCAAGAGGCCAGAAGGCTGTGGGTGCTGCTGTGTCTGTAGGATAGACGTGAAGTGTCCCAGCTGTCAGCTATCAATCAATTTGCACCGACAGCTCATTGGTGGATGATCTTTTATCAGTCTGTCTGGATCGTATAGTTTACTCTGCCTGTGTAAACTCTGTGCCCTGTCGGTCTTGTTAATTCTCATCTGCCGGGTTTCTTATGGTATCAACTATCTGACCTGCCTTGTCTGATTGCTGCTTGTCATTCCAGCAAAGCCTCTGCTTGCGGCTCCACTGCATCAGTGACATCTGCCTGTGGTCTCACTACCTATAATTTCACAGCTGCACCTCTGCTGTCATGGACACATCTCTACCGTCAAGGCCACACCATCCACACCATCAAGGTTGCAGCTTGGCCCTCAAGGCTACATCTCGGCCCTCAAGGTCATGTCCATACTGTCGAAGCTGAATAATTGGCTGAGACAAGTTCAGTTTAAAATTTAATCGCAACGACGCCATTTTGCGACTGGCCTCAAGACACCATCTTGTGAATGGCAGCAAGACTCCATTTTAGAAAAGAAAGCTTACACAAGCGCCATTTTGTCAAAAATACATAGTACACAATCCACAGTGCAAAATTGCTAAAAGTAGCAATTTTGCTACTCACAACGCAAAGTTGCTAAAAAGTAGCACGAACAGCTTTTTCACAATCTTCCCCAAACACCTACCGACGGTGTTTAGCAGACATAAAATAACTTTCCAACACATTAAAATCATCACAGACTTATATTTGAAAAGTAGCAAAGTTGCTAAAAAGTAGCACGAACAGCTTTTTCACAATCTTCCCCAAACACCTACTGACGGTGTTTAGCAGACATAAAATAACTTTGCAACACATTAAAATCACCACAAACATATTTGAGCAGTAGCAAAGTAGTGGTGTTTTCCCCTGCATTCACATTAACACATACGCGATGTAGCAAAAAGTAGCAAATTAGTGGTGTTTTCCCTGCACTTCATGTTAAACATAGGACAACGCAAAATAGCTATTTAGACGCACAGCCAGCTTTTTAGTGATCTTTCCCAAACCCATACTGGCATGCTCACACACATACACAGAAGCCTTTCCAACTTAGTGCTGGTCGCTAAGTGCCCCACAGACCCTCAAACGCACAACACAATTTAATGTCATTTCTCCCCGCATACACATTTAAAAGCAATGGTCCCGCAGCACGAAAGGAATGATTATTATTTGGTTTAATCGCAATGTCAGCATATGAAGAAATGAATGTTTTCTGTAACTATGGTTTAGTAAATGGCAAATGGACCATGATTGGTGCCGTACTGATCTACTCTTTTCCCACAGCGTTCCGGTGGCATCGGTGAGGAGATCAGAACATGCGGCTATGAAATATGAATGATAGAGATAATAACTCCTTGAAATGTTGTATGCCATAGTTTAGACTAGATTTATTATGCAGCGGGAAAGTGGACACAATCAGGCTGTTAGAGGCTGGTTTGAGTCTTTGCACTGACCTATGAATTGTACCGTAACGGAAGAAGCAAGAAGAGGAACCAATGAGAACCTGCCAACGTATTCTATTGCATTGCTTATCCCAGTACAGGTATATATGTGAGTGCTCTGAAACGAGATGCCAGTCTGCGGTGGTCCTGTTATGCTGTTTCGACGAAGGCTTCATTACTGATGCCGGTATCTGGTCCCAGAGCGCACGCGTATGTATTGACTGTACCTTATGACCTAAATGTTTGTACAATTTAGTTTGCGCTCATTGTTAGATCATAGCGTGGTAACATCTGTACTTTTACCTGAATAATAATCTTTAGCGCGTTGGACCGCTATTCCACTGTCTTAGAGTCTTATTAATGGTATATTTAAAACACAGCGCTAATTAGCGACACCTTATGGTTTTAGGAGGTATAGGCAGGTTTTGTCTTAGAGGTTCTAGGCAGGTGAATCTTAGAGGCAGGAATGTACTAAAGGTTCAGTTGCACGATTCAACAATACCATCAAGGCCGCACCCCATGCCTCAAGGCCGCATCTTGGCCCTCAAGGCTGCGTCCATTCCATCAAGGGCACACCTCGGCTCTCAAAGCCGCACCTCGGTACTTATAGCCGCACCTTGTCATCCAAGTCTAGCACAGTTACTTTATTCTCTATCCACCACCAATTGCTATATACCACCTGATCACCAGAATAGCGGTGTAACCCTCTATTGTCTCAAGTATAAAACCAGGTGGCAACCTAATTCCCGGTGTGTGTACTAGCACTAAATCCCCCTGACTGTTATTGGCAGAAGACCTCACCAGTGTGATTCTAGAGGTCTTACATGGTGACTTAGTGGTGATCATAACAAAGTAGTGCATAAGCTGAGCTTGGGTCATTTCCTGCTTCTCCAATCTTCCTGCTAAGAATAGGAGCGGTTCCACTTTCATGGTTGGCTTCACTGCATGTTCAATTTTGTATAGAGGTTACTGTCTGTCACAAGTCTCACAGGAAATTCCTGTGTGTGTGTGCCCCGGAGGCGTAGAAGTGCTACAGATGCAGCCTAAGCAAAAATCCCTACTGAGAATAAATGCAAAATCCTTGCTGAATACAGATATGGGGAATAAATGCAAAGTCCTTGCAGTATAATGATACTGAGAATAAGTACAAATTCTTGCTGTATCTAGACACTGAAAATGAATGCAAATTCCTTACTGTATACAGACAGTGAGAATGAATGCTAAGTCCTTGCTCTATACAGACACCAAAAATTAATACAAAGTCCTTGCTGTATACAGACACAGAAAATGAATCCAGAATACATGCAAAGATACAGACTCTTGGGTATATGCAAGATACTTGCAGGAACACAGGCACTTGGGTAAATGCAGGTAAATCCAAGAAAGCCGGAATAGCAGCTGACAGGTAACAGGACACAGAGCTAGGATTGACATGCAGATTTCAATGCAGAGAATCTGACTTTATAAACTGATAAGGAGTGGTCTGTGGAGCAGGGTAAAATCATGCAGGAACAGGAGCAGCTCATGTCTGCTGGTTCAGGCAATCATCCCAGACTAGCAGTTCACAGAGAACCTAGAAACCAGACTGGCTGGAAGATGTTGGAATGGCCCACAGGGAAGAGCAGCACCACTGGTGGGAGAGTGGTACTGCGACAGATTATGACACTGTCATGGCACACAGGGGTTTGGGGGATCCTGGGCCAATCTACCACAGTTTTGCACTACTAACCTGGAAACACAGAGTCTAATGTACTTCTCTGTTGTCACCAAGAACTGCTGTAAAGTGGGATGGACTTAACTTCCGAGAGCCCGCAGGTTGCTGCCCTCCCAGGTTGCACAGGGTGAGTGCGAAGTGGGATTAGATAGTGATAGAAGAATGCCGAAGCTGAACAGAGCTGTGAAATGAGACAGTAGCTGGAGATACTATGTGCATGAGCAGTTGCTGGAGTTAGATTGTAGCAATGACGTGTGAGGCACTGAATCTAAATGCTCTGTGAACTTTGCTGGGCTTAGACTGGAGCAGTGAGGAATGAAGCACTGAACCTGGAGGCACTGTAGAAAATCCTGGACTCAGACCAGAATAGAGAGGTGTGAGGTGCTGAACTTGGACTGAAGCAACGAGGTGTGAGGCACTGAACCATGAGACACTGCGAACAAAGCAGGAACACAGGAAGCATCACCGGTACAGACTAGCAGCTGAGAGCCAACTGGATTGAAAACATAAAGCAGACCTGGAGCCAAAGATTTACAAGAAGTTCTGGCAATTAATTGTTAGAACAAGGAGGTTTAAACAATGCACCTAAATCCCAAAGTCCCTGTCCTGAGTTGTTAAAGATGTGATGGCTGGTGGTTGAAGGTAAATCTACGATGGTGGCGCCAATTACACAGAGCTGCAGGAGGTCAAGCATCTTCCCAGAACCGACAGAAGAGCCTAGAAGAGTGAAACTGGTGGGGGATAGTAGGATGCGAGTCTGCCACGCCGGAGTGGTAAGTAGCACCCATGCTCATGGGTACAGCATTTTGAAAATGTGCATATGTATATATATATATATATATATATATATAATCACTAAGATATCCTGCACTCACACCTTTTAATATGATCAAAATTAGAGAGAGAGAGAGAGAATATTATTTAGCCTTAAGATAATACTCAATTGTTATTTTAAAAAGTTCAGCAGCTCTCTTTCCAGTTTAGATGCCACGTGCAGCATTGAATCACTACTGTTCTGCTATGCTATGCAGAGTGGCAGTGAGAGAGTCCCTTCCAAACCTTTCCTTACTTGGGATATTACAGTCCAGAGGTAAGACAGCAGCATAGTGCCCAAAAAGTGAATGGTTCAGAGGTATGTCTTAGGGTGCAGGAGCATAATTTATATAGGAAAAGATGCACCGGTACTAGATTTATCACACCCACTATATACACACACAAATATCCTGGGGAAGGTGAAGGATAGATATACAGAGTAGCCCTTCACCATTATGTAATGAGATCCCTACCACTATAAACAGTCATGCAGCAATTCCTTTCCCCTAGTGCAGTGCATCATTACTGATGGGAGAGGCAAGAAGGTCCCACCACTGAACACCATCAGAAGAGGTGGTGGTGTCTGTGAATGACATGGTTGTGAGCATCATACACATCCACTCACTGTGACCAAGGTGGAAAAACAATCCTCTGTGCAGCAGGATTAAGTTGGTGCAGGGGAATGGAGCTGCGGGAAGAAGGGGAACAAGACAGTGAGCTGCTTCTGTTACACTGGCTTCTGTTCTCAAACTGAAAGGTAAGATAATTTAAGTCAAAGCGTCTTTTAAAAAAAATAAATTTATTGCACCAAAAAAAAAAAAGAGTAAAGCTAGGTACAACTGGACCTGATTCAGTTGTTTACGGTATTACACAGCCACAAGTGCAGCAGAAGGTGCCTGTAGGAAACAGACACTTGAACGTTTATTAAACTCAAAACCCTTTTTAGAAACTTTATTCACATAAAAACATTTAAACATTAATAACAACCAAACATTTAACGACTAAACAATTAAAACCCCTATTTTTAACAAAAAAATATTAAAGCATAATAACTAACAAACATTTAAAAATCTATTAAACTAAAACTCATTAAAACATTCTTAAAAACAAGAAACTCAAAACATTTACTTAAAAAGCCCCCATACGATTGAGGGCCTTCTAATATGTCAAATATGACCCCAGTGTATCCAACACATATTACTGGAGGAATCAGTATGAAATACCGACAGTCGGGATCCAGGCGGTCAGAATCCCGATGCCTGGATCCCGACACTTTCCCCTAGTGCCTAAACCTAACCTCTCCCTCCCAGCCCCTAAACCTAACCCTCCCCCTTAGTGCTTAACCCTCCCTCTAGTGCCGAACCCTAACGCCTAACTTTAACCCTAACCCTCCCCACAACCCTGTTACTTACCTTCGACATCCCGGCGGTTGGGATGCTGGCACCGGGATTCTGACCAGCGTCGGTATTCTGGCGCCGGTAATGTAAGTGTCAGCATCCAGACCGCCGGGATGCTAAATTCATGCCATTACTAACAACACATAACCATCCCCATCAGTGTCAATACCCCCACCCACTTATCAGTCCACCATTCCTACTGGCCAATTTAGCAATGATGCAATACATAACAGAAACACCATCAGATGTTGAGGCACAATTTTACAGTTCATAACTATTGTGTTTTCATAAAGTTTATAATTTACATTTTTTTGTTATGTATTTAATTACTGTAGATACAATGCCCATGGAGAAGAACAGCCCTTTTTGGACCTCCTTCCTTGAACTCTACAAGGAAAAGGAATGTTTGGGGGAGGTGAAGTCCAAGAATTATTCTAATAAAGTTTTGAAGCATTCTGCCATTAATGAGTTGGTGGAGTTAACCGCATTACCCCCCATTACCGTGTACGCAGGCTGTGTGCACAAGAAGACAGAGAATTTTAAATTGGTCTTCTTAAAGGAGGAGAAAAAGGTCAAGTCGTTCAGGGCATCAGGAGCGGGAGCAGATGACAGACATGCCCCAATGCTGTTGTATTACAACCTGATGACATTCACACTTGATCATGACCCACAGTTGCCATCACTCAGCTCAGTTGGACCCAAGGCTTGAAGAAGAGGAGGATGAATATGTGGGAGAAAGTTCCAGCGTTGATTTGGTAAGTGGATTTTCAGTGCAGACACACCATTCTGCATGTTCAACAGTACATAAGTTCAAATTTTGCCAGTTAATTTATTTACTTAATGCAGTCATACTGCCATAGCACCGCCCCCACACCATTACAGTATGTTAGGTATTCCTCCCATACTTGTTTGGCACAGGCAGAGGCTGTTGGTGCAATCCCTGGTGCAGGGGCATCTTTAGAGAGAAGGGGGCCCATGTACATACCCCATCACGGGCCCCCTCCTCTCACCTCTGCAGCCGACTGACATGGCTGGCCGACCACCACAGAATCAGTAGACTCTGGGCACTAGAGTGTGCCCAGAGTCTAGTGCGCACGCGCAGATTGCTGAGGAAATAGCGCGGCTGCTATTTTCCCAGCAATTTCCGCACAGCGCATGGCAAATTTTCGGGTGTTTTGAGCAGCACTGAGAGACCCAACGCGGGACCTCGGAGAGGTAGGTTTTAGATAATATGGGTGCAGGGTGTGCGATGCGGGCCCCCCCATGACCCGGGGGCCCGTGTGCACCGCACACCCTGCACCTATTATATATATGTCCCTGCCCTGGTGTCACATAAGACCAGCGATCCATTTCCATGTAAATACATAACCTTACCATATCTTTAATATTTTACAGACTGCAACACCAAATCTCCTGGTTGACATTTCCTTTGAAACCAGAATGAGCAGCCACCTGTCAGAATGTGAAGGGGCCACTGCTGTTTACACTTGTGCGAACTGTTCGCCAAAAATGTTTATCGTGCTACCCAATTAAACGCGGCTTTTCGCACATGCAAAATTTGTGCAGCTAAAAGCAGTGATAGTTTTCATTATCTCAGAGCAGGTAAAAAACCCTATTTTGGGCTAAAAATGTGGGAATGGTTGAGAACCCCTTGGACAACCCCCCCATCAATGACTAATTGAGCAAAAAATATTTTTTATTTAACTTAATGCCCCCTAATCATTAAATATCATTTTTGTGGTCAAAATGTAAAAAGTGTTGGAAAATGGGTTTAAAGTAGTGTGGTAGGTATTTGGGGGGCCTGTATGGATGGGGCAAATGTTTTGGGGATTGCAGGTGGCTGCAGCTGGTGTTTTTTTTTTTAACTTTTTTTAAAAGTACCCTAAAATATAGTTGTACCCATCTTATGTACCCCTAATTTAACTGCAGCATTTCTTTTGGCAATAAAACTTTGTTTTCTAAAATGTTTCCACTGTTTAAGAAAAATGCATATAACAGCCATTTGACACAATTTAAAAATCCCAAACCCTTTGATTTTACTAAATTATAAATTTCTAAACCATTACCCAATGTTAGTTAACCTTTTTTGGGGGGTATAGGCACATTTCCCCATTTCCATGCAAACATTTTGCCATATTTTTTTCGGCAAATGCAGAATTGCGTCTTTTGTAATAGGATTACCCGAAAACCCGCATACGCGGCAGCGGCGAAAAGTGACACATTTGGGTGAAGGGTGAGAAAAGTTTGCACATGTGAAAACAACGTTTTTGATTGACGTTTGTTGGTAAACGCATAACTTTGGCCAAATTTATGCCAAAAACCTCGTAAATGATGTATACTTATTAAATGGTTGTATGGTGCACCGGCTCTCCTTTTTTCTATGTTGTAGTACTAAGTCTCAGCTAGGTAGCACATCCCATTACAAGTAACTAGGGTTTGCAGTCCAGGCTCCCTTTGTCTAATATATTCAATATTATGTGTATGTATATAGGCGGAGACTCCTTCAATCTGGATTTTCTCTGCAGCAGCCTCTCCTTAGTCCAGCAGGACCTCATGACTCTTCTCCTATTCTGTGCACTCTCCGTATCAGCTAACACTATACCAACGATGTATAATGCCCTAACTCGATAGCGAAAATGATCCGTAATAAGACAATAGTATAGAAGCACTTTAAGCCAAGTAAAACAAAGCAGAGCAGTAAAGCAATGTACAGCATTCATCAGGTATACACCAAGCCTCACTAGTCACAGAGCAGATCAGACACAGGGCTAAAATGGTGCCTGCTTTCATGGCCACCATCAGTGGGGGACTGCCAGCTCTCCAGTCCCAGGCCTGAAGAGAGAGGGGGCCTAGGTGGCAGCAGCCAATCAGAAGCAGCCACTCCTGACTGGCTACCATTCCGCAAGCTGTGATTGGCTCAAGGCCGGCTCCATTGATCAAATGCTCTTCTCCCTGCCCGCTGCCCCGGTCCCCTCTCTCTTAGGAAAACTAAGAAAGCAGGCATGCTGACCCTGCCCTGTGCCCCCCCTCTAATCCAGCCAGCCTTCCCTGCACTGTCCCCCCCAGTCTAGCCAGCCTTTCCTGCACTGTCCTCCCACAGTCAAAGCCAGTCTTCCCTACACTGCCCCCAGTCCAGCCAGCCTTCCTTGCACCCTTTCCAGCCCATGCGACCCCATCCCCCAGTCCAGCCAGCCAGCCCGCCTGCCTGCCTTCCCTGCCCGGCCCCTCCCAGTCCAGCCAGCCAGCCTGCCTACCTTCCCTGTGCTGCCCATCCCCCAGTCCAGCCACTCTTCTCTGCACACCCCCTCATAGTCCAGCCAGCCTGTGTTCCCTGCCCCAGTCCAGTCAGCCATTCCTGTGCCCTCCCCCATGTCCAGCCAGCCAGCCTGTCTGCCTTTCTTGCCCTGCTCTGCCCATCCCCTAGTCCAGCCAGCCTTCCCTATCCTTTGCCCCCCTTAGTCCAATCAGCTTTCCCTGCCCTTTGCCACCCCAGTCCAACCCTTTCCAGCCCAGTGCACCCCCTTGTCCAGTCTTCCCTGCCCTTTGCTCCCCCATTAAGGTCCAGCCTAACTTGCCCTGTGCCACCCCCTCTCCGCCATGTCTAGCTATCCCTGGTTTATGCTTCAATTGATGCACCATCCCTGAAGATGCCCCACGCACATTGGACCTCATTCAGAGCCGGACGCTATTTGCGGTCGTTCGTTCAGAAAAAAGGGGTGGCTATTCAAATGAACCATTCGCTCTTTGCGGTCTGTTCATACCTCTATGTCTGAACGAGCGAACAAAACTATTGGTCGTTTTTTGGATAACTACGTCCCCTGGCCGCTCGCATCCTACGTCATGTCCGCTATTTATTAGATTAATCGAGTACATCGACCAGCGTATGAACTGCTCGCTATTCTTGTGGTTGGTTTTTCCTACCGCAATCTTGCGAGCGGTTCTGATTATAAAATAACCCAGTGACGTGGTCAATGATGCTGCTGTATTAATTATGCACACCCATAAAACGCCCGTTTTGACCTTTAAGCACGCCTGCGTTCGGATCTCCACTCCCCGTTTTCAAGCACCTTCCCCTGTTACCACCCACATACGCCTCCTCCTGTCACTCAAAATAGCAGGCATTCGCTATTTAGCGAACAAACGATTTTCGGCCGCACTGACTGGTTCGCGCATGCGTATTACGATCCGTACGCATGCGCGGTTGGGCAAACATCGCTCGGAACGAACGAGCGGCCGCTTACGAGCGGCTCTGAATCAGGCCCTTTGTCCATAGCTCCACCTAACTCTGCCCTATACCGCAGGCCCAGGCCCCACAATTTCTGATGACAACCCTGCCTTCTTTAAATACCCTATAGAAAATACAGCCCACTACTTAAATTTTGAAGAAATCTTTAAGATGGTCGTGTTCTGTTTTAAAAACAAACGACATATTGTTAATGACAAAATAACCAATTAACACACTTTATGTTGTTCCATTGTTTTGAAGATTGTATGCATTATATCGTTTGTCCGGGAGTTCAAGGGAAATCGAGACGACCATTGCATCATTGCAATTTGCACATCATCTAATATGAACCCAACTTAACACAGACAGTCAAAACAGGAATTAAGGACAATACGAAAGGTTAAATCTCCCAAATAGTAAAATCAGCAAAAAGCAAAGCTCTAGGTTTTAATTGTAAATTAAGATAAAATTTCAATTGAAGAAGTGCAAAATCAAAGTTATAGGCCAAAGTAGCCTTAGCACACTGACACTTTTTAGAAACTACAAAATGTTTCCTAAGGGCAGAGGAAACATACATTCTGTTATTACTTGAATATGAGTTGCCTGAAGAGCTGATAAAGGTAAGGCAGACATCACCTTATTTGTATGAGTTAAAATTTTAGGAAAGTCAGTAAAAGCTAAATAGACTCCCAGGATCTAGCTGTATGAGCCCACAAAACTCAGAGTTAGCATCTAATAAATACAAGTTCAAGTGACACATTTTAAATTTAAATGATTTCACTAAATTAAGCATACTACATATAAAGTGCCAGTGTTGTCCAAAATAATAGTGGTTGACCGAATGGATTTGATGTCATGGCGGGCTTTGAGATCAGGGCCTTAGCTAGGGTAGTGCGGCCGGTGCCATCGCACAGGGCACCACAGGTCAGGGGGCGCTGTTTGGTCCTGTCAAATTGCTGTTTATTATCATTCTTGCTTGTAGCTTCCTCTTATTTCATCCCCAACATCTCCTGACCTCTCCTATCTCTTCCCTGGCCCTTCCCCATGAAGCCATGGCCCTTTTTTGGGTGCTTTATGTCCCTTTGAAAATGAGGGGGGCGCCAATGCTCTTTCTGGCACAGGGCACCAAAAAGTCTAGTTACGGCTCTGTTTGAGATACATATAAAAAAATGTGAGGGCAGTAAACACTACCAAGCAGTAAGCTGTTGGAATCTAAACATAGAGCCACCCGCAACAAAAACATAATTTCACAGATGTCTGTTTTTGCTGATCCATATAGAGACCCTTGGGTCTAGTTGAAGCTGGCTTGAAGCTGAAATTGAATGTTTTAATAAGACTTCAGCTCATCTAAGAAACACTAGGAGTAGCCTTGGCAACAGGGTAGGTCACTAGACGAGGAACTGGACCAGAGTACGGAACTGGAACCCAAAGTGGAACCTGGAACCGATCATGGAGACCTTAACTCCAGAACCTGATCCCAGGAATTTGGAGCTGGAACCCACTACTGAGAACTCAGGAGCATATGGCCAGTGGAACATGATACTCAGTGATAGCCCCAGCTACCAGATACCCAGAACTAGAGACCAGACACCTGCAACCAATGCTATGCTAGAGGGAGATCTGGATACTTGCTGTATGTGGTAGAAAGGCAGGTACTTGCAGAATGCTAAACACTGAATGATAACAGGTGCTGATAGATATTGAAGAAAGAAAAGATAAGGTTGTGCTATCCTGTCTTTAATGCAAACAGAGTGAGCCACGAGTGTTCAATTAAAATTACATTGATTAAAATAACAAAACACCTATAGCATATGTTCCACTAAGTAAGACATAAAAAGGTAAGACTTCTAGAGTGTAACGTTCTTAGCAAACAGATTCGACACAAATCAACTGTAACATTTCAGGTAAAATGTAGCAAATCACTCACATTAAGTTATTAGAATCCTCTGAGTTAAATGATTTGTTTGAGATGAGGATAATGAGTCTTTGTAAATTAATTTGTTAACCAGACAGATTGTTGATGTGTAATAAATCCAATATTAGGAGTTATCCTACAAGGTCTGATTTAATAGTCAATCGATCAACAGACTAACCATGGTGTGAATAATGAATGCCAGTTAATATAAAAACAAGTGGGTTTTTTCTCAAAATCAGGATATCATTTAACCCCTTATTCATAGGTTACCCCTCCAGTCTCTCCCTGGCCACAGAGTTTGGTAATTCCGACTGACAATTTGTAATATTAATTAGCTGCTCACCCGCAATGTATATGGAGTCTAGGTGTCGGCTTGAAACACTGTGGGTTCTGCTTTCGTTCACAGCCATGAGATGTATCTGGGATACGAACTGACAATTGTGTAATAATAATTAGCTGCTCACCGGCAATATATACAGAATCCAGGCGACGGCTTAAGACTCTGCGGGTCCTGCTTCCATTCACAGCTGCTAGATGTAACTTTGACACGGACCCCGATGTCTGCAGTGTCAGTGTAGCTCAGTCATTTCCTGCGGCTGGAGTTGTCAAATTGCAGGATTTACTTCTGCTGGTCCAACTGCTATCAGTATTAGCAGGGCTTAAAGTGGTCCCAGGGAGGTGGTGGAACTCATCTCCCCTGCCGTCTCCCCCCCCCCCACCATGCTAGTCTGACAGGCCAACAAACAGGTGTGAAAACTGTTCTTTACTCGCACACTACTCTGTATAGGAAATGGTAAAGTGAATGGCGGGGGGAGTCAATGGAGAGCTGTAGGGTTACAAAAGTTTATTCTGTGGCTCCCACCTTAGACTTCAATGGAGGGAGCCATTCATTGGCTGAGACAGGCAAGGGCTGACCTCTCTAAGCCAATGAATGATCAGATACGGCTCTACAAAAGCAGAAGCTGCGTTTGAGCTGTTCGTTCGGGAGGTAACAACCATCGTGGTTGTTGCCTGTTGCATGGGTTGCGTTACTCATTCTTTTTATTTTACCAAGACCATGGATGCCTACAGGGAGAAGTGGACCAGTCCAGGTAATGTAGGTAAGTATGTGTGAGTATGTATGTATTTATTATAACTTTACTTTCACAGTATTTGTATTGTACTTATTTAAACATTTATTCACTGGTGAACTACAAGTACCTGTGGGCTGGCTTGCTGGGACCTGCAGTTCTACTGTAAAGACAATGCTTATACTTTTCTTTTTTTACACTACACTTACACTATCAACCCGCCACCCACCACCCAGGAGTGGTGGGAATAGCCCTGGGCTATCAGCCTAGGCCAGGGGTGCTCTGGAGAGAGGTGCCCCTTTATTGGGGGGTCCCTAGCTCCCCAGGGATCCCTGGCCTGGGCTGACTAGCGGTCAGGGTTAATGCTTCGGCTGAGGAATCCGGTGAAAGGGCTCCATTGACTGTGGCATTAGCCACCCACTAGAAAAAGTCTGGTGCTGGTTGTGGATAATACAGGGGGACCCTATGCATTTCCAGAACCAGGACCAGATCAGAGACCACTGCTGGTTGCTCAAAGTACAGAGGACCCCTACGTCGTTTGTTCCCTGTATTTTGGCAACCAGGGCTGGTTCTGACTAGCCTGGTGCTGGTTGTGCTTAAGTACGGGAGACCCCTACGTCATTTGTCCCCCGTATTTTGCACTACCAGCACTGTGTCACTAAAGCCCAGTGCTGGTTGCTCTTTTGGGGGAGGGGTCAAGCTGTTTTTTTTTTTTTTTACACAGGTTTATTCATTTTAATTAGACACAGATGCATGGATGGAGATCTGTCCACGCATCTGTTTCTTGATGCATGCAGCAAGGAACTCCTTGTTCCATACCTGCAAGCATTGTACCCGTACGACATATTGTACAGGCATAAACACTGTACAATATGGTGCAAGATCATGTCCGCGATTGGCAGATCTTGCCTGCAGCAGGCAAGATCTTCAGATGCGATCTACAACCTACGGGGATGCGCATCGGCATTGTGATCGTGAGTGGACACTCACGATTAGGACATATTTTACAAGATCTCTCGTTCTGATGCATTGTGTGGGCACCTTAAGTGTGGACACAGTCACTTTAATCAGCAGAGTATAGCACAGCATACATTAGCATGCAGTGTGCCCCCTATAAAGTCACTTTACCAGCACAGCCACTTGTGAGTCTCTGGACAGAACCACTTAACTGCCCTCTTACACAGCCACTTAATCAGCAGAGTATAGCGCAGTGTGGAGCATGGGAGAGAAATGGCACCGAGTCTTGGCCTCGGTGCCTTATGTAGAGCCGAACTCTCGCGAGAATCCGACATCAGGAGGATGATGTTCAGCCTCGCAGTGGGATCCGAGTCAGGCGGGAACACCCGAGACATGGCTCGGGTGGACTCGGATCCCCAATGTTCGGAGCGTTTTATTCCACAGAATCCGAACCGCTCATCCCTAGTCTAAATTGGGCATTTTTATCTCCTATTGGTAGAGTGAGTCATATGAGTGCAACTCTGGGTCAAATTGAACTGGAGAGTTCACCTGACAGGAATCCAATGCAGCCGGGCAATTTGTGTACAATGAAGATGCTGTGTTTAGGAGTGTCATGGACAGCCAAGAGAAGTGTGGGCAATCAGGTGTGACAGCGCCAGGCAGGATAAGTGTTACACATTCTTTATAGCTAGAATGCCCTTGTGCATCCACAATCTAAAAGAGGAAATTACTAAAAATGGTGGGAATGGCGGAGTAGTGGAAATCACAAGAAAAGTGTTTGTTAATATTGTGCCAGGTCACATAGATATCTGCAAATAAAATATTATTCAGAATAGTAGGTGGAATTAGGGAAGATGGAGAATGTAAAAGGGCTGAAGAGACAAATGGGGAGAAAAGATTAATTTCCAGGTCCCTACTGTATAATGTCAGCAAATTAAGGCTGACCTAGCAAAAGCAAAAACATTACACATACCCAGACCCTCTTTCTCTTAAGGCACATATCCACTACATGACTAATAAACGACTGTGCGATAATGACATTGTTATCGTTCAATAGTTCATTTACTGTGCAGTAGATATTGTGCCCACACTGAACGATATGTGGTTCAGTGCAGGCACCCTCCGTCATCCCCGAATATGCACAACCTCACAATATCATCAGGTTGAGTAGTATGTTCAGGCGATGACGGATGCCTACAACGACCAGCGGGAGTGCGCATCACTGGTCATTGCTGGTGTATTCACTGCACGATTAATGAACGATTGAATGATAATGATGTCGTTATCGTTCAAGCATCCATTTATATCGTGTAGTGGATATGCGCCTTTAGCAACATATGTTCTCCTCCTGGTCTTCCACAGTCTACCATTACACCATATAAATTTAGAGAAAAGTTGGGTGCACCATAAAGCATCAGGGCTTGAAATTGCAAATTGGAAACATTTGTAAGGAATAGGAGAGTTTAGGGAAAGCCGCACTTTTTACAAAAGTAACTCGACTTAAGAGAGTTAATGGCAAATCTTTCCAGCCTTCTATGAGAAAGCAGATTCTACCAATATATGTATAATTACATTTATTTAAAGAGGATAAATCTGAAGGAATACTGTATATAGCATTAAATATTAGAAAATAGAGGAAGTTAATGTAAATTGATAAGCCAATGAAGGGTGTTGGGTACAGCAGGAGAAGGAAGCAGTAACATCTGTGTTTTTCCCATATTAATTTTATAACCCATGAAGGAGCTAAAAAGTGAAATCAAATAAAATATAGCAGGAAGAGATCCTAAGGGGTTGGAGACCAGAGGAGCAAATCATCTGCAAAAAGAGAAATTGTACTTTCATACTTCCCCGCAGAAATTCCAGTAAAAGAGGTATCCTGGGGGAGTGTAATGCCCAGGTACCAAAACCATAAAACCATTGCAAAAAGTAAGGGGGATACGGGGCATACCTGCTGAGTGCCCCATTGAATACATATAGATTAGTACAAAAAATTATTAGCCAACACAAACAGTCAAGGGGAAGTTTGTTGAACATGCAACATCTGTAATGAATCCCAGGTAAGACTCACTCCCGAAGGAGGCAATAGTGCTGAGGATTATATGAGCGATGGGCTCAACTGAAAGATAGAGTAGTTGCAGCCTAAAGGCTGGAGATGTTTGACAAGGTGGAGACCTGGGGGTCGAGTTGCAGCCCTGAGGGCTGAAGATGCTTGGCTAGGTGGTGACCTGGTTGTCACGTTTGCAGCCTTGATGGCTGAATATACTTGGCAAGGTGGTGACCTGGTGGTCACATTGCAGCCTTGGGGGCTGGAGATACTTGGCAAGATGGTGAACTGGTGGTCATATTTGCAGCCTTGGGGGCTGGAGATACTTGGCAACATGGTGACCCCGTGATCACTTTGCAACCTTGATGGCTGGAGATACTTGGCAAGATGTGGCCCTGTAGCCAAGTTGCAGCCCTGGGCCCTGGAGATACTTGGCAAGATGGTGACCTGGTGGTCACGTTGCAGCCTTGGGGGCTAGAGATACTTGGCAAGATGGTGAACTGGTAGTCACGTTGCAGCCTTGAGGGCTGGAGATACTTGGCAATAGGTTGTCGCGGTGTAAGGCTGGATACCCTCAGATGCTGCAGTGCAGACTGTGCCCCCGGGATATGGTAGGGCACTGTGGTGGCTGGAGACACTTGCAGCAGAGATTGCCGCGGTGTTATGCGGAATACTCAGATGCTGCAGTGCAGCCAATGCCGCCGGGATATATAACACAACCAGGACCTGAAACGCTGGAGATACACAGCCAGAGATATGAACTCTATGGAACCAGAAACATGTGTAAGATGCTATCACCGGCATCTGTGCAACGCACCAGCAGGAAAGAAAAAGGAGGAGGAACCAATCCAGTCCAGGCAAAGATGACGTAGCAGCCAGATGGGAGGACTTCATGAATTAGCAGCGTGGCCAAAGAGGACTGCCAGGAGCACCATTTTCCAACAAGATGCGGCGGCGGCTTGTGACAACATCTGGATAAAAGGGTCAGGGAAGCCAAACCTAGAAAGAGTCTCAAACAGGTAATCCCAAATTACTAGGTCAAAAGCTTTTTCAGCATCTAACGAAATAAGCGGGTTGGGTATGGGATGCCGGTGTTCAGGATCCTGGCGGTCAGAAACTAGGTTAGCATCCCGATGGCACAAGCAAAGTATATCTAACCTAACCCCTAACCCTACCCTCACCCTAACCCTCCCTTCCCAGTTCCTAAACCTATCCTCCCCCCCTAGTGCCTAATCCTAATCCTCCCTCCCCAGTGCCTAAATGTAACCCTCTCCCCTTAGGGCCTAACCCTAACCCTCTCCCTAGTGCCTAACCCTAACACATCCCCTAACCCTGCTACTTACCTTCGGGGTTTCGGCAGTTGGGATGCCGGTGCCGGTATTCCGATAAGTGTCGGAATTCCGTTGTCGGCATTGTGACTGCCAGAATCTCAGCTGTTGGGTTATTAAAGGTATTCCAAATAAGCATATTGGGATCTACCTGAGGAGAGAGGGCTATAGACTGTATAACAGCTAAAACATGTCCAAAATTTGTAACATAGTTGTGACCTCAAATAAACACTATTGGATCAGGTGCATGATGGACAATAAAATAAATGTAATCCCTGGCCATAAAGTTAAGTGAAAATATTCAAATCTGTATTTAGTAATGAAATTGGACTAAAAGAAAAGGGGAGAAGAGGTTCTCTTTGGAAACACTCTCATAACCGGAGAATTAAAATGAGCAGGCAGGGGACCAACAGCAAAGATAAAGTTATGAAAGGAGGTGAGGGGATCCAGTAAATGGGGAAGGAAAAGTTTATAAAATTCCCCTCTAAAACCACTGGGACCTGGAGATTTCAGTGGTTTAAGACCCGTAATGACCTCTCGCACCTCCTCAGAGGTGCGAGAGGTCATTACAGGGAAGCAACTTAAGGTTATGTTAACTAAGAGAGTTACCTTATCCCAAAATGTAAATTTTTTTTTTAAAGATGAATAGTGTATAGAGGTCTTGATAAAAGTGATAGAGAATGGTTGTAATGGAGTTACCAGAATGGTATAACTGACCAGAGGGATCACGTAATTCCGCTGTATCCATGCTGCTCCGTTCCTCACAGAGAAGAGTAGATAGAAATCTACTATTGTAGGATTGTTATCATGCCTAAATTAATTATATTTTCAGGCGGATAGAAATTTATTGTCAAGCTGACTCCAAAGTGGATTTAAACTTTAATGAAGAGGCCAACTTAACGTGAAAACTCCAACGCCTCTTTAAATACCTCACCACAGCACAAAATGGCAGGCAGTACCTGGCCTCATAATACAGCTCTTCCCTGAGCTCAGTGACTTGAATATTTTGTGGAACCCCTGAGCATGATTTGTGGAAACCTAGAGTTCAGCGGAAAAATGGTGGAGAAAGGAAGCCCTAGTGAATAAACTGGATGTGGTCAGTTGACCAACGGCCGGGATGACGACTGCCGATAAACGGGATAGGGCCAATTGACTGATGGCTGGGATGACAATTGCCAAAAACCCGGCGCCGGAATCCCGATCGGTGAGGGAAGACCGACGACAGAATCCCGACAGGGCTGGGTAGCTGTTAGCTGCGGGGGGGAGGGGTAGGTTTAGGCGCCCTGGGGGGGGTGGTTAGGGTTAGGCTCCAGACAGGGGGGTTAGGGTTAGGCACCACTGGGGGGAGGTTAGGGTTAGGCTCTAAGGGGGGAGCATTAGGCTTAGGCACTTAACGGGAGGGTTAGGATTAGGGTGCAGGGTAGGGAGGGTTAGTGTTAAGGTGCAGGAAAGGAGGGTCAGGGGTTATGGGTAAATAGGACAGGGGAACACTACTTACCATTCCCCTGTCGGGATTGTAGCCATCGGGATGTTGCTGTCAGTGTATTGACAACTGGCATTCTACACGTCGGTATATCATACCCAACCCTGAATAAACAGATAATATATGCAATTATGGCAGTTGCAGCCATGCCTTGTAAAAGATGATCTCTACAGTTGAAACACTGTAGACACTTGATACTAATGTAGCTTCACATTGCATCTAAGAGCCTTAAATAAGTATGTCGGCAGTTCTGAATGTCAACATTCAGGATGTTGGAATTCACAGAATGTCAACACTGACATAAGGTCTACATTCTGAAGGGCGACATTCGACATGTTGACAATAAGATTTTTAATTCACTTGTCATCTAACACTAACCGCAGTCTAACTCTAATACTAACATTGGGTGTTGACTATCTGACTGCATACACTCCTATGTGGTTTTAGATTTCAACATAACACAACAGGAAAACAAAGACAACACTGCCATCTGTCTGTGTCTAATCCGCACCTCCCATATCATATTTGTAAAGGTATCCATATACAGTATGTTCAGAAATATGCCATTGTGCTGCTCCAGACTCTTATACTAAACTGTAGAATTTAACAGGCTATTTAATGGTTAAACTTTCTGACATAAGAGGTTTGGAACATCTTAATGAAAGGTGCTGTTACATATGGTTTTTTTTTTAGCCGTATATAACTCTTTCATTTCCATATTCCTTGGTTGGCAATCAGAAACTAATGGAATTAAAATAAATTATTTTTTGTACTTGCTTTATGAAATCATCTTCAATATGATGACCTGCTTTAGTCCCTTGAATTAATTAATAAATTAATACATTGTTGAAAAATATTAGAGGATCCAATTCATTAGTAATGTTGTAACAAGTAATAACTGCTTAACATGTTCATGTAAAGTTAAGAATAAATTCACATTGATTTCATAACCCTTAGGCTGGAAAGTCTCATACTGGTTCTGTTTATGTTGGCTGTAATAGCTAAAAACTGTGTTCTGTTTCTGATAAACGTAACCCTGTACAAAAGTGGAGATCAAGCCTTACAGTATTTATGTCTGTATGGTATGCTTAAATACAAGCAGCTGTGCTTGCAGACATCTACAGTATCTACTGTAAGCTTTCACCAAGGAAAAAGGAGCCTTAATATTTTAATAAAAGCTCTGAGCCTAACTCTTATTCACTAAAACATAACTATGATCAATAAGTAACCATACTAGATAATGACCAAGACAGTATAGGGCAATTTACTGGATTCATTTAATTTCCTACTGGCCTTAGACAATGCATACAGGATTTCTTCTTCAGGGTCCATAGGGCTCCACAGGGGAGACAGTGGTGTGTAGGTGGGACTTGGAGGACCAGACACCAACAGCAAAGCTTTTCAATCCCAGGATGCTCCGGTCCTTCCCCCAATACTCCGCCCACAGCCTGAGGGCTTTACAGTTGGGCTGCTATAAGCAGCCCAAGCTTTATTTTTATGATTTTATTTTAATTTCATTCAGTTTACTGCTGAGCAGCAGCACAAGACAGTCCTTGGGATGTCTGCACTGCTCCCCCATCACCCCTCCGCGGTGCCGTGACACTAGCCCTCAGCTGGGTGCAGTACTCTCGGCAGGGCTCTGACATGGACCAAGCTAGCAAGGCTCCCTGGACCCCAGAAGGCAGCAGGGACTCAAGGGGACAGGTAAGGTGGATCCCCGCTTGTGGGGACTCGGGTCTGTATGTTTTTTTTTCTATTACTGTCGGCTTATACCTTTTCCTTTATTCTACTATAACCTTGGCATACTAAAGTATAGGGGTCTCATTGTACCTCACATCTCCCTATATTTGTGAGGGCTATCACATACTATATATTGCTGTTGCACACTACACTGTGCCATATTGCACATATATCTGAGTTGCTCACTGCACTGTGTCAGTTTGTGTGTTACATTATTCTTGCAGCTATGTCTGGCAGAGAATAACAAACAACCTGCTGCTCCCACTCTGGTGTCTTGTAATTCCTGCTCAGCAGGCTTAGCTTCAGAGGACTTCATTCAGGATGGTCTTTGTGCATCTTGTTATTCTGCCCCAGGTCTAACAGCCTTGGTATCCTCTCCTCAGGACCCACCCAGAGCTACTCTTTCTCAGGTGCTGGCAAAAATTGTGGACCACCTAACAGTCCATGTGGCAGCTCCCCCTATGGGATGGCCACAGCAGGTACTCTCTGCAACTCCTTTGCCTCCACCATGGTTAGATGTACTTTCTACCTCAGTGCAGAGTCTGGCGGATACCTCTACAGTCTTTCAACAAATATTGAAAAACGAGAGACCCTTACCTAGTAAATCTACTAAGCGTGCTGTTATCTCCCCAGTCCACCCAGCTATCCGATACTAAATTATCATCTGGGGAGGCAGAAGAAGCAAACCTATCTCAGTCTGACTCCCCCTCGGGAGACGAGGAACCCTCCTCTAAATTGAATATACCTGCACTTGTGAGAGCTGAAAAATCTATTCTTCAAATAGAAGAGACAGAACCTGCTTCTAAGGCAAAATACACAGTATTTAAGCAACAAAGGGTCGTTTTACCAGAGATTCTGGTATCTACAGTATCTGATCATATGAGTGAGGCATGGAATATGCCCAGTAAAAGATTTCAGCTGCCTAAACATTTAAGTTCCTTTTACCCTCTTCCGGCTACTGATGACACTAAATGGGAAGTTCCCCCAGCAGTGGATTCCCACGTGACGCGTCTGGTCAAGAATGCTACCTTACCTATCCATACTGCAACCTCCTTGAAGGAGACTACGGATAGAAAGATGGATGCTTGTCTAAAATCTATATACTCTTTTACAGGAGCTATTACTCGTCCTGCTAGTGCTATGGTCTGGGTGGCAAAAGCCATTGAGAGTTGGGTAGAGGCCCTAGGAGAGACATTTCCCTCTGATGCTTCTAGGGAACAGTAGCCTCCTATTTGGGTGAAGCAGCTATGGATATGGCTCTCCTAGCTTCCAAGGCATCTGCCACTTCTGTAGTAACTCACCGTATTGTTTGACCCCACTCATGAAAGGCATATTCGGACTCTAAAAAGGCATTACAGTCTCTGTCTTATTCTGGCGATATACTGTTTGGCCCAGAATTAGACAAAATTGTGACTACCTTGGCAGATTCCAAGATGGCGTTCCTACCCTCTGCACATAGGAGCTCATTCAGACCCGCTTGCTAGATGCCATTGCTCGCTCCGAGTGTATGGAAATTCGGGTAACTGACGTCAAGGCAGCCGCTCGCAGGGCAAGTCATAAGCACTCCCACTTTGTTTTGGCGAGCGATCACTTTTTGTTTGTAGACGCCCAACAGCCTGTCTAAAGACGCCCACTTGTGTACGTCATCTGCAGGAAGTGCATGAAACCACTGGTACTTCGAGCAGCATCGGTTGCGATTGCAGCGCTTGAGGTTGACTATACCCTGCCACAAGCGCTGCGAGCACTTCAGTGTATATTTCTAGCAAGTGATGTGTCCTATGACACTGGCTGTTAATTATGCATGCCTCTGAAACGGCTTTTAAAAACTTAGGCACGCCTGCGTCCGCAACTCCACTCCCCCGTTACTACTGCCCTGCCCCTGTTACCACCCACAAACGGCCTCTCCTGTCAGTCATTCCTATGGGCTGTCTTTGCAGGGAGAGTGAGCGTATCCTGATCGCTCATACTAGTTTGCGCACGCGCACTGTGAACTATATGCATGCGCACATTTGCAATCATCGCCAGGAATGAGCGATCGCTTGCTAGCGAGCAGGTCTGATTCAGGTCCAGAATACAAAGCCTCGGATGTCATACTTTTGGTCCTTTCATCCTCAAGGAAAAGCTAAAATCAGTCCTGTCCAAGGCATCAGGCATCAACTAAGGCCTCCAAACCTAGGACCAAACGGACCTGGGCTACTAGACGTCCACCTACCAAATCTGAGGACCAGGGTGGGCCTCCCCCTGGGGGCTCCCAGTGTGGTAGGCCGACTTCTTCAATTCGCCTTGTTCTGGCGTCAGACCACATCAGACGAATGGGTAAGAGAAGTGGTCTCCCACGGATATGCCCTCTTCTTCCTGAAGTGACCACCCCAGCAGTTGTTTTGCACAGGACCTCCATTGGACCCAAGCAAGGCACTGCTGCTCCAAAAGGCCATTCAGTCCTTACTGCTCTTAGGAGTAATAATTCTGGTTCTCTCTTCACAGTTAGAGAAGGGCTATTATTATACCCTTTTCTTGGTTCAGAAGCCCAGCAGGTCTCATTGGCCTATCCTCAACCTCAAGTGTCTGAACAAGTTTAACAGGGTGCCCAGGTTTTGTATGGAAACCCTCTGCTCTATTATCCTGGCTGTGGAGCCTGGGGACTTTATAGTGTCTCTGGACATTCAGGACGCTTACCTATATGTATCTATAGCGCCTTCTCATCAACAATATCTCCGGTTTGCTATAATACAGCACCATTACCAATTTCAGGTTCTGCCTTTTGGCCTTTCAACGGCTCCTCGGGTCTTTATAAAGATCATGGCAGTTATAGCGGCCTATCTTCATCATCAAGGGATCAGACTGCTCCCATACTTAGATTATCTCTTGCTGTTGGCCAGCTCACCACCATCTACAGATAACCTTTGCCTTTCTACAAAGGCATGGTTGACTGATCAACTGGAAATAGTCTTCCTTGACACCTTCTCAAAGAATGGTACATGTAGGAGCCCTCCTGGACTCTCAGGTTCAGAGAATCTTCCTAACATCAGACAAAATCTCGATATTACAACATCAGGTGCGCACACTACTACACAGTCACCGAGTGTCAATTCACTCTGCAATGCAGACCCTGGGTTCCATGGTGTCCACATTTGACATGGGGGAGTTCGCTCCATTTCAGTCCATTCCCCGACAACACCTGATTCACTCTAGGTGGAACGGGCTGCCCCATCTGCTCAGATCCCAGACGATGTGCCTCTCCCCAGAGGTTCACCTATCCCTAGCCTGGTGGCTAGACATCCCACTTAGACAAGGGTCTCCCCTTTTGGATCTCAGACAGTGCACTCCTCACCACAGATGCAAGCCTCTGTGGGTGGGGTGCAGTGACCAGCCAGCACTCCTTCAAAGGCCGCTGGACTCCAGCTGAGGCAGTCTTGCCAATCGTAGTTCTGGAACTCCGAGCCACTCTGGCTCAGGATATTCTACAGGGCAGGCCAGTACAAGTACAGTCCGACAATGCCACAGCAGTAGCCTACCTCAATCACCAAGGAGGCACTCAAAGTCAGACAGCAATGGCAGAAGTGTCCTGCATTCTTACATGAGCCAAAGGATTCTTCCTTTGGGCACCGGGTTCTCCTGTCAGCTCAGGAGCGTCCCTACCCTTGAAGAACTGCTTTGTGACATACCCATTGTCTCCCTTGTCGAGCCCTATGGACCATGAAGAAGAAAAGGAGAGTTATGGTAAAACTTACCCTTGTTAATTCTCTTTCTTTGAAGTCCATAGGGTCCACAGGGCACCCGCCCTGATGCACCTGGCTTCTATGGGTTTCTTCTCTTGGTCACTTGTTTCCTTCTCTGTGTGAGAGTGTGATTCTTCAGTGTATCAGTCTTCCTTCTCTCCTATCCTGCTCCTGCCTTGGGCTTATTAACAAAACTGAGTTGCCCTCAGGCTGTGGGTGGGATATAGGGGGAAGCAGGGCCGGCAACAGATATCTCAGGGCCTGGAACACTGATGTCTCTGGGGGCCCCACCTTCTCACCACCACCCCCAATACGCACATCCCTCCCCTGCATGTGTGATATGTGAAGCATGATACAGTATGTTAACTGAAAGCCAGCCTTTAAATAAAGTAAAAATACACTATGACTTACACTGTCTCTCTGACATGGACGATGCAGGCTTGTTCTTGTCTGCTGTCTCTTCCAAGGTTTTCTTGATGACAGTGCTGTCAGGGGTAGGAGGGATGGTGTATGCAGCCAGCCATCCTCAGTCCCTCATAGCCTTCCTCTGCCCCCAGCCCCCATCACCTTCCTGTGCCCCCATCCCCTATCATCTTACTCTGCCCCCAGCCCCCTTCATCTTCCTCTTCCCCCTTCACCTTCCTCCATCCCCTATCGCCTTCTTCTGTCCCCAGCCCCCTTAACCTTCCTCTGCCCCTAGACCTTATCAGCTTCCCCTTCACCTTCTTCTGTACCCAGCACCTATTATCTTTCTCTGCCCCCTGTCCCTATTCCTCTATCATCACCTAGATTCCTCACAGTTGTTGCTAGAAGTCCCCTTACCAGCGCAGCAGCACAGCCTGCCTGATGTGCAGGCGTGCGGCAACGTGATCTATGATGTCACGCCGCCGCGTTGCTCACTTGGAGGTCATGTCCGGCCCGGGCCACAGCTGAGCCACCTGGAAGAGCCCAGTGCTGCCCGGGCCAGGCTACAAGGGAGGCGGAGCTGGGGTTGGGCTGCTATGGGTCCTGGCTGCTGCGGCCCTGTTTTGTGCCCGTCCAGTCCTTGGGGCCCCTCTGAACCTCGGGGCCCGGTATGGGTGTACCCTTAGTCGCCCCCTGTCGCCGGGCCTGGGGGGAAAGACCGGAGCATCGTGGGATTGAAAATCTCTGCTGTTGGTATCCGGTCCTCCATGTCCCACCTACACCCCATTGTCTCCCCTGTGGACCCTATGGAGTTCGAAGACAGACAGTTAACAAGGTTAAGTTTTACCAGAACTCCTTTTTTATTACAGCTGCTTTAACCCCTTCGCTGCTGAGGGTTTTCACACCCTTGTGCTGAGGTAATTGTTTTTACATATCCGCTCATCACATTATAACAATGTTTTTTTATGCAGTACCCACGCTATATTTACCTTGTTTTTTTCAGAAGACTTTGTATTTTCAGAAAATACCATTAGTCTTTTTACTCATTCTAACATGTCAAAACAATTTATCCCACAGAGATGTATCCAATTCTGCATACGTGTGGATGTAAGCTTTTTGTTCCATGCATTCAATGTGGCAGTAATTACAACGGGATTACATTCAACATTGCATCAGTTCTATAGTGTCAATGTCAATCTTAAATTCTGTTAAAGTGTAGCAACTTTTACATACAAATGTGTGACTGTGAATTTAAAGAATTAAAAAATTAGCAGCTGTTAGAAAATGTTGCATTTAGGCTTAATCTGGGTACACACTGAACAATTTGTACTTAAAATGTGATGCGGATGTTGTCATAATCCCATCCTGTCAGTCACCTATAAGAATCCTGGCACCAGCATTTCGAAGGTAAGTAGTGGGAGCTAGGGGGAGGGTTAGGGGTTAGGCACTAAGGGGAGGGGGGTAAGGTTTAGGTTGCGTGCGCTGGGAGGGGGAGGTTAGGTTCAGGCACCAGGTGGTGGGGTTAGGTTTAGGCACTGAGGAGTGCAGGTTAGGGGTAGGGAGAGGGGGATGGTTAGAATACTGACCGACGTCTGTCATTATCCTTACCCTGTTGGTATGCCGAGCTCCGGCAAGGGCTGGATGGCAACTTTTGTCCTGGGGGGCAGATTCAAGTAAGTGGCCTTGGCTTTTCTATCAACGCATCTCAACTGGATGTGATAAAAAATAAACCTGTAGACATGATCTGTCTAACGTGAATGTAGTTTCAATAGCCAATAGAATAAATAAAAAATTTGTTTTGTCAAACAGCTATAAAAAAATACAACACCTACCAACCCCATCTGCCAGTGATGGGCATGTCACAGGCGTGTTGGTGGCAGGAATGCATTGAAAGTTGTAGTTCAACTGACACAGACAGCGATGAACTGTTAGACATTCTGCACCTGCATAAGGCAGGTTCAATGTCCGATGGTGCGGCCGATGGATCTGCGTTTTTTTGCGCAGATCATTAGATTTACGCCTTCATCGGTGTGCATCTCAATAAGACGCACACCGGCTGTGGCATTACCATACAGGGGCAGTAGCGTCTGCTAGGTATTCTACTGCGTCCACTTCTGAATCACATCTTCAGTCTCCCTGCTTATGTTGTCTCCCTACATATTTTGGTGACTGTTTACACCAACCCTGCGTTATATGACTATATGAATTATTGAAACTGTTCTCTCTCGAGGCGGTATGTATCATTATTAAACATGCTGTAAAACAAAAAAAACAACTGCTCTTTATTGGTTTATTACAATATAGTTGTCTCGTCATATCTATTTAAAAGGTCCACAGCAAGCCTCATAATATACTATGGGGCTGCGATGTGCCCATATGCATCGAGTGTATCTTTCCGGAGCCTGTGTCTGATAGGCAATGCCATCTACAGACAGCATTGCCTATAGAAGTCTGTGCAATTGGACTCCTGGGTCATAAACCTGGAAGTCAGTACTACGCAGCAGGGACAGCTCCCACTGCGTGCATCGTGCATGCATTTGCCGCATCGACTGGAATGAAGAGGACTGGGAATCAGTGGTGTAAGTATAAAGGGACGGGGATGGGAGGGACAGGAGGAGTTGGGAATAGGAGGGGTGATGCGCACAAACACACACTAGCAAAGGGACCTGCACCCTATTCTGCCTCCCACCATGCTGTACAGTATACTAACCCCGGCCCAGAGAGGCTCTCTGTACTCTCTGGCTGGACTGTCCAGTATCGGTTGTGGGACCGCATGCACTACAATTCAGATATGGGAAAACCTTAGTCGATAGAGATATGTACACATATATATGTTCAAAATAGTAAAGATTAGTACTAATGCAGATAACAATGGATTAAAATAACAGTAACATGTAAGTGACTTACCTTCAAAAGTATATGGCAGCTCCCACCCATACTGAGGCTGTGTATGGAAGGTCACGATGCTTGGTTATTCCTTCTTATACTTTTCAGCTGGACCACTGAAGAAGAGTCTGTCTGTGTGCATGCGAGTAAGGCCCCCATTTACTAACAAGTTTTATCACCAAAACGAGTGATAAATGTCGCTGTGTATGATAAATGGTGCTCCAGCCAATCAGCTCCCAACTGTCATTTCTCTAACAGTTGACAGTTGGGAGCTGATTGGCTGGAGCACTATTTATCATACACAGTGAAATGTATCACTCGTTTTGGTGATAAAACTTGTTAATAAATGAGGCTCCAAGTGTGTTGGAGGGAGAAATTTGAAAGGGGTAGAGAGAGGATGAACGGGGAACTGGGCTAGAGGGGCAGGAGAGGAAGCCGATGGGAGAAAGAGGATGCAGTGATCACAAAGGAAGAAGGAGGTGACTCACTCACTAGAAACTGAAACTGAACAAAGGCCTCATTTATTAACAGGTTTTATCACCAAAACGAGTGATAAATGTCACTGTGTATGATAAATGGTGCTCCAGCCAATCAGCTCCCAACTGTCAACTGTTAGATAAATGACAGTTGGGAGCTGATTGGCTGGAGCACCATTTATCAGACACAGTGACATTTATCACTTGTTTTGGTGATCAAACTTGTTAATATTAATAAATGGGGTCTCAAGTATGGTCAAAGGGGAGGAGCCTGCTCACAGACAGCAACTAACTAGCTACAGATTGTGTCGGGAGCAGGGCCATAGCTGGGTACAGGAGGGAGAGCTCCGGCCGGCCCAGTAGCAACAGAAAACAGCAGCCATGGCCATGCACCTCTGGATGTAACTGACAGCTGAGCAGTTAGCAGAGAATGCTGCCAGGATGCTCTAATTGTGTTACACAATCAGAGGAATCGGGAGCACTCTCCTGCTTACAGCTCAGCGGCCCTCATTGTAAAAGATGTTCCAGCCCGGGGTGAAGATGACATCCTGCCCTCCGGCCCAGCCAGCCCCTGCCTGTACCCAACCCATGCAAAGAACTCATGATTTGTCCATGTGAGGAAAATCTATGCTATTCATGCTTATATACTATACAAATGTTTCTTCTGACCCTTCTAATTATCTGTCCTAATGATTAGTAGAAGAAAAGAACTCCTATAACGGGGCACACTCCAGTTAAATATGGGGGTTACATATAATTATAATAAAATATACCTTTTATTGAATTAATTAAAATATTACTGCCAGGCAAGAAAAAGACACATACATAATGAAAAAAGTGCAAAAAAACAATAGAAAAAATATATGATATGTTGCACACAACTGGATGTCACCTATACTTCAGATAGTATTAGTAATTACTGAGTAAAATATACAATCTATTATAAATAGGTCAATACAGATAATTCTATCAGTTGAAAACCATTCCTCCTAATAACAAAGGGTTCTACCAAATTGACTCATTGTAATAGAGGAGACAATCCTGGTGAAAACATAACATATCAAATAATTACCAAAGTGCATATGTGAAGTGTATCTTCACGTGTTATAGTGAGGCAAATATGTGAAACATAAAGTAAATAGTGAACGTTATAAAAGGCTGATCACCACGTTTACATATACATTTTAAAGCATAATTGCTCAATTAATTGGAGGCGTCCCTCCCTTCTGCCTGGGAGAAAAAAATATGTAAAGAAAAATCCTTACTAGATAGTAATGAACAATAAGAGATGGTTGCACTTAAAAGTCAGATGCTGCTTTTCCACGTCATATTAATATCAGACGAGGAATGAGTGTCACTGACATATGGCACCTATGAAGTAGTACAGATTGCCTCTGCTGTTAGTGTCCTCCTAACCCAGTATCCCTGTTGCCAAATGGCAGCGCAAGGAGTCTGGTCAGTGACAACTAATGAGAGAGCAATGAAGGTAGATAAAGGCAAGATACCTGTCTTCTAGTCTCCCAAGGCAGGAACGTGATGTGGGGATCCTCCAGTGCACACTGGGTCCCCTACAGCTGTATGGCCGATGCACGTTTCGCCGGAGGCTTTGTCAAGGAACTCCATCTACAACAGGATCCACTTTGGATCATTGGATTATCCCTCAGGCCCAAGGACCTATGGTGGATGATATTATTCTACCTTTAGACACTGCAGAAGAGCTTGAAGCCCTTGGAAATCTAGAGGACCTTCTCGATTCCAATTCAACTCAAGATCTGTCGATATGCATGGGGAGAGGTAGACCTATATGTAAGAGAAAGTCTTCCTTTTACCCAACCAATAACAATTGTCCTGAAATTCAAATGTTTCAGAATATGGTATCAAAAGATTTCGATGACCTATTACAGAAGAATTTGAACAGAACAGTACATAAGATTCATAATCTTCAGGAAAGAGAGATACAAGCACTCAAAGAAATCAGGAAATGGCCCAATGTGGTTATTAAACCCTCCGACAAGGGGGGTAATGTTGTAATTTGGCCAACCAAGATGTACCTGAAGGAGGCACATCGACAGTTGGAAGACAAGGAGTGCTATCAAAAATTGCTGTTCAATCCCACTGAAAATTTCATTATTCTATATAACAGAGTAATTGACAAGGCGAAGACAAGGGGTACAATTACCAAGTCTGAATATGACTTTTTGAAAGTATCACATCCAAAAATTCCTACCTTCTATCTTCTCCCCAAGATCCATAAGGGTCGGAAGGAACCACCAGGTAGACCCATTGTCTCCGGGATAGGAGGATTGTCCGAACAAGCTAGCACATTTGTAGATGTACATCTCAGACAATATGTAACCTCCTTACCCTCCTATGCGCAGGATACCTTGGATGTGCTGAGGAAGATTAATGATGTTAGACTTGATGAAGGTCAGATTCTGGCAAGTATTGATGTCGAATCCTTGTATACCAGCATCCAGCACCATCAAGGTATGGAAGCAGTTAAAACATTTCTTGATATGGATGAGACATCTGATTTTCAAGAATTACTGATGGAGCTTTTAGAATTTATACTGCACAAAAATTATTTTGTGTTCAATAATAAGTTCTATCTGCAAACAAGAGGGACAGCCATGGGATCAGCGTGCACGCCCACCTATGCCAACCTCTTTTTGGGGTGGTGGGAGCGCACACATGTCTTTAATGATGAGAATGAGGTATTTAATACACTCATTCCTTTATGGATTCGCTACATTGATGACATTCTGATAATTTGGAATGGAACAATTGAGAGATTCCATGAATTCATGATGAAGCTCAACAACAATAATCTCAATTTGAAGTTCACCTATGAGACCAGCAATATGTCAATTACTTTCTTGGACCTAAGAATAGTGGTCGATGAAGAAGGAAACTTAAGTACAGAATTGTACAGGAAACCCACTGCAACAAACAGCTTATTACACCATGATAGTTGTCATTTTCCATCTATAATTCAAAATATCCCTAAAGGAGAATATCTTAGATTGAGAAGGAATTGCTCAGATGATAGCATATTCAAAATACAGAGTAGAGATCTGTCCGACAGACTAAAGAAAAGGGGTTATAGCAATAAATCAATAAAAAAAGCGTATCATATGGTATCTAAAATCAATAGGGACACACTCATTTTCCCTAATAACAAACAGAAAGAGAAGGAAAAAGATACGATAAGGTTTATTGGGAATTTTTGCCAAGAATGGCAAACTGTACGAGATATCATACAAAAACATTGGGATATCTTAATGCTGGACCCTGATCTCAAGCAATATCTAGACCCTAGAGTCCAAATAAGCTGGCGAAGGGCACAGAATTTGAGAGACATGTGTGTTCGTAGCCATTTCTCAAGTGAAACTAAGAAAAATCTGGATGTGAAGGGTTCTTTCCCATGTGGACAGTGCAAAGCATGTCCCAATATGATTAAAAGGAAGGAAACAATGGACCGCTTTGGCAATAAATTGATCCTACAACATTTTATCAACTGTAACACCTCGGCAGTAATTTACTGCATCGAATGCACTTGTACCCAAAGATACATTGGAATGACAACCAGACCCTTGAAACAACGATTATTAGAACATATTGGTAATATCAGGAACCTAGCTACGGATATCCAACGGATGAAGAAGATCACTACAGTAGCGAGACATTTCCACACACATCATCAGGGATCTTGGAAAGAACTTAGGGCATTCGGTCTTGATAAGATCTCTATAGGTTTGAGAAAAGGAGACTTGACTAAAGAACTCCTTAAGAAGGAGTGTGAATGGATTTTTAAAATGGGCACAGTAAATCCATATGGTATGAATGAAATGATAAATTACAGTCCTTTCCTTGATACTTGATTTATAAATAATCAACGTGACAGTTTAGTTAGTAGATTTTTACCGATGTCAATACACATCACCAGTTGTTTGATTTTCACATCACTATTTACACTATCACTATTAAGTATTTTTCTACATTATAATAGAGATATAAGTTTATGATTGGTTTGATCACACTTTTTAAATATATATATGTGTATTTTATACATCTTAGTACACTTTGGGCTTTAGGGTGTTATACACTTATTTATCAGTTTTTTAATTTTTTAATTTTATATGCATATGGGATTTACTAATATCCATATGATTACATATATATATATATATATATACACTATGAATATTATGTCAAAATTTGTCTTCACTTTTTCATATAGATTTTACACTTCATATTTTAATTAAATTTTTGTGTTTATTTATTTATTTATTATTACTATTTAATATACCTAATTTTTCACCTTCATTCTCTCTTTCTATTATCACACTCATTTTACTTTATTGTATTATGTTAATATTTGATATATTATCTACTTTAGTACTAACAAATATATTACGGGTATGTACATATTATTTTCACTTGGATAATAATTATCACATTAGTTAGACTAATATATATTATAATAATAATATTTACTGTTTCATTGGTAATGTAATGTCTACTATCTTATGGATATTAATACCTTGTTTCCCATATATAAAAACGCCCCTTCTCCTTCTATTCTTTCCCCCCCCCTTTATTCCTTTCAATTTTGTGAAAGGATAACATTTAATTATTTATATATTTTTATAGTTATTACTATATTAATTGTTCCATCAAATTTAGTTAAATATCATGATCAAAAACGAACAGATCAAGATTTATCCATTGTCGACATTGACAATTATTTCACATATTAAAGTAGTCTTTCCTGATTATTGGTATATTTATATATCAGAACCCAATCATTAAGAGGGTAGATCTTTGTATGTTTATAATATGATTAACCTTGTATCTATATCAGCTATTAGTAGAATCTTCTGCTGTGCGGCGAGGATATTATACTAACTGATCGGGTATTTGCCAATCATATGATTACTGACTCATATGATTCTGCCTACTGTATATTTTGATCGGGGTTCTCCGATCAGCTGACTGGTAGTATTTACTATAGTCTGAACTATGCGGCGAGGAGACCCTTCAGCCTGATCGGGTGTTTACCGATCACGTGGCTACTGATTTAGATGGCTCCACCCATGGTATGCTTTGATTGGGTAATTCCTGATCACCTGATTGCTGACTCACAGTGTTTTGTCCACATTGATGACATCACTTCACAAGGCTGAAGCTAATTTTGACGATTGTAACTAATCATTGCATAACCGGTGCTATTTAAACCCGGCCTCACATACTGTGCCGATAGCTTCCTTGACAAAGCCTCCGGCGAAACGCGCGCCGGCCATACAGCTGTAGGGGACCCAGTGCGCACTGGAGGATCCCCACATCACGTTCCTGCCTTGGGAGACTAGAAGACAGGTATCTTGCCTTTATATACCCTCATTGCTCTCTCATTAGTTGTCACTGACCAGACTCCTTGCGCTGCCATTTGGCAACAGGGATACTGGGTTAGGAGGACACTAACAGCAGAGGCAATCTGTACTACTTCATAGGTGCCATATGTCAGTGACACTCATTCCTCGTCTGATATTAATATGACGTGGAAAAGCAGCATCTGACTTTTAAGTGCAACCATCTCTTATTGTTCATTACTATCTAGTAAGGATTTTTCTTTACATATTTTTTTCTCCCAGGCAGAAGGGAGGGACGCCTCCAATTAATTGAGCAATTATGCTTTAAAATGTATATGTAAACGTGGTGATCAGCCTTTTATAACGTTCACTATTTACTTTATGTTTCACATATTTCGCCTCACTATAACACGTGAAGATACACTTCACATATGCACTTTGGTAATTATTTGATATGTTATGTTTTCACCAGGATTGTCTCCTCTATTACAATGAGTCAATTTGGTAGAACCCTTTGTTATTAGGAGGAATGGTTTTCAACTGATAGAATTATCTGTATTGACCTATTTATAATAGATTGTATATTTTACTCAGTAATTACTAATACTATCTGAAGTATAGGTGACATCCAGTTGTGTACAACACATCATATATTTTTTCTATTGTTTTTTTGCACTTTTTTCATTATGTATGTGTGTCTTTTTCTTGCCTGGCAGTAATATTTTAATTAATTCAATAAAAGGTATATTTTATTATAATTATATGTAACCCCCATATTTAACTGGAGTGTGCCCCGTTATAGGAGTTCTTTTCTTCTTCTTTCCCTCATACATGATATTTTACTCTGAGGGTGCACCTCTCTTTAAGTAATTGTAATAATATTCAGTGGATTCTTCTGTGCAATTGTCTTTTCCCCATTTTCCTTTTTCCATGTATAATCTAATGATTAGTAGGAAAGATTGTGTCCCTGTACACACTGCACAGATTACCTGTCAGTATAGAGGCCGCCTAATCAAGAGAAAATGTAAATAATAGGTCAAACTGTAAGAGTATACAGGAAAAGGAAATGTCTGTAGTCATTGGGACACAGTGTCACCTATAGTCATCTATTTTAGAGTAGGTTTATACAAATATATCATGAAGACATATGGGGCCTGATTCTCAGTCACACACAGCATCAATGCCGCACACAGTTAGCCGATGTCTCAATTCTGAGCATGTGTCCCTGTTGCTAAGTCCATGTGTCCAGATTGTTATCGCTCCAAGATGCAGAACAGAATCGGACGCAGGGTCTGCAGAATTCAGTGGATGTTCCTGGAGATAACAGAGGGAGACTAAACAGATGCGAGCGTGTCACAGGTGTGTCGCTGTAAGCGGCTGTATCCAAAACGCCCAACCCCTTACACAGGAGGCCATACTCAGATGGAGAAACTACACCTGCCATAGGGCTGGTACAAGTTTCAATGGTATGTCCGATGGTGCATCTAAAGACACACCAAAATGGAACTGCACCGCCGCAACATGCTGCAGGTGGGCGTCTCAGTATTAAAGAAATTGGCCATAGCATTAGCATAAAGACACAGATGTGGCTGTGGTAAAAGTCTGTGTGCAACTCAGTATCAGCCTCATGGTGTGTTTGTGCTGCATTTCCTGTATATCATCTGTATGTATATTGGGCCACTATGGAGTTTTCCTTACATTTGGGGAATGCACAGTTACATGACTGTGAGTGCACATGGTGTGTTAGTGCTATATTTCCCTGATAAAGTTGCCATAAGGGGAAAAAAGAATATACAGTATGTTGGCTGATCAATCAGAATGTTGGTCACATCATCTGCATGTCGTCATCCTGACCGCCCGAACATCCAGATTGCGGTAAGTATGCATGCTTAGCTGAGGATGGGGGGGCTAGGATTAGGGACCCCCGGGGGGATTTAGAGTTAGGCACCCCCCAGGGAGGGATAGAGTTAGGCTACACGGAGGTGGGTTTAGGGTTAGGCACCACCCCCAGGAGGGTTAGGTTTAGGGTGCGGGAAGGGAGGATTAGGTTTAGGGTTAGACACCCCCCGGGGAGGTTAGGTTTAGGCACCACTAAGGGAGGGTTAGGGGGAGAGAGAAGATGGTTAGGCTACGTACCAGTTCTAATTGGGATCTTCAGCGTTCAGCCTTTCACTGTCGGTATTTAAACTAGCGGCTATTCAGCCTCTGGCATCTCATACAGATTCCACTACCACCAGTAGCTTTTAATATAGTATTTGTTAAATGTATGTGGAACAAATAGGCACATTTCAACCCAGTAAAAACTTTATTGAGAAATAGTTTCCCATATATATTAAAATAGCACACTTTGCTTTTACTAGAACATACATTAGCATAGACTTCCACAATTACCAACAGACATTGATAGCAAAAGGAACAAATACATGACATGGTTTATATATACAACGTGGAACACTCTTTATCACTTTAAATAGATGCAGACATTCCGTAAGATAACATTTGTACACTCTGCTGAAAGACCACATAGGATACGTAATTAGATATTTACATAAGCACGCCCAGAACTATCTGGAGACCTGTCAGCAAATCAGTCGTCAGTGCATACACACTGCAAATGGTTACTAATCCGCATATTTATCACAACTTCCATCCTTGAAGATGCAATGAGTCAGATTTATCTGAGATAATGGATATTATATGTGCGTACACATTATAAATCCTCTATCAGATCATAAAGTGCTCTGCTGATTGCACAGTCAATTGTACAGTGTGTACCCAACTTTACCCTTCTGTTACATTATCCTTGGTGTTTATAGCCCTACAGGCAAGGCAGCCTGCAAGCTAGGACCTTGGGCGTGATTCAGCAAGCAACGCAAGTGAGAGAATGCACACACTCGGCCGATGTTTTAGCATTGCGCATGCATATGTATCACACTGCGTGTGCTAGCCGGTGCGATCGGGTAAGCGTATGCAAACTACACGCAGTGTGTATGCAGACTCTTTCCAATAGTGATTGACAGGAAGTGCCATTTGTGGGTGGTGATGGGGGGTGTTTGGGCAAACGCAGGTGTGCCTGTGCATTGGGATGCCATTTTTAGGGGTGTCCATAATTTAGCCAGTGTGACGACGGACGCAGTGATGAGACTCCGTGCACACAAGAAGTTGCCAAGATCCTGCATGAGGTCTGGTCAACCACTAATATGCAAATGTGTCTCGATGTTACCGATGTTTACGCTATTTTGCATACTCATCAGGCTGTGAGTAAAGGGAGATGGGTGGATTAATATGAGGCTGGGCGTCTGCATCTTGTGATGCGGTCTCCGTGCGTATGCATTGATTAGCATATTCTCGCAACGGCTGGGTGCGTGCATCTGCTAGCGTGCGTTCCTTGCTGAACCAGGCCCTTGTTATTTAGTTTGAATAAGAAACAAAGTTTGGGATAAGCGCTCCCCTTGTTGGATAGAACAATTCAATGGTATAGAATGTGTTGTAAATACCGGATACTGGTCAACCTTATTTCACTGATGATAGGTTTTCTTAGTTCCCTCAAAGATGGATTATCAGTAGATGTACTTTGGCCAATTCTTTGACTCAGCTGGTGGCCAGAGTGCTCCCACAGCATCCCATGGTGCGGTGATAGCCTGCAGCTTCCAACCAGATCTTGTGAGTGTATCCTTAGGGGTATTCCCGGTGGGGTGAGGTAACAAGCACAAGGGAATTCTACTACTCTAGGGTAGGGAAAAATAGGAGCAGGGTGTGGGTTACAGGGTGGGAGGAGAAGCAATGCATACAATACTTTTTAGGTGTTGTTGTGGCCTACACCTTTCGGGACTATAGCTGCACCCCGCTGGATTCAGCGCAATTGTACTGTTATTGTTATTGTCTTGTTATTTAATTGTCAAGCATTAAAATACAGGCAGTAAAAAAACAATATATTATTATAATGAAAATATACTATATATATATAGGCATGATATGGACATCTGATTCTATTGTAGTAAAGACTATAGAAAGACTTATAGTGCCTCATGGTAAGCCAAATAAACATGTATATCTTTAGTTAGCCCTAGTTAGCCACTTTACAATGTCAGTTGTGTTTTTGAGTTTTCACAGCATTCAAACATTGCTCTTTTAGATTTGGGATAACCATACTAGGGTCATTAGGGTCAATTTTAAAGATTTCTCAAAGGATGAGTAATAATAAACCAGTCTCCCAGATGTTGGTAAATAATTTGCTGTGTGTTCAAAAAAAGCTGTTCTAGAGGGGTTAAAACTTTTGACTGTGAGAACATGGTAAGAAATTGTAAAAAACCTACAACTGTTCTTCTAATATCTGCAGGCCATTTGTAGCCTAAAATGGGGTACACAACCTGCTGACCCAGCTGCCGGCCAGTTGGTCCACCGACCGAGCGACTGATTTGGCAAACAATCGGCCTCTTGATATGTGTGGCCAAATATTACAGATGGGTGAGCATTTAAATTTGCCCGTCCAGTTGCAAATTCATTGTGAGTGATTCCTTTGGCCAGCATAATGCGTCAGTTGGTCGCCCATGCATACCGGCAGATGCGCCCGATATATGCAAGTTATATAGCTGCACATCCGACACAATATATCTGTGAATTTGGACAGCACAGTCCAAAATTAAAATAGGGGAGACACACCAACTGCCACCCCAACTGCTGGCAAACATTACTGGCCGGGACGAACTGGCAGTTGGTATCACTCCCCTATTTGAATTTTGGACTGCGCTGCAGCCCCACCTCTGGGACTGCCACTGCACATGACCCATAGAGATAAAGCCAGAGTAGTGCAGCCGTCCTACACTATAGCAGAGGGAAGCCGTGGAAGAGCTGAATGGGTACAAATATTACCCCAAATATGGAATTTTGTGTCAGCAATTATACTGTTCTATCTATTTCAACCTTTTATTAATATTATTTACAAGGAATTAAATTAATCACCAGGCAGTATAGGTGTGTACTGTAGGTGTAGGAGGTGCAGTTGCTACGGGCCACTTACAGGGTCCAGTCCTCTTCCCTGCACCCAGTTTCGCCTCACCACAGTCACTACTACTACTCAGTGCGGGGCAGGCACTCACCTCCTGAGGCTTCTCCTTTCTTATCAGTAGGCTGTTGCTGGCACATCTGCTGTCCTGGCAAGCTCTGTCTCTCTTCACTGATGATGGAAGGAGGCATCAGAGGTAAGATGGGATGGAGCCGGCCGGGATGGCAGATGTGCCAGCAACAGCTACTAAGTAAGGAGAAGCCCCCACAGGGCTCAGGAGGTGAACACCTGCCCCCTACTGAGCAGCGTACACCCCCTCCTCCTAACACTTTCCTCCTGCCTACAGCTGTAATGTTATTTCTAATGTCATTTTTTTTTAACAATATTTAAGTTGTGTGTGAAAAGTGATCAGTGTTTATTCAAGATATTTCATTGCTGTCTAGAGTATTATACATGTTGGTTTATTTTACTTTACTTGACAGCTACTATGAGCATAGGTTGCTATAAGAAGAGTGGTCCAGAAATTATTCTGCCCAGTTTTGCAGATTAACTTTTTGATTGACTTTCATAAGTCACTTGTCTAGATCATCTGTCATTATGAGAAGAATAGTTCCCTTCTGTAAAATCAATTATGCTAAGTGGGAAACTCCAGAAGCAAACTCTGATTCTAGGATTAATTTGATCTATTAGAAGTTTTAGTACTTTCTTTTATTGAAAAGTACAGCTAATTGATCACAGTGCCCGATTTAAGTCGCTACGGGAAGCGTACGCTAATTACCAGAGGCAGGATTTTTCCTTGCAGCCTCAGAAGCTGCAAAGAAAATTCCATGTTAAAATGCAGGTTCTGCATTTTAATGTGTGTGGAAACCCTCTTGATTCCGCACTTTACACAGAATCAATGGGTTAGCGTGCATTAACCCCTGGTTTACCATGCGGAGAAAAGGCTAATTAATTGAAAAACTATTCCTCGCGCTGCACGATGAATTAGCTGTGGGGTATATCCAGTGGGTAATTGAATTTCCCCCTATGGGTGGACTTATAATACCATAATTAGGTAACATGTAACTTTAACAATGCTGTAAAGGAATATAAAGTCTCAAAAGAACATGATGCTACATTGATTAGTTAATATACACAGAAATTTGGTTAAAAATAGTGAGAGAAAAGTGCATACAGTTAGAGTGTTGTATAAAATAAAGTAATATTCAGCTGTGTTTATATAGCATCTTCTTTCTTCTTTTTGTACTTATATTTGATACTTTAATCCTTATATGAGGAAAGAATTCCCTCAAATTCTTGTTGATCTCTTATCAGATAATATTGATCTGATCATTATATTACAATAAATGAATCTCTATATAGTCAGACATCTACATAAATTAGGTAGTCTAGTAACTCCACATGTGTGTCATAGAGATGTCTGTAAATTTACTTTATATCTAACAGACTAGACTTAAATTCTGGGATCAAATTAGCCAGAAACAATGGGCTACTATGTGATTTTAGATTTGATTATTTGTGATTAGCATTATTTGTTTACTTACCACGCTCCCTTGTGTCACGGCATAGTCTGCTATTGCCTTACTATCCAGGTGTCGCTACTATCCGCACCAATTAGACTTGGTACCTCAGAGCTAAGTGATACTATTACCTAGAAAATTAGTTATGTGATTAAAAATCCTCAAATCACTATATTACGTACTTGTCTGACCTGGCACTCTGTAAACAAAGTCAAACAGGATTTTGAAATGTAAAATATTATCATATGTGGATATACTTATATACATATGTATCACTGTTCTCCCCCAAATAATGGCAATCCACAAATGTATGTATATTTGGTGTGCTTCTATAATTAAGGAGTAAGTAGTTCACTTTCTGAATAAACTAATTGTTTAGATCTCTAGTAACAGACTACACTGTAGGATTAGCAACTTCTCTGACACAGGGTATCAGTGTGTGCAACAATGTAATAAATTGTGAATAACATTACATTTGGATACAATTCCATTTTTCAACTTGTACTAATTGAATTGAATATGGCTACAATACTGAGAGCATAAAATGAATACATATATGCCATCATTTTATCTTCATAAAACTAGCGAGGTCTATATGAATATAATAATAATCTATATCAGTGGTTCTCAAACTCTTTCTTCAGGAAGCACTAAAGATGAGATGTATGATCATCTCATCTGCCGGAGCGGTGGAGTGATAACTCCTCCCTCTGGCGATCCCCGCTAGAGCCCACAACACATAAACCTAGTGCTGATGCACTGTGTCTCATTCCTGGCCAGCTCCACTGGGCATTCGCGGGATCACGCTAGTATCATGAGATCCCAAGTGCAGCCCCCCGAGCCGGCAGCCAACCGCAGCAGTGGGGATAGGGTAACGCCAGCGGCAGCTGTCAATATCGATAGCTGCAGCTGGCGAAATGGTCAGGCGAACTGACCGTTCATACATTGCCCAGCACATAAGGCGCTGCTATCTTGTATTTAACAGTGCCGATAATGACAGGGATGCATAGCCCCCCTAATACATGTGCTGATACCTCTTTGACGTTTCATACAGTATATCTCCCCCTTATACGCATACACAAGTAGACAAACTTTGGTAATTTGCGAAAACATTGGCATTGTGACTGTCTCTAAATCAGGCCCTATATACAGATGGCTGATCAGGTTTAAAATATCAACTAAGTTTGAGTTATTTTATTGGATGTCTTTGTCATCGACTAATACAAACACAAAACACAAAACTATTTTTTACAAAAAGTAGATGCTATGTAAACACACAGCTAAATATTACATTATTTTATACAACACTCTAACTATCTGCCCCTTCTCTCTTACTATTTTTTGGTATCAAATTTCACTTATTATTATTATTATTATTATTATTATTATTATTATTATTATTATTATTATTATTATTATTATTATCCATAGTAGAACACTCATGTGAAAAGCAAACATGACTGTATAATATAAAAGTTCCACCTTAAAATAAATAATTTAGGATTTTGTGAATAATGGAACACTCTCTTATAGGCTTCAGGGTTGCCATTAACAAAAATCAAGGTAACAATCTATAGAGAAAATAAGGAAACAAAGGTTCCCACTAATGCAGCATTTGAGAAGAAATTCAGAACTAAATGAATGCACACTTATTGTGTCAAAATGAGATTATATTGTATTTTACAGTGTCTGTGAAGATTTACAGTTTTTCTATAAATTCCTTTGCATGTTCAAGACCTCATATTATACAGAATGGAGATAATGACTTCTTTATATATAGTATATACATTTTTTTTTATTTTATACTAAGTAAAATGTTTTCCACTGTTTTTCTTATTTCAGGCATTCCAAAACCCAAACTGTAGCTTGGGACCACCAGTGGAGCCTCTGGTAATATCTAAAGATGGTCTGTGTCTGATTGGGGTTATTGCATTGCTCATATTCTTTATGGGCTTGTGGATCCATTTATGGAAATAGAAACTGCCCCATTCGGTTGGTAACTTAGCAATAGCCATATTAAAATCTAACACTAATAATTTAATAATGCTTGCATGCAAGATTTGCCATCTGTTAGACTTCCTTTTCCTAATTAATAAGGTAAGAAAACTGTAAGTTATGAAAATGTAAATGAATTCCAGTGCTAGATGATTATGCTATTTGCTGCCTTACAATGTTTTTATTGCTTACTTTTGCTGAGAATAAGAACATTTACATCTAAATGTATACTGTGAACTTTTAAACATCTTAAAATAAATATTCCCCAATTTACTACATTTTTTTTTTTGTTTCAAGGTTAAAGTCTTAGTTATATTGCTGCTAACAATGTAGGACAGAAAGGTAAAGGGTTGTTCCAACAGAAAAGTTGTAGAAATGAAATATTTTATATATTGCATATATAACGAATATGTCACATTAAATACCATTTTTGTAAGGTGGTTTGGTTGTGAGAACTAACTCATTTGTGCACTAGGGGGCAACACAATGATATAGAATGTGCTCACGCTCTTTTATAGCAATTGTTAGAAATCCTCATGTACTATGAGTTCAGCTTACAGAGAACATTGTGCAAACAGCTGGCACAGTGACACAAAATAAATTACATTCAAATCATATTAAAACAATAGGATGTATAAACCACATAATTTTACATCTGCTGCAAAATTTGGCAAATTTCAAATGAGCTGCATGAATTAAGCACCATAGAAAATTAAAAAAGGTGTATTTGTTTCTGATTGATCCCTAAAGGTTTCATTCAGCCTGTTAACACCTCAATTCATAAGTTGCATAAGTTGGATACCAGGGCTTAAATTGGTCCTGGAGAGGTGGAGGAACTCATCTCCCCTGCCATCTACTCCCCTCTCCTTACCTATATGCTGGTCTCTCTGAAATGATGAAGAATTGATACTCCCTAGGGAGACAGAGAGTGGCTCTCTGTCTGTGGGACTTCTGTGCAGGGACTTGGTGGTGATGGAATTCAGTTCCACCCTGTTCCTGCCCACTTTAACCCCTGATGGGTACACACCTGTGCCACATATCCGCTGACCCATGGATCTGCAGACCGAGCGGCAGATTAGTAAGCCAATACACACCAGTCTTCGACTCATGTGTCTGCGCTGACATCACAACTGAATGGGCATTTAAATATGCCTGCCCAGTTGAGATATCAGTCAGTAGCGGTCCCTTCAGCAAGTGTACGGGTGGTCGGCAGATCGCCTGTACACAGGTATATCTGCGATATGTTGTTCGTCATCTGATTGAACAACATATCGCATAGTATGTACCCAGCCATAGACCAGTTCATATTTAAACAACAAAGTTCAGCTTCTCCATTTATGTTAAGAATATTATACAAGTGGTCTTTATATAAAGACTGGGCATGGATATTTATTCTCTGCTCCTTCTGGCTGCTTTTAGAGCAGAGATTAATCCCCCTTTGGTTTGGTCTGATTAGTAAAGGTAACTGTATACTGTTACAAGTTGCAACCCACAAAGACAACTTATTAGAGGGCTGTTGACTACAAAAAAACCACAAAAAATTCAGGGACTAGTCAAAAGTCTAAGGCAGTGGTTTGAAGATGTAGCATAGACTATAGTATGGTGTGACAGGCATCACAATCAAGAGTATAGCCAAATCAGTTCATATTTCTGTTGCACAGCAGCAAATCATGTTGCTCATGTGACTATGAAATTGTGACGTTTAAATAAGCATCCATGTCTGCCGATTAACCACATAGGGAGCACAGGTGCAATTAATGAACAGAACCAGGGATGGAGCAGGGGAGTGATAGATAAATCAGATAGACAGACAGACAGATAGATAAATATGGGAAGGAGGGTGTGACTAGAAAAACAACATTGGTGCATCTCTGCCATCGATGATGGAAAACTATCAGGTCACCACAATCATTGGCAAAACCATTGACCATTAGTAGGAAACCATCTCGATGTTTGTTAACCATGGAACCTCAGGAAAAACTGGTGCATGGTGCAGCCATCTGTGCTCAGGATAGGAGGCTGGGCTCTATTGCTTTGTTCCTTCTCAAAGTGGTAGTAGAGCTTTAGGGTCTGATTCTGAGTTGCACACAATCCACACGCAATGCCGATGTTCACATAGATTATTTTCAACTGCACATCCCTGAATGACGCATGTGCTACAGAGTGCAGGCAAAATGGTGCTGTTGCGATCGGGTCAGACCGTATCAGAAATGTTTTTGAAAAGTGATGGGCGTTCCTGTGCTATGACTGGGAGGTGGCTAGTAGTGCAAGCAGAATGGTCCATTCACTAGGCATGTTATGGGAGTATTGTGGGTGTGTCAATGCAAGTGGCTGCTTTTAAAGAAGCTAAGGCATAGGAGGCCATAATCAGATGGAGAAACTGCACCTGCCATAGGGCCAGTGCTAGTTTTGATGGTATAACTGATGATGACGCACCAATCGCGGTTATAGACTGAGCAAACAATAAAAGTGTGCGTCTCAATCCTTGCACATTTGGCTGCACGGATGAACACAAGGGAAGGAGCTTGTAGCTGCATTTGCATAAACGCGCAGACGGGCAACCGCCAATAAATGCTGCGTGTACTTTTGCGTGCCACTCAGAATCAGGTCCTTAAACTCAACTTTTATTTTTTTCATGTGCCTTAAGGGTCTAATTAGTAAAAACTGTAGACAATAATAAGCATTTTTCACCGTATTTCGCACCCTTCATATTTATATCTAAATTTCTGCTGGGACAGACAAAGCAAAAAGGACCTGCCCAAATGAGGAGAAAACTCACAGGCAGTGTGCTTTTATTGTCAGCTCCCATAAATGAGAAAGATGGCAAGACATATTTGTAGCCCATGTCAGTGGCGTAACTATAAATTTTGCTCCACCCTGCCAAAAACGTTTCAGGCTCCCCCTGCCCACAAATCAATCACATTATGCCCCTTATAACACATAATACCACGCAGTAATGCCCTTTATAACACATTGTGCAACACTAAGTCATACCACTAATAGCACATTGTGCCACACAGTTATGCTACACAGTAATGCCCATTACAACCCACCCTGAAAGATCTACTTCACCAACCCTCCTCTCTGCTCCTGCCAGTCTATCACTTCAGCTTAAGACAGGTTGCACAGTGTCTATGTCCGTGTAGAACCAGGTTATTAGGAACATAGCTTATAACCTGTAAACTGCGTCTATCAAGTTAGTGCCCCTTATACAGTACCCCGTGTAGTTGAGCCCATATGCAGTGCCCCCTGTAGTAGTCCCATTGTAGTTGTGCCCCTTATGCAATGCCCCCTGTACTAGTGCCCTTATGCAATGCACCTTATCAGTGGCATCACAAGGGGGGGGTGAAGGGTGCGGGCCGCACCCGGGTGTCACCAGCCGAGGGGTGACACCAAGGTGCAGACTCGGCTCCTGACACTTTGAGGGAGCCAGCACTGCAAACAGGGCTGTCACTCCGCACCTCCGGCACCACCCTTCCCCTTTGTCTGCACTTAATTATACAGTAACCATGGGGTTCGGGACACAAGGCCATGCCCCTTTCCCAAGTGGCCCCGCCCCTGCCTGTGTGGCCCCACCCCCTTTTCGTTGGGCGCAACTCTGCCGCGCACAGCATCGCTCCCTGTACCAGGTGACACCGCGGGGAGGGACGCTACTGCTCCTTATGCAATGCCCCCTGTAGTAGTGCCCCTTATGCATTTCACCAATACACCGAGCCTTTAATTGAATGTTTATTTTTTTCAGCATGTTTTTGCTGCAGTCACTGTTAGACACATACACACACAACATTGGGAATTTAAGTGACTGCAGGATCAACAGCACAACAAAAGGTGTTGAAAAAAGGCTATGGAATACTTTTAGACCAAGCATTTTTGTGTGTTTAATAATTTTTTCCCTTTAAATCTAGCGGCCAAAAGTACCAAAGTTGCTACTTTTGGCCACTAGATTTAAAGGGAAAAAACTTACCTATATACTTATGAAACAATTATATAAGAGCACTGTGTCAATAGGGTCCTGTATGTTTTTTATACTTTAATACATTTACCAGAACTCGATATATTTTTTCCTGGCAGAATTTTTTATCTCTGTGATATCTCAACAATTCCTCATCCTCAAGTAAATGCACATTTTAGAATTGAAACCATATGGTATTTGTCAGAGTAAATCCATTATTTTGTAATTGTAATTCTTTGGAGAAATATATTATTGATGTTGCTGAAGTATATATAGGAAAGCAATGTCACTGAGATACATATGATATGTTCTGAATAAGCTTGCACATATTGTTTGCACATTGTAATACTTGAGCTCACCTGACATGCATACTGTACCTGCATTCATGATCATTATTCATTCTATACGACTGCTTGGAGAGCGACCTTAAATGCACCCAGTCCTGAGTTTCTGCTTTTCTTACTAACTCATATTCCTGTCTGGCGTGCTAAATTACACTTCTGTTCAATATCAGTATATCAAACTGTAGGGACAGAAAACAGCATTTTCACTCAAAAGCTATATTAGAGTATAATATGTGTTATGAGTTATGTCAGACATGCGGGTAGCGATGATTTATCCAAACAGTCGGATTAGCCATGCATATTTACATAATAAATCTGTTCTAACAGATGCATTTGTCAATGTGCAATGATCACATTTGGAGCACAAAATAGTTATCAAAATGTGTTATTGAGCTATTAGAGAATAATGTCAGTGTATGAGTGAAGTTATAAAATGAAACTGGAAGCAGAGCTGCATTAAGACCCCACATACAGATGTATCCTGCTACATCTTTGCCGGTCCCGCTACTAATGTGCGCATGCATCGTGCCATGCGATTACTCGCAGCAGCATACGCTATGGTACACTATGGCGTGCACTGCGATCGCACCATGCAATCCTATGGAAGTGCAGCCTCTGAGCTCCGACGCAGTGCTGGGATCGCAAATGCAGCAGGGGGTGTCATACACCTCCTGCTGTATTTCCATTATTGCAAGGATTGCAATTGCAAAGCCGCCTGTGTGCATATATCATTTACTGTATCCAGGGCCGGATTAAGGGCCACATGGGCCTGGAGCTGAAAATGACTAAGGGCCTATTCTGAGAAGCAGAGGAGGTGTGACCAGTGCTGTGTGGGTGTGACCAGTGCTGTGTGGGCGTGTACACCACAATACTCTCAGCCCCAATGTCTCCCTAAATATGTAAAAGAAAACAAATGCTTAATTTTGTGAGGTAAATAGAAATACAATTTTACTACTTATGATTTATGGCTGACCATATGGAGAGCAGATGGTCAGTCAACATCATGTTGTCATGACAATGGGCCTATTTTTATGTTGAGGCCTGGAGCTGTAGCTCCATTCGCCCCATTGTTAATCTGGCCCTGACTGTATCTATAGCCTGCATGCAACTTTGCAATTGCAATCCTTGCTGAATCAGACCCTCATACATCAGTGTGCAATTCCAGCTGCACCCACAGACATCTGTGTGCAGTACCTATCCCTTCAAGCAGTCTACAGTTATCATACATTCGCAGATTGCACATATCACTAGTGTGTATTCCACTGACTGACTGACATTCTATCATGTCACTGACATGTCTCTTGCTCCTACAATCCTTGTGTCCTATGCCTTAGTTAGTATCGCTACCACAGCCAGGTAGTATACCTCATCATCAGCCTAATATTTCATCTCTTCTCCTTCCTGCTCAGTCATATCCAGAGGGTAGAACTGAATGAGGAAAACAGTCACTCGTTCTGGGTCCCAGCTGTCACGTGCGGTGCAATTCCTGCAGTGATATCTCAGTAGCCATGTTCTGGTGAGTAATCTACCCCTTATCCCTAAACCTAATCCCTACCTCTAAGCCTCCCTCTAGTGCTTTTCCCCCCCCATCCCACGGCCTAGCCCTAACCCTCCCAATGCTTCCTAAACGTTGGCATCCTCAGAATGTTGACATTGTGGACATGTTGACATTCTGAGGATGTCAACATGATGCCTGATACAGTATTATCATTATGAATGACAACATGGTTTCTGTCAAACATCTGACCAGATACCAGTTTCAGCCACATGTACTCTCCATTTATGGTTTGTGTGTTTCCCTCTCACCTTCTTCTTCCATTTGCCACCCCACCCACGGTTCCTCTGTTCCCCTCACCACCCACTGTTCTTCTGTGCCCCTCACCACCCACTGTTCTTCTCTGCCCGTCACCACCTACTGTTCCTATCTGCCCCTCACCTCCCACACTCCTATCTGCCCCTCGCCAGCCACTGCTCCTATCTGCCCCTCACCACCCACTGTTCTTCTGTGCCCCTCACCACCCACTGTTCCTATCTGCCCCTCACCACCCACTACTCCTATCTGCCCCTCACCACCCACTGTTTCTCAATGCCCCTCACCACTAACTATTCCTCTGTCCTCAAATCACCCACTGTCCCTCTGCCCATCAGCAGTGGCTCCTACCCTCTTAGATGAGGGGGACTGCTGCCACTGAATAAGTGATTCACTCACCTCTTCCTGCAGGTTCTGGCGTCAATCTGTCAGGTGCCGCGACAGGTGCATGCGCACTAGCAGATGGGAGCCGCGCATGAGCATGTAACCGGCTTCTAAAGGGCTGCATCATCTGTAGCCCCTAGGAGCCGGTTAGGGCTGGTGAAAAGGCAGTAGGAAGCTGCTCTCTGCTAATAGCACCCCAGACTGGCAGTTGTATATCTTACTGGCAGGTGGCGCTTCCAATAGGAAGCCACTGCCAGTCACAGTAGTGTAGAGAGTACAGTCACGGACTGCACTGACTTTACACTGAAGTGGTGGATTTTACTGGGGGGCTGCAGCCTCGTAGCCCCTAGGCAAAATCAGCCACTAGTGCCCATCATCAACCACTGTTGCTCTGTGCCATTCATCACCCGCTGTTTCTATTTGGCCCTTTCCACCCACTGTTCCTATGTGCTGCTCACCATCCACTGTTCCTCTATGCCCCTTACCACCCACTGTTACTCTGTGCCACCCACCATTCACTATTCCTATGTGCCCCTCTCCACCGACTGTTCCTCTGTGCCCCTCAACCTCCGCTGTTTCTATTTGCCCCTCTCCACCCACTGTTTCTCTGTGCCCCTCACCACCCACTGTTCGTCTTTCCCTACACCCAGCCACCGCTTCTATTTTCTGTACTGTAATAAATGGTTATACATTTTTTTTACACATCATCTAATCGGTGCTGTTTATGATAAATAGGTCCCCATATATCCATGAAGTTGGACCTTTAGTTTTTAACTGAAAAACACTTAATTTAGCCCACTGGCCATTGTGAAAACTCTAGTTTAGACATGTGCTATCAGACTTATGTTGCTTTAAAAACAACAAATTATAATTTTTTATAATTTAGTTCTTGTGATGTATCTTTTTTCAGTAAGAGATCTTATTTGCTTTGTATAGCTGTGTAAGTGGGATGCGATTAAGATCTCGACAACCGGGATGCCATCTGCTGGACCCCGGCACTGGAATCCTGATCTTCGAGATAACAGCGGCAATCGAATCCCGACATGACTGGTGATGTCGCCGTCGGAATCCCAGCAGACGGCATCCCAATTGTAAGGAGACAGTAGGAAAGGTAAGTATCAGCTCCAGAGGGGGTTAGGTTTAGGCACCTCGGGGGGACTTAGGGTTAGGCTCACGCACAACCGGGGGGAGGTTAGGGTTAGGCACTAAGGGGGGGGGGTTAGGGTTAGGCACTAAGGGCGGTGGGTTAAATTTAAGCAGTTACCAGGAGGGTTAGGGTGTAGGGTAGGGAACAGGGGCTATCTATAATGGGTGCAGGGTGTGCGGGGAACACAGGCCCCACACAGCACACCCTACATCTATAATATTACTTACCTCTCCGGAGTCCCACGTCGGCGTGGGGGTCCGGCACTGTAAAACGACTGGAAAAAGGCCACGGTGTCCATTTTCCTCTGGTTTGCACATGCGCAGTACAGGGAAAATGGCCACCACGACCATTTTCCCGGTGACCTGTGCAGACACTATAGACTCTGGGTACACTCTAGTGCTCAGAGTCTTTAACTTCGGCGCTGGCCGCGCACAGCTCAGTGCGCTGCGGGCCGCCGGGTGGAGAGGAGGGGGCCTGTGTTGGAGACTGCACACGGGCCCCCTCCTCTCTAGAAACGCCCCTGGTAGGGAAGGTTAGTATGAGGGTGCAGGAAAGGAGGGTTAAGGGGGTAAATTGGACAGGGGAACATTACTCTCCGTTCCCCTGTCGGGATTTGAACCAGTGTGCTGACAGCCGGCATCCCATCCATCTGTATTTCATACCAATTCCGTGCAAGTTACCCCCATATGGATGCATACCACTTTCCTGTGCTTTTCCCGAGAAGCTAGTGATGAAGTGGAGAGATCTGGATGCAAACTGCAAGCTATGTGGCCTTTACTTTTATTGATGCCTGTGGCTCTTCACAAAGCACAAAGCACAGCAAAGGGCCTGCTGGAACTTTTAGTTCCACAATGGGGCGATTTTTCAGCAAATCGAAGTCTCAATATCTGTGCTACACATTAAGTGATTTATAATTCGAAGTTAACGATTTTTGGCCACACCACACTGATTTTGCATATGATAGTGGATAGATCACCTTCCGTAGATGTACCCTGATGTCATCAGTTACTGTCCAACATCATTCCTTACTATCCACGTGGACATAGAGGGGGAATATAAATCTGCAAAGCGAGCCACCGTGCCTGAAGCGCAGCAAACGTACAAATTTCTTGTTTTTGTGGTCTTTATGGGCATGGAACCGCACTTCCGCCCTCTCTCCACGTCACTTCTAGGTACAAATATTGAAGGGGATCTATACACTACCTTTTGCATATGTCCACCCCCTAGGAGAATGACATAGTCACAAGAAAACATAAAAATATGGGCAGATTATCCAAAATGCACAAACACTGGTCAATATCGATAGAATGAGGCAGAGATTTTCTGTCTTGGTCGACCGATGAGATAATCAAAGGTATGCGCTTGTGAACGTTTTTTACATGTTTTATCAGTGAAATGCTGAAACGCTCATGCCTTTACACTATACAGAAAATCAGGTCGATCACCCAATTATTGCCAAATTGGCCCAATAAATGTATAGCGTATACCTAGCTTTACAGTACCATCACTTTAATTTAGATTAAGTTCAACTCTTACAGCAAATACTTTGTTACATTGCCCCAGACTAGACCTTTTGCAACTACATTCCATCCAATGTACAAAACTACGTTATAAATAACAGTAGACAATGTAACACTTTAAATTTATTTAATAGAGGGTTGTAGAGCAGCAACTACATTTAGAAATAATGTGTTAGGTTGTCTTGTACAGAAAGTTAATAAAGAAGGAAGTAATAGCTGCTCATTATATTTAATGACTTTGCTTTCCAGCAGAGTGCCTGTATCTCCTGTCTATTGCATGCTACTTATTCCAGTTCACTTTAAGACATTTTACTTCTAAGGACAATGATGTATTTGTCCTGAATCACCAAACTAGTCACATGGCCAATAGTGTTGTATTATCCAGACTTTCATTGATGACAATTCTGCCAAGTTGTGCAGACAAGAATTTTGGATTGTTCACACCTAACACTGACTTAATGATTAGACTGTATCCAACAATACAGTATTACCTTATTACATATTACAGTATTACCTTCTAACTAAGGAAAAAAATAAAGAAATGATTTGACTTTATTTGTGAAGAATAATAAAAGGCTAATTTAAAATGACAAATATCTAATTAGTGTGATACCGTGTTTCCCCAATAATAAGACACTGTCTTATTTTTTTTTTGGTTCCAAAAAACACCATAGGGCTTATTTTCGGGGTAGGTCTTATTTTAATTAACATTGACAGCCCCTTATGCAGGCCCCCCTGTAGCAGTGCCCCTTATGCAGGCCCCCCCTGTAGCAGTGCCCCTTATGCAGCCTCCCTTGTGTAGCAGTGCCCCTTATGCAGCCCCACCCCCTGTAGCAGTGCCTCTTATGCAGCCTCCCTTGTGTAGCAGTGCACCTTATGCAGCCTCCCTTGTGTAGCAGTGCCCCTTATGCAGCCCCCCCCCCTGTAGCAGTGTCCTTTATGCAGGCCCCCTTATTCCAGTGCAAGTACGGTACTTACCTGAGTCACCGCCGTCCGGGATGTCCCTCTCACTTGCGCGCTGACTGGATCTAATATGATCCAGCAGGCGCGGCCGCACAGGATCCTCAGCGCGCGGGTGACGTCATGTCACGTTATTTTATTCTCATTATTAAAACTGTTTCCTAATGGTAACTTTATGTCAAATTGTGCCATTATCTAATTACTTATTGATCAGAAATCCACCAAGAAGTACCAAACATAAAATAGAAATAGCAAATATAAAATGGAAATTGCATTAATACCAAATCTAAACATCATTTTAAAAAGTATCAATCAGAGCTACAGTATGTCTCCCTATACAAATGAAGTGTAAAAAATGTGTTATCATTCAAGATTTATGAATTTGTCACTAGTTGCCACAGCAACTATAAAACAAATGCAGTGCATAATAGTCTGCAGCGATATTAGTCACAGCTGATGTCACTTGTGCAACCACAGATACATTCTCCCCAGCATAATCCAAATAGAAGCAAGCATATGAAAAAATATGCAAACATGCAACTTCAATTGTTCCTATATCGACTTGATTTGGCTTCAGGTAATTCCAAGTTGATTCTCAAATATGATCTTCCTAAACAAGCATGCATAGATCCTCAAAGTTTCAGTCTCTGATGTGATTTGGATCAGTGACTTCAGTGGGAAAAATATGATGTGGATCCTGTACACTGCATAAAATATGACAATGCTGCTGTTATTGTGCAGGTAATAAAGGTAAATATGCTTGGACATCATTGTCTACCTGTGGTTGCCAATGTAACAAACTGATCAATGTTGTGTTAATCTGTATAAAACCATATTTTGTTCTCACACTGATCTGGATTAATATAGACATTAGATGCCCAGGAGAAGCATAAAAAGCAATTAAATAGTGCACATTGGGGTAGATGTACCAATCAGCTACTAGCTTTTTTCAAACACAGGGGGCTATGTACTATGCCTTGGAAAGATATAAAGTGGACGTAGATAAAATACCGAGGGCCATAGAGAGCAGGCCCGAACCCCATTACATGGCCTAATTGCAGGAGGTGTAAACACACCCCCTTAAAAAGAAGCACGCTGGAGAGGGGTTGCTGTGAGCCCTTTAGCCCAGCAAAAATCCAGTGTGATCGCTCCCCCCTACAGGCAGAAGAGAGGAGACTACTGCTGCTGTAGCTCTTCAGTGGCAGCAGTCTCCCTGGTCTCCCACTGCAGCCCAGTACACAGCAGCGCATGCTGGGCTGCTGACAGGTAATAGCGAGCGGGGACGTCGGACCCAGGTCGCCCGCCAGGCCCCTCCAACAAGCCCGGGCCTGGGTAATTAGTACCCACTCCCCCCCCCTCTCTGCGCTCCTGAAAGTAACAACCAATCAGCTCCTAACTGTCATGTTACAGGCTGTGTTTGAAAAACGACAGGGACTTATTGGTTGGTACTTTATCTGTCTCCACTCTCACTCTACAAGGCTTAGTACATCTCCCCCTTTGAATTTTAATGGTGGAATATCTGACATGCATGGAAATGGAAATGCACTCAACTTATTTTTTTAATTGCAATATCCATCTGTATATTATGTAAATACTACAATCGATGTATTAGTTGAACGTTTATTTAGCTGATTTGTGTTTGAGTGGAGTTAAGTACATTTCTTGGAGTCTAGTTATCCGTATTCACTAATCTATAGATTCCCATGAAGAACTAATGAATGTATTGGATCCAAGGGCTTATCTATAATGGGTGCAGGGTGTGCGGTGCACACGGGCCCCCGGATCCAGGGGGTGCCACGCCACACACCCTGCACCCATATTATTTAAGACTTACCTCTACGAGGTCCTGTGCTGGGTATCAACGTTGTACAAAAAGCCAGAAAAATGGGCACGGCAGCCATTTTTCCGGCATTTTGCACATGCGCAGTAGAAGAGAGGAGGGGCCACAGGACAGGGAAGGCACACGGGACCCCTCCTCTCTAAAGACGCCCCTGATTGGATCCCAGTCATCTTATAGTTTTTCTTTTTTGAAGAAATGATCACGATACCACATAAGATAGAATTTGTTGGATATATGATAATAGTTAATGCTGAAAAAGATGAACATAATTAGAATAACACAAGGTAGACTCTTTGGAGATAATTCAAATATTTATTTGTAAATCATCCACATTCACAGTTTAATCTGTGCTTTATATTTCACTTGCTTGGAGTTTAAGGAAGATATAAAGGTTATATTTTATTTATTGGGCAGATTGCCTTTATTCCTGATCACCAGATCATGATTGGATAAATGTGTAATTCTGTGAGTGCCCTGTGCTAGGAATACTTCTTTTTCAGTTTGTGTTATTGTTGAGTCACCGTGATATGTTATAAAGGTGATCATCGGGAATCTGCCTTAAATTGTTTGAGACGAATGGAGATTCATTGTCCACATTATATTATACTGTCAAATCTCTCTATATATAATTAGGGCCTGATTCAGAGCCGCTTGTAAGCGGCCGCTCGGTCAGCGCGGTCGAAAATCATTTGTTCACTAAATAGCGAATGCCTGCTATTTTGAGTGACAGGAGGAGGCATATGTGGGTGGTAACAGGGGAAGGTGCTTGAAAACGGGGAGTGCAAATCAAAACGCAGGCGTGCTTAAAGGTCAAAACCGGCGTTTTATGGGTGTGCATAATTAAAACAGCAGTGTCATTGACCACGTCACTGGGTTATTTTATAGCCAGAACTGCTCGCAAATTTGTGGTAGCAAACACCAGCCCCAAGAATAGCGAGCAGTTCATACGCTGTTCGATGTACTCGATTAATCTAATAAATAGCGGACATGACGTATGGTGCGAGCGGCCAGGGGGCGTCTTTTTCAAAATTACAACCGCAAGTTTTGTTCGCTCGTTCAGACATAGAGGCGTCAACAGACCGCAAAGAGCGAACGGTTCATTTGAATAGCCACCCCTTTTTGTTGAACGAACGACCAGCTCTGAATCAGGCCCTTAGAGAGTAGATAACGATGTTAGAAAACCTGAATGAGTGGAGGCGCAATATTTGGAGAGGATATGTATAACGCCTAAACAAGATCCTCTCAGTAGACATCGTGATTAGATGATTTATTATACAGTCTCCAGAGATGAGACGGATCTAACAGTATAATATAATAATCCCATGTGTTTGTTTGAAAGCTATATGTAATCAATATCACTTTATATTGGAGTTGGAATGATACAGGTTACACTAATATATATTGAGTAGTATTGGTACTCCTAGTCATATATACACTATAAGGCAGCAAAGATATCAAAACAATTAAATATGAATACAATTGAAGATTGAACCAGAGTGTGACATTACTACTGTCATATGAAGATTAAATTATATCATTACTGTACTACTGTCATATGGTCCGACAATGCATATAAGAGCAAGGTTGGATTGCTCTAAAGAGTTATGGGCCTATTCATCATCACTTATTTTTCACAAAAGCATGTGAAAATTAACATTTTCACATGTACTTTTGTCAAAATTAATTGTCAGAGCCATTTATCAAGTTCTGAAAAAGATTTTTCGGAACTTGATGGTGTTACTGAATGCCATCCTGAGATGGCTTTCAGCCCCCCGATAATCTTCGTAGGCTGCTGTTTACATGCCAGTCACAGGAGAGGGATCTATTGAGATCCCTCCCTGTTGTGTCTGCACTGCAGAGCCCCAGAGCTGAGAGCTCCGTGGCACCGCACACATGTAACCCGGACTCACTGAAAGAAGACAGGTAAGCCGAGCTAATGGGATGCGGCGGGGGGGTCGGGGAGGATCGGACACCTGCCGGGGAGAGGGGGGGGTCGGATCGTCGTACACCTGCAGAGGGAGGGTGGGATCAGACACCCGCAGGGTGGAGTGGGGGATCCTGATCGGAAACATACGGGGGAGGGGAGCCGGGTCGGACAACGTATGGGGAGGTGGGCCGGATCGGACACCAGAGGATATGCAGCAGTGAGGAAATTCTTATGGATACCTCAGCTGCTGGGGAAAAATATAACTTTTCCGAAAAGCTGACTCCACAAAAAGAGCAGCTATTCCTCCAAAACATCTTTTAAACTGGCAGCGAGTTTAAAACATAATTATCACTAGTGATAATTATGTCATGAAGAATAGGCCCCTTAATCAGATTGGGTATGAGATCCCGGCTATCGGGATGCCACCAGTCAGAATACCTAGTAGTTTGTGGGGACCCCATAGCAAAACTCAGAGGCACGGCAGAATAATTACACTGATGATATAATGCCTAGGCGGATCCCAGCCATTAATTTTACCGTTTACTATACATAACAGTGTGTGTGTAAAGAACACTTGTTTTGGCCTGTCAGACTAGCGTGGCCGGGGTAGGGGGGGGGAGTAGGGGGCGGGAGAGATGAGTTCCATCATCTCTCCAGGACCACTTTAAGCCTGCCTAAGCCTAACCTGCCCCTCCCTGAACCTAAACCTAACACCCTAACACTCCCTCCCCGGTGCCTAAACCTAACCTCCCCCTAGTGCCTAAACCTGACCTCCCCCACCCCGCACTTTAAACCTAACCCTCCCCCCTAGTGCCTAACCCTCCCTCTAATAGCTAACCCTAACCCCGCAGCCTAACTCGCTCCCTAACGCCCGATACTTACCTTCAGGATGCCGGCAGACTGGATTCTGGTGCCGGGATCCCGACGATGTCGGGATTTCGGTGTCAGTATTTTGGCTGTCGGCATCCTGCATGGCAGGATGCTGACTACATCCTCCCTTAATCATATAAGTCAAACTCACACATAACAGAACACTATTTAGTGTAAAAATAAGGGTCATAGTGACTGAGCACGATTGTGTATTTTAAAACCACTTTTCATACTATATATTTCACTCTTTACATGTGTGTCTTTTATTTTGCTGTATTTTAATCAACCACTTATGTGGATATTAATGTGATATTAAAAGTTATGTTTTAATTACGATTTATTGCGAGACAATGTGCACTCGTATGGGATACTGTACTTTCATCCTCCTTTCTTGTATTGTTCATTACTAATATATCCCAGAGTCGCACTCCTACAATGACAATCTGATGATATTTGGATATCAATGTGATGTTTTGATTAGGGTGGTCTTATTTATATATGTACCCTTGATGCGACCCCCCTCCCTCCCTTTCCCCCATTCCCTCTTGATTTTGGAATACCATTTCATGTAGATAAAAAAAAATCAAAAACATAAAATGGATTTGCTTACATAGCTATTTAAAATGCAGATCTTCAACAAAGATACAGTGTATTCTATCATGTTCTTAAAAGAAACCATATGCGATTCCAAAAAAGGTCATCTTCCGTACCCAAAATTGGTTGGGATAAAACATATATTTCATAATGCATTTCAACTGTTTCCAAGGTTATGGACATGACCAATCTTTGGGCTTTGTGCAATATCTATTGCGGAAACCTTTCTATCCTTTGGGAATGTCAGTGGTCAATGGGGAGGGTCTACTCACAAATTCATTTTTTTTATCGAGTCTTATCTTGATGCTTTTAAATATATGTATATAAAGACCCAAAGCATAATTAATCCGTAGGCAAGGACAGTAACTACCCTGATGTAGTCACAATGAAAATTTACAAGACTGCAGAGCACACTGGAAATGTGGCCGAAGTTATTTGTACTCAACACAAAGTGAAAAAATATAAGTCTAAAGGAAAAAAAAATACTGTTTGAAATTGATCATTTTATGTAAGTTAGTCAGTTATATCCATTTTACCTCTTCTACAATATTTCATAATGCAGGGCTTGACAAATATTTGGATTTTAGGGGACAGCATATAATTTTTAAACATTTTGATGCTTTATTACCCAATAGCTGAGCATATACAGAGATCTTCAGATTCAGTCAGATCTCCTCAGATGAGTCCAACTTAGCATTCCTCTCTTCTTGGTGGGACAGGTCAGGTGGTGGGTTCCTCTCTTCTTGGTGGGACAGGTCGGGTGGTGGGTTCCTCACTTCGCTGAGACAGGTCGGGTGGTGGGTTTCTTCTTTTAAGATCAACTTAAAAAAACTACTCTCTGTGTAGGGAGAAAAAAAGTTATACTCTGTGTTAATGCTGTGACTGTCACACACACTAGGACTATATTACATACCAGTCAATTTTATTCAATACACATAACTATAGAATGGCATATATATATATATATATATATATATATATACTGTATATATATATATATATATATATATACCCACATACATACATACTGGACATATATATGCCATTCTATTACATGTTATGAATGTTTTTTTCTCTTAAAACCTCCCACTCATTCTCATATATATATATATATATATATATATATATATTTAATGATTTGTCATCATCCCCTTTACTAATATAAATTTGATGATTCCTTGGTCCTCTCACTCCTTCACATGTATATATTTAATCATTCCCCCCCCCACTGCTTCATCTCTATAAATGTCATGATTTTTTCGTCCCCCTGCCTCTGAATATATTTCATTATTTGCTCCACCCACCTCCTTCACTTACAGTATATAGTATCCTGATGATCTTTTGTCCCCACTCGCCTGTATACTGTATGTTTAATGATTTGTCCCCCGACCCCTTCACTTATATAAATGTAACAAGCTTTTGTTCCACAACCCCGTCAGTAATATAAATTTTACGATCTTTTGTTCCACACACCCCTTCACTTGTATTTTAAGATTTGGTGCCCTCCCTTTTTTTTGCTTTCCTGCTCCTCACCTTTTTATTCCTAGTCTGTCTGCTTTATGGGCTGCTGGGCTGAGCTCAGGTTGTCCAGGGCTCTCCAGTCTCTGCTTCCTTTCTCAGGGATGATATGTTATGATGCTGTGATGTAATGATGTCTCTTTCCCTGGCTGTCACACCACCAGCTCTGCGAGTCTATTCACCCAGTGACAGCCTCATTCAGGACTGTTGGACAGCCCTAGGAGAGAAGGGTGAACTCAGACCCGAGGACAGGAAATCACAGCTGGGTGACCAATCGCAAGTAATCCTGTGTAGTGAGCTTCTGGCACCCCATTACACCTGGTAGTGGCGGAGCATAAGGGTCTGGAGTGGTAGCGGTGATGCTGCCCTCCCTGAGGTCCTGGATCACCTGCACCAAGGCTAGGGTTGGTGCAAATGTTGATAATAGTGATGCTGACTACTCGCACAAGTGGTGGACTTAGAGAGGTGCAGTTGCATAGATGTTTTCAACTTTAAACACTGGTATTGTGACTGCATTACCCGGCCAATGTAATAGAGTCCGAGAACATGCAGACTCGCATGTTTTTAGACTTAAAAAACTCCCACAATATAAACTCTCATCCAGATGTTTTCCCATTTTAAAAATAAAACTCTAGCCCTCCATGCCTACTGACAGAAAAATCAGACTCCGTTGTAGACGATCTGAGATAGTTAAAAAAGAAAATATAAAAACTTACCTCCATTCACTGATCAGTGACCAGGTGAGGTGACCTGGTTAGGTGATTGCTGAGCTCCTGCTCTGTGAACCCGGTCATCTGCTCTGTGCTATGAACTGAGGCCCTGATTCAGAGCCGGACGCTCTGACAGAGCGCTCACTCTGAATCAGGGCCGTCCCTTCTCCTTTTTGGAGTGGCCCACAGCCCACAGCTATAGCGAGTGGCCAAAATGATGGTCGCGATGGTCAAGACCATCGCGACCATCGGGCTTGCGATGAGACCCTGCGGTAGGGTCTCGCTGCCGCAAGCCCAGGAGTGCTTTTGGCTCTATCAGAGCCAAAAGCACTCCCACTGACATCACTAGTGAAGTCAGTGGGGCCAGACCCAGATGGTAGGCGTTCCCATGGGAACGCCTCCGTCTGGGCAGCCACACCCCCGGCACGCCCACCAAAGGGGGTGTGCTGTCAATCACCATCGACAGCACGCCCCCTTTGGTGCGAGACCCTTAACATTGTTATTAAGAGTCTCGCGCATGCCCACGACGGAGCCGCCTCCATCGTGCGCATGCGCACTTGAGCACCATCGACCCGCTTGCGAGTGCTCAGCGCTCGCGAGCGGGTCTGAATCAGGCCCTGAGATCCTGTGAAAGTCCTGGCCGGCATATATTACAGTACTGATCAGGTCACAGAGCAGAAGCTCAGTGATCAGATGACAGTATAAACAAGGGGCTCACCGATCATCTGAACAAAGGTAAGTGTAAGGTTAGCAAAGCTAGAAGGGGGGTTGCCAGCGGTGCATGTGCATTGTGCAGTGATACTCTCTGAAAATTTAGCAAAAAATACCTTGATAACTGCAGAGACTGGATGTCAAGGACAGAGCTTTTTTGCAAGCTCTGTCCCTGTAGGTGATATTTGATACATCCTTGTGATATATTAAGATATTGCATTGTGAATTTGGGCGATTTTTCACTTGCCATCCACATCTGAGATGCAGAGTATTTTAAATACAGTGTATGTTATTATTCTTTGACAATTAGAAGCTGATTGGTTGGCACTTTATCTTTCTCCAATATTTGATCAATCTCCCCCATAATGTGAAATGGGGCATAAAGTTAAATAAAAACAAATGGCCCTAATATGCGGCATAATATGAATAGGGGACATGGTAACTAAGGTTACTATAATGTGGCATAAAATTAACTAGAGTAAAACTATGGTGCATAAAATGAGCAACAGCTGCAGATAGAGGTATTTCCCCACAAGCATTGGGTGTGGACCAATTCAAAAAGTTGCTAAAGGGCCCACAAAGTTCTAGTTATGCCTCTGCTTTAACACAAAAGTTTACTTCTTGCATTCACTGCCTGCTATTATTATTAATGCTTGTGCCGGAATCCCATCATCAGTCAGAATTCCTGCACCAGATCCCGACCGCCGGCATCCCAATGGTAAGTATTGGGGTTAGTGGGAGGGTAAGGGATTAGGATTAGGCACTAGGGGGAGGGTTAGGCACTAGGGGAAGGGTTAGGGTTAGGCTGTGAGGGGGCGGTTAGGTTTAGGCTCTGTGGGGAGAGGGTTATGTTTAGGCTGCAGGGTGGGAGGGTTAGGTTTAGGGGTTGGGTTAGGGTACTTACCGGCAGTTGTCGGTATCCTAACCCTGTCAGGTGTCTCCATCAGGATTCTGACCGCTGGGATCCTGAGTGCCGGCATCCTGTACCCAACCCTGTGGAAGCACTGTGTAATCAATTTTGCAAAACGATGCAATCAAAGAATAGCTTAATACTTTTTTTTATACTTACTATAAAAATCCACACACCTGACAAAAGAAATAAAATGTGTTTACTATTTGCTTCTCTGTGGCCCTGGTAATATTTAACAGGAAATGCCATAGAACAATGTGAACACTTGTCCATTTCAAGATAATGACACCAAGGCTGCCTGTTTGTTTATAAAATGTGCTTTGAATTTTCATTCTTGGCAGACAATGTGTTTGCCGAACTATTCCTATGCAGACATACACTGTAAACAGTCTGCTTCAGCTTAGCTAATATGTCCTACAACAATGACTTTAATAAATACAGATTGAGCTGTGTGAAAATGTATAGTGCAAATTGAGTTATTTCCCTATTTAAATCTCCCATTCTTTGGAATGGTAGGGTGTTCCTTTCCTTTAGGTAAGCATATTTCTATGCAATATCTTATTTCACCTATTTTGGTTTCTTCCAAAAAGTGTTACCGTCTTCTTCCAAACTCTGAATGTTCCAGATCCACCTACATATGTTCATTTTTTTTATTATTCATCTCAGATGTTCCCACAAGCTTTCTATAGTCATACAGTCAGCATTTGCTTCAGTCTGTTCCCATATGTCAACAACCCCTTCCTCGTTCTTTTGGCATATTATCTGCGCGTAGGATCTTAAAGACGTCTTATATATCCATAAGCACTCTGATTCTGTCTAGTGTTAAATTAAATATATGATTTACAGTGAACAAATAATAAACATACAGAAGGATTTACTTCAGAGCATGTGGAGTATTTGCTCTCAGTCACCGTCTTTATAAGATGCACTTGGAAATGAATTTGCACTGATCACCACCATCATTTTATAATGGGCCTAAAAAAATTTCATGGGAATTGTAATGAAGCTAAACGTTAAGCATTCAAGAATTTTACCTGGGGTCACTCACACAGTGTATGTAATTGTAATTGTATAATCTGACTATGGGCCTGATTCAGAGTTGTACATAGTAGCACAGTAGCTGCGTCTTTGTACGCTGCGGCCTTGCTATAATATGCAATAGTTACAGGAGACGTCTTGTGTAAATAGATACCTCCTGCCGACTTCTGCAATCTGCTGCTGCATCCGGAGACGCACCATTGGATCACTTGCGTTACTCACGATGTTCGGTGTAATCACGCTACAGAAGCCAGGAAACCTGCATTGGAAGACGCAGACCCTGGCCTTGGTATGCCTTGAAAACAGGGCCGTCGCCACCCCCTCTCTGCCCCCAAATGGCCACAGCATGTCAGTCTTGTTGTGGCTTAGGGGACACTGCGACCATCGGTGCAGACACAGTTCCTGTGCATGCGCAGATAGTAAAGCATCAGAGTTGTACGTAAACCATCTGGTTTGTGTACAACTCTGAATCGGGCCCTATGTTTTAAAAAATATTTCTCAAAACTGAATTCAGTTTCTTAATAATGTTTCATTCTATCGGTTGGAAGAATCAATGCTACAAAATGGGGTTAAACACCTCATTTTCCATATGCACCAAGCTCCAGAAAACAAAGCTTTTCAGAGTTTGGACCCCATAGGGTCTATCAGTACTTAAAGTGGTCCTAGAGAAGTGGTGGAACTCACTGCCCCCCCTCAGTGCTTTTTCAATAAAAGGACAGCGTACACCGCAAGCACGCCCCCAAAAAAGGGGCATGGTCTCAAAAGAAAGGGTCATGGTCACACAATAGTATTCCCAATTCAAATTACCCCACACAGTAGCACAATCTTGATTCACATTGCACCACATATTCTTGTTCTTGTATGACACACAGCAGTGACCCTTTTACACAATGCCCACATTTTTGCCTCTTATACACAATGCCCACAGCAGTAGTGTCCCTTAAACAATGCCCACAGCAGTAGTGTCCCTTACACTAATGCCCACTGTAGTGGTGCCACTTATGCAATGCCCACTGTAGTGGTGCCTTTATGCAGTGCCCTCAACAGTAGTGCCCCTTATGCAGTGCCCCCAGTAGTGGTAATGCCCCTTATGTAATACTCACTGTAGTGGTGCACCTTATGTAATGCCCACTGTAGTGGTGCCCCTTATGAAGTGCCCTCAGTAGTGGTGCCCCTTATGCAGTGCCCCAGTAGTGGTAGTGCCCCTTATGCAGTGCCCCCAGTAGAGGTAATGCCCCTTATGTAATGCCCACTGTAGTGGTGAACCTTATGTAATGCCCACTGTAGTGGTGCCCCTTATGCAGTGCCCTCAGTAGTGGTGCCCCTTATGCAGTGCCCCATTAGTGGTAGTGCCCCTTATGCAGTGCCCCCAGTAGTGGTAATGCCCCTTATGTAATGCCCACTGTAGTGGTGAACCTTATGTAATGCCCACTGTAGTGGTGCCCCTTATGCAGTGCCCTCAGTAGTGGTGCCCCTTATGCAGTGCCCCAGTAGTGGTAGTGCCCTTATGCAGTGCCCCAGTAGTGGTAATGCCCCTTATGTAATGCTCACTGTAGTGGTGAACCTTATGTAATGTCCACTATAGTGGTGCCCCTTATGCAGTGCCCCAGTAGTGGTAGTGCCCCTTATGCAGAGCCCCCAGTAGTGGTAATGCCCCTTATGTAATGCCCACTGTAGTGGTGAACCTTATGTAATGCCCACTATAGTGGTGCCCCTTATGCAGTGCTCCCAGTAGTGGTAGTGCCCCGTATGCAGTGCCCACAGTGGTAGTGCCCCTTATGCAGAGCCCACAGTAGTGGTGCCCCTTATGCAGTGCCCCCAAGAGTGGTGCCCCTTATGCAGTGCCGCCTATGCAATGCCTCATTAGTAATCCCCCTGTAATAGTGCCCCTATAGTAGTGCCCCCAGTAGCAGTGCTGCCTGAGTAATGGCCCTAATAGTAATGTCCCCTGAGTAATGCCTCCAGTAGTAGTGTCCCCAATAGTAGTGCCACCTGAGTAATGCCCCCAGTAGTAGTACCCCCATGAGTAATGCCCCTTAGTAATGCCCCCAGTAGTAGTGCCCCCAGCAGTAGTGCCCCCTTAGTAATGCCCCCAGTAGTAGTGTCCCCTGAGTAATGCCCTCTGTAGTAGTGGCTCCAGTAGTATTGCCCCCGATAGTGAAGCCGCTTACACAAAAAAATACTTACCTTAAGCCCCACTCCCTCATCCGCTGTTGTCTGGTCCGCCTGGCTGCTCTTCTGAACTATGGGACAGACGTCATGAAGCTCAGGTGTGAGCTCAGGTGTGAGTCCAGCCTCCGGCTGGTGCTGGCGCTGCGGGAGGGAGCCCAGCGCCCCCTGGTAACAAAATCTCAGCGGGTGCCCGGCAAATGGAGCCTCCCTGCGACGCCGAGCTGAGGTAGATCGGAGGAGTCAGAACTGGTTCTGTCTCCAAATAAAAGTGACGGAACGCAGTTCCACCCCGTTTCAGCCCACTTTAACCCCTGGGGCCTATAGATGGCATTGCCTAATAGAAGCCTATGGGCTTTTTTTCAGGAGACTTACCCAAGAGGAATCAAACATGACCATCCCAGGGTCCCCTGCAACAGGGGCGTATGCTAACCAATGGCTGTGTATGCACAGAGGTACTCCCCGCTCATAAAATTTGTTCATTGAGGCATTGGTACCAAGGTTTATCGGGAGAGATGTCATTTTCTGAAATCATCATGCAAATGCTGGTATGCATGCAATGATTGGCAGCCCGCCCTATATGTGATTCAGATACTTGAAAAATTATAGTGTCTGTGTATGTGAGACAAAAAGTTTTACTGCAATCATGTATTACGTAGAGGGCATAGTATATTGCATTAAATGCACTCACCTATGGAAAACTTAATTGTGCTATTCAACAGTAGTTTACCAATGTAAACTGGCAGTGGGGATTGACCAGAGGTTGTACCAGGACTTCTGCTAGGAGGCAAGATGAAACATGGGGTCATCCAGAGGCAACTTGATGACTTGGTATTGTTCAAAATAAAGACATTAATTTACTTTACACCGTGCAGCTAAGAAGATATGGGAGAGCAGGTAAGTGGTTGGTGGCTGCCCAAATTAAGTGTACTTTGAACTCATCTTTTGTAGACACCATTGGTGCACCTGCCTCTTATCTGGTGGCCCTTCCACACCCGCACCACTGTAGTCAGACTGTGCAGGATCAGCTCTTGGAGATTGATCTGCAAAAGTTAAATTAGAGTGGAGAGAGGAGTATGGTTGAGCAATGCTAATATTAAGAATAATTGGCTAAAATGTAATTGGATTTTATTATAAGGTGAAGGATTAAATAATCTAAATGAGGTTAATTAGTATGAAAAGGTTATTTTGTCAAGACTGAAGGAAGTAATTAGGGGGTTAATAAATGTTAATATAATTAATTAATGATGTGGGTGTTAGTTAATAATGTGATTCAGAGAGTTATTGTTTTTAAAGACGTTAATTATGTAGTATGATGTTGTTACAATAATGCTGAAGGAGTTTTTAAGAGCAGATAATTATTATGGAATAATATTGTGTGGCTGGCACAAGAATGCTCTATTATGGTGGTCACAAAGATGTTCTCTATATTGTCCAACTGTCAGTAGGATACTTTCTGTATTGTAAATTGGTCCCTAAAATGCACTTTGAAGTTTATGGTGGTCATTTGGATGCTCTATGCATTGTTTGCTAGTCATTACAAAGCTCTCTGTACTGTATGGCAGTCACAGGGATGCTTTCTACTGCATGTCATCACTAAGATGATATTTGTGCAGTATTTTGGCCAATATGATGCTCTTTCTACATTGTATTACAGTCACTAAAATACTCTCTGTATATCATGGTGGTCACTAGGATGTTCTCAGTATTGCATTGTATTGTATTGTGGTATCTAAGATGCTATTTTTATTGCATAGCAGTCTCTGTATTTCTCTTTATATTGTACGGCGGTCACTACAATGCTCTGTGAATTGTTTAATGGCCAGCAGTATGTATTGCATGGTGGTCAATTTGATGCCATCTGCATTATATAACAGTCACTAGGATACTCTCTGTATTATATGACAGTCACTATGCTTTTTATTTGTAATATATAACGCTAAATTTAGATGATAAATGTATGGGTATTCCTTTCAGTGTATGCTCCAGTCTCTATTATCTCTTTTTGGGTTGTACAAACCATTTTGTGCATTAAATTCTACTCCATCTTCAGGGAAAAAGATCACAAGTTTTATTGGAAACCAAATACATCATATGGTGTAAACTGGAGGGGTATGGGAGCTACAATAGTAGTTTGTTCACAATTATAACTTGAGCTATCATTCACTGCTTTTAATACAGAGTGTATTTTTAGCTATAAATAGCATTACAATGTCTTAAATATGTGCAAAGGATACATTTTCTCTTAGGTTAAAAATTGAGACAATTTTTAAATCTCCTTTGTAAAACAATGACCCTCTTAAAAGCTGCCTTTGCCCCAAATGGAATAACCTTAATTAATCTTAAAAGACAAAATGCATTGGTTGTCCTACACAAAGGACTCTATGTAATAGGTTGCAAATGTGAAGCAACATTTAAATTGCTGCAAATCACAGTGAGATTCCAATGATTTTGGATAATGGAGCAGGAGGAGGAGTTTTTAATACAAAAAAGAAGAAGATTTTCCATTTTTAATACAAAGAAGAGGAATTTCACAGTTGCAATTAAAGGTGTGCTAATAGTGTTGCTTCCCAGGGTTCAAAGCTGCATGGTCAGCACCATGGCTTCTTTGGCAGCATGTGTATTCAGCTTTTGGAGTGCCTGGATGGGCATCCTGCAGCCTGGAGAGCTACTCGGAGCTTCCTTAGAACTGAGTGACTCCCCAGGTCTGGCCCTCTATTGTATGATGTCATAACATCACATGCTGGGGCGGTAATGGCGTGGGCCAACCAAGGGCACAAAAGTTCTATGCTAAGACTTTAATATAATTACAGATAGTATATGGTACTGTAATAAACACATGACTTTTCAAAATACAGACAGATTGAATTGTCTATCCTTTACCCCAAGCCATGAAAACTTTTGACTACTGGCTTCAAAATCAGACATGACAGCTGGAATTACTAGCTCACAGCTAGATCGCTTACATACAACTTTATTATGTGATCAATTTCTACAAGAAGCCATCAGAAAATGAGTAATATACAAACTGGCAAATGATCAGTTGGGTGATATAGTTGTTTTTAACGTATGTAGACTTTTTAAGCACCTCAAATATGTGTAACATTGTTGAATATTTCAAATTAAATACATAACTGTTTGAATACAATGGTATAATTAAATAATGCATAATGTTCTATTACAATTAATAATAAGAACAATTAAAAACTGCATTTGGTTTAATCAGGGGTGGGTTGGGATGGGAAAATAGAGTGGGAAATTTATGAAAGAAGCTCTAATGGGGGTGGGGTCTGTTAAGGGTGTGGGGTCTGACGAGGGGTGTGGGATCTCATCTCATAGCGTCTCATTCTGAGTCGGAAGCAGTTGCAGCCTATCTTGCATCTTTTGTTGCAGTTGCGTCTGCGACTTTAGGCTAATGACACTACTAAGCCCTTCCATGGTGTACATCCTTCCAAATATGCAAGAACTGAGACACCCACTTTCAGTGTCTACAAACACTGCAATCATTCTACTGTACTGTATGTGTGTCTTTAGATGCTGCCATTGTTAGCACCATTGTGTGAGGTTCTGAATTTGTTGTGGACCCGGGGTGGTGATAGGAGCAGACACAGAAGCAGACTTAAATGAAAAAGTGGAGTTTTTAATAATACCCCTTTCAGACATACGACCTGGGAAATTTCCTGCTCAGATCCGGGTATTTCTCCTGTGGAAATTCCCGGGTATTTGGTCAAGACCCCCCTTTCACACTACAACGTCTACCCGGGAAATTCCTGGGTAGACCCCTTTCAGACAAGAGCAGGGTTTTTCAGAGTTTTACACAGAAAATCACAGTTTTGTCATTTTAAGTGGACGTTATGTTGGCACACATTAATAAGGTCATGCAAAGGTGGGGGTTTGGTATAAGGGGACTGGGAGGGGCACCTATAAGGCATTGCTGTATTTCCAAGCATCTGTGTAGCATGGAGACCTTCTATTGTCTGGTGGATTTGGTGTGCTACACAGCAACTGAGGCATGGCTGAAGCTGCTCACACTGTTCATAATCGTACAGTGTGAGATCCTGAGGAGAAGGGAGCATTTTGTGGTGGAGAAGGCATCCAAGCGCAGACATTACCTACGCCGGAGGAGAGCCTTTGTAATGTCCAGCATCTCATCCATATTGAGAGTGACTGGAGGGTCATCTCGCACAATATGGTCTCGAGATCGACAACATGGAGAGGCTTTCTGGGCTACGGTTCAGGGGTTTACAGAGAACCAATGGATTGCAAAGTTTAGGATGTCGCAAGGCACCTTTAATTGCATCCTGGAACTCCTGACCCCATCACTTACCAGGCACACTACTCGATGGAGACAGCTCATTACCCCGAGCAGGAGACTTGCGATCGTCTTGTGGTGGTATGCTACCCCTGGCGAGTACCGCACAATATCCTGCTTGTTTGGTGTAGGCATCTCCACGGTTTGTGTTTTGGTGCGTGAAGTGACCCAGGCCATGCTGGATACCTTGTACCACCGGTTTATTGCCCTACCCCATGGGCAGCGACTGGATGAGACAGTGTCCGGGTTTCTGCGCCGCGGTTACCCACAGTGTGCTGGGGCAATTGATGGCACCCACATCCCCATAATTGCTCCCACAGACAGCCCAGCAGACTACTATAACAGAAAGGGATGGCATTCCATCATTCTGCAAGCCGTCGTTGACCATCGGTATTGGTAAGCCACATTTACTATTTTTAATTAGATATATATTGTGACCTGCATGCAAAGTAAAGTATCTAAAATGTTGTGTGTTTAAAAAGTTTATATGTATAGTTGTAACCGGATCTTATATACGCTTTCTATCAGAAATAAATAAATATATATTGTAGTGTATTTAAAAGTTAGGGGTATATTTAATAAAGTGAGGGTTATTTGAAGTGGAGATGTTGGGCCTAGCAACCAATCAGATTCTACTTCACATGGTCTATATGTCTAGTTTTAACTGGATATTATCTTGCTCTCACAGCTTCACTGATGTTTTCATTGGCTGGCCTGGTCGTGCTTATGACGCTCGTGTTCTGGCCAATTCTGATCTCTACAAGATTGTGGAGGAGAGGCAGAATGGTTGGCTGTTTCCTCGTGAGGTAACTATACACACATTTATGTAATGCTTTTTATTGCAAAACCAATATGTATTATCTTCCATACCGAACCACAACATTATTTTTGGGATGTCACCTGCAATTTGTTCTGATATACCATATCTGCATACAACACTGTTACCTGTAAAGCCTTTAATAATAACTGTAATATTTGTTTCCATTTGCAGAAGTCCAAGCTTGTGGATGGAGTGGAGACACCAGTCCACATCATTGGGGATGCTGCGTATCCACTACGGAGGTGGTTGATGAAAGGGTACAGCCAACAGGTTGTGCTTTCGAACGAGCAGATCGCCTACACCCATACCCTCAGTTCAGCTAGAATGGTTGTTGAAAATGCATTTGGGAGACTGAAGGGACGTTGGCGCTGCTTGTTAAAAAGAAACAATGTGGATATTCGGCCGATTACTGATGTTGTAGCGGCATGCTGTATCTTGCATAACATCTGTGAGATATAGCAAGAAGAATACCTGCCAGAGTGGGACATCGTGGAGGAGCCTTTTGGGAGTGACCCTTCTACCCTTTCATCAACCTCACTTGCTTATCGAACCAATGACATTGAATTGCTTAGAACCACCATTTAAAAAAAACATTGATTCTATGTTACTGTAATAAATACAAAAATTAAAATTTTTGAATTGTTCAAAAAGTCTTTTATTTTAATAAAGGCCTTTTGTTTAAGTTGCATACGAAGTTTGAAAGCATTTCCATATTTCTTACATAGGAAATAATGTTGCACAAAATACAACACAATTCAAAACCAAACAATAGTATAAAAATAAATAACGTAGACAATGAGAACAATGTTAAGTGCGCATATAGCTGTGAGGCATTAAAACAAAAAAACGACAAACAGTAACCATAACGTTTTCAACATCATGATACGGATATGTCTAGTTAACATCACTAGATACTGTTTATTTGATTACCACAGTTAAATATTTCGGTAAACTGTAAACTCTGGGTTTTTGACAGGAGTAAGTTCCTGTGACAGAGTATTAGCTGGCAAAGTATCTTTAAATTGACCTTCGAGTACATTATCTAATGTATTATCTGTAAATGTTGAGGATGACTGAGGTGTTTGCGGATGCTTGGATATATGGGATGTAGTTTGCCCAAATGCTGTGGGGGACTTTACTTGTTGCGCATACTGGGATGTTTTGCCAAATGCTGGGGGGGCTTTGCTTGTTGTGAGCATACTTGTATGTAGTTTGCCCAAATGCTGTGGGGAAATTAGCGTGCTGGTCATACTGCGATGTATGCTCAAATGAGGTGGGAGACTGAGGTTGTTCCCCAAATGAGTTTTGATAATTAGCTTGGTGCCCAAAATGGGTGGTTGGTGGAACATGTGTTGTTTTGTAGTGGATTGTGCTCAAGATTTGAGTAAAAAATTTGCGATTATCGCGACTAAGCATTTCCTGCATAGCCATCATTTCCTTTAGCAAATTACTCTGCATTTCTCTCTCATTGGCCATGAACCGCTGCAGTCTGGCATCCTCTTGTGTCTGCCATTCCGAATCTAGGTCGCGTAGTTGTTCACAAAGAATATTTGTCATGGCTTTGGTAGCAACATCAATTTTGCTCTTCTTTTTACGTGTTGGCACTGTGAAAACTGAGAGTAAAAGAGAGAAAACATTGAGCAACACATGTAAAAAATATTTGAAATACAAAACAATAATGGTCCCAATTCAAAAAGCAGCACGTCTCTTTGCATGCGGTGCCCATCCTCCACTACAAGATAAATGCAGAAACAATACGGTTTCAACTATATACTAGAAATTGAACTACAACATTACAAAGATTAATGCAGCAGAACATAAGTTATTTGAATTAAACTTACTGTTACCACTTAGGGTGGGCTTGTCTCCCTGGGTCTGTGGCTCAGACTCAGAATCTTGCCTTTGCGTTGGAGAGATCACATCTGTGCCGTGCTTGGTTCAATGATGATGGTATTAGATGAGTCCTCATCTGCGTCATCAAATAGGACCTGCGATAATGCCGGGCTCAGCTGGCTGCTCTCAGGAGTTGTTGAAGGCGTGCATGTCGTTGTTGCAGACAGTATGCCAGCATCACTTGAAGAAGATAGAGCAATGGGGTTGCATAGTGCTGTATGCCCAAAAGCGGAAGTGCATAAATCGTATAAGGGCCACTCCATCCTTCCCACACCACTGCGATTACGATTGTGGTCATGGACCTTTGTGTATTGTTTCTTTAGGCTCTTTAGCTTATTAAGGACTTGCTGCTGTGTCTTCACAATACCCCGGTTGGCCAGGATTTTGGCAATGTTGCAATAGATCATGGCATCCTTAACAGTGCCTATGATTTGAGCTTTTTTTTTCTCCTCTCCCCTCACATGTAAGAGCTCACGGACCTCCTCATCCTTCCAATGTGCCATGATCAGCAACCACCTGTACACAGAAAAAAGAAAGATTACCGCGCTAAAGAAAACCCAGAAAATTTAGAAAATAAATAAATAAGCAAATGAATAAAAAATAAATCTCTTATATGGTGTATTAATAATGTATTTCAGTATTTTAAATGTATGCCATATATAATAATAGAAACAAGCTCTTTTAATAAGGTAATAAAACAGTAATTTTACACACCTGGCACCACTCTCCAACCACCTGGTACTGCACTCTCTCCTCTGTCACCTCGTAGTGTTGAGGGTCTCTCTGCAGCTGTTGTGGGATCTAAATCCGCCTTGTTGCACTGCACTGCCTTTTTAGTGCTATGTGTGCGTCTGTGGCGTCTGCCCTCCACTGTCCGGCTGCTGCTGATGATCTCATCAACAGGCAGCCGCTTCCAGGCCAATCAGGAGCTTTTTGGTGAAGCCCGGGAGTAAGTTCCCGGGTAGCACCATTCACACAAGAGCAGGGTAATATCCCGGGACTTAAGTCCCGGGAAAAACCCTGGTCGATTGCAGGGGCGGCTACCCGGGATCGTGTTTGGCTGAGGCAGGCCAAATTCCCGGGAATCTCGAGATGTCTGAAAGGGGTATAAGTGACTTAGAAGGCATGGGAATGGCAAATGAAAAAGTCCAGGTATAGCTCTAAAGTGCACTTGATAACTGTAGTGGGGGTTAATGAGAAAATGTCCAGATAGTGACAGGCAGGAACAGTCCAGTATACAAGTATGGTGAGCTGAAAACAGAATGCAGGTTTGATGAGCTGTAACTGAATGCAGGTTTGGGGAGCTGTAACTGATGCAGGCAGAGGTAGTGAAGTTCAGATGGGAGTGAAATGAAGCAAGGTGCAGGGAAACAGCAGGTTCAGGAACTCAGGCAGGTAAGAAGGTATATGGAGGGTGCAAGGTAAGTCCAGCAGGTTGGAGCAGGCAAGGTTCAGGCTAGGAGCGTATTACAAGCAGGCATGTAAGGCACAGGTACTCTCTCTCAGCCGCAGCTGAGAAACACGTTGCACTGGCAAAGGACGGAAGGCTCTGGACCTTCATAAATACTCAGTGCCGCGCTGTGACTGGCTGTAATGAGCACATGACCTACATGATTGGACAGCTGGAATCACATGGCCACAGGCAAGATGGCAGCGCCCATGCCAACGGAACGGAAACACCGCCAGACCTCACCAGGCCTAGTGACAATGTGCCCGCACAGAACCACGTGCAGCCAATGCCCCTCGCCAAATACCAGCACCGCTGCCAGAGACCACCAGCCATAACGACCTCACAGGTAATACCCGGTGACTACCATGCCGAGAAACCCTGGCTGTGACAGTACCCCCCCTTATGGGTGGCCTCAGGACACTCACCAGGCTTCTCCGGATGGGCAGCATGGAACTTCTTGATGAGTGCAGGAGCATGGACATTGGTCCAACAACGTTCTTCTGGGCCATAGCCCTTACAGTCCAGTAGGTACTGCAAATGTCCTCTGCGGAGAGGGGAATCCAAGACCTGGGAGACCTCAAACTCTATGCCCCTTTCAGTCTGGACATGGGGAGAAGCAGACAGGACTCTGTGGAACTTGTTTAGCACCAGGAGTTTCAACAGGGAAACATGAAAGGAATTGGAGACTTTCAGATAAGGGATAGCTGAAGGCGATAAGACTTCTATGATGGAGAAGGGCCCAATGAAGCGTGGAGCAAATTTCATGGATGGCACTCGAAGTCGTAGGTTCCAGGCGGACAACCAGACCTGGTCTCCAACTTGAATACGTGGTACTTTCCTACGCTTCTTATCAGCTTGAAATTTGTAACAGGAGGATGCCTTCTCCAGGTCAGTACAAACTTGAGACCAGATTGAAGCAAATTTCCGTACAGTGGGCCTGATTCAAACCCGCTCGCGAGTGCTGAGCGCTTGCAAGTGGGTCGATGGTGCCCTAGTGCGCATGCGCACGACGGAGGGAGCTCCATCATGCGCATGCGCGAGACCCGAATAGCGATGGCCAAGCTGTCGCTATGGGTCTCGCACCAAAGGGGGCGTGCTGTAGATGGTGAGTGACAGCACGCCCCCTTTGGTGGGCGTGCTGGGTCGTTGCTGCCCAGACGGAGGCGTTCCTATGGGAACGCCTACCGTCTGGGTCTGGCCCCACTGACTTCACTAGTGATGTCAGTGGGAGTGCTTTTGGCTCTGATAGAGCCAAAAGCACTCCTGGGCTTGCGGCAGCGAGAGCCTACCGCAGGGTCTCGTCGCAAGCCTGATGGTCGCGATGGTCTTGACCATCGCGACCATCTTTTTGGCTGCTCGCATAAGCTGTGGGTGGTCACCCACAGCTATGCGAGTGGTCAGGAGGCCGCTCCAATAATAGGTAGGAGGGTCCTGATTCAGAGCAAGTGCTCTTGTCAGAGCGTCCGGCTCTGAATCAGTCCCAGTGTCTTCTACAACTGGGACATCAAAGACGGGCAGGCTTTGAAATTCAGGGACCCAAGGATGAAGGCCGTAGACCACTTGGAATGGTGTTTGGTTCGTGGAGGAGTGGTAGGAGGCATTATGAGCAAATTCAGCCCACAGCAGCAATACAGACCAATTGTCTTGGGAAGATGTCATAAAAATCCTCAGGAAGGTCTCAAGGTCTTGAATTAACCCTCTCAGTGGAACCGTTGCTTTGTGGGTGATAAGCCGTAGAATAATTTAGCTTTACTTGCAATACAGAACATAAGGCTCTCCAAAATGTTGCTGTGAACTGAACACCACGGTCAGAGACAATCTCAGCAGGAAGACCATGGAGACGGAAAATATGTTGAACGAACAAATGAGCCAAGTCAGGGGCAGAAGGCAATTTCTTTAGTGGTATATAATGGACCTACGACCCAGATGAGATGGTAGTGAACCCTTGAGAATTTGGCAGATCCGTGACGAAGTCCATGGAGAGATGCGTCCACAGACGTGATGGAATAGGTAGTGGCAATAACTCACCAGCTGGTGCCTGACATGAAGATTTATGCTGGGCACATGAAGAAATAAATTCCAACACGTCTGCTTTCATGGATGGCCACCAATAGCCTCTCTTTAAAAATTCCAAGGTCTTCCGGATACCTGAGTGACCTGCAAAGCGAGAGGAATGAGCCCAGGTGAGGAGCTGCTTCCTTAACTCTGGGGCCACAAAGGACTTCCCTGTAGGAGGCTGTAACCGTAAGGTGGCAAAGACTCTTGACTCTAAAACAGGGGTATTTTGTTGATTCTCTGAGTTGTCATCACAGCGGAAAGATCTGGACAAGGCATCTGCCTTTTGATTAAGGGCTCCAGACTGGAATGTCAGGGTGAGCTGGAACCGAGCAAAAAATATTGCCTATCGGGCCACACGAGGACTCACGCACTGAAGATTCTTGAGGAATAGAAGATTTCTATGGTCCGTGAAGACAGTGAAGGGAAACTTGGCCCCTACCAGCAGGGATCTCCATTCTTTTAATGCTAACTTTACTGCTAATAGTAGTTGTTCACCAATTGCATAAAATTTCTCTCGGTAGGAGAAAATTTCTTGAAGAAACCACAGGGGTGAACTCGATTATCATCATAATGCTGGGAAAGAACTGCACCCACGGCCTCTGATGACGCATCCACTTCCACTAAAAACGGCCTATCCAAGTCTGGTTGGCGTAAGAGTGGAGCTGAAATAAACGCCTGTTTTAAAAGTTGGAAGGCAGTCTCTGCCTCAGGTGACCATAGGGCAGGGTTAGCGTCTTTTCAGGTCAACGCGGTAATGGGAGCCAATAATGATGAAAATCTTTTAATAAAATGTCTATAGTAGTTGGCGAACCCAAGCAATCTCTGGATGGCTTGCAAAGTTTGAGGACTGGACCAATCCAAAATCGCCTGCACTTTCTTGGGGTCCATTTCTAGACTGGAGCCAGAGATGACGTAACCAAGGAATGGCACACTGGGAACCCCAAAGACACATTTCTCTAGTTTGCAGTAAAGGTGGTTCTTTCTCAGCCGGGAAAATACTTCCTTCACATGTTTATGATGTTTTGTTACAGATGACGAAAAAATCAATATATCGTCCAGGTAAACTAGAACCGAGACGTACAACAGGTCCCGTAAAATCTCATTAACAAAGCCCTGAAACACGGCAGGGGCATTGCATAACCCAAAGGGCATCACAAGGTATTCAAAGTGTCCATCTCTAGTATTAAAGGCGGTCTTCCATTCATCGCCAGCACGAATGCGGATGAGATTATAAGCCCCTCTCAGATCAAGCTTTGAGGATATGATGGACCCTTTAACTCTGTCAAACAATTCTGTGATCAGGGGAAGAGGATACGGATTCTTAATCGTTATATCATTGAGGCCCTGGTAATCTATACAAGGTCTTAGGCCTCCATCTTTCTTGCCAACGAAAAAGAAGCTGGCTCCAGCGGGAGAGGTGGAAGGTCGAATAAATCCCTTTGCTAGGTTGTCCTGGATGTACTCTGACATGGCTTGAGTCTCAGGCACGGATAGAGGATAGGTGCGACCACGGGGTGGCATCTTGTCAGGCAGCAGCTCAGTAGGACAGTCCCATTCTCTGTGGGGAGGTAAGACATTCGCCTGTTGCTCGGAAAAAACATCAGAGAACATCTGGTACTCTTCGGGTATAGCTGGAGATGATAACGAAGCTGTCTTTCTTGCAGGTCGTATTTTGGGAAGACAGGATTTCTGACAGTCAGTTTCCCATGAAAGAATCTGCATTGAACACCAGTCTATCCTGGGATTATGTTGGGGTAACCAGGGTAGTCCTAAGATGATTTCTTGAGAAGCCTCTGGTATCACTAAGAACTTTAAAAACTCGGAGTGGAGTGCCCCAACACAAACTAATACTGGTTGAGTTTCCTTGGTGACTACTCATTTAGCTAGAGGATGTCCATCTACAGAAGTCAGAGAGATTGCGTGCTTGAGAGATGAACAAGAAATCTGTAGTTTATCAACTAGACTGGAAGTCATGAAGTTTCCGGCTGCTCCAGAGTCTAATAGAGCAGAGATGAAGACAGGTTTGGGCTTGAGATCCAAAGCTTAGGAAATCTTGAAATCTTTAGTATTTGGGGACGGGCACATAACTTCTAACTTGAGGTCCCCAGGGTCAGTTAGGAACTGGCGTTTTCCCGATTTACGGGAGCAGAAGGCCAGCAGATGACCCGAATCTCCACAGTATAGACAGAGGTTTTTTAGCATCCTTCTCTGACGTTCCTCTTTGGAGAGATGGGTTTGGTTCACCTGCATAGGCTCCTCATCTATAGGAGGATTCACCTGCATAGGCTCTTCATCTATAGGAGGATGGGGTGGACGGGTAGGCAAGGGAGACATAAATGACCTTTGCCGGTCAGTCCTGTGCTTTTCAGCCTGATGCTCTCTGAAGCGTAGGTCAATTTTGTTGCAGAGTGAGATCATATTCAAATTGGTAGGAAGCTCACGGGTAATCAGATCATCTTTTAATCGGTCGGACAGACCATGCCAAAAGGCTGAGGTGAGGGCCTCCTCATTCCACTTAAGCTCTGATGCCAAGATTTTAAACTGTACGGCATATTGGCTGACATGGTGGGTACCTTGTCTCAGGGTCATGATGCTGGATGATGCTGACACTGTGCATCCAGGTTCATCGAAAATCCTACTGAATGAAGATACAAAGTCTGTATAGTTATCCAGCAGTGAGTCTGAATGCTCCCAGAGTGGGGAGGCCCAATCCAGAGCCGAACCGGTCAGCAAGGACACAATGTATGCCACTTTGGTTCTAATGGTGGGGAAGTTATCAGGTTGTAACGTAAAGTGTATATCACACCGATTTAAAAAACCACGACAGCGCTGAGGATTGCCATCGAATTGGCTTGGCATAGGTAGGAATAGATGAGGGGATACCCTGGTCCCTGTATCACCAGGCACAGGAGGAGGTGAAGCTGCTGATACCCCAGGGGTGATTAACGAGGTTTGCAGATTATCTTGGCGTTTAGACATCTCCTGTAGGAACTGGGCCATTTGATGTTGCATAGCTTCCAGGTTTTTTAAATGACCAGCAATACAGCAAAATAAATCCACTCCAGACTCATGTTCCGTGGACGGATCCATGTGGCCAGTGCAAATTGTGAGGTTCTGAATTTGTTGTGGACCGAGAGTTGTGATAGGAGCAGACACAGAAGCAGACTTAAATGAAAAAGTGGAGTTTTTAATAAGTGACTTAGAAGACATGGGAATGGCAAATGAAAAAGTCCAGGCATAGCACTAAAGTGCACTTGATAACTGTAGTGGGGGTTAATGAGAAAATGTCCAGATAGTGACAGGCAGGAACAGTCCAGTATACAAGTATGGTGAGCCAAAAACAGAATGCAGGTATGATGAGCTGTAACTGAATGCAGGTATGGTGAGCTGTAACTGATGCAGGCAGAGGTAGTGAAGTCCAGCTGGGAGTGAAATGAAGCAAGGTGCAGGGAAACAGCAGGTTCAGGAACTCAGGCAGGTAAGAAGGTATATGGAGGGTGCAAGGTAAGTCCAGCAGGTTGGAGCAGGCAAGGTTCAGGCTAGGAGCGTATTACAAGCAGGCATGTAAGGCACAGGTACTCTCTCTCAGCCGCAGCTGAGAAACACGTTGCACTGGCAAAGGACGGAAGGCTCTGGACCTTCATAAATACTCAGTGCCGTGCTGTGACTGGCTGTAATGAGCACATGACCTACATGATTGGACAGCTGGAATCACATGGCCACAGGCAAGATGGCAGCGCCCATGCCAACGGAACAGAAACACCGCCAGACCTCACCAGGCCTAGTGACAATGTGCCCGCACAGAACCACGTGCAGCCAATGCCCCTCGCCAAATACCAGCACCGCTGCCAGAGACCACCAGCCATAACGACCTCACAGGTAATACCCGGTGACTACCATGCCGAGAAACCCTGGCCGTGACACATTAAAACTTTCCCCAACCCTATGCTAGCTGCAGATCATCCATCTGAGTATGGCCTCCAATGTGAGCAATTCACTATCTCTATACCCAACCCCCTGTAACCACCTAGGAACACCTAACACATTTCTAATACACTTCTTGGTGCAAGCATCTGAATCCGTACAGCAACCCAGTACGGACAACATAGGGATACATACAAAGACGAAAAACAATGTGCAAGAATAAAATTAAACACAAAAGCTCCAACAGAAAACCAACAAATTGGCCCCTACAAAAAACAATAAAACACATTGGCCCCCACAGGAAAAAACCCACACATTGGCCCCTAAAAAAAAAATAAAACAAATTGGCCCCCACAGGAAAAGAAAACACACTGGCCCCCGCAGGAAAAAAATAAAATCACATTGGCCTCCACAAGAAAAAATCTAAGGGTGGGCAGTGTATGTCCCTGGAGTCGGGGGGTTTGGTGGGTAGTATATGTCCCTGGCCTGTGGGGGGGTACTCTATGTCTAGGGGGCCAGGGGTTAAGGTATGATCTAGAGGTAGGCTGGGTTACAGGTATGTTCCAGAGGTGGGGATGGTAGTTAGGGTGGGTACTGTACTGTGAGGTCAGGGGGTAGGGCTGATTAGGAGCCAGTGCCTGAAGCACAAGCTCTATACACGCCGCTGGGGTCAGGATGGGAGTAGTAGTAGTGGAATGCAGGGGGCAGGATGGGAGTAGTATTAGTAGGATGCAGGGGGAAGGATGGGAGTAGTAGTAGTGGGATACAGGGGGCAGGATGGGAGTAGTAGTAGTGGGATACAGGGGGCAGGATGGGAGTAGTATTAGTGGGATGCAGGGGCAGGATAGGAGTAGTAGTAGTGTGGATCAGGGGCAGGATGTGAGTAGTAGTAGTTTGGATCAGGGTCACCTTCTCTCCGCAGCTCATGGGTCCCTTTCTCAGTGGTGACAGCAGCCTCACACAGTTTGCACAGCCAGAGTGAGTGTGACGGGAAAGCTCCTGCCACCTGTGTCCATCTCCTTTGGCTCCTACTCCATCAAAACTATACAGCTGCACATCCCTCTTGTCTCTGATTAGTCCACCTCACCTCCCGCAGCCCCAGGGGATGGCCCAACCATCCCGGACGGGGGCTGAATGAGTGGATATGTCACTGTAATGGTGGAGTCGTGAGCTTCTGGTTTGCAGCCCACAGTGGAACACAAATCCCGGAAACGCGGTAGCCTGCTGTGTGGACCAGCCCAGCAGAGGGGTTCATAGATGGTAAATATGTCTGGTTTACTATATCCCAGTTGTTTGCAGCTAGATGCTTAACTTGGTTATTAACACAAAGGGATCTCCTATATGCTACAGTCGGATATTGACCCTGACTTTATAATTATTTTCTGTGTACCATATTAATCAGTGGGGGAATAAGGTGATGTTTACTATAATAATAATAATAATAATAATAATAATAATAATAATAATAATAATAATAATAATAATAATAATAATAATAATAATAATTATAGCAATGATAAAATAATATAAATATATGATATGGGGTCAATGAATTTAGCCAATGTATTCATGGAGGTAGTTATGGCTGCCCGAACTCGCTCAAAATTGGTCGCAGCTCAGTAAAATTGAGCAAATTCGGTTTGAGAGAGGGCCGCGAGGGATGCAAGATCAGGTACTGTTGCCAGTGTTTCAACGCCATGTTAGCGGTCAACTCACACCCTTCACGGCTGTTTGGTTTGACCCATATATTTCATTTTGGAATTAATAAGGAAATCATCCAGAAGACTCAATACAGTGGCCGCAATCTTATATTTATTTATTTTTATATTCTCATATGATGAGTTAGACATTTGACCACTTTAACACCTATTAGGTATGTAATTATACTTTATGTAGTAAAACTGTTAAGTTTTTTTTGCTGTTATATAATATAAAATGTTGTTTAATATAATTATGTTACATCTTGAATGCTGCAGGAATAGTTTACTAGACTTTACATGGTGAATGAAAATGTTTTTTTAAGGCTTTGTCAATGGGCCATAGGTGTAAATTTGCCAATTCCACATTATTATTATTATTATCACATTTTATTTATAGGGCGCCACAAGAGGTCAGCAGCACCGTACATGCAGTAAAGGGTACACAGAACATTACATTACAATACAGTAACCAAATTATAAACAGAGCACAAGTAACAATTAGCAACACAATTCCCATACACAATACAGCTGGGAAGGTGAAGGCTGTCATAGAAGTGCTAGAGACGAAGGCTGTGAGACAGTGGAGAGGTGGACCCTGCTCCTAGGAGCTTACAATCTAGGGGCATCACAAATGCTATTTTTTTTTATGAACAATATAGTTAAAATGTATAGAATTTAATTTAAATTATTATTACTTACAAAATCCAAATAGATTAAGATGATGTGGAAAAACAGACTGTGGGAACAGGGATGACACAATATGAAGCTATAATGTGTGCAGGGAGTTGAAGGAAGGCATGCACATGAACATCTGGCATACAAATGAAAGTGTTAAGGAGAGGTCCATGCTTTAACATAGCATGGGGTTATGTAATAACAGGTACAGTTCCATAATTACTGACATTCCCTCCTAATTTCAGCATACGGGTTTTCTCTAAGTGCATCATTACTTAGATACTCAGTGAAATACAATAAGTATTTTATAACCGCTTGAAGTAAAGGAAGCATATTTGCTTTTATTTCATAATAAAAACTACAGTTGTGGTTTCAAGATAGTGTGTGGATGGTATGTACACAGAAACTGCATGGTGTACAGCTCTGTTGTTTAAAACACACATGGAATTTGTATGCAGGACCTTATGCACTTCAAAGACTGGTTTCTAGGTTACAGCAGAGGATGTTGTATATATGAAGCATTTCATTCTTCATAAATGAAAAACAGATGGTATTTGTTACAGTAACTCCAGATAAAATGGAGCTCTAGCACATTGTTATAAGACAATGAAAACAATATGAAATGAGATTGATTTAGATTTTCCCTAAATAAATATCCAACAACTGTGTGAAATGCTCTGTGCATGGGCAGAAAGTGATTATATGTATATGTGCCTAATTCTTGTATCTGGTTAGCAGTGTTCTTACCTAAGCCATACCTGCCGACTTTCTGGCTGCTCCTTCCGGGAGGGAGCAGCCAGATCGGCAGGACAGGGGGCATGGCATGGGCTATGGGGGGTGGGTGACAGGCACTAGTGGGCATGGCAGGGGCGGGGCCACGCGATCGCATCATTTTGGCTCCGCCCCCATTACACAATGGCGATAATATAGGCATTGTGAAGCAGGGGGCGGGGCCGAAATGACGCAAACCGCATCACCGCCATCCCCGCTGCGGAGGTTGCTAAGGTAATTGCGGGGGGTGGGGGGATAGCAGGGGTGGGCCGCAGCCCGGAGGATTGCCTGCCTTCCCGGTAGGTCGGAAGCGGCACCCGATTTTCAGGGGGCTCCGCCCAAATCGGGAGGGTAGTATGACCTAAGCCAATAACTGATTGTTTTCACAATTATGAAGTGATGCAGATTCGGATACAGACACATACAGTATATACATATGAGAAATATACATTTTTCCTCATTCAGAGTTTGACATAAACGCAAGTTGCTTTCCCCACAACTTGCTCTTTTTGTTACTGGGCATGCTCATTTTCTTTTCCAGAAGAACACATTTTTCTTTGGTGCGGGTTTTACCAGGTATGAACTAAACTGGTGAGGACATTAATGGAAACACTGCTAGGAAACAATTTACAAGAGCTTAAGCTATATGGACACAGTAGCAGGGTCATGTGTAACACATCTCGTTTTATTGCTAGGGTACTAATCAAAGTGGAGCTATAGATTTAGCTTATGTGAATTTATTAACCCTTTGACACTGTCCACACAGAAGACTAGTAGCTAAATTGAAACACTTGGGATTGGACTCAGGGATGGTTGAGAGAATAATACATTAATTGAAGTATAGATTAAATAGATTCTGAAGAATATTCCAAAGATATGGACTTGGACAAGCCTTGCGGCAGGTTCTAAACCAGTTGGTAAGTACTGTAAATCCAGGATTTATATTGTTGTCTATGTAAAATAGTTGATAGCAGGTCAGATGGTCTATTGCCAGGTAAAGTTGGCCAGATTTGCCTTTAGTAAATCTCAGATGTGCAAATCTTTTGAAGAAAAACTTAAAATCAACTCTTAGAAAATGTAACCCCATATTTCCAAAATATCCAAATTAACTTGGAGAGTATGAAACCTGAGGGAAAATTGCCTATATTCTAGGGAATATGATTACCATATAGCAACAGCAGGTGGATATAGGAGGCAATTCTCCCAGGTCTCTGCTGAAAGGCAGGTGAGTGAAACGTTTTCCTTTATTATTAACCTGCTGACACTAACAGTGAAGCCGCGCATGCCCAACAGGTTAGATCGTGCACAGGTCTCATGCACACAACCAGCTGGGTGGTGCTACAGCTCCACTGAACAGATTTTTGAAAGTTTACTGATTGCAATCCCACTAACTAGAACACATCAGGGTTAAGATTGTTTGTGGTTTGAAAATGAGCAGAATAATATCCACACTTTGGGGGAGATGTATCAAGCATTGTAAAGAGATAATAAGTGGAGCTGTTGCCTACAGCAACTATAGATCCCTGTGAAGTACTGTACTTTGTTCTTCAGGAGAATTGCCACCTACAGTAGCAAAAGCAGATGTGCAGACTACTACACACCTGGTGGTTGCTCTGAGAAACCTAATCTTTACTTGAGCACTAGGTTTGTATCTATCTATCTATCTATCTATCTATCTATCTATCTATCTATCTATCTATCTATCTATCTAATCTGTAGTTATCAGTTCTATCTTGCCTTGTTTGAGAGCCTGTTTTAGGGTGTCAAATGGATGACTGTATTGTCTGTAACACAAGAATCTTTGATGTGGACTTAAGGCCTGATTCAGACTTGGGAATAGAGGGCCTGATTCAGAGCCAGACGCTATTTGCGCTCGCTTGTTCAGAAAAAGGGGCCGGCTATTTAAATTGAGCGCTCGCTCTTTGCGGTCTGTTGACGCCTCTATGTCTGAGCGAGCGAACGAAACATGCGCTCGCTATTTTGTAAAGACGCCCCCTGGCCGCTCGCATCCTACGTCATCTCCACTATTTATTTGATTAATCGAGTACATCGAAAGGCGTCTGAACTGCTCGCAGTGCTTGTGGTTGGATTTTCCTACTGCAATCATGCAAGCAGTTCAGGCTAAGAAACAACCAAGTGATGTGGTCGATGACGCTGCTTTGTTAATTATGCACACCCTTAAAACGCCCGTTTTGACCGTTTGGCACGCCTGCGTTCGGATCTCCACTCCCTGTTTTCAAGCACCTTCCCCTGTTACCACCCACAAACGCCTCATCCTGTCACTCAAATTAGCAGGCACTCGCTATTTTGCGAGCGCTCGATTTCCGACCGCAATGACTGGTTGGCGCATGCGCATTACGACCCATACGCATGTGCAGTTGTACGAACATCGCTCGAAGCGAACGAGCGGCCGCTTACGAGCGGCTCTGAATCAGGCCCAGAGAGAGATATCTCTCTTAACTGATCATCTTGGTGAAACCATGCTGCACTGCAGGTGGAGCAGATTTAACATGTGCAGAGAGATTTAGATTTGGAAGGAGTGTTTCCAAACTGACATCTAAATTGTAGAGTTGTAATAAAGCTGTGCAGTATTTGTGGGCTACATGCAAAAGCAGCCAGTATTTACCCCACATGTAAAAATATGTATGTATTTACACCCCTTGCATTGCAATATGGTTTGTTCAGGTTCACAGTTGAGAGAGATATCTCACTCTATTCCCAAGTCTGAATCAGGCACTTAGGGCCGTATTCAATTAGTTGCGATAAGCCATTTTTGGCGAAAAGTTTCCGCCGATGACGTCATTTCGCCAGGTGGAAACTTATCCCCCTATTCAATTCCAAAGATTTTTTCACCGAAGCAAAAAGCCTGCGCCTTGTAACCAGCGGAAAAGATTTGCCTCTGAATGGAGGCGGAAAAAAGTGCAAAATTGGGGGTTTGGGGTACAAAGTTGCGGGAACCCACCAGCAGCCATGGGACAATGGGCCAGATTCAGAGCCGGACGCTCTGACAGAGCGCTCGCTCTGAATCAGGGCCGACTTTCTGTTATTTTAGTGCGGCCTCCTGGCCGCTCGCATAGCTGTGGGTGACCACCCACAGCTATAACGAGCGGCCATGATGATGGTCGCGATGGTCAAGACCATCGCGACCATCGGGCTTGAGATGAGACTCTTGTGGTAGGTTCTTGTTGCCGCAAACCCAAGAGTGCTTTCAGCTCTAACAGAGCCGAAAGCACTCCCACTGACATCACTTGTGATGTCACTTGTGATGCCAGTGGGGCAGACCCCAGACGGTAGGCCCATGGGAATGCCTACGTCTGGACAGCCACGCCCCTGGCATGCCCACCAAAAGGGGCGTGCTGTCCCTCAACATCGACAGCACGCCCCCTTTGGTACGAGACCCGGAGCGACGGTTTGCCCGTCGCTATCCGGGTCTTGTGCATGCGCATGACGGAGCTGGCTCCATCGTGCGCATGCGCACTGGGCCACCATCAACCCGCTTGCGAGCGCATAGCGCTTGCGAGCGGGTCTGAATCAGGCCCAGTGCCCCAAAGGTAAACCGTGTCAAAAAAAGATTCAAAGTACTTTCGTTTTGGGGGCGAAAAAACAAAGTTGGGGGACAAACTTAAAAACTAGCGAAATAGACTCCAGGGGGTCCCACAAGTGTGCCCCAGATAATTTTTTGTTTGCAGGTGTTTGCATAAGGTGCGTTTTTTAAAACATCACTTTAGCGATTTTTAACCATGCTTGCACCGATTTTCATGTACCCCAAATTTTCTGGGACTACTTATTTTAGCCAAAAAAAATCCTAAATGCTGTTCTTTACCACTTGTGCAAAGACGCTAATTAGCAGCAATTTAGAGCATTTCACCACCCCAAATACCTTCAGCAGGGCTAATTGGGGGTATCTATAGTGATCCACATGTCAGTGCATCTTTTGGGGGGTATCAGGCTGATTTCACCAAATCTGACAGCACTTTTCACCTGGAATGCGTTTTCGCTTCCTTTGCAATTGAATAGGGCGAAAAGCGGGGATGAGCGCGATACTTTTCCGGAGGCAAAACCAGCGATGTCGGCGGAAAGTCCGGCAGGTGAAAAGTTCAGGACTTTTCACCGGCAATTGAATATGGGCCTTTATAGCCAGTTTTGTGGGATCATGTGATGCCTAGTAAATATTCCTGAATCTGGCTGTGATTAGAAGGGATTTTCTGTCCTTGATGGTTTGCACTTTGTATTATGCATTTATTTAAATGTATATATTTTGTTGGTGTATAGAGACTGATTAATAGTCTGCATTTTTTTTATGCATTTTTCTATGTTTACGTTGGTGTATGCAAATTAATGTGACACCCTTCTTGTTTGAACCTACTGTGTACAGGGGCTTCTTACATACAGCATTTTAGCCTTGATAAAGACCCATAGAGAGTTGAAATGCGTTGGCGGCAGATTCTGTGAGTCTTTCTTCCACTGAGAAGGTCTCTATCCAGGAGTGTACAGCATGGCTGTCTTGGTGTTATCCCAGGTCCAGGACTTTTATGCCTATTGTATTTGCAGAGTTACCATCACACCCTGGTAGGAGTACCTTTGCTTACTCCAGTTGGGGATTGTAGCAGATTTACAATTTTTATATGGGTTTATGAATAAATTTAGACCTAAGATAATGCACTAGAAGTTGCTATTTGTCATTTTCATCCCCTGCATGATACCATTGTGACCATTGAGAGAAGGGAGAGAGGAAGTTTTTCATATGTATCACCTGTTTACTTTGATGTGCCTTTACAAAGAAGTACTGTAACTTTTTATTGGATGGACTGTGGGGGACATGTAAGAAGTGGTGTTACCTGTAATTCCACTAACTGTGCATGTTATGTGCTACAGTTACCACATCCCTGCATCTACTAATGTAGGGAAGTGAGCAGAATGATGGGGGTGCTATGCACCCCTGTCATTATCAATGCCACTTTTAACTAGATAGGACTCCAATATGGTTTGGCAAGTTATGAACGGTCAGTGGCACTGACCATTTTGACAGCTACAGCTCTCATTACCACACTCACACAGCACTGTCCCTGGCAGTCAGTTCCGAAAGCCAGGGATTGTGCACACAAAAAATAATAAAGTTTTTTTTTCCAAACAGCTACTGGGAAGTTTTGACCGGTGCATCTGTTGGAATCCCTGCAAGCGTCGGTCAAAGCAGCCGCAAGAGGGAGAGTGAGATTTGACAGAGAGTGAACACTCTCCCTCTTTGTCAAATTAACTTATAATACATCTGTGCGGTATCTAGAAATGCCTTACTACGATAATGGACGAGGCAGGAAAAAACACTTAACGAACACATGTTCATACATCTCCCCCTCTGTTCCCCATATATCACTCTTCCACAATTTTTTTGTCACTCTTATTTATATTTATTTAGAAGGTATCACACATGATATTTTTCTTTTATTTACATATATATCTTGTCACGGCTTGGCGTGCGCTTGGGCCCGGAGTGGAGTTGGATGAGGAATGAGGACTTGTTTGCTGGTACTTGAAGGCAGCCGGCCTTAGGGGAGTATGACTCATGAAGCAGTGGCACGCGACGGGATCAGAACCAGGCTGCGAGACACTGGCGGAACTTAGAGACCCGGGGTAGGCTGGGTATAGCAGGTAGACGGGATCAGGAGATAGGTAGTAACAGGAGCAAACTGCACCAAGGCTGAGAGGGGAGTCTGCAGAAACACACTGGTACTGACACTTTAAATGAGCAAAGGAGCACAGAGAACTAGCTCACAGCATACGCTGTGATAGACGTTGCACTGGCAACTAAAGAGCCTCTGGACAGCCCTTTAGTACCCTCAGGTAGTGCAGGATTGGTTGCTAGCCTCCCCAGCCCAGACTGAACCTGATTGGCCAGAAAAGACATGTGACCCAAATCCAAGATGGCCGCACCCAGTGGTCACAGCATGGAAGCTCTGCCAGTCTCAGCCCCTCTCACCTGCCTCCAGATGGAAGCCCTTGGTCTGCGGAGACTCACAGCACCCAGCGCTATTCTCCAGGAACCTGCACCTCTGCTGGAAACACCATGCCACAGCGCCTGGAGCGGTAAGCGCCGCGATCTCAGCAGCCTGTCACCCCTGGTCGTGACAGTACCCCCTCCTTTAGGAGTGGCCTCTGGACACTTCTTCGGTTTACCAGGATTCTCAGAGTGAAGCTTAAGCACTAGGCGAGGAGCGTAGACATCCTCAGCTTTCACCCAGCAACGTTCTTCGGGACCGTAACCTTTCCAATCCAGTAGATATTGGAGTTGCCCATAACGAAAATGAGAGTCCAGGACCTGTTTGATCTCGAACTCTACACCCCGCTCAGTCAAGACTTTGGGGAAGCGTGGCAGAGTCTTGCGAAAGCGATTCAGGATGAGAGGTTTCAGCAGGGAAATATGAAAGGAATTTGGTATTTTGAGGTAGGACGGAAGTTTTAATTTATAGGCTACTGGATTGATCACTTGAACGATGGGAAAAGGACCGATGAAACGAGGAGCAAATTTCATAGACGGCACTTTAAGGCGAAGATTCCGAGTGGATAGCCATACTAAGTCACCTGTTTTTAGGTTGGGCACCGCTCTCCTTTTTTTGTCCGCTGTTAATTTATATCGAAGAGAGGCTTTTTGTAAGGAGGAATGGACCTGAGTCCAAATCTGAGACAATTTCTGTAGGGTGGAGGTCACTGCTGGTACATTGAAGACTGGCAATTCTTGAAACTCTGGTACTCTGGGATACAGTCCAAAAACTACAAAGAATGGGGTTTGCCCCGTAGATGAATGATAGGAGCTGTTATGGGCAAATTCAGCCCAGGGTAAGGTGTCCGCCCAGTTGTCTTGTGATGAAGACATGTGAATTCTTAAGAAAGTCTCAAGGTCTTGATTGACCCTCTCTGTAGACCGGTTAGACTGAGGATGGTAAGCTGTTGAAAAATTCAGTTTGATTTGAAAGATAGAACATATAGCTCTCCAAAATCTGGCTACGAACTGTACCCCTCTATCAGAAACAATCTCAGTTGGAAGTCCATGGAGACGGAAGATGTTGTCGATGAATAACTGAGCCAACTCTGGAGCAGACGGCAACTTCTTGAGGGGAACGAAATGAACCATTTTGGAGAAACGATCCACTACTACCCAGATGGTGGTAAACCCATTAGAAACAGGTAGATCCGTTACAAAGTCCATGGAAAGGTGTGTCCAAGGATGGGTTGGTACTGACAGAGGTAGGAGTGTGCCGGCAGGAACCTGTCTGGATGTTTTATGTTGAGCACACTGTGGACAGGAGGTGATAAAAGCTTCAATTTCCGACTCCATAGCAGGCCACCAGTATGATCGTTGCAGGAATTCCAAGGTCTTGCGTATGCCCGGGTGTCCGGCAAAACGAGAGGTATGAGCCCACTTCAAAAGCTGCTTGCGCAAATCTGAGGCCACAAATGTCTTCCTGGGAGGAGGTTGAATGCAAGTGGTAGTGAATACTCTGGAGTCTAGAACTGGAGTTTCCTTATGACTTTCGGAAGATGCGTCGGAGGAGAGTGATCGAGAGAGGGCATCTGCTTTTTGATTTAGTGACCCTGGGCAAAAAGTTAAAGTAAAATTGAAACGAGAAAAAAATATTGACCATCGAGCCAGGCGGGAACTCAGGCACTGAATATTTTTTAGGTATAGGAGATTCCGATGATCTGTATAAACGGTGATGGGATACATCGCGCCCTCAAGAAGATAACGCCACTCTTCAAAAGCTAGTTTCACAGCCAATAATTCCTGCTCTCCAATGGGATAATTCTTTTCTGCTTGGGAAAATTTCTTTGAGAAGAAGCCACAGGGATGAAACTTGCTATCCTCGAGTTTCTGGGATAGTACTGCCCCTACCGCTTCAGAAGAGGCGTCTACCTCAAGAAAGAATGGGTAGTTAATGTTGGGTTGTCTCAGCACGGGGGCGAAAATGAAGGCTTGCTTTAAGAGTTGAAAGGCAGTTTCAGCCTCTGGAGGCCATCGGGATGGATTTGCCCCCTTGCAAGTTAGGGCAGAAATGGGTGCCATGAGAGTGGAAAATCCTTTGATAAACCTTCGATAATAATTTGCGAAGCCCAAAAATCTTTGTACTGCCTTCAAAGAATTCAGACGAGACCAATCCAATATTGCCTGAACTTTCTGGGGATCCATTTCAAGGCCGGCACCTGAAACGATGTAACCTAAAAAGGGAACTGAGGGAACTTCAAATACGCATTTTTCAGCTTTGCAGTACAGGTGGTTCTTTCGTAGGCGAGTTAACACCTCCTTGACTTGGGATCGATGTCTGACAATGTTGGAGGAGAATATCAGAATATCGTCGAGGTATACTACCACAGAGATATATAATAAGTCCCGAAAGATCTCATTCACAAAGTTTTGGAACACAGCAGGAGCGTTACAGAGACCAAAAGGCATTACCAGGTATTCAAAATGCCCATCTCGAGTATTGAATGCTGTTTTCCATTCGTCCCTGGCTCGTATCCTAATGAGATTGTAGGCTCCTCTTAAATCCAGCTTGGTAAAAATAGTAGCACCTTTTACTCGATCGAAAAGTTCAGTAATGAGGGGTATCAGGTAGCGATTTTTGATGGTTATATCGTTTAAGCCCCTGTAATCGATGCAAGGACGCAGGCCTCCATCCTTCTTAGATACAAAAAAGAATCCTGCCCCTGCTGGTGAGGAGGATGGTCGAATGAACCCCTTTTGCAGGTTCTCCTGGATGTATGCTGACATGGCTTCAGTCTCGGGTAGGGAGAGTGGGTAAGTACGACCTCGCGGAGGAGTTTTGCCAGGAATCAACTCAATAGGACAGTCCCACTCCCGATGAGGAGGCAGAATATCGGCTCTGGTCTTACAGAAGACATCGGAGAAGGAGCGATACTGGTAGGGAATTGGAGTAGTGGTTGCAATGTAACTACCTTTGACGGGTTTGATTTGAGGAAGGCAGGATACTTGACAAGTCTCTCCCCAGGACAAGATCTGCATGGTGCCCCAGTCAATATTGGGGGAGTGCTTGCGTAACCAGGGGTATCCAAGGATGACCTCATGGGAGGCTTTGGGAATTACTAGGAATCGGATAGTTTCAGTGTGGAGAGCTCCGATACGAATTGGCACAGGAAGGGTACGTTGAGAGACGATTCCATTGGTAATCTGAGTGCCATCTACAGCAGATAGAGTGATGGTGTGGTCGAGAGAGGAGACAGGAAGCCGGAGCCTCTGGACAAGTTCAGCGGTGATAAAATTTTCAGCGGCCCCTGAATCGAGGAGAGAAAGAACAGTTTTAGAACCAGTGGAGATCTCAAAAGTAATGGAGAGGGTAGATTCATTTTTTGACGGAGACGGAGACATCACTCCTAACCTGGTGTCTCCGGCACAGATTAGGATCGGGAGTTTCCCGGACGACGTGGGCAGGCTGCAACCATATGACCGGTCTCCCCGCAGTACATGCATAGATTTTCTCGTCGGCATCTTTGCCGTTCTTCTACCGTGAGGCGGGCCCGGTTAATCTGCATGGGTTCGTCACCCGCAGGTTCAGACGGAGGGAGGGTTGGAGTAGTGGTCGGCCGGAACCTAAAGCGATCTCCTCTAGTTTTTTCACTCTGGCGTTCTCTGTACCGCAAATCCACTTTATTGCAAAGGGAGATAAGCTCATTGAGGGTAGCCGGCGGATCACGAGTGGCGAGGTCATCTTTTATGCGATCTGTCAATCCATTCCAAAAGGTGGAAGTCAGGGCTTCTTCATTCCATTTTAGTTCCGAAGCCAGCGTTTGAAATTGAATGATATACTGACTGACTGGTCGGTTCCCTTGGCGAAGTCGCAGGATTTCCGTCGCCGCGGAGGTTGTTCTGCCGGGCTCGTCGAAAATCCTCCGGAAGGACGTGAGGAATCCAGAGTAGTTGTCTAGTAACGGGTCGGACCTCTCCCAGAGAGGCGAAACCCAGTCCAGGGCAGAACCGGTCAGTAGAGACACTATATATGCCACTTTGGATTTTGGAGATGGAAAGTTCGCAGGCTGTAGTGTGAAGTGGACGTCACACTGGTTGAGAAACCCTCGGCACAACTTGGGGTTCCCGTCAAACTTATTGGGAGTTGGAAGGTGCAAATGAGATGGTGCAGGTGGAACAGGAACAGCTGGAGCTGCTGGCTGGTTGGTGGCGGCAGGCAAATTAACAGTAACCAGGGAAGCCTGACGAAGAGACATTTCCTGCAGGAACTGAGCCATTTGGTGCTGAGACGCTTCTAGTCCCTCTAGGTGACTGGCGATACCCTGGAGCAAGTCGGCCCTCAGATCCTGTCCACTGGCCGAATCCATCTGGCCAGTGCAAACTGTCACGGCTTGGCGTGCGTTTGGACCCGGAGTGGAGTCGGATGAGGAATGAGGACTTGTTTGCTGGTACTTGAAGGCAGCCGGCCTTAGGGGAGTATGACTCATGAAGCAGTGGCACGCGATGGGATCAGAACCAGGCTGCGAGACACTGGCGGAACTTAGAGACCCGGGGTAGGCTGGGTATAGCAGGTAGACGGGATCAGGAGACAGGTAGTAACAGGAGCAAACTGCACCAAGGCTGAGAGGGGAGTCTGCAGAAACACACTGGTACTGACACTTTAAATGAGCAAAGGAGCACAGAGAACTAGCTTACAGCATACGCTGTGATAGACGTTGCACTGGCAACTAAAGAGCCTCTGGACAGCCCTTTAGTACCCTCAGGTAGTGCAGGATTGGTTGCTAGCCTCCCCAGCCCAGACTGAACCTGATTGGCCAGAAAAGACATGTGACCCAAATCCAAGATGGCCGCGCCCAGTGGTCACAGCATGGAAGCTCTGCCAGTCTCAGCCCCTCTCACCTGCCTCCAGATGGAAGCCCTTGGTCTGCGGAGACTCACAGCACCCAGCGCTATTCTCCAGGAACCTGCACCTCTGCTGGAAACACCATGCCACAGCGCCCGGAGCAGTGCGATCTCAGCAGCCTGTCACCCCTGGTCGTGACATATCTGTATGGAGATCTAAGGACATTCATCAGTTCAAGGGGGGAATTTTTCTATCTGGTGTTCCTATAAGAGACATTTGAAGAACTTTTATTAAACATTGATTCATCCAGTTTATTTCTAGAGACTTTTCATCACCTATCTTGGGTGTTCATTCCTTGTTATATTTATTTGGACTTATTTTCTAGCTCTCTCGTTTCCACCTCATTTATTTGTTCTATTAAGAGTGAGGTATGAGTATGTGACTGTGGGAGTAAATGTAAAGGGCCCACCACCTGTCTTGGGATGATCTTTAAAATTGAAAACGGGTATCCAATTGGTGCCAACTCTGGGTTATGGTTTCTGTTGGCTGCGGACAGAATGTAGTTGCCTGCTACAGGCATAGCCATAGCCTCTGATGAAATCCTCCTAAGGATGAAACACGTTAGGGAACAATATTGGTTGAACTTCTGAGGACCAGTTGTAGCAGCATATGCACCTCTTCCAACCCAGCTATCACTGTGCCTCTTTCACGAGACACCACAGGCATTAATGGCGGGTGCTCTAATCACCACGGGATAAGCACAGCAGCCTCGTCTCCAGCTAAAGGCAGAGTCCCTTATTAACAATGGGGGAGCAGCACGGCATTTTGGAGCGGCCTAAATTTCACATCCGCAGCTGTGAGTGTCCATATGACATTACTCGCAAGCACCCGCTGTCAGTGAGGTTATCGGGGAGCCTGTTTTTAAGAAGAGAACTTTCTCCTCCTATAAAATATATTGGAGTGGAGATAACAATCTCTGTTTAGCTGGACGCGGCTGCAGGTATACATACATACACACATTTATTTTATTTTCCTAACAGAACTGGAAGATCTATTTATTGCTTCCTATAAACTTGGATACATGTTGATATAAATCACAAGTCGGAACATCATTGCAGCTGCAACTAGAGACATTGGCCCTGATTCAGAGCCGGATGCTCTGACCAGAGCGCTCGCTCTGAATCAGGGCCCACCTCCATAATTATGGAGCGTCCTCCTGGACGCTCGTATAGCTGTGGGTCACCACCCACAGCCTATACGAGCGTGCAGGTTGATGGTCGCGATGGTCTTGACCATCGCGACCATCGCCACTGCGAGCCGGAGCCTGCGGTTGAGTTTCTCAACCGCAAGGCCCGGAGTGATTTTGGCTCTATCAGAGCCAAAATCACTCCCACTGACTTCACTAGTGATGTCAGTGGGCCGGCTTCTGACGGTAGGCGTTCCCTTGGGAACGCCCCCGTCTGGGAGGCACACCCCCGGCACGCCCACCAAAGGGGGCGCGCTGTCAATCAACATCGACAGCACGCCCCCTTTGATCAGACACAACGAGCGAAGGAAAGTCCTTCGCTCGTCGCGTCTCGCGCATGTGCACGACGGAGCTCCCTCCGTCGTGCGCATGCTCAGTGCACACCATCGACCCACTTGCGAGCGGACAGCCGCTCGCGAGTGGGTCTGAATCAGGCCCATTGTTTCTTTTAGGTGATATTTTATTACCACCACCCAGCCCAATTGAAACTATGAACCCAGTACTGTGTCAAAGGATTATTTCTCTTTTACTGTTCTATGTATGTTGCATTTATAAATTGTATTATCATGCTTAATTTATTTTTTATCTTTCATTATTTATTTAGTTATTGATTGACCTAATAAATTGCTACTGGCATATTTGCATTTTTATTGATTTATTTGCTAATATTTTTTAGTTGCTTAACTGGTTTAATTTCACAATTATTATTAAGGGATTATCAGATACCCCTTTAGTGCTGTATTTGTTTTGGTTATTTATTTGTGGTTTCTGCTGGCACAGCGGCTAGGTGTATCTGTCCCTTTCTTTTTTATATATTTCTAATTTTATTATTTATTTTTTAAATTTTTTGTTCCATAGCGCCACAGGTTATTCTCTTCTTTTTTTGTTGCTCATAGCCAGGGAAGGAGATATATGCTTGGACAGGCACCTGGGATATTTTTTCCTCAGAAAATTTTTAGTTTTTCTTTATGTAATTGACTGTATGAAAAATACCTGCCTGACAGTTTGATAATATCACATCAGAGACATGTTTTTCCACAGATTCTGAGGTAAAGTTTTGGTGTGTTTATATAGAACAACTGTAATTAATTCCTATGAGAAAGTAGCTGAAGCAGAAATTGACATCAGCCTATTGTATGGCTTTTTGTAGTTCATATAAAATTGCAAATGGAGAGAAATGTTTCTGTCACAGTCACTGACATTGGATTCTCTATCAAACATCGCTGGAAGAAAATCTGCTCAGTGAAACTGTAGCACCTCCCAGCTGGTTGTGTGCATGTGAAATGTGCATGACATAACCTGCTGGGCAGATGCAGCTTCACTGTGTTGGCAGCAGGGGCGTATCTATAATGGGTGCAGGGTGTGCGGTTCACACGGGTCCCCATACTTTGTCATACTTACCTCTCCAAAGTCCCACGTCGGGTCTCCCAGCGCTGTTCAACTGCCGGAAAATGCCCGCCGCGGCCATTTTTCCAGTGTTTTGCGCATGCGCTGTGAGAAGATCGCCGGGAAAATGGCGGCCGTGCCAATTCCCTGGTGATTTGTGCATGCACAATAGACCCTGGGCACACTATACTACCCAGAGTCTAATGATTCCACACTATAGTACCCCGGAGTGAGAGGAGGGGGCCCGAGACGGGGGATGCACACGGACCTCCTCCTCTCTAAGACACCCTTGGTTAGCAGAGGAAAAACTTTCACTCCCCTACCTTTCAGCTGAGAAATGGAAGACTTGCTCCCTACACCCACCTGCTGTTGCTAGGTGTCAATTCCCCCCCCCCCCCCCGACGTACAAATATGTAAAGCTTGCAGCAGTGAAAGGAGAGGGGAAAAGTAATAAATGCTTTCAAATACATTGAGGTATTTTTAACAAGGCATAGGATGAAGAGATGTATTAAGGTGCGTACACACGGTACGATTACAATGCATGATATGAATGGTAATGATATCGAGCATATCGTTATCATTCATATCGTACATTGTTCAGTGCCTCCAACCCACCAATGACCTGCAATGAGCGGGTACGTATGGACAATAAAGATATCGTCCATCGACCGTGCATGCAGGCCAACCTGGTCGATATCAACCAGGTTACTATAAGGTCCCGCGATCATTGATCACAGGTCACTAGCCAACGTTGGTGGGTTTGTGGTGTGCTGGATGATAGATATCGATCATCCAGCACACCCAGGAGATCGTTCAACAATATCCTTATCGTTGACGATCGTCCCGTGTGAATGCACCTTACAACAACAAAGGTAAGCACTAAACCTTGAGGATAGCAAATATAGGGGAATCTGAGGAAGAACCAATAGGTGTTGCTATAGGTACTAGCAGTGTGTGAGGTCAGTCAACATTATGGATAATTTAACCAGGTCTTAGGTTTATTAACCAGACAGAACAGGTTGCAGGAGAACACAGGGTTAATGCTGGTATGCCCTGTAGACATGTAACAGATCTAGCCAGGAATGTATGAGGTAATGCAGGTGTTATGTGGACAAATGGGACCACACCACACCACGCACAAAACAGTGGTGGCAGTGCAGTATGCATCCACTTACAGTGATGTTACACAGTGGAATACGCAAGGTCTCTCCTCTATATGAGGGCCATCTCTCTGTGGAGACTCTCAGGGGCATGTCCTTCCTCTATGGAGAACAGAGCTGAAGATGCACAATAATGCTGTGCATGCTCAGTAGCGCAATGGAGTTTGAGGCTGCAAAGTGATGCGCCTCTGGCGCTCTTGGGTCCTGACACTAATGGGAGACAGTACAGGGCGCTCTCCTCCAACACTCCCCTCGCTCAAGGCTGTTTCTGGTTACTGTAACATCAAGACATTCCACATTTTGGAAGGTACATCTGTAGCCAAATATACAAGATGGCATGAACAAACATACTGCAGCATAACACCTCAACATTTCAAATGCATTCCAGTTCACATTCTTCAAGAAGGGCATTCAGCAGATATGATGTCAAACTTTTGGTTAACTTATCAGCAAGGTTCTCCTCACTAACTACATACTTCACACTGACTAAAGTGCTATCTACCATCTCTCTTATTAAATGGTTTGTTATAGCAATGTGCTTAGAGTGACAATGATATTTGGGAATGGAATACAAATTAATTGCAACTTTATTCTTACATTCAAGGCTGATGGTATCATCTGAACTAATGCAAAGTCTACTTCAACCACAAAGCATCTTTGGCTGTTTCTGTGAGTGCCATGTACTGAGCCTCAGTGGTAGACAAGACAATAGTAGGCTATTTCTGCTAGCCCAGCTGATGGCTGCACCTGCCAACACAAACAGGTATCCAGTGTAGGAATGCCTATCGTCCTCATCTGTTCCCTGGTCATCATCACAGAAAGCTTCAAGATCCGAACTTCCAATTATTTTTAATCTTTAGTTTCACAGAACCTGTAGTCTTCAGGTATCTATGTGCAGCTACTCACCTGCTGGTAGTCTCGTTACCTGACCTCAGCCTGATGGCCCAATCACAGGAGACCTCTCCCTTCATTAGGGATTCTAGTCAGTTCCTGCCTGCCGGTGATATTACTAGTTCCTGCCCCTAGTGGAGGTTCATGTGGTCACTGCACGCTGTGCAGTTCCTTGCTCCTTAACCTTTGTTCCTGTGTCCTGCTGGATTCTGCCTGTTCCCGTGTCCATTCCTGGTACATGTTTGTGCCTTGCCAAGACCCTCCAGCTTACCTTTTGTGTCACCTCTGGTTTGTGTCCAGTCCAGCGTGTACCTACATCTGCCTGCCAGTTCAATCATTTCAAGTACTGATTCTGCTACAAACTCCAACCTGCATTCATCTGTCAGTTTAACCATATCACATACTGGTTCTTTTAGAAGCTCCAACCTGCATTCACTTGTCAGTTCAACTATATCAAGTACTGGTTCTGTTACAAACTCCCACCTGCATCCTGAGTAGCTGGTCTGCCACAACCAAATCCATTTCCAGCATTGCAGGTTCAACAGTATTCTCACATGCATCCTGAGTAGCTGGCCTGCCTCGATCAAATCCATTTCCAGCATTGCAGGTTCCACAGTATTCCCACCTGCATCCTGAGTAGCTGACCTGCCATAATCAAGTCCATTACTGCTTCAGCATAATTCCAGCCTGCATCCAGAAAAGCTGGCCTGCTACTATCAGATCTACACATCCTTTCTGGTTTTTTTGTGTTTATCCACCTGTGCCAGTTAATTGCAAGTCTTCAGACCATCAAGCCAGTTTCCCAGCAGCAGACTCTAGCACACACCTGCATCTGTTAGCATCTGCTATTAACCCCTGCCTTGCTTGCTGCTTTACTCCAGGTAAATTATTCTCTGTGGATCCCTGCCTATTGCATGAGCCCCATCAGCGAGCTCTAGGGGTCTCATGCAAATAGTGCAGGTACATTCATAACACCCGGATGACCAATGATATATGGTATTGGATCCATTTGCTTGAATCTTTCATAATATAAAGACTATTATTTACAAACATTAGTGGACAAACAGACACTTGAATACACTACGGATAAAACATACAATGGAAGTAGACTTACATATTATGCACCATTGATCATGATGTGAGTTGCAAGCATACTCGTCATTACCATTCTACAAAGATGGACATTGTGGACCAGCAAATAAACTATTTGATGGAAAGTATAAAGTTCATATTGGAACACAATTATTTTTGGTAAAATGGCACTTTCTATCTCCAACAAAGAGGCACAGCAATGGGCATCTAGCTACGCAAACCTCATTGTGGCAAAATGGGATGATGACTCAATCTGGAATAACAACACCTACAGAAACAATCTCATATGTTGGTACAGATATGTTGCTTATGAACTCAAATACCATCAATTTAGAATTCATTACCACTACAAGTAAAATGGTAATCTTTATGGATTTAGTAGTATTTGTAAAAGACAATACCAATCATACAAGGACTTATATCAAATATGTCAATGGTAACAATATGCTATATCAACAAGCAACAATCATCATCACAAATAGATTGAAAATATACCTGGATGACAATTTAGGAGAGTTAAGAGGAACTGCACAGAAAATATTGTCTTCCTTCAACAGAGGTTTCTTCCAAAAGGATACAAAGAGTCCTTTCTTCCAGAAAAACCTACAAAGTTTCAAAATTAAATAGAGGGGACCTCATACAATACAGATGGAAACAAGAACATGAAGAGATGAAAACATCATTCTTCACTCAATACAATAGCAACCATAAATTAATAGAAGACATTTTTGACAAATATTGGCACATACGGGTTGGATACTGGCATGCGATAGCCCAGCCGTCAGAATCCTGATGCCGTCATCCCAACACCTGTTACTAAGTATCCTAACCCTCCCCCTAACCTTCCCTCCATGCTGCCTAAACCTAACCCTCTCCCCCTAGTGCCTAACCATAACCCTCCCCCTAGTGCCTAACCCTAACCACTAACCCTCCCCCGTTGGGATGCTGGTACTGGGATTCTGACAGGTGTTGGCATTCTGGCGCTGGCATTCTAAGCCCAGGCATCCCAGATGTTGGTATTATTACTATATCCTGCACATACTCCTTTTAGATGAAGAACTAAGAAAGAACATTCTGAAAAAAAATGAAAATTATATACAGAAAGGCCAGAAATCTGAAACAAGAACTGACTAGCAGCTTGATTCTAATGGAGGAAACATCAACAAGAAATAAGTGCTTCCACTGCTGCCTTAAATGCATTGCTTGCAGAAATCAGTGCTCTTGTAGCACAAAAACCCAATCTAGAATTCAAGTCAAATCAAACAGATAAAAAATACAAAATAAGTGAACATACAGTAACAGAGTGAAAACAAAGGAGTAATATATTTATTAGAGTGTCCATGGGGTATGCTGTATGTCAGCCAGACAAAAGGAAAGATAAGAAAAGATCAGGAAAGATAAGGATAGCCAAAAATGTCTACAATATTAAGAAAGGTTTCAATGCCCATAGTGTACATTTTCTTGAAGTCCATAATAAAAATCAAGCAGGATTAACATTTATGGCTATACAAAAAGTGATCCCAAATTGGAGAGGAGGATATTTCATTACAATCCTCAAAGGATGTGAAACAGAATAGATTTATAATTTGAAAACTTTGAGACCGTCTGGTTTGAACATCGACATTGAATTAAATGCCTGTTTATGACATTTTACCATAAACTATATTCTGAATTTAACACCCTTTTATACATCTTTTAGTTTTTACACATAACACTTTCTAATACACTCCTAAAATAAGTGGCATCAAAGAAAAATGCTTTTGCAAATTTTTATATAATTTGTAAATAAAAATCTTATTTTTACCATGGAAACTGTATTAACATCAGCTTACCACTCTTTTTTAGTAAATTCTGGTCAACCAGTTCTGGTTTTTAGTCTAAAACAATAAAAAAAAAAATCAAATTCTTGTGTATATAAAGAATAATTTCCTGTTCAAGCATTATGCTTGACAAAATACCATATGGTACAAAACACGTTGGAGACCATGCAATGACTGCCATCAACATCACGTGGGGAATGGTCGGAAACTGGAGTGACATCATCAATATTGGCCGCTGCAAACATACCCACAGTGAGGTTCAAGGCAGGAGCTAAAGAAGAAGCACTGCTGTAGAGGAACAAGATAGGGACATTTAGGGAAAGATCTTTGCCCACCAACCCGGACTCCTCTATATCTACCGGAGCTTATTGGACATTACCAAATGTACCAGGACCTCACTACATATCTCAAAAGAGTTGATAAACATTACTACTTAATCAATATTTTCCACAGGTGCCACTCAAACTAATATCTTAGTATTGCTCATTCGCTCATTTTTATTAAAGTTTCAAAATCACTATGATAAGGAACTTCTGTCCTCTATATCTGCCTCTGAAGTTGGACACATAGCTTTTGTAATTTTTGTACTTTCATCATTGGTGGGCTGACAGGTTTAGTGGCCACCATTCCAAATTTGTTGAGCTTCACCTCAATATTCTTGTTGGTCAATAGTAACAGTCCCAGCAATCAAATTTTGTATGCTCCAGACCCAGCAGTTGGTATATCAGCCCAAGGTTTTTTAGCTTGAATTTGTTACTTAGCAACATTTTTACTTTGGTTATTTGACTTTCTTGCTCTGCAAGCAATAGATCATCTACGTACACCACTACAATGAACAAGCTTTTTTCTTTCCACTTGAAATATGAGCAGTTTTAGAATGTACAAGATCAATTTGTAACAGCACACTGTCAAGCTTAATGTATAAGCACCAGCTACTTTGTTTTTGCCCATACAAAGATTTCTTTAACAAACATACTTTTTCCTCTGGAAATGCATCAACATTGTAATGTTCCGGTGGCTCCATGTAAATCTCCTCCACTAGCTCACTTTTTAACAAGGCTGAATGATCGTAATTCCTACCTAAATACTACACAATTTCCACACAATGCATTGTACAATGCATCTAAAATCGTGCAATCGGCCCAAAATTGCGCTAGTGTATGGCCAGCATTAGATAGGATAGGATCAGCATACAGGTGAGTAGAAGAAATTTTACATTTATTGTGAATAGTACATCACAATGGTCGGCTCAACAGCCATTTCAATTAATTGATTTTTGTCAGGAATTTCATCAATTTGCATTTACTATTCACAATAAATATATTTTTTTTCTACTGGACTATGTATACTGATCCTATCCTACCTAAGAAATTAAGATAGACGAGTGACTGTCCCGTATTAAAGGGGTATTATGGCAACCCTATCTATAGGAACCTAAAACAGTGGTTCTCAACCTCAGCCCTCAAGATTTCCCAACAAGTCATAATTTGACAATTTCTGTCTATGGAAGCAAGTGGGATAATTACTGAACAAGCAAAATAGGTTAACTCATCTATGCATGATTAAAGAAATCCACAAAACATCTGAGGGTAGTGGTTGAGGACTGGAGTTGAGAACCCCTGCCCTAAACCCTTAACATTCATTTTTTTTAAACTTATAATACCACACCTTAGCATTCACAAAGTAAACACAGCCAAGCAACACATATCTTCCTAAAAGGCTTTTGGAAAATAAGGACAAACTTTAACAAAAATTAAGGTTTAGATTTAATTTATAATTTACAGGACTTTTAGAAATAACAAAATTACATAAAAAATAAATGCAATAACCTCCTTGGATGCAAAAATCACTTGAGATGTGCGATGGTAAACAATTTTTAGAAAATCTACTCCTTTGTGAAGAAGCAGTGATGTATTTTCCATGACCTTATGTTTGGCTGCACTGAAGCATTTAAGAAGATCTTCAATATTATAGGGTGTTTCTCTCGCTATTGGCTCCAACATTTTTTCTTATGACTTTTAAAATAAATGATGTAATTTAGTGAAATTTGACAGACATACCTTAGTCTATAAGAAATATGAGTAAGTCATAGTAAGTGTTGAAAGTGTTCACCATTAGCATCCAGGCCAGCTGTTCATCTCCTTAATCAGCAGCACAGTCCAAAATGCAAACAGGGGAACCACACCAACTGCCAGTGAGGATGTCAGTGAGGATGGCAGTTGGTGTGGTTCCCCTATTTGAATTTTGGACTGTGCCACAGGCCCTCCTCTGGAACGTCAATTACTTTATAAGTTATAAGAAAAACTTTGGGGCCAATAGTGAGTGAAACACCCTGTACTGTATCTGTTAATATTACAGGAATTTCTGTTTGCAAGACTCTCACAGTCTTATAGCAACATTTATTACATAGATCACTATAAGAATCATGAAACTTCAGTTTTACTAAATTTCTGACTAATATAAAAGATGTGTTGTTTTTTATTATGCTATCTGCTAATAACTCTATGTATATCCTTGGTGTAAACATTCATGCGAAACAATTGAATTAGGGGCCTATGTATCAAAGCTGGGAGAGAGCTAAAATTGTGAGAGATAAAATACTAACCAATCAGCTTCTAAATTACATTTTGCAGGCTGTGTTTTAAAAATGAGGTGATTGTTTGGTGATTTATTTATTACAATTTTATCTCTCTCCCAGCTTTAATACATAGGCCCCTCAATCTGTTACTGTTCCCAGCTCAAAATTCCTTTTTTAAAATACCAATTTTCTAGTTAGATTTTTGTAATGTACAGTAGAAGTAAATACATTTACATTTTATGATTCTGCAAGTGATACACATATTTTCTGCTTCTGTGTTATAGTTTGACCAAGATTCTGTAGAATATGTAACAGTGATCTAAAAAGATTTTGGATTCTCAAATGCAGTAAAAAGTATGAGCCAAGATTTATCAATGAGTGATATTCTTGTTATCACTCGTTATTAATCTTAAATAGTGCTCCAACCAATCAGCTCACAAGTGCCATTTTTCAAACACATGACAGGAGCTGATTGGTTGGCGCACCATGTAAGATTAGTAATGAGTGATAACAAGAATATTACTCGTTTCAGTTTAAACCTGTCCTGGTGTTTTCTCCTGTTACCACCTCGGGTCTACAACAAACACAGACTCTAACAGCTAGAATTTAAATATTGCATTCATTCCCCTAAAATATGTTTAATTTTAACTTATAGGAATTTTTCAGCAGATCTCCTCAATGGAGATTTGCTTATTTACATTGTAATTTTTCTAACTTAAAATGCTAACATCACGGATAACCACCACTAATACAACAATGTTAAGTAGTAGAGGCGTCCCTCGATTCTACCTGGGAGAATGTAGGTAGCATAAATTCCTATTCTAGATAGATGCAGACAATTAGAACTATGTACTGATATACCTGAGATCTGCTGTTTCCCGTCTTATGAATAGAGGCCTGGAAATGAGAGTCCCCAGTACTGGCACAGTGAAGATAGATAAGTTGCTTCTGCTTTTAATGCCTATTCACACCGGTTACCCTTGTTACCACGGGCTGCACAGGGAGTCAATAAAGTGCTTAATGAAATATATAGTGACAATATCTCCATAGTGATCTCAGAAACCCTTGTTATAAATAAAAAATTGTTATAGTATAAATATCTATTAATGATGTGTCATATAGCCTGCTAGAATTTACATATTGCATTTATTTCCCTAAAATATGTTTAATTGTTACTTATAGAATTTTTTCAGTAGCTCACCTCAATGGAGATTTGCTTATTTTCATTGTAATTTTTCTAGCTATCATATCTACGTCCTATATAATCTTATAGGCATGTAAAAGGCCGTTTCTATTTTTAATGACTACCAATAAAATTTTACTTTTTAATAAATACATATTACAAATGAAGGAGTGTGCCCCAATTAGTAGTCCTTTTTTTTCTTCTCTTTGCCTTGTTGAGTATATACAGTTTACTCCAGGGGAGCACCTTCTGCCCATTTATATTTGTACTGGATTAGTTTCACTGTCTCCATATTCCTGTGCAATTGATCCTTTTCCTCCCCATTCCTTACTATACATACTTGAGGGTTAGCAACGAGAACCATTGCTATCGATATCTTGTACTTTGGTTCCTGGTTAACTGTAAAATAGATAATTTAATATAAATACTGAACTTTCATTAATGAAGCCTTCAAATATGTCACGAAATTTCTGAAGCGCAATGTTTTGCCACTTGTTTATAAGATGTTCAACAATCTTGAGAACATTTGAATGGTGGTTGTATTGTCAGATCACACAGCTTGTGTTATCTCTTGTTTTTCAGGTTTTAATTGTAATTCCACTGCCAGGTTCAGAAATTATTATTTTATACAGTATTTTATTAAAAGTTACTTCAAAAATAAAAGTTTCATATTTTTTAGAATAGTTCTTTGGCAAACATTCTAACTGCAAGATTGGGAACCTTCCTAACTTAAAGAAACAAGGAGATATAGGAAAATATTATGTACAAATATAGTATTACAAAAGTGGCATGGCTATATGTAATATATTCTGTAAAATAAATAATTTTATTACAAAGTAACTTCTGTTAGAGCAGTGTTTTTCAAGTCCTGTCCCCAGGGAAGCTAACAGTGCATGTTTTCCATACTTCATGCTTGAACACAGGTGTATTCATTACTGACTGACAGGTGGTGCTAATTATACCACTTATGATTTTGTAAGCAGACCTGGAAAATATGTACTGCTAGGGTTGTCAGAGTACTAGAGTTTGGAAATACTAGTTTAGAGTGATTCAACTCTATATACATTGACCACCAAGAAAAATATAACATATACATTATATAAACTTAAAATAAATACCAGGATTATGGCAAATTGGAATTTTGTTAATTACAACTGTATCCTAAAATCTGAATACTGTTTACCATAACAGTTTCATTATTTTGGACTTATGCCCAATTGAATAATGAGAACTGATACAACAAAAATATTGGTAACAAGGGACCTATACATCAAGGTTTTTTTCCATAAAGTTATGTAAAAACTGCAGCTTCTGCAAATTTGAATAATTCTTTCTATGTACTAATAGCCTAATGGAAGAGATTTCACAGAAAAATCCTACAAAAGGCTAATTAGCAATACACACCAAAGTCTCTATTATTATCAATGGGCACTACAGCCTGACTAAATTCTAAAAAGCGAAGCTTTTCGAGGTTTGGCCCCTTTAGTTTAGGTTATCTTCAGATGGCATAAACAGCTTTAAACCTATGGATAGCAAAAAGAGTACACGCAAATAGGATGAATTTAAAACATATATTTGTTAATAAACTATGCCGGTTTATTGCAAAATATATATTTAAATATGAAATACATCTCTATTAAATTGACATGTGCATATATAATCAAACAGTAAAAATAAAATTATACATAATATTTCACCCAAATATGCAAAGATTCATATATATATATATATATATATATATATATATATATATATATATACACACACACACACACACACAGTCAGGTGCATAAATGAATTCTGAAGTGTTTCAGGCAATATTATATGCTCATATTCAGTCAAATGCTTCAGAACTCATTGGACGGCACTTCACAGTGCAGATGGACAATGACCCGAAGCATACTGCAAAAGCAACCAAAGAGTTTTTTAAGGCTAAAAAGTAGAATGTTATGCAATGGCCAAGTCAATCCCCTGACCTGAATCCGATTGAGCATGCATTTCACTTGATGAAGACAAAACTGAAGGGAAAATGCCCCAAGAACAATCAGGAACTGAAGACATTTGCAGTAGAGGCCTGACAGAGCATCACCAGGGATGAAACCCAGCGTCTGGTGATATCTTTGCGTTCCAGACTTCAGGCTGTAATTGCCTGCAAAGGATTTGCAACAAAGTATTAAAAAGTGAAAGTTAGATTTAGGATTCTTTAGTTTGTCCCATTACTTTTGGCCCCTTAAAAAGTGGGAGGCACATATAGAAACCGTTGTAATTCCTACACCGTTCACCTGATTTGGATGTAATTACCCTCAAATTAAATCTGAAAGTCTGCAGTTAAAGCACATCTTGTTTGTTTCATTTCAAAGCCATTGTGGCAGTGAATTGAGGCCAAAATATGAAAATTCTGTCAATGTCCCAATATTTATGCACCTGACTGTATATATATATATATTGCACAATGATCCGGCAATCCTTTAATAAGAATACGTAGCTGGTTGCCCCCACTCGTTTTAGATACATAGTTACCGTAAGGTGCGGCACTCCACGCATAAAATATACAATAAACATGGTTTAATAAGTCAATGTTTCGATGCTTATAATAGTATTGTCCTGATGAAAATGCTATTATAAGATTGAAACGTTGACTTATTAAGCCGTGTTTGCTGTATATTTTATGCGTGGAGTGCCACACTTTATGGAAACATTATATATATATATATATATATATATATCTGTCAATTTAACATTTCTCCAATGACACTATATATGCATATGGTATATATAATAGGGTCTTTGGATACCTTTTATATTCCATTGAAATTTTCTGTATTTTTTTATTTGTAATACGATCACATGACACAGTATATTGTGCCCTCATCCCAAGGATTATATAGTAGATACGCACAAAATCATGTGGATTGTATGGTTCTAAGTGAAATGGGAACGACTGTAGCATCGTTTGTTATATCAGGTGTCTACGTAGCTTAAGACATCTATTTTTCTTTCTGACCATGCTATATTTGCCTCTCCTCCAAACTGTACACTGGTTTCCCTTTTCCTATAGAGCCCAAAAGACAAAAGCAGTGGGAAATAGTCATTAGTCAGCTGAGTCATCTGGCTAAAGGGGCCTATCCATTAGCAGATAAATTTGAACGATGAACGATATATTGTTCAGTCGTTCAATTTCTCTGTCATGGATAGGCCCTGAACTGACAGATGCGCACTCCCGCGGCCGACAAATTGTGTCGTTCGTCTCTCCAACATGTTGGTCAATTATCACTTATTGCTGTCAGTTTATAAGCGGTAAACGGCGAACGATATTTTTAATGAAAATTAATAGAAACAATAAAAAAAAATCCACTCCCTGAATGATGTTATGCAATATCGTTCATCGTTTGCAAATATCTGTCATGTACATGACAGATATCTGTCACCGCAGCCCGAGGAATTTTCAAGGGATAAATCTTTTGTCTTTCATCGTAGAGATCTGCTAATGGATAGGCCCGGTTGACCTCAGACATTTGGCGATTTTAATATTAAACTTAAGTTGAGAAAGTTTTGCTGTACATTATTGCATTGAAATAAAATTTCCAGATGCAGTTAATTACAACACTCCTGGCTCATTGGCAAAGGCTATTAAATAAAGACAGCTAATCCTTTGAAACACATCAAAGGACTTGCAACAATGTTTTCTTATGTCACTTTACTGCTCTTGTTTATAGGCATTATTGAGGCTGACATTCCTTTGTCAGTAATATAGTCACTCTGTTCAAGCAGAAAACAAAGCACAAAGAAACCTGCCAATTAAATTAATTGTAAAGGGCCAAGAGGGAAGAGGCATAAGGTGGCAAATAAATGAACGGCTGGCTTAAATGACGGTCACATGCTGTCAATATATTTATTTTTCACATTTATAACAGATGCTTTAATATGCAGTACTCTGAGTCTCTGCTCAATTTCCCATAATTATGGGTGTATTATTCAATCTAGTATTGTTTTACTGTATGAGCTCTTTATTGCATCATTCCCCAATGAGGTCGTGAATCAGTTTTATGATCATGGAAAATGCTACTGTATCTTTGAAAAAAACAACAACAAAATAAAACCCGAACAAGTTTTGCAGATAAAGCTAAAAGTTGCTCTCTCCAGGATTCTCTCATATAATTCTCTTCTCCAATTGCCAAATTTATCTGTGAGACAGATGACTGTCCTTCAAAAAAAATGTCTCAGGCATGGTAGCAGAGATTTCTGCTTCTTTCCAGGAGCATTATTTTCATCCTGCTTATAAAATATTAGGAAGAAACACACTATTATAAATGGCAAAAAAGAAAAACCAGAGAAATATACTACAGAAAATGGACAATACAAATTCTCAGTATAAATGGAAATCATTATGGCTCCATTCAATGTTTTTGTATCTTTAAATTGTTTTTAACCTCAATTTGAGAAAACAAAAAAACAATATTGATCTAATAGAGATATATTTAACTAATGTTTAACATGAGCCACAGTAAAGAAGTCGACATTTCTCCTCTGGATTTTGATGTCACTGTGTTTGAAACTGTATATTTGAAAATAAAATAATTATTAACATTAGAAAATGAAATCTTAAGATGCTTTCCCTCCATAGAGGCAAATACATTTTTTGGAATTAACCGATTCTGCCATAAAATATAAAAGTCCATATTGTTAATGACTACTGGAAACAATGTGTCATTGATTATGGGAATGTCTATAGAAATCACAATATAGGCCTAAATTATAGCTCATGACAGTAGAGCCCGATTTGTTTTTTAGACTTTGCTCCACTGCTCTAAGGGGCAAATTTATCAACATGAATTTACCGAAAAAAAAACCATGTGAAATCTGCAATTTCAGCATCTTTTACATAGGGATGTGAACCGACCCCCGTGTTTTGGTTTTGGATCTGTATCTCCTTCATTTTTTGGATCTGGATTTGGTTTTGCCAAAAATGCCCTTGCGTGTTTTGGTTTTGGATCTGTATTTAAAAAAAAAAAAAAACCTGATAAAAACTACTAAAATCACATAATTTGGGCATTTTTTTTGTTCCTACAGTATTATTAACCTCAATAACATTAATCTTCACTCTTTTCCAGTCAATGTTGACCACCTCATAGCTCACAATATTGTTTTCATCTGGCTTAGGCCCAAAATTTGCACCAAGCTAGCTGGCTGACTAAGCGGCAGCAGTGGGCGGCACAAACACGTGGCAATTCAACTTCCAACATGGCACAAAAGAAAACATATGTTTTCATTAATCAAGAGGCCTGAGGAAGATGGAGTATGTATGTAGTTAAAGGCAGGGACATGAAGGGTTGATTGGTAGTAAATTTTATTTAATTTTTTGATTCCAAAGCAAATTTATGAGGAAGGAGGGGAGAGTATGGGTGAACAATAGGTCCTATGTTTTGTACACAAAATCAACTTGGTGGTTCAGAATATTATTTAAAATTAAAGGGGCACGCAGGAGATGCTTACAATTATCTATATTGTAATATCTAAACAAGATCTAAACATGCCATAGGAAATGGCTATAATGAGAACTAAATGTATCAATATAGTTGCAACCACTAATTCTAAATAGAAGGCCTTCTTTTTATAAAAGGAAAAAATAAAAAATGTTCACATTAAAAAATGAATCAATATTGTTGCAAAACTGTAAACATCAGTTTCCAAGTGAGTATGACCTTTTGTATGGTTGGTATGATCCCATATAAATATAAAGGATCTCTGTAGTAAATCGTAGTCAGCATAATGAAAAAATAATAAGTAGCCAAGTAAATCTTGAGAACATATAATGCGTTCACATACAATGGGTTGCGTGAGAGAAATTTGCTGGACTGCTGTTGGCAGGGATAATCCTATTAATCAGTGGTATAGAACTTGTATATCCAGACTAAATTGCCAGCATGAATATAAATAGTCTCATCCACAATAATACCACTTAATTATGTTGCCCACTTGAAGTGGGATATCGCAATAGGTATAGGCTTGTATGCATGATCAGGTGTTGTGCCAAATAATTACTCACGTTTCTTTAGCCTTATGGATTTCAAACTCTCCATTCAAGCATCCTTGGAGTGAAAAGGGAGCAATTCTCCTGGTGATAGCTGTGTAGGTTTTCAAAGGTATTACCTTTTGAAAAAGTCACGTGGGTTGTAACAAAACGCGTTAAGGATCCCACTTCACTCTCACTGCTTCACGTCAAAGAGCGGCATCACACACTGCTCTTTTTCCATTCCCCCGGCCGGACCTACACAGCTATCACCAGGAGAACTGCTCCCTTTTAACTACGAGGATGCTTGGACGGAGAGTCTGAATTCCATAAGGCTAAAGAAACATGAGTCATTATTTGGCACAACACCTGATCATGCATACAAGCCTATACCTATTGCGATATCCCACTTCAAGTGGGCAACATAATTAAGTGGTATTATTGTGGATGAGACTATTTATATTCATGCTGGCAAATTAGTCTGCATATACAAGTTCTATACCACTGATTAATAGGATTATCCCTGCTAACAGCAGTCCAGCAAGTTTCCCTCACGCAGCCCTTTGTACGTGAATGCATTGCATGTTCTCCGGATTTACTTGGCTACTTAATTTTTCACTGACTACGAGTTACTACAGAGATCCTGTATATTTATATGGGATCATACCAACCATACAAAAGGTCACTCTCACTTGGAAACTGATGTTTACAGTTTTGCAACAATATTGATTCATTTTTTAATGTGAAAATTTTTTATTTTTTTCCTTTAAAAATAGAAGGCCTTCTATTTAGAATTAGCGGTTGCAACTATATTGATACATTTAGTTCTCATTATAGCCATTTCCTATGGCATGTTTAGATCTTGTTTAGATATTACAATTTAGATATTTGTGGGTATATTATTCTGCTGTTATCTATATATACTATTGCCGTACAAGTACAATTGTGCATATTATTATATATTTTTATTAAAGATTATGGGCCTGATTCAGACCCACTCGTGAGCGGCTGTCCGCTCGCAAGTGGGTCGATGGTGTGCACTGCGCATGCGCACGACGGAGGGAGCTCCATCGTGCGCATGCGCGAGACGCGACGAGCAAAGGACTTTCCTTCGCTCGTTGTGTCTGATCAAAGGGGTCGTGCTGTCGATGTTGATTGACAGCATGCCCCCTTTGGTGGGCGTGCCGGGGGCATGCCTGCCAGACGGAGGCGTTCCCAAGGGAACGCCTACCGTCAGAAGCCGGCCCCACTGACATCACTAGTGATGTCAGTGGGAGTGATTTTGGCTCTGATAGAGCCAAAATCACTCCTGGCCTTGCGGTTGAGAAACTCAACCGCAGGCTTCTGCTCGCACTGGCGATGGTCGCGATGGTCAAGACCATCGCGACCATCATCCTGCACGCTCGTATAGGCTGTGGGTGGTGACCCACAGCTATACGAGCGTCCAGGAGGACGCTCCATAATTATGGAGGTGGGCCCTGATTCAGAGCGAGCGCTCTGGTCAGAGCGTCCGGCTATTGAATCAGGGCCAATATCCTTGAATACTCATTTTTTATTTTTTGCTTTTACAAGATTCTGTAGTTTAGGTACATATTACCTCCTCCATAGACATCCAGCGCAGATCTAATTTAGTGCGCTATTGTGTATCTTATAAACCCCTACAGGAAGTTTAATAGATCTGCGGCAGTTTGTCCTGGACTTGTTAGATTTTTAGATTGGTCCCTGGAAGCGCATTTGGATTTATATTTCTTTTTAAGATGCAGGAGATGCTGTCTGTGGCCATAAACATTTCTGGACATTTTTTGGCTTTCAGCAACTGCATGTCAAAGATTGCACCAGCTGTGGCAGTTCAACTTCCAACCATCAGGAAACAAATGTTTTTATTATTCAAGAGGCCTGAGTGAGTTGGAGTATGTATGTAGTTGAAGGCAGGGAAGGGAAGATTTGATTAGTAGTACATGTAATAAATTTTTTTGATTCCAAAGCAAATTTATGAGGGAGTAGGGGAGGCATTTACAAAAAATATTTAAATCATTCACATCAGTCCTTGCCCCAGAAGAATCCTTGAGTGCTATGCATGCTACTGCTGGGAGTGGATTTTCATCCCAGAAGGGGACTAGGAAGACTACTAGCAGTACTTTAAAAAACAATTGACTGTTAAACAATCCTTTGCAAGGGGGAGCAAGTATGACATCAGTCACCCAGTTGTACAATGGATCACTGATGCCATAACATCTTAGCTTGTATTAGATGTGCGTCCAATATCTGCCAATAATGCAGTGGTTTTTAGACAGTTAATTGAGGTCCTGTGTCACCGCTACCAAATCCCATCTAGATTCCACTTCACTAGAAAAGCAATTGCCAACCTATACAGGGATGTTAAAAAAAACTTGATTTGTGGCCTCCAAAATGCAGTTGTACCCACTGTCCACTTAATCACAGATATGTTGACAAGTGGAACAGAGCAAACATAAGATTACATAACTGTAACAGCCCACTGGGTGGGTGTATTCCTTCAGCAGCACCAACAGCAGCAGCATCTAATAAACAGCAGCTCATTCAGAAACAAACAAACAAACATGATTCAGGCACATATAAATTACAATTATTAAAAATATAGGGCCTGATTCAGAGCCGGACGCTCTGACCAGAGCGCTCGCTCTGAATCAGGGCCCTCCTCCATTAAAATGGAGCGTCCTCCTGGACGCTCGTATAGCAGTGGGTCACCACCCACAGCATATACGAGCGTGCAAAAAGATGGTCGCAATGGTCTTGACCATCGCAACCATCGGACTTGCAAGGGAAACCCTGCGGTCAGGTTTCCAAGCCACAAGCCCTGGAGTGATTTTGGCTCTATCAGAGACAAAATCACTCCCACTGACATCACTAGTGATGTCAGTGGGGCCGGCTTCAGAAGGTAGGCATTCCCATGGGAACGCCTCCGTCTGGCAGGCACGCCCCCGGCATGCCCACCAAAGGGGGCGTGCTGTCAATCATCATCGACAGCACGCCCCCTTTGGTGCGAGACCACGAGCGATGGATAGCCCGTCGCTCACCGGGTCTCGCGCATGCGCACGATGGAGCTCCCTCCTTCGTGCGCATGCACAGTGGGGAACATCGACCCACTTGCGAGCATACTGCTGCTCGCGAGTGGGTCTGAATGACCCCCATATATAGAAATTAGACAACTCTTCTGTGTTTTCAATTGTCTGCTGCTCCGACAGAGTAAATCTGATATACTCCCAACACATATACCTTAATTGATATATTTCAATGACAAGGAGCAATATACAATACAAGAAACCGGGCGCTGTGGTCTGGAGAAAATGAAATCTAAGAGCAGCTACACCTAAGGGGTGGCTAGCCCCTATGAAAAGAAGGTATAGAAAAGAAGGGAGCGCTGATAGAGATCATAAACCATTTAATTGTAATGCATAGATATAGAAAATAAAAATAAAATTCAATTCACATAATAGAGAACATAAGATAATTGTACATATATAAAAATAGAGGCTGAGTCTCATACAAATAAATAGTTGCACAGTGGCAATGTTAATATATGAGTTATGTCCGTAGTTTAAAATGTATTATTGCTGTTATAAGTAACTTGTATAGGATCATGAGTGTCTAATCATAAGAAAATGATTTCAATTCCAGACAGAAATGGAAACACTGTGAACCAGTGCTATCCTGACTAGTGTTCTTGTACTGTGATATAAAAAAAGGGAGGTATTCCAATATATAAAAAATGAACAAGGGTTAACCCAGATTATTGAGATGACTGTAATATAAAACGATAATAGATCCAGTACTTAGCTGATGAATGAAATTGACCAGACCGGTCTCAATATCGATCAGTTAGTAATCCTCCTAGTCCCGTCTTCTCGTGGCAGGCAGTGTCCGGAATGCCGCTCTGGGGTGACCTGGGATCGGAAGACAGCAGTGAAAGGGTAGTGATTCATCAGCTAAGTACTGGATCTATTATCTTTTTATATTACAGTCATCTCAATCATCTGGGTTAACCCTTGTCTATTTTGTATATATTGGAATACCTCCCTTTTTTATATCACAGTAGAAGAACACTAGTCAGGATAGCACTGGTTCACAGTGTTTCCATTTCTGTCTGGAATTGAAATCATTTTCTTATGATTGGACACTCATGATCCTATACAAGTTACTTATAACAGCAATAATACCTTTTAAACTACGGACATAACTCATATATTAACATTGCCACTGTGCAACTATTTATTTGTATGAGACTCAGACTCTATTTTTATATATGTACAATTATCTTATGTTCTCTATTATGTGAATTGAATTTTATTTTTATTTTTATTTTCTATATCTATGCATTACAATTAAATGGTTTATGATATCTATCAGCGCTCCCTTCTTTTCTATACCTAATGACAAGGAGCAGGCTACACTGTGTATTACCGGTTTGACTTAAATGCATACCACTGACAACCTTTTAGAAAAACTCAGGGAAGTCATTGCAAAATGGACTCTCCTCAGGATTTTTTATTTCTGACAATGCCACTAATATTGTGAGAGCATTATAGCTGGATGAATTCCAACATGTCCCATGTTTTGCTCACACAATCAACTTTGTGGTGCAATTTTTATAAAAATTGACAGGGCCGTGCAGTAAATGCTCTCTCTAACCCAAAAAATTTCTGGACATTTTTGACTTTCAGCAGGTGCATGTATAAGATTGTAGCACCTGCAGGAAATGTTGAATTTGCCCTGCCACCAGCTGAAGCAAGAGGTAGTTACAAGGAGGAACTCCCCCCGTTTTATGGTTCAGTAGATGGAGGAACAGCAAAAAGCAATCCAAAGCTACACAGCATACTATGACATAGGAAAAAGAGGGGGAATGTACCTTACTCAAGCTCAGTGTAAAATACTTTCTCTGTTGTGCAAAGTGCTGAATCCCTTTGAAGTATTCACCTGTGAAGAGAGTTCAGAGACTGCCAGCTTGAGTCAGGTAAATTCCATAATTAGACTATTAGAAAAGCAGCTTGAGAAACTGAAGGAGGAGCTGAAAGGAATGATTCTGCTAAGTATGTTGGACTTTTAGGTCAAGTCCTTTATTTGCTTCACCAGGATCCAAGGGTTGTCAGGATCTTACTATGAGATCAATACATTTTGGTGACCATGCTGGATCCTAGGTTTAAGTCATATGTTGTGTCTTTCTTCCCAATGGACACATATATGAAGAGGTGCAAAGAACTGTTGGTAAGCAAATTGTTAGCTCAAGTGGCACATGATTCAGTGATGGCTGCTCCTTCAATTTCTCCAGCAAGTGCATCTGCTGAGAAAAAACTAAACTTTCCCAAAAGACCCACTTGTGATGCAGATGAGTCAACACAACCAAGTTTAAACATCTGGTTGGGTCTAACAGAATTGCCTACAATTAATGATACTTCTACCATGACTCCATCTGATATGGTCACCATTCAAAGAATGATTGAGGACTATTTTACATTTTTTTTATATTAGCATACAAATAGGCATGTCAGACAATCTGTTTGAATACTGGCTGGAAAAAAAAGGCAATTTGGAGGCCCTTGCACAAACTGGCTTTGCTTTGCTTTACTTGAGCTGCCCACCCTCCAGTATGTACTCAGATAGAGTTTTCAGCAAAGCTGGGAACCTTGTCAATGATCGGCATAGGAGGCTACTTCCTCAAAATGAGGAAAAGATGAACTACAAAATTTATGCCAATTACATCCAAAAATTAGAGAGGCACCTGTAATGGTGGATTCCAGCAGGGAAGAATTAATATTGTGTGAAGATGATGTACACACTGATGAGGTTGAGGAATCAGATGATGATGGCAACAACATCTTACCTCTGTAATGCCAGTGTGTGCATGTAGAGATCATTGCCAGCAATGTCAGCTGCCCATTAGTAGCTTGTTTCGTGGGGGCCCAAACAAACCAATCGCTTCATAATTGATATTGTTGATGAAGGTGTTGGTGGTTAAGATGGCAGGTGCTTAGATCTAGCAGAGTGAAGGGAGCTAGCTGACACTGGACTGCTTATTGGGGTTTTTTTAACCAAAGTTTCTGAATTTTGAAAAAACTTTTTTGATGGATGCGCTGCAGATGATGTAACAGGGAGGAGGTTCCTAGATGGTTAAGGTTCCTACCTCTACTTACTCTGGCTTTACATAGGGTATAGATGGCTTGAAAACTGTTGTCTGGATTTGGATAGAAATAATTCCACACATAAGAAGTGAATTTTTTTGTCTTGTGCCCAGGCATGACAATCGGCTTTTCCTTATCATGGGCAACAACTGTTTCTTCCACTGGTGCCTGATTTACACAAACAACATCCTCATCAACAACATCCTTATTAGCATCAGCTACACAAATATCCTGCTTATCTTGGTGCACTTTCACAGAAGCATCCTTGATTTCTATTTCAGCATGTTCACTTGTGCTTACATCATTAGAAGAGGCAGAGCCACCAGTCATAAATAAAGGCCAAGGCCTTAGGCTTCCCTTGCCACTTTATGTGTTGAAAGGCATATTGCCAATTTTATGTCTTTCTGCAGCGAACTTTCCCTTTGATATTTTTCCTTTACCACTATAAAATATTGGTTCATTGATTTTAGATTCCCTGACTTAAGTCCTGCATGCCCTTGGGCATTGGCTTTAGTATATGATATAGACGGACTAGCATCATCATGACTGGTGGCACTGGCAGCAGCTCCAGCACAATATTTTTTATGAATAAGAATAACACACTGCGCTATGACTTAGTGTGTCACAATACATGGATGATAAACTGCCGGTCTGGCCAGCAGTGTCACCGAACAATAATAGCGTAGCTAGCACACGCAAAAAAAAACTGGAATTTTTTTTATTTTTTTATTTTTTGAGGAATGATAATTTCATTTAACTTTTATTTTTTTTTACACTGGGGAAGAGCACCACTGGATTGACAGAGCACCCCTGGATGACACAGCACCTGTTTATGTACTGCAGCTCTAGCTCCTTGATGGACAGGACAACACAGCAGCACCCCTTTATGTACTGCAGCCCCCCATTATGTACTGCAGCCCGAGCCCCTTTATGGACAACACAGCAGAAGCCCTTTATGTACTGCAGCCCCAGCCACTTGATGGTACTGCAGTCCCAGCCCCTTGATGGACAGGACAGCAGCAGCCCTTTATGTACTGCAGCCCCCCTTGATGGTATTGCAGCCCCAGCCCCTTGATTGACAGGGCAACAGTGACAGCAGCCTCAGCCCGACCACACTGCACCCTTGAGAAGTTGAGAACACGTGCACAGACAGAGCAGCACAGAGCAAATCTGTCCTGTACACTCTCCACGGCCAGAGTGAAAATGGCGCCAATCACCAGGACCCTTATAGAATCCAAAACTTGTGAGAATCCGACAGCGGGATATTGATGTTTTGCCTCGTTTTGGATTCTGAGTTACGCGGGAAAACCCGAGCCGGACCCTACTAAGATCTCCTATTTTGGGGTGGGTCCAGTTCTCTAGTTTTACAGGTGTTTTTGTTCTGTCAATAGGGAAAGTATGTATGAAGCTAGTAGTAACAGATATCACATAAATATACCCCATTATTTAAATACCCCATTATTTAAGTATTAGTTTATTTTTGTAAGAAAATTGCTATTCCCATATCCTCTATGGTAGCCACCATTTTATGGAATGTAAAAGCTCTGAAGAATGATCTTCCATTATTATTTGATGGCATTATCAGGCAATTTTGTGACTACCACACGTTGCAGAGGGATATTGAGATGAGCTGGAGAAAATAACAACATCTTCTGCCATTCCCACCATACCCACCCACATGAGTCCAGGTTCATTGTATTGTTTTTCTTTATCCTTTGCTATTATTGCAAAGTTTATCTTATTATTTAAAGCCAAGTAGAAGTATTACTAGTCTGTTGGCATGAAATGATATTGTGTTGAGTCCATGCCCCTAATATGCAGGCAGCTTTCTATAATCCCTCCACATTTGCTAATCTGCTTTCTCCCTGCACACAGCTGCCATCCTCCATAATTTTACACTTGCCCTTGTAATGCTGAAAACATTTGGTGCATGTGCAAAGGCAATATCTCACTGATCAAGTCCACTCAGTCTCCGATATCATGATGCAATGGACTTCATGCTCGCTGTTTGTAAGGGCTGGTTGCTGTCTTAGGACTTCATTCAGAGCCGGACGCTATTTGCGCTCGCTCGTTCAGAAAAAAGGGGTGGCTATTCAAATGAACCGTTCGCTCTTTGCGGTCTGTTCACGCCTCTAGGTCTGAACGAGCGAACCAAACATGCGGTCGTTTTTTGGAAAACTACGCCCCCTGGCCGCTCGCATCCAACGTCATGTCCGCTATTTATTAGGTTAATCGAGTACATCGACCAGCGTATGAAATGCTCGCTATTCTTGTGGTTGGTTTTCCTACCGCAATCTTGCGAGCAGTTCTGACTATAAAATAACCCAGTGACGTGGTCAATGACGCTGCTGTATTAATTATGCACACCCATAAAATGCCCGTTTTGACCTTTAAGCACGCCTGCGATCGGATCTCCACTCCCCGTTTTCAAGCACCTTCCCCTGCTACCACCCACATATGCCTCCTCCTGTCACTCAAAATAGCAGGCATTCGCTATTTAGCGAACAAACGATTTTCGGCCGCACTGACTGGTTCGCGCATGCGTATTACGATCCGTACGCATGCGCAGTTGGGCAAACATCGCTCGGAACGAACGAGCGGCCGCTTACGAGCGGCTCAGAATCAGGCCCTTAGGCCATTTCCTTGACACATACCTACAATGTTTTCTGCAATAACTTTGCAATACATAGCAATTTCACTTAAGTTACCCTAATGTGTTTGAGACAATTAAAATTTTTATGCCAGTAAATAGGAGTTCCTGCACTCATTACTGAACACACTTATAATAGTGCTATTGGTGGGGGAGCTGTTATGTTTTAGCGGGTAAAGGGCCTGATTCAGCAAGGAACACACGGATGCAGACACACGCACCCGTCCGCTGCGAGTATATGCTAATAAATGCATACGCATGCAGAATAAGCAGATGCCTGGCAAAACACAATACCTCCCACTTCCCTTAACGTGCGTAAACGGCACTTCCCTTATACCATGCAAAACAGCAGAAACATCGGTAACATTGAGAACCATCGAACACATTAGCATATCAGTGGTTGTCCTGACTCCACGTAGGATGTGTGCCACTTCCTGCATGCAACTAGACCTTAGGCTATGGGCATCGCCGCAAAGGCTTAATTATACACACCCCTAAAACGCTGTCCAAACGCACAAGCACGCCTGCGTTTGCCCGTCCACCCCCACAAAATAGCACTTCCTGTCAATCACTTTTCTCTGGGTCTGCGTTGCCTCTGCACACGCAGTACCCATCGCAATAGTTAGTTTGCTCACACGCACTGCGATGAATATGCATGCGCAGAGCTAAAACATCGGCTGAGCACGTGCGTTTTTGTCTGTGCGTTCCTTGCTGAATCAGGCCCAAAGTCCATTGTCCCTGGAATAAATGTATTGTGTAGAAAACACAGCATTGCACCTACTTTTGTTGATGGGTGTTGTCAAAGATATAGCACAGTACTGTATGTGCTGTTCTAATAATGAAATGGTTTGTTATTGTGTGATCAGAGGTATAGCATGTAGCCAAGGCGCCCAGAGCACGAGCGTGCTACGGCCCCCCCCCCCACTAGAAAAGTGTGTGCTATATAATAAAACCGCTATTTATATATATTTATATATACACATACATACATGGCAGGGTCACACATACATACAGGCAGGGTCACACATACATACAGGCAGGGTCACACATACATACATACATACATACAGGCAGGCAGGGTCACACATTCATTCATACACACACACATACATGCAGGATCACACATACATACACATACAGGCAGGGTCACATACATACACACATACATACATACATACAGGCATGAAGGGTTACACATAGACATAACAGGGGAATCTCTCTCCTTAATGAGGACCCTGCAGCTTTTCCTCGTCGACATGCTGCTGTAGCCCCGCCCTCTGCTGGGCTGACCACGGAGTCTCTCACTAGAACAGCAGGAAGGCAGGACAGGATGCTGCTGCTGCTGCTCTTTATCACAGCCCCTGGCAGACTGTCATGGACCCTGCAGGCTGTCAGCTACTTGGCAGCTGCTTCCAGTCTGACTTCAGGGCGCCCTCTGGCAATTAAGGTGCCTGGAGCTCGCGCTCCGGTGGAACCGCCCTCCCTATGCCCCTGTTTGTGATATATTTATTTTATTTCTCTATGTGTATTGTTTTGTAATGTGGGTGAATTTCTTGTAAGATATTTTTGGGCAATGGATGAAAATAGGATATAAAGAGGAAGATGTATCAAACTTTGGAGTAAGATATAGTGGAGAAAGATAAAGTACTAACCCTTCTACTGTAACTGGTGTATTTCAAAAATGACAGTTAGAAGGTGTTTGTTTGGTACTTTATCTCTCTCCACTTTATCTCTTTCCATGGTTTGATACATCAACATTAGTTTATTGGCACACGCAAATAAAGTATAAATAATTACTTGTATTGGTTTGGTATATAAATGGATCTAACAGGATCTGAGATGTTAGATACCTAATTGCTGCCTCCCAGGTAATTGGTAGTGCCTGAATAAAGTTCCTCAACAACATATGACAATTGTATCCTCGTATAGACAGGTGGGGCACTATTCTATACAGACGTGCAAATTATTATATATATATATATATATATATATATAAATATATATATATATATAGAAAATTGGCACAAATCCCGCACACTCTCACTAGCATAATCCTTTACTTTAGGTGCTTGGTCATACATCAGTATTTAGCAGCAATGTCCAGTATCCCAGATGACCAGCACACTGATACATATAATGAAAAAAAGTTTATCGTTTTTGTCAATAGATCCTGTGCTCAATAAGCAACGTCCGCTTCACAATATAAAGTGCATTCAGTGCCAAAAAAACATGATAGTTGGTACTCATCGTGTAGACCATCATAGCGGCATCAGTGCATGTGACCCAGCCCGACAGCTGTTTCGGTACCCGCCGGTACCTTCTTCCAAGGGCATAACCACACTACTGAGGCTCCCAATCTTATAGTCTCCAAACAAGATACACCTGGACTGCATGGTTGTGACGTCAATCAGCACTTACCTTAGAAAATTATTCCTCCTGGAACCTCCAAAAGCAGGAGCGACGTGTCCAACGGGGACCCGGAAGTGACGCGTACGGTCCAGCGGAGCTTGCGTTCCAAGCACCGGAAGTACGTTACCGGTTGGTAGGAGGTATTAAGACCATTTATCAATCAAATTATAGTATATCGGATTCAATGATAATCTCAATAATAAACTGTATGGTCATAATGTCCTAAAATTAGTGCTAAGCATCTATACCATGCTGTCCGGTGCCATGTCTGAAAGACCACAAAAACAAATACCAACATTAAAAAACACACATAAAAAAGCAACAATTCACCCTTCTATAATTCCCAAAACTGAATATACTACTGATCTGACCAAGGATACAAGCCTACAGATGTTCGCCCATAATTACAGATTAGCAAAATATTAACGCTGTTAAACATGAAATTTCCAACATCTTCCAAGCAGAATTTGGTCTTATGTGTGCCCAGTTCTACTTTTAGCCAATAGAGCAGAATTAATTGATCATTGTCATCCCAGTACCATTCATAGACTAAAGTATACATTCCACTATTAATTAGCGATGTGGGGGGACCCCAAGTGTTTTGGTTCGGATTTGGCAATACCACCCCCAAGTGTTTTGGTTCGGATTTGGTATTGGATTGATTTCTAAAATCGTGTATTTAAGCAGGGCCGTAACTAGGGAGGTGCGGCCGGTGCCATCGCACTGAGCGCAGGATGGCCTGTGGGCGGAATCAGCCGTCACTGCGATGTTTGTAATGCTAGCCACCTGCGCTGTGTGTGTGTGGGAAGGGATGTCATGATGTCCTTCCCACAGTGCTGAGCGAGGCGCCGCTGGACAGGAGAGCAATGCAGGTTGGATCGCAATGCTGCATTTGCAATCCGCCGGCCGATGTTAGCAATCTGCGCATGCATATAAGATGAAGTGCGCGTGCGCAAACCAGGCACTGCGATCGGGAATGCGATCACAGGCAGTGCGCACACCCACCACTCAGTGATTGACAGGAAGTGCCATTTGTGGGTGGTGATGAGTGGGTCGTGCGAACGCAGGCATGCGTTAGAACACCGTTGCAGGGGCATGCATAAATTATTCACAGTGAATCCATATACAGCCTGAGTAATCACTGCCTGCAGGAAATTTAGCAACTTCTGTGGCAGGGTCATGTCAACCACAAGTGTGCATGCAGCTCTGATGTTACGCGATGTTACCGATGATTTTGCATACTTGCACATTAGTACAGATGTGAGAAGAGGGTAAGGGGGCGACATTATGTAGTGCTAGGCGTCTGCATCTTGTGCTGGTGCGGCAGTGCAAATGAATTAATTTGCATATTCCGCAGTGTCCGGTTGCGTGTGAATGCAGCATTTCGATCCAACCTGAATCAGGCCCTGAGTTCACTCACTGATCCTGTTGGTGCTGGTGGGTGGGTGAGTGACAGTCGCCGGTGGGGTGGGGGGTAGTCAGTAATAATGGTGCAGAATATACTGGCTGCAGGCATGATTAAACAGGCTAATTGGCAACTTTACTTTGTGTAAACTTAGCAGTCTGTAATAGGCTAATAATATTGATAGCTGATCACTTACTGGAAGTATTATATCACCAGAAAAACACTACCTTAATGACCTTGACTGCCTATATAAGTGTGTATCACTTGGAATGGATTATTTATAATGATACTACATTGTGAGCATTCATGTTGAGGATTATGTGCATAGCATATAACATTATGGGATTCATTACTAGGCAGATTAGGGATGTGGAAACCCATGTCTAATTACTCCTAACCCCAGTGTAGGGGTCTGTATTAGAGGTAAGGGTGCCTTAGACTATTGCCTGCTGTAGGGGAGGGGGGCTGCATTAGGGGAGGGTGGTCATTAGATATGGATCTGCATTAAGCTTGGGGGTTATTAGAGGTCTACATTAAAAGAGGAGGGTAATTAGGCAATGGTCTGCATTGGGTTGGGGAGAGGTATTTAGAATGGGGTCTACATTGGGGTGGGAGTACTTAGACAGGGTTCTGCATTTGGCCTGGAGGTGGTCATTAGACAGGTGTCTGCCTTAGGGATGGGGGTCTAGGTAAGTAGGGGAGGAAGTCATTAGATAAATCAGACCTTCCAACTATACCATTTTGGCCGGTACAGTACATGTGTTAGGATCTGGGTTTGTTGGGCACCCAGAGTGGTAACAGGATCGACACATGAACAGATTTAAACTGAAAAGTGGTTTTTTTAATGGGTGAACTTGAAGACATATACACAGATAGTATAAAGTCCAGAATATAGTTAGGGAATTGATGACTAGAAACTGTATAGTGAAGTATGAATGGGTAATGTCTAGGTAGTGGCAGAACTAATAAATAGTCTTTGTAATCCAAAGGGTCACTGCAAGGCTGCAGACAGGATATCAGTTTACAAGTTGATACAGGTGAGATGAAATCCAGAGAGGTTATGGAGTAACTTGAATAATAGTAACTGTTGGGTTAGTGTAGAAACTGGCTTAGCTGTAATATGAGCCAACAGAGAGCTAGGTAAGCAGGGGCAGTGTAGGTACAGGGTTAAATGCACACTCAGGTCTTCTGGCAGGGAATGGGTTGATAGAAGGTGCAGGGTGGTTCCAGCAGGAGGCTGGGAGCAGACAGAGTGGTGAAGGCAGCTAAGAAGCTGGGATCCAGCAAGAGCACAGGTGAGCACTGGAACAGACAGGTCTCAGGAGCACAGGAACTCTCTCACAGCATGCGCTGTTAAACACGTTGCACTGGCAAGTATGGGAAACTCTGAACTCCCTTAAGTACCCAGTGCAGGATCTTGATAGGTCAGAGAGAGCATGTGACATGCCAGGATGGGAGCAACTAAGTTACATGACTAGAAGAAAGATGGCAGCGCCCATACCAGAGCGGAATGGAAACACCACCAGACTTACCCCAGCCAGAATGACACAGTGCCTGCGGAACACTTAGCACAGCCAACGTCTGCCGCCAAACACCAGCCCTCCAATGGAAGGACCATGCCACAGCGCCCTCATAGGCAATACCCGTTGTCCCCTATGCTGGAAAACCCAGGTCATGACAACATGGCTATAAGGAGGGTGTCTACACTGTGCGGGTGAGAGCCTAAGGGCAGCCCAGCATCTCTAGAGTGATACAAAATAGGGGTGTGCTGTGAGGCTACCCCAGTCCCCACAAGACCACTAGTCTTTATTTGGCAAACAACTAATATCAGTATTTTCAAAAATGGGGGGGGGCACCAGTGCGCTCTCTGGTACAGTGCAGCAAAATGCGAAGTTACGGCTATGTGTTTAAATCTGAGTTCCAAACTTACAGCAGACCCAAGTCAGTACTCATTTCTATTTGTAACCCCAAAAGTGATCTGAGCAAGTACTCAATTCGACTCTGAACCCCAAAGTTCGGGTGTGTTCATTTTTCTGGAAAATCGAGCCGCAATCACTACAATTAACAGATGTAAAATTAAATTACATAACTCCATTCTGCACAAGTTGAAAATTGTATCATTGAAACTTTGCTCCTCTGCTACCAGCAGCAGATTACGCTGTAGATTTAAATGACATGCCATTACAACTGCCTATTAACCATTACCCTGGGCTTCTCCACTTTACTCGCTAGGCTTATATATTTATATATTCTTTTCTATAAAAAAAAACAGTTTATTGTTGTTGCTGAAGCTGAAAGCTGACCGAAGATACATTTCAGCTCCAATTGTGAATATCTCTGTCAAGCACCTACACTAGCTAACCAATTCATCTACCCTCTCTGCTCTCTAACTTTCTGCTAGTTACATTTTGGATTGTCAGTCCCAGGGGGAGTAGTTTTCTCCTACTGGGACTGCCAGTCCGCACTCCTGTTAACAGAAAGAGTTTCCAATGGGAAGTCACTTGTGAAATGAGTATACTGCGCTGCCTGGGGCTACAGACAATGCAGTTCCATGAGGCTGGGTTATGTGCACATGCACGTTTTTCATTACCATCCCATTACCTGTAAGATTGTTTGCCCATGAGCAATATAAACTGTCGCCCAAGATGAATAGTAGCCGGGCAACCTCCCTCTCTTTATAAGATAGCAGCTGCCACTGGTACTAGTACTTAACATAGCAGACAATCATTTTATATATGTTTTTGTAGGACATATAACTATAGTCAAAAATGTCAGATCTAGCACTAAGGGACACCAGAGGGATCATAATGATTGCTAAGATCGAATTCTGCCAGTCCTTTCCCTCTTTTCTCTCTCTGATACTGGGTCATATTATGCTCGTTTTTAGGATGCAGTCTAAAGCTTCTGCTTTTTTTCACAAAACTTTGACCCAGAGGCAGGGATTCAAAAGAATATATTGCCAATCTTTTTAAAACTACCAGACTGGCCAGAGCTGAAGTTCTACTCAAGACTACAGTAACTGCCAGATAAACCATTTCCTAAAACATACTTCATAGCCTGCCCATTCAGGCTTAACCTAGCATGTGAAACCTCTCCAATAAAGAAGTCATACTTTTGGATGTATTTTAGCTTTAAACATACCCATAAAAATATATACAGTATAAATAAAAAGCAAAATGATCACAAAATGCATCTAGGTAAAAACAATAATAATTGTGCCAGACATTCAAGTGTGTGTAATGTGCTAATGGTAGCGTAGAGTTATATCTTGACAGTTTTGTATTTAAATGTTAAAGTAACATTATACTATTTGTCATGATCTTATAATGTAAATAAGAACAGTGTATTAACTGTTATTTATAAATGAGAAACTCATGCTACTATACAAAAAGTAATTAGACACAAACACCCTCCAAACTAATCTTTCCTGCAGTAGTCCAAATGGAAATGACAAATAAATAATGTGAATATGCGGATGTGACTTGATATATTATAGCTGTGATACTAATTAACTAAGTACTGCTACAGTGGTCATTATAGAGCCAATCAGCAGAGGCTACAGTATATAGTGCTGTGAATGGCCATCTTTATCATTGTATACTTCTGCACCAACCCTGCAGTCAGGGGAGTAGAGAGCCGCGCTGGACCCGGGTGAAGGAGGGTGTGGCGTAATTGAGCAGACGAGGCCATGGCCTCTCAGGAATAAAAAATGGTAAATAATAATTTTTTGCAGTGCTGGGGAGGGGGGCGCTTCTGATGCCCTCAGCCTGCCTCACAGCCGGGGGAGGGGGGAGGGGGAGTGATAAGTGTGATCGCTCTCCCCCAAAGGCATAGGAGACTGCTGCGGCTGCTCAGTTGTGTCCCAAGATGCAGTACAGCCCTTCCTGTGCTCAGTTCATGCTTGCCTGCCCTTGTTCCACCTTTCTAATGTGTAATTGGACCAAGTTTACAACTTGCAAAAAACTGGAGGCAGGTGCCGGTAAATGAGCTGTATGAGTTTTATCATAGCCTCCAGACAAAAACTTTTTTATAAGTACATCAAATTGATCTAGAACTTCAGAGGCATCACTGGTTATTCTGGTTATACCACAAAACATGGCTTCAATACATCCCCGAGTTCTTATGTGCCTGGATGCATTTTTGGGTGAAATGAGTACCAGGGCATACTGTTACCCCTGTATTACAGTGTGTGTGTATATATATATATATATATATATATATATATATAAACCCGGTAATCAGCGGCACTGAAGGTCTTAATCAATCAAACTGTTTTAATAAACCAACATTTCAGGGCTTCTATGCCCTTTTGTCAAGGTATCTGACAGAGGGCACGGAGGCAACTGTTTACATGTTTGGAGTAGTGCCAGACCAATTTGGACTTGTTATATATATATATATATATATATATATATATAAAAATATATTTATATATATATGTGTATATATATATACAGGGCCGGCTGCAGGGATCTGAGCACCCTGTGCCGGCCCGGTATGCTGTGCCCTGCTATGGCGCACGACCGAAACTGGGGGCATGACCTCATTACCATAGGCCATGTCCCCTACGTGACGTTATTTGGAGGCGTGCCCGCATGGCACGCTTACAAATAACATCAGGCTGGGGGTAAAGCCCAGCCCTCCGTCACTGGCTGGGCTTCCCCCAGCCCTCTCCAGTCTGTGAATGGATGCCGCACACATGCGCGCTGCATACATTCACACTCCGGTGATCCGGCACTGCTGCACAGCTGCGGCGGTGGGGGTCCCCAACCTCCCGATTTCACCACTCGCGGGCCACTTTGGCCCACGGGTGGAACAGCGGGACAGTGCTGTCCCGCTGAAATCGGGAAGTTGGGGAGGGGTGCGTCCTCTATGGGTGGCACCCCTGTTCGACCGCACTGGTCGAACACCCCTAGAGCCGGCCCTGTATATATATATATATATATATATATATATATATATATAGTCAACATTTTGGAGGGACAGATCCACAGACTAGCAGCGAGAATAACAAGTAACGGATGGCCTAAATAAAATAAAAATCCCTTGTTTACGCTATTCGTTAATGGTTATTCTTGCTGCTAGTCTTTTAATCCTGCTGTGACTTTGCTGTTTTACACACATGTTTCATTGTCTGTGGATCTGTTTACAGATCACCCTGGTGATGGTGATGTCACAACCTCAGCCACACCCCCAGTGAGTTCCCGGCCGACGACGCGTCTCATGCCTATGACGTCACTGGCTCCACTGGGTGATAGATCAGATGAGCACTCTTGTTGATGTTCAGGTATTTATATGTCTGTTTTTTTATTGGTTATTTATGTCTTGATAAAGAAGTTTATCCCTCCGAAACATTGATTATACAGCAGACCGTGTTGGTGATTTAATTTATGCCTGTCAGTCCCGGAGTGCCTTCATACATTACTGTGGATATAGTTAGTTTAAAGTAAAGAGCACAAGTTGTATTTGACATTGTGAGTGTCGGACGTTTTTTAAACATTAAATAAATATATATATATATATATCACTGTAGTGTATATATATATATATATATATATATATATGTAATAAGTGAGAAAGTGTGTCTGTCTGCTTGTCCATTATGCAAGGCCAGAGATTTGGGAACTCATTCAGAGTCGGTCGAAGCGGCCGCACGCCACCGATGTTCGCTATACTGCGCATGCGTAAAGTTCGCAATGCGCGTGCGCAAACTAGCCGCTACGATCAGAAATTTCTCTCTCCTTGAACACAGCCAGGTCGGTAGTTTGAGTGACAGAATGAGGCGTTTGTGGGTGGTAACAGGGGAAGGTGCTTGAAAACGGGGGAGTGGAGACCCGAACGCAGGCGTGCCTAATTATGCGAACGGCGTTTTATGGGAGTGCATACAGTTTATGGGAGTGCATAATTAACAAAGTAGCGTAATGGCACATGTGACATGGGAGGTTTTTACACTGACATGATCGTAGAGCTTAAGAGAGGGTATGGTCAACCTTAAGCTCTACGACCAGTTTCGATGGTTCCCGATGATCTCGATTAATCCTTATATGCCCGGAGATGACGTGCAATGCGTACGAGAAGGGGGCGTATTTTTTTTAATTCCGGCCGCTTCCTCCCCTTGGTCGGCCAGCTACCGATCCAAACTTAGGGATGCAACTTGCGAGGGAATCATTTGAATATCCAGCCCCTTTTCCCGTACGACCATGCGACCGCTTTGACCGACTCTGAATGTGGTCCTCGGACCTAGCTCCACCAAATTTGGCAGCATGGTGTAGTTTGACCAGGATTAGGTTTTTGCCCAGGTTTGAACTTCATCAAGGCCACTCACTGTCACACAATCCCTAAAACTTGGGGACACTCTTAAATTATACAGGTAATGGGGTGGCTCCAGTGGAAATTGGCAGTTTGCCAAAAACCTGTGTGAAAGCTACAAAAGTATCCTTTTCACTTCACAATCTGAGCAAACTTTATGATTCATGCAAGTTAATATTAAATCCAAAGCTAGTTATTTTTAAAGTGACTTTATATATTATTCAGCCCTCTGTGTTTGCATGCAAGGGCGTAACTAGAACTTTGTGGGCCACATAGCAAGATTTTAAAGGGCGCCCACAGAGGTAAAAAACACATACAGATTCCCCCATATAGAGCCCATTCATGTTATGATGGAAAAACAGGGGCACTAGTAATTAAGTAGTGATCCCTGACAATCTTGAGCAGCTGATTCAAAGGGGGCTCTGCAAATAATCTCCCAGTTGGATAAAACAGAAAGAATATGTGTGAGTCTGCACTATAAAACTGACAGATGTTTAAGAATATTATTCTGATATCCCATGAACTTGCTAAAATAGTTACAAAATATATTTATTCCTAACGATTAACATATAGTTAAACAACACTAACTGCAGTCAATAAAAAGTAAGAAGCTGTTACCATAAAGTAACACAATATTGGCAATATAATATCACTATGTAGCAATTGAAAAAATATTCCTTATTTGGTAGAATGCATAAAAAGATTGATTAGTGTATATATATAAATATATATATATATATATATATACACACACATATATATATATATATATATATATATATATATATATATATATATATATATATATAGAATAGCATAAAGGAAGTCCAGATTAACACTGTTAATTAATTTTTAATTGATTGTACAGGTTGAGTCTCCCATATCCAAATATTCCGAAATACGGAATATTCCGAAATACAGATTTATTTTGGAATGACTGAAATTATGAAACCTTTCATTTTTGATGGTTCAATGTACACAAACTTTGTCTAAGACACAAATTATTTAAAGTATTGTATAAAATTACCTTCAGGCTGTGTGTAGAAGGTGTATATGAAACATAAATGAATTTCATTTCTGTACACAAACTTTGCTTGAGCCACAAAATTATTGAAAATATTGTATAAAATTACCTGCAGGCTGTGTGTATAAGGTGTATATAACACATAAATGCATTCTGTGTGTATATTTGGGTCCCATTCACAATATCTTTCATTATGATATGTAAATATTCCAAAATACGGAATATTCCGCTATCCAAAATACCCCTGGTTCCAAGCATTTTGGATATGGGAGACTCATTCTGTATATATAACCAGTGTGATTGAGAGTCCTATATGTGGATGCATGAAATGCAGGGCCAGACTAAGATCTGTGGGGGCCCCTGGGCAACAAACGTATTCACAGTTTATCAATGATCAAAGTTGATTTTACTTTGAGTGTAAAATTAATTTGCAAAACCCCGGAGTGACGTGTGGTGCTTTTGCAGTGCATGGCCGCTAATGTACCTTTGCTATTGTGTATATATATATACATAAATATACATACATACACACACATATATATATATATATATACATACACACTGTATATATATATATATATATATATATATACATACATATATATGCTATATGCATATATATATCTATCTATATATATATATTATACAAAAAGTCCTTAATTATAAGAACAAGGCAGCACTCCAGTTCACGATGTAGAAAAATTGTATTCAATAAAACATGAGACATTATCAATGTTTCAAAGTCCGCACACTTTTTCCTCAGGATATGTCACTATTAGTGAATCAAACAATCAAACAAACAGGTGCCAGTGTCTTATTTTAAATACACAATAAAGGCGCCATATCCTTTCTCTGATCAGCACTGTGAATGGAAGAGGGGGCGGGGCCTACATGTCTCCAACTGGAAGTGACACGGACGATGACTGAGGAGGTTGCTTAGCAACCCCTGATGCCACAACTCTCCAGGAAGCAGGACGAAACCTGCCTGCACCCGAGACTGGAAGTGACACTGTTGTTATTACATTTGGTTGCCAAGCAACCCCCGCTGCCCAGACTCACCAATCCTCCATATGTCACAGCGCTGAATGGAGAGAAGAGAGCGCAATAATATAAAGGCAGTGATAAATACAAGACCATGTATCACATGGAAATACAGTGCTAAGATAAAAATATTAAAAACATAGCATGGCATACTGTGATACTCAATATAACTAGCACATATCTCTATGAAATAATTAAAATATGTCTATTTAATGCTATTTCTTATACTTATATTTATATTGCCATACCCCTTAGTTACTAATATTGGAATTATCTACTCATGAATCCTAAAAGTAAGGGACCAAAATTCAGGACTATTTACACAGCCATATGAACATATCTTCAAACAAAACACAATGAGAGTTAGCCCTAACAGGATAGCTCTCATAATCCCTCAAAAAAATATATTTAATGCTATCTTCTCATTAAGCCCCCTCAGCGCTATCGTATCTAATCTATGGATCCATCAGGACTCACATTGACTCAGTTTTTTACCCCGGTCTCCTCCCCTGATGTCCTTGGGGACATGGTCTATTATTTTATGCTTCAGGGTTGCTAATGTATGGTGTGCATTTTTAAAGTGTCGTTCATTATCATGACCATCAAGAGCCGCTCTAATAGCAGAGCGGTGGAGTGCCATGCGCTCCCTGAAAATACTTATTGTTTGCCCCACATAATAGAGCCCACATGGGCACTTAATTATGTAAATTACGTATTGAGATTGGCAACTTAAAACATATTTGATGTCATACATACAACCTATATGGGCTGTTTAAAGTAAGTCCCAGGCTCCAAATACCTACATGTAATACATGAAGCACACCTATAACACCCTGTTTTTTTCAATTGAAAGGGAAACATTGTAGTGGGCTTCTTAGGTATCGATGCAATTCTGGACTTCACCAAGATATCTCTAAGATTATGCCAGCATCTATAACATGGCATGATTTCTTTATTTTTGAAAAAAGGTAAGTCACGATCATCCGAAATTATAGACCATAGTGCTCGAGAAGCACGGGGCAGGGCATGACTTGTCATATTATACTCTGTAACAATGGAATTTTATTGATTTTAGACCCTGGATCCTTCTGGCTAAGTAAATCTGCACGTGAAATTTTTAATGTTTCTTCCTTTGCTTCAATAAGAATGTTCTCAGGATAGCCCCACTCTGAAAATTGTTGGGCTACCTGATTTAAAGCTGCAGTTACAGCCATAGGTTCCAAAAGTAATTCTAGCTGATCTGAACATTTGCGATTTTGGAAGGGATTTTTTTAGAGCAGGGGAGTAACAACTACTGAAATGTAGCAGGGTATTACGGTCTGTTTGCTTATGGAAGACCTCTGTATTGATTTTACCCTCTCTGATCTTAATTTTTACATCAAGGTAATTGATTTCAGAAGTACTAAGACTATATGTAAATTTTACTGGATTATCTTGGATATTTATAGCCTCAATTACCTCTATTAGTTGACTCTCACTACCTGTCCATAACAGAAACAGATCATCGATATATCTAGTGTACAGTTTAGTGTACCTAGACATTTCCAAATTCAAAAATAAAAATTGATGCTCTTGTGCAAACATAAACACATTGGCATATGATGGGGCAACATTGGACCCCATCACACAGCCCATGCACTGTAAATAAAATTGTTTATCGTGTAGACAAAAAATTTTGGTCAAAATAAACTCCAATAATTCCAAAAACAACTCTATATCTGAAGCTGTAAAATCATTATCCTGTAAAAATCTCCACATTGAACTGAAACCCATATCATGGGAATGACTGTGTATACATTTTTTTTTAACATCTAACGTACACAAAATGGTCCCTTCAGGAATCTCACCAACATCATTCAACTGCGTAGTATCCTTCAAAAATGTTAACTGTTTCATAACTAATGGCTGTAACAAAAAAATCAAGAAATTGAGAAATCGGTTGCAGCAGGGATCCATGGACAGAGATGATAGGTCTGCCCGGGGGAGTCCCTGGCATCCTTGTTGACCTTGGGTATAGTGTACATTACAGGTACCAATGGAAAATCAGTTATTAAAGTGTCCAGTAATTTTTTTGTTAATTAATTTATTTTGAAATGCTGTAGTCAGGATCAGGTCCAGGGCCTTCTTATACTCTGCAGAAGGGTCAAATACAAGCCACCGGTAGGTACTTATGTCGGCAAGCTGTCTTCTCACCGTTCAGCTCTGCGACATATGGAGGATTGGTGAGTCTGGGCATCGCGAGCATCGCCAGGCAGCCCACTAAAGCTGTGGGTGGTCACCCACAGCTTAGAGAGCGGCCTGGAGGCCGGTGAAAAAAAATGGCCCGCCCTGACTCAGAGCGAGCGCTCACAAATAGCGAATGCCTCTGAATCAGGGCCAGTGTGCGGGGGCCCCCTGTATGGGGGCCTTGGGGAGACTGCCTCTGCTGCCCCTCCTATAATCCAGCCCTGATAAACTGCCAGTACCAGACATAGAAGCTGATTATAAGGAACTGTTACCTCTTTGGAGAGGATCTGTAAGTGTCCTGTATACGCAGACTCTCACAATGCAAAGAGAGCTCTTCTCACTGCACACACCACTCCACACTCCCAAATGCTGGAGCTGCAAGTCACGGCAGATGGGGAAATTCTGTGCTGAATTGTGAACCCCATGGAGTATAAATGACCACTACCAATGATCCTGGCAGATGAGTAGACATGTGGACTACAACAGTCTCTGTTTTAGGCAGGCAAGGGCAGCACACTGACAGTCTGATGCCGGCAGTCCTGATAAGACTTATGGTGTATATACATGGTCAGATAAAAAGGATGATATAAACTATAACAATATTGTTTACCGTTTGGTCTTTTATATTGTCCTTTTTTTAGCCCCCTACAATGACCAAAAGACCATCAATGCACAGGCACAGATGGTCGATATTGACCATTGCCCATGCATGCAGGCTAACCTGGTCAATATCGACCAGGTTAGCCTGTTTACTATAGGGACTCGTGATCATTGATAGTGGGTCGTTATAGTAGTTTGGTGGTTGGTGCATGTGCTGGATGTTCGATATCGAACATCCGGCACATGCAGGACGATCAGACAATGATATTTGATCATTGTCTGATCATCCCATGTGTACAGGCCATTAGACAACAGTCAATATCAGAACCTTGACACATTTCTCACCTCTCTCAGGGTTTTTTTCAAAAGGAAAAGGGCGTGTTGGGCTGTTTCCTGGGCTCGTACTAGCCATTGTCTACAATCATGCACATAAAGAATAAAGCTCCAGCATCTCGATTACCACGTCCATTCTGAGTGACCATTGACTCACTTGAGTAGTAGATGTTTTGAGGATCTGCATCCAATGCTGCATTTGTGTACGCAATTTAATGAGCGTCTCAATACATTTTTTTACACAGATTCTGTGCCTGGCCGACTTCAAGTCTTCATTTCACCTGATTTTAATTAGAGTTCATTAGTTTGGTTTCCTCAGAAAAACCTAATAACAAACATACCCAAACTTAGTGGTCACTAGTGGATCCGAGTCCCGGCTTGGGTCTTCCCGCAAGTTGGGATCCCCAAACGACGCTGTCATCTTCCCAGCATTGGATCTCATGTGTTTTGGTTTAAATATAAAATTCCCTCCCTCATGATCGGGCTCCATTTCACACAGGAGAGCAGAGGGAGATCACACAGGAGAGTGAAGGGAGAGGATGTGGACCTGCAGGCTGTAGTTGTGGAGGGAAAAAAAGGGCACCATTAGCACGCCATCAGGGTGCCATTAGGAAGAGTTTAGGTAAGAGTGCAAATAGTTTTTATAATTAATAGTAGTAGAAGTAGCATTTCTCAGATCCATAGTTGTTTTTTTTACCCATTATACAAGCGCTCTTTTTATAATTAAATTTAGCATTAGAAGGTGTCTGGAAAGGAAAGGGTGACAGCAGTCATCACTGTAAGTGTATGTGTGTTTGCTGTTTGTTGTGCACACTCACACAGTTAGGTGCAAATAAACAGGCTACTGTGTGTGGTGCTAATTTTTTTTTGTATGTTTGTTAAAGTGAACCTGCACTTTTTTTCTCTAGGAAATCTATCACTGCAGTATAGTATATTGTTTATCTATCTAAAAAAGTACTCTACTTTGTCTAAAGCTGATGAATCCCAAGAAGTCCTCTTTGTTTTGAGTTTTATAAAAGAAATTGCAAAAAAACAATTGGCTGTAGTCTAAAACAAAAAACCCCTGCAGTCTATTCTAATAGAATTTATAAATATTGTGTATTTCAAGAAGTGTGTGTTCAGACAAGTGATGTAGAAAATATTATTCTACGTGCGGTGGTATTCCCCCATCACCTGCACTCGAAAACAATGTAAGTGATGGTCAGTGTGGTGGTATCGCTCCCAATCATCTGCATCCCAAAAACAAAGAAGTTTCTCTTAGTGCATGAAAACAATTGCCAGTGTTTGTGTCAAAAAATAAATTATTGCAAAAAAATTGCATAGTGTATTTTCCTTCCAGTGTAATTGATGGTGTGTGGAGGTATCCCCCCACCATCTGCACCCCAAAAACAATTCTCACATATGAGTCTTGTTCCTTCTAGTGCATGAAAAAAATTGCCATTGTTTTTGTCAAATAAGAAATTATTGGAAAGGAAAATTACATAGAGTGTTTTCCTTCCACTGTAAGCAATGGTGTGTGCAGTGCTATCCCTCAATCATCTGCACTCCAAAATGATTATCAAGTTTAAAAATATCATTTCTTGGCTTTTGACAAAAATAAAACCAATCATGTGTCAGTCGATAGAAGAACAGGAACAGCAACTCAGTACTAGTGCTGCGGCCAGTCATAGTACTTCAACATCTACTAAAGGTGGTCAAGGGGAAAGAAGGTTTAAGAAAGGGCATTTTAAGTAATCAAAATATACTAAGAAATATAATATGTAGACCCCAAAATCTGAGCAATATCTAAAGTGAAATAGTAGGGGCAAACCTCGTATGCTGGTTCCATTTTATTGACGACATCCTTTTTATCTGGAGAGGTGAGATGAATGAATTGAAGACCTTCTATGATAACCTAAATGTTAATGATTTTAATAATAATTTAGTTTTTAATATTAGCTAATCATATATCGATTTTTTAGATCTTAATATTTATATTAAAATGATGAAATATGCACTAAATTATGTAAAAAGGATACCGATTCCATTTCCTACATTGATGTTTCTAGTGACCATCATAATAAATGGCTCACTAACATTACTGTTGGTCAATATAAACGTCTAAAAATAAATTGTACAGAAGAGCAGACTTTACAGTGTGAAATATATATTATGAAGAAGAAGTTCTTAGATAAAGGGTACTCAGAAAAAGCTTTAGAGAGAGCAGAGAAAACTATGAATGAAACAAATAGAATTGATTTACTTAGAAATAAAGAGAAAAGACAAAAATACTCCAAATTTGAATGGTCTTTCTTTTGTAAATACGTCTCCCACTTTAAAGAATTAGATAGAAGTTTTTCAAAGAATTGGACAATCTTATTAGAAGACCCGATTATGAAGGATCACCTACCTAATAAGCCCTCTTTTATCTATAGAAGAGCCGACACTTTAAAAAAAGTAATTAGTGAAAAGTAGTTTAAATTAAACCAAACCTGTTAGTGAGAGAACAAAAGGGTTCCACAGGTGCGGTTCATGTCTAAATTGTTGCAGTACAACTAAGGGTAATCCACATAGAAAAATCACCTCTTTTTGTCATAAAGAAAAAAATTATGACATTGACTGTTTCATAACATACCATTCTAGACATGTTATTTACATGTTAGAATGTGATTGTGGTCTTATATACGTTGGCAAAACAAAAATAAATCTTTAAACTGGGCTATCAGAACACATATACAACGTTAAAAAGGTTTGCTTAGACATCCACTATCAGAGCACTTTACAAATGTCTACAATCAATCTGAAACATGTATTAAAATATTTTTTGGGATTGAACAAATTAAAGAAAATTGGAAATGCAGACATAGTGAAATTAGGGTCACCAAATGAGAGATGAGATGGATTTATGAACTAGATACCCTTTTTCCAAAAGGTCTAAATGCCGAATTTTAATTAAAATTGTTTTTAGATTAAATTATATTCTTGTGCATTTTTATCCATGTATTTATCTTATTCTTGTTATTCACCTTTTTATTAATTTATTTTCTTCTATTCTTTATTTTTATGTATCCAGACTGTGTCACGGCTGCCGACACTTGAGACTCCTGGAAGGAGTCAGGCCTACTGGGCACTATAAACTGAGGTGGTTTTAGGAATCACCTTTTCATGAAATCTCAGTAACACGGAATAAAAGTAAATAGAATTTATTCACAGGCAGAATGTTATAGCAACATTTCACATAAAGTCTCAACAACACAGAAGTTCAGATAGGCAGTAATCAATATAGGAGTAAACCCCTATATGTAAATAAAGTCTCTGATACAAATGTGTAGGGAACCCCGAGTCCAATATGAGGCAAGACTGGTGGGTAGGATGGTATAATGGATCTTACTAGGGTTGAGCCCTGTAGTGTGATGAAAATCCGGAACAGGGTTGAGTCCTGCAAAACTAGAACTTCAAACCATTTCATCTAAATTTGTAAAAGTGATGCAGACAAAGTCAACCTTATCCCAAGGCAATCATTATGCATTATAATAGTTGCTGTTTTGCAGGTCCTGTTGGACTGTTTTTCCTATAGACAACAATATTCCTGTTAGTAATCCCATTGAGTTAGACAAGCATCATCTTCAGTTAGCAGATTTGTAGAAAATGGCTGATAACAGAAAAAAATGATGTGCACTCACCTGCACAGCAAATGTAAATATACATTTATTCTTCAGTTTTCTAACATTTATAGGAATTGCTACAAATATATTTGTGTAATTCACTTAAGTACTCTTATGCAAGGCAATTTATACTTTAGTTTAAGTAATATGTAGCTAATAATTGTGCATTGGAGAAGAAGAAATAATTTAGATGAGTTAGGGCTCTATTTAATAAAAATTGGGCTCAACTTGCTGGAGGGGCCCGGTGGGGGCCAGGGTCAGACAACCCCCTCCCTCTTTCCTGTCAGCAGCCCAGGACACGCTGCTGTGTGCTGGGCTGCAGTAGGAGACTACTCGCTGCTGCTGAGCAGCAGTCTCATCCTGTGGAGGGGAGCGATCACACTGATCCCACCCCCCCACGGATCTGCAGCGGGCTGGAGGGGCTCACAGCACCCCCCCTTCCCAGCACACAGGGACGCTGCAACTATGTTTTTTCTTTTTTTTTCTGAGGGGACATGGCCTCGCCTTCCATGATGAGGTCACGACCCCTTCACCCGGGCCGGATCTGAACGCCCCTGGTCCTGGCTAGGACAAAATCTGGCCTCTGGTGGGCTCTTTTTGCCATCTTTGCTATTGCAAATGATGTCATTGTATATCTAAAGTCCAGTCTGCCTGCACCTGTCTGTGTAGAGTGGGTCAGAAGGACTCATCACAGCACTGCGCTCTGGGAGAAAGCAGGAAAAGGACTGTCTGTTTCTCAACTTCTGCCATCACACATAGGGGCTGATTCAGAGTCACACGCAGCAGCGTCTATCGGCAGCCACCCATCTGCGAGTTTGTGCAAATGGCTAACAATCTCCTTCCCTTTTGTACATCTGTGCAGCCAAATGTGCTGGACTGAGGTGCCCGCTTATAGCGCCCATGCATGCTGTAATATATTTTGGTGCATTCTTAGATGCCACCATCGTTTGGACCATAGAAAATTGCACCAGCTCCATGGCAGGTGCTGTTACTCCGTCTGGCTATTGCTTGCTATGTCTGTGTCTGTGCGCCTTTGAACGCAACTGGAAACATTGACACGCCCACAGCACTCCCATTATACACCCACTGGTCGGACCATATTTCAGTGCGCTGGTAGCCACCTCCCAGTCACTGCTGATCAGTTTCCTGATACCTTTCTGATATCATCTTAATCAATGGCAACAGTACCTTTGTGGGTAAACTCTGTGTAACGCATGCGTCGTAGAGGTTTCCAGTCATGTTCGTGAATGCGCAGTTGCATATAATTGTTCAACTATGTGAATATCTGCACAGTGTGTGAATAGTGAGCCTTATTCACCACACAAGTGCATTGCTGAATGCAGATTCCCGATGGTCGGGAATCTGCGCAGGCGCACGCAGTCCAGCTGCAAACTGTCAGTGATTGACAGTCTAGTGCAGTGATTCCCAATCTCGGTCCTCAAGGCACACTAACGGTCCTGGTTTTAGTGATATCCATGATTGCGCACAGGTAGTTTAATCAAAATAACTGAGGTACTAATTAAGTCACTTGTGCTCAAGTATGGCTATCCCTAAAACCTGGACTGTTAGTGTGCCTTGAGGACTGTGGTTGGGAACCCCTGGTCTAGTGCCATTTGTGGGCTGGAGGGGGCGCCATTTCCTGAAGCAGAGGCGTGTTGCCACTGTTGGGGGGGGAGGGAAGAGGCCAGGATCTCCATCTGCTGTCAGAGATTTCCTGGCCTCTTTGTTGTATCTGTGACAGTTGTCTTGCATGACCCCATGGGTCACTTAGCCAGCCATTGTTATTGCAGATTATCCGATGCTGCGTCCTGCTGCATAATTGCAAGGACGAAAAGCTGTTTGCGTGCAGCTTTGCAATTCCATCCTGTGCTGAATCAGGCCCAGTGTGCGGCTCAGAATCAAACATGGGAAAACCATAATTACAGCTTTATCTAGCTAAAATGCTGGAGAAAAGCTATATTAGGCTTCACTAATAGACCCCTTAGGCACAAATAAAATGTAACATTTCTTTGTCTCCTATAACTTCCTAGGCTCCAGCTTTGATTCTCAGTTAATTGCGTTACATGCAAAAAAATTATATTTCAGTAATGTCCATCTAATGTATCTTTTATGTACTTGTTTCCCTTTGTTATATACTGTATGTAATTCAGAACTTCTATAATAACGTGCATAGACAATGATGTGGAATATGTTTGCACGTCATAAACAGACAAAAGTTAAGAATGGAAAACTGTACACTGGTCGTATTGCTGTACTCAGGAGTAGCATTGTGTTCTTTGTTACATAGAAAAAGCTGAATAACCGAAAAGCTTTAATGAATGGATTATATTGTACTCACTTGAAATAAAAGAGTATTGGCTCTATCACCTTAGCTAAATCCCTTTATGCATCGCCTGTTTTGCCATTGTAATTGGATAAGCCATATAATGAATACAAATTCTGCTGACATATTGGAGGCTTTGTGTCACCCTTGTCTAACATGAAACATTACAGTAAGACATCTTTTATTTCCATTATCTATTTCTTTATATATTGCGACAATGCAAAAAGAATTTCAGTGAAATGAAAAAAGAAATATAGTAATAAATATTCATATTTTAAGAGCATTTTTTTTAGTACATTTAAAAAGAGAAAGGAAAACAGATTCTTTGTATACATTATATTCTGTAATGTCTATGCCAGTTTATTGAAGAAATCGGATTAGAAAATTACAATATGTTTTATTTATTAGGTGTACTTGTTAAAACACATATTGAGTCTGATACAAAGTTGCATGTAAGTCTATTTTGCAGATGTATCTTGCGAATTGAATCACTGTGTGTGCTCTGTAGCCCAGTGACTGCATGTGGAAACCTATCCCACTCACTGAGTGGATTAGATACAGCTGTGGGGAAGACTTTCTTTCAACTGTCCCTATTTCTCTAGTGCTATACAGATGTGTTCCCATTCACCTAATATTTTTGAGCCATAAGGTGTGAGATGCTACATGTAACTTAGATGTTCTTCCATGGGTAGCAATTCATACCTTTTCCTAAATTTTGCATCTTTGCATCGTAGACACTTACAAAGTTGATCATAGTGTGTCAGGCACACTAGGTTGGTACTTTTGTCACAAAGGAATTGGTATAAAGTCACAGATTAAGCATAAAAATACATAACACAAGGCATGACGCGATCACTCATATCGGAACTCTGTCTTTTGCTTTTTTTTAATTCAGATTAGTAATTAAGTTGCACACACATGTGCATGAAATGTCAGCGTCAGTAACCAGTGTATCCTTGCATTATACTTTTGTCGCATTAGTGATGCGAATAAGATACATATTTTCCAAAAAAGTCTCTGCCTGAAAACTTGGTGCCACAAAGTCGCAATGTCCGTGGTGCACCAAACAGGGTTATTTGTCATGATTTGAGCAAATATTTATGGGGATGTATCTGTAAGTCACCACTCTACATTTAGTGGTGTGCTAGGTTCATGGGTCATTCATATATGACTGCCTCAACCTATACACCATTAAAACACGTATAGTGTATAAGTAAAATAAATAGCACTTGCTGATTGGAAACCTGGCTTTTGTAACCAGTTTGGAGCAACTTTATGGGTTATTGTAATTTACTGCCAAACCCTCAAGGTGTGACAGTCTCTTATATGTCTTAATGTCTACTGCTAATCCCTCAAGTTCTACATTCCATCTACACTTCATTTCTCTGAGAGTTCTGCAGTCCAGCCAGGAGGAACAAACCTCTTACCTTCAGGTGCCTTGGGCAACTTGGTGAGTACTGCAATTCGACCTGGATTTTGTGTAAAAACTCAGCATAGATGACTGGTCCCAGAATCAAGTCTGGATGTATAATGGTTTTACCTTCATTGATGGATCATGTAAGAAAGAGGTCACATGAGAATCAGTCTGCTTTAATTTAGCTGGATCCAGGCAAGTATGTTATGATGAAGTTAAACTTGGTTATGAGTAGTGCCAAAAGTGGCCATCAAAAGTTCAACCTCTTCACCCACTGAATATACTGCATATTCTTCTGGTCAATGAACATAGTTATAGGAATCTGAGGTTCTTCAGGATGTTCACCCCTCCTGACTGTCCACCGACTGAGGAACAACACCATAGTTTCCCATGTCATAATCGATCCAGGTGGTAGTGAAGCACTTTTAACAAAAGTAACAGGGGTGAAGGACATCATTGTCATTATTCTGGGAGACCACTAATGCTCCAATCTTGAATGCTCAAGTTGCTTTTTAAGTTCAGGATACCAAAGTATGGACACAGAGGTGAAGACACAACAGGCTTTTATGGTGTAAAAAGCCTATTGAGTCTTGAGGAATTGCCAATAAAACATATGTAGTAGTTGCTAAATCTAAAGAAACTTTGTATTGGCTTGATGCCTCTGGACAGTGGACAATTGAGCACAATGGAGAGCATTTCCATTTCTATGCCCTGTGCATAACCCAGTATTAGTAGTGGACATCCTTTGTGTTGCAGATCCAATTTGTTGAAAACCCTGACCTGACTCTCTAAGAGGTTAGAGATCACAGTAAGGAGGTACTGAATCTTGATAGTGATTTTATACATTTAGGGTACATGTTATTTTGTTATGAAAAAAGCACACTGCAGCAGTTTTGGACCTGGACCATCGCTACAAGTTCTAGTATATGTCACTAGTCATGGCACTTGTTTCAGTCAACAGGTATTTCTTGACCCTGGGTGGAATGGTGAAATGTAGCACATACCATTGTCACTTTCTGCTAATTGTAAGTCAAGCGGTCTTGCATGATTTGTCCCTTTCCAGTTTATTTTTAGTCCTTAAAACAATGACTACATTGTGCATGTATTACCATATTACCAGGGGTAGCCAAGGTTGTTTGAGCTCTTGGTACTGTATGGATGGCACTGAATGAGATCAGCTACCAATGACTGGACTAATTACACATCATCACTGAGATAATCTTATGGGTATTGGTTCTGTTATTGTGGGTATGGGCCATGGCCAAAATGTCACAGTGCTGGATGCTCATAGGAGAGAATCACTTCACTGAGTTAACTGTTATAGACACACTACAGCTGGCCAAGACTTTTAGAAGTGAAAAAATTGGCCAAGGGGTACAAATCTGAAGTTAATGTAGAATAATGAGAGACAGTCGATAAATAGGAAAACAAAAATGCCCTTGAAGCACCAGTTGAGAATTAAAATTCCAACTGTGGAGTGCAACAATTGATAAGGTTGCATACGGCGAAGTCTCATAGGCCTAATTATCTTGCAACAATTGATAAGATTGCATAGGGCGAAGTCTCATAGGCCTAATTATCTTGACTTTTAGCAAAGTGATAATTGCAGTAACTGGAAAAGAATGTGCATTTATTATCATTTACTGTACACTACAATCTGTCTTTGTAACTGGTATTGCTACAGATCTTCACAGTAGTTGACATCCACCAACCACATTATTAGTCCATTTTTCCATCTTCTAAAAGTCAGACGTCTCTACCTGCATCCCTTGCTGTTTGCACAGGTGAGATGTGTGTATTTCAGGAATATTACTTGGCAGACAGGAGGGAGAGGGGAGAGATGATGATCCGGCTGATTGACACCACACAGGTACCCATGTGTGTTTCTTGGCCAGACAAATTCACAATGTATTTTCATTTAGCTTCCTCTAGGTAATTTCCAAATTAATGACACAAGTCTATGAGACCCTGTCCAACAATAAAACTAAGCTGATATTCCATTGCATGCAGGATTTTAGTATCAGTGTTTAGAATCACTGTATGTGTTTCTTTAACTGTGTGGGCGTGTGGTCCATCCAGGAACAAATTAAAGGAAAAGGAACAGAGAGTGCAAATAGTTAATGTAAAAATGTAATAACAAAACAAACAATTAAATATGTGGTTAAAAAGATATAGAATCAATACAACATACTGTAAACATAAATAAAATATGGATTAATAACATGACATGGCCAGACGGAGGCCAGCACATACAGCGGCACCTGCTGGGATTATACACCTGAGTCGCCAAACTCCACAAGCTGTCCCTATTTGTGGCTCCGCTCTGGACGTAAGCTATTATATACAGCGGCACCTGCCAGGACTATACACCTAAGCCGAATATTGGGAGACACCAGAGACATCAGAGAACAATCAGCTCTTTATACTCTCATCAACCATCCATCAAGAGTGTTATCAGAGTCAGATACCAGTTTCAACTTCCCATGGTCTGTGAGTTCTCTGTTGTGTTTAGGGTCAGAGATCAAAGAATGGTTGCTTATACCAGAGACATTCATTCTACAGATGTGTGTATTCCCTCACCTAATCAGTGGGTATGTTTATTGACATAAGCCTATGATCCCAAATGTCACAAAGAGCTCTAGGTATAGTGAAAGAACCCCTTCTCAGGTGGTTGAGAAACCCCAAGGCTTTAGCCAGCTGGACAACCCTCTCTGAGCTGACAAGGTTTAAAATCACCCCAGGGGAATGCCTGGAGAAAGCAAGCATAAATATGTGATTCGACCCTAGTTTATTGTTCATTCTGCATGAGGCTATCGAAAGGTACAGGTGTTCCGAAGTTTTCTATTGGGACAGCCTCATCCCAGAACCACTTAAGTTGACATGGTCCAAGTGGTTTGTCTTTCAAATTTGTTCTTTTATTTTATATTGGGAAATTGTGAGTAATTGTATTATTCCTTTTAACATTATTATATTCTTGTAACTTTTTGTAACTAAGCTTTGAAGATGTACTTGAATTAAACATTAATTCTAGTTCTGGATCTGTTTTTATGAACCAAGGCCTCATATGGCTCATGTTACCTATTTTTCTAAGTATTGATAATTGTGTGTGCAGAAGCCCACCTTATGCTTTAGCATTTTATTTTTCTTCTCCTGGTGGCAGGTACCTGGTTTATTCAACCACACGTGCTGAGGTAACCTGTAAAAGTCACGACCGGCGGTTCTCAGATTGGCGTATCTGGAGGGTCGGTCTGCAGGATCCGTGTCAGATGTCACAATATTAATCCATATTTTATATATGTACAGTATATGTTGTATTGACTCTGTAGCTTTTTAACCTCATATTTAATCAACTGTTTTATTATAAAAACATTACATTAACTATTTGCGCTCCCTGTTCCTTTTCATTTTACTTGCTGAGTCATTTGGGATAACCTCCCCATAACAGGTGAAGCCGCACTTTAGTTATTTGTTTTGACATATTATTTAATCAAGGAGAGCCTAGGTTCTGTTGTTTTTCAATCCAGGAACAAGAAGCATGATTCGCTTAGAATAATTGTAGCTAAACAAAAGTATTAGACCAAAAAATGTGATATCAAGCAGGTACTGGATGGTCTGCTGATCCTTGTAGTACCATATTGTAGGATCCTGGGGTGCCTCCAGTTGAGCTAGCTCTCAATTTAGGAATTAATAAGTATATGACCAAAAATAGGTGCTATTATCATGTAGTGATGTAGTGTAGGACAACCAGAGAAGAAATGCTGCCTTGCGGTGGCTGGTGGCTTACCATATGTTTGCCAGAGCCGTAACTAGACTTTTTAGTGCCCTTTGCCAGAAAGAGCATTGGCACCCTCCTCATTTTTCAAAGGGACATAATGCACCCAAAAAAGGGCCATGGCTTCATGGGGTAGGGCCAGGGAAGAGATAGGGGAGGCCAGGAGACGCTGGGGATGAAATAAGAGGAAGCTACAAGCAAGAATGATAATAAACAGAAATTTTACAGGCCCAAACAGCGCACCATGACTTGTGGTGCCCTGTGCCATGGCACCGGCCGCACTACCCTAGCTACTGCCCTGATGTTTGCAAATGTATGCAACTGAGGTTGATGTCTGCAATGCTATTATCATGAAGGGTATAAGTCTCTTTTGTTGGCCTATTGAGCTGGGGGGATTTTTCATTATCTAGATTAACCTCTCCTTTCCATGCACTTGTAAATAAAGCTAAAGTAACTAATCTATAGTTTAGCAGAGAAAGAACTCAAGTTAATATAATACAACTATGTGCAAGACTTAATGCAGAAGACATGTCAAGTTTTAGAATATATTTTTGTCATCATAATGTATATACAGTATCTCATAATAGTATATTCAGACAAAAAGTAGTCAAAAAAATGGATTTAGAAAAGAGATTAAAAGATACAGTATAAAAATTGATTTCAACCTACAATTTGGTCATTAAAAAAAAAACTGTTCCTCTAGGTTGTGGGGCTCACATATTGAATTTGGTTGTTTCAATATATGTTCCTGCAAAAGTAAATGTAAAAAAATGTGTAAACATTTACACAAGCTTTTGTAAGATGAAGCATACAATTTGTTTTAGTTGGAATGCATGTGAAAAGATATTGAATAACACAGCATACAGCACAAGGAACTGAGTCAGGACTTAATTCTTTTATCCCATAGAGAAATCTGGATTCATGTGTATTTCATTTTCAGTGCTCTTTCCTACAGTGCTGCTTCCTCTTCTGTAACTCTCAGCGGGGCCATGGAACAGCTATTAAAAAGACAGAATATCTTCAATTTAAAATTTGACAATTTTCCGTTCATGGCCAAAGCCACATCTAGATTATAGATCCATTGATTTTGGGAGAATCATTTTATGATGATGGAAAAATTCTCTACAGCAGAATTTTAAATATTTCTATTGTGAAAAAAAAATGCCCTTAAGACACCACAACCTTTTGTGATCTTCATATGAAATAGAGAAATTGGTTAAACATGAGTCAGAGTATGCACCTGCATGTACCTCAAGGAAAGTATTTTAATCACATATTATAAAATACAAGAAAGAGTAATGTTTAATAGCTACCAACTGTTCATACATTAAATAGAGATATGACCTTTACTGCATCATTTGTTTCACTTTGCTTAACAATTAAATATATAGGCAATAAATAAAAGGTGACAGTATAACGATCACCAATTAAGTGACAGCTGATAAAAAGCTTCACATGAAATTGATAACATTTTTTTGATAAATACCTTTAAAATATGTACTGATTCCTGAAGCACAGTAAAAGTATCAAATTGCTCTACAAAAATCCCCCTTCAATTGTATGTCAATGTTAGCATGTCAGGAATAGGCAAAATTGATGAGCTGTACAATGAATGCTTGAGTACAGAAGACAAATTAATGCGGGCTATAGATGTATGGCCCGATTCCCTTTTCTGCCGGCAGTGATCAAAAATGCCAGGCCATGGACATCGATGATCAGCGATCCGTCGGTGGATCAGGGAAAAGCTGCATGTTCAAAATCCCAGACTCGCCAAACCTGATTATTTTTTGGTCAGGATTGAATCAAGGCTTTCCAGCAGTTTGGATTTCCCCGATTCTCCGACCCCAGCATTGGCTGAATAGGGAATTGGGGCAATCCATTGCAGATGTATAGGGCCCATTACTCCTTCTATATGTGTTATATTACATCAGAAAATATAGATAAATGTTCAGGCCATGATTGCTGTGTATTCAGACCCCAGTAATTTAGTGAATAGGACTGCAAAAAATTATCAAAACCATCCTATAGGTTTCAGTCACATCTATTGATCTCCACAAAATATATAACAGAATGAGCCACACAACACCCGGGAAAATCATGCTGCTAATACTCTATTATAGCAAAACCACTAATGCCCACAGGCGCTGTGATATGGGAAGTCATTGTTTGCAATCAGCAGGTTAGTACAATACAGATGACTTAGTTATTTTAACAAAGTAACACACTTGATTTTTACTATTTTTGTATTCTCATCCAATTAGACCAATTTCTCCAACATTTGCATAGAAGAGCAATGATTGTTGCAATGTTATATATTGCAACACTACATAGGGGTCTATTTACTAAGCAGTGTTAGGAGACAGAGTGAAATGTGATAAGGAGCCAGCCAATCAGCTCCCAACTGTCATCTCACAGGCTGTGTTTGAAAAATGACGGTTGGGAGCTGATTGGCTGGCACCTTTTCACTTTCTTATCACTTTTCACTCTGTGTCCTAACACAGCTTAGTAAATAGACCCCTAAATGTAAATGATGTACAGTATATGAGTTGAGTGCATATTTGGAGAAAAAAAAAGCTTTAAAAAGATGCATGTAAAAGTATCCTATTCATGTCCATGTGTTGAGTTGGACGAATCTCAAAATGCCTCCAGCCCTACTACCACATGCACCAGGTGTATGTTAAGTTTATATCAGATACACTTAAATCCAAACAGCTTATAAGCACAAGAAATGTATTGAGAGAGCAAGGCTTATTTTCAAATGTAAAAAAAATCCCTCTATAATACAGCAGGTACAATCTTCCCTCTTTAGTACGAATAATAGTACATTAAAATGAATTGTTGCTTTCAGCCATCATCATCTGCAGTGTGTATGTGCACCAACCAGTCATTAAGAAAAATAATACACCCTAGACACCATTATGAGGGAAACACTTCTTGTGCAGAGGTAATATCATAAAAATGTTGCTTTGCTAAGTATGTACTTTTGGGTCGATTCAGACCCGGTGCTAAGCTGCGCTCTCTCGCTGCCAAAAGGGGCCGGGTATGCAAATTCCGCGATCGCACTGTCTGGTGTAAGGATGCCCTCTATGTTTTAGAGAGCGATGGCAGACCGAACACACGGCGGTATAAAAACGCCCAATTTCCTTTCTTAGTACACGTCACCTCCAGGAAGTGTATGATTAATCAGAACCATCAAGAGCCATCGGAGCTACATGCTGCCCTTGAGGTCGACCCTACCCCACCGCAAGCACTGCGATCACTGCAGGCTGAAATACAACCAAGTGACGTGTACAATGATGCCTCCATGCTAATTATGCACACCCTTAAAACTCAGTTTTGATGCCCAGACACGCCTGCGTTCCCAACACCACTCCCCCATTCACAAGCACCTTCCCCCGTTACCACCCACAAACAGCAGTCTCTGTCACTCAAAGTAGCGCTCAGTCTTTGTGTTAAGAGCGCTTGATTCATGATTGCAATGACTGGTTTGCGCACGCGCACTGAAATGCATGCACAGATGGGTGAGAATCGCCCATAGCATGCATCCAAGGCTTAGTGTCCGGGTCTGAATCAGGTCTTTCGTGAGTTGGAAATATGTCTGTTTGCTTAGGATAATATTTAAACTTTGGACTGCATATGCCCAGATACTGTATATGTCCGTATCTAGATCTGAAACTTGCAACTTGTATAGGAGGATAGGGAAAGGAATGGCCATGTAAACATAAAGTTGTGTAATAAAGGTGTGTACACATAATTGGAAAATTAGATAACCATGAATGGAGATACAGATATGCCTATCATTAGCTGCATTCATTTTGTTGGCTGCCTTGGTACCTAAGGACTGGTGCATACAGTTTATATACTGACAATTGTATGTTTTAATAATCTTGTTTTTTAAAAAAAAATGTTTTATTTTATCACTGAATTGATGGTGTGCTATATTTGTTCATTATAGGATTTGTTAATACTGCATTTGTGTGTGTGTTTTTTTCTTAATTTTCTGGAGTGAGAACAAGAACTCACCACATGCTGGCAGCTTTCCAATCATTATAGTGAACAGTTTTGTCCCAACTCTTCCATATAACAGTTGTGTCCCAAATCTTCCATACAGCAGTATGTTCCAACTTTTCCATATAGCAGTTGTGTCCCAACTCTTCCATATAGAAATTATGTCTCAACTCTTCCATATAGCAGTTATGTCCCAACTCTTCCATGTAGAAATTATGTCCTAACTCTTCCATATAGCAGGTGTGTCCCTACTCTTCCATATAGCAGGTGTGTCCCTACTCTTCCATATAGCAGGTGTCCCTACTCTTCCATATAGCAGGTGTGTCCCAACTCTTCCATATAGCAGGTGTGTCCCAACTCTTCCATATAGCAGGTGTGTCCCTACTCTTCCATATAGCAGTTATGTCCCAACTCTTCCATATAGCAGGTGTGTCCCTACTCTTCCATATAGCAGTTGTGTCCCAACTCTTCCATATAGCAGGTGTGTCCCTAATCTTCCATATAGCAGGTGTGTCCCAACTCTTCCATATAGCAGGTGTGTCCCTAATCTTCCATATATAAATTATGTCTCAACTCTTCCATATAGCAGGTGTGTCCCAACTCTTCCATATAGCAGGTGTGTCCCTACTCTTCCATATAGCAGTTATGTCCCAACTCTTCCATATAGCAGGTGTGTCCCTACTCTTCCATATAGCAGTTGTGTCCCAACTCTTCCATATAGCAGGTGTGTCCCTAATCTTCCATATAGCAGGTGTGTCCCAACTCTTCCATATAGCAGGTGTGTCCCTAATCTTCCATATATAAATTATGTCTCAACTCTTCCATATAGCAGGTGTGTCCCAACTCTTCCATATAGCAGTTATGTCCCAACTCTTCCATATATAAATTATGTCTCAACTCTTCCATATAGCAGGTGTGTCCCAACTCTTCCATATAGCAGTTATGTCCCAACTCTTCCATATAGCAGGTGTGTCCCAAATCTTCCATACAGAAGTATGTTCCAACTTTTCCATATAGCAGGTGTGTCCCTAATCTTCCATATATAAATTATGTCTCAACTCTTCCATATAGCAGGTGTGTCCCAACTCTTCCATATAGCAGTTATGTCCCAACTCTTCCATATATAAATTATGTCTCAACTCTTCCATATAGCAGGTGTGTCCCAACTCTTCCATATAGCAGTTATGTCCCAACTCTTCCATATAGCAGGTGTGTCCCAACTCTTCCATATAGCAGTTATGTCCCAACTCTACCATATAGCAGTTATGTCCCAACTCTTCCATATAGCAGGTGTGTCCCTACTCTTCCATATAGCAGGTGTGTCCCTACTCTTCCATATAGCAGGTGTGTCCCTACTCTTCCATATAGCAGGTGTGTCCCATCTCTTCCATATAGAAATTATGTCCCAACTCTTCCATATAGCAGTTATGTCCCAACTCTTCCATATAGGAATTATGTCCCAACTCTTCCATATAGCAGTTATAAATTGGGGGCATACAGATATCATGATATTGTTATTTATGTATAGGTGAAACCTTTATGGATCCAGGTTCTGGAAGACACTTTGAAATTAAATATCAACTAACCTGTGAAAGTCAGTAGGTTATATACCTCATCACATGTCCCTATTAATTGGTCGATGTGAACAAAATGATCGCTCAAAGAGATGATTGTTCGGCAATGTCCCTGTATTAAATAGGCACTTGCTACAATAAATGTCAATACCCCTCCTATTGATTACATTCTTCCTCTCAGAAGGGGAGGAGATAGAGGCAGATTACTGTTACAAGGGAATGTATTTGAATTGATTGTTTACATACCATTGCTCCCTATGGATTAAATGAGAGTACTGCAGTAGGATGTTATATGTGATATGCATCGTGTCATTCATTGTTGTTCTGTGTGTCAAGGGACCTTATGAATCTAAGTGTTTTTGATACTTTTTATATCTGCTTAATATGTTTATTTGTATCATGATAATGCTTTACCATGTTGCACTTACCAACATAATTTATTATCCCTATTCATATCTGTAATTTCCTTAATTGATTTTGGTTTAGGGTTGGTTTGTTTTGGATGATACATGTGTGCAACAGCACTTGTCCCTTTGTGCACATTGCTAGGTGATGTATCACTTCAAGTTTGACCAGGTAGGTATTTCTCCCATTATATTAGTCTGGGTTACTATGTGTCACGACCGGCATGGCCGGTACGTGACTTACGGTTTGGTCTGATTGCTAGGTGATTTGATGTCACATCCAGACCTTTCAGGGCTTATGCAGTTGTGGGAGAACAATGTACACAGTTGTGTTTCTTGTTTGATGGATGTGGGTATTTAAGAGCTGGCCACTAAGTGTATCTTTAGCCTTTGATGAAGAAGCACAGATTGCTCTGAAATGGCAATTGGACCACTGCACTTTACCAGGACGAACAGCTAATTGCTTTTTGTGACCACCCTGAAATCTACTTTTGATAAGAATTACTATATTATGCTGTTATAACTGTGGTTATTGATTGGCATTGTCTTGGACTGCACAATGCATTTTTATTGATTGCTACATTTTGCATTTATTTTGCATTTGGATGTGCTGGGTCCTTATTTCATTTGGAATTCCATTAACTTATGTAGCCTTCTGTACTTTAAATCTTCCAGTAGGTAAATAAACTGGTGGCACTCAGAGTCTTTTAGAGAATATATTATATTGTACCAAATGATATCAACGTTTCATGGTGTGAAAGCCCTTGTAACAAACCTTGATAACACACCCTGAAACGTTGGTATCATTTGGTACAATATAATATATTCTATTAAAAGACTCTGAGTGCCACCAGTTTATTTACCCAACTGCACTTTTCACACAGAGGGCATCGGAGCAGTAGCAATATCTGGGAATGGCAGGCAGCACAGAGAGGATAATAAAAATAAAATTAAGTTTCTGTTATATAATTATATTATGCATTTAGTTTATTAAATTATATTCATATAAATTATATATTTAATAACAATTTGGGTTCTGACTTAATAAATAAATGCAAATAATAAGCACAATTTTATTCATAGTAACATGACAGAATAATGACCAAGTAGGAAAAGTGCTCAAGTCAAATTGTTTCCTGTAAATCTCATTTTGTAGAAACAAAATACACAGATTTATTAAGTATCTGAACTTAGAGCCGTTCTTACACATTTAAACAGTGGTAAATGGCTTGTTTAAAGCAGCATGGACCTCTATTCACATAGTTTATGACATATTTTTTATTTTATTAATATATTACTTGTAATAAGGAGCAGTTAACACAATTTGTGAATTAACGTATGTGTATGCCTGAGTCTTCCATGGTCTGACTAAAGTTTAAGACCCCGGGGGAGATTTATCAAAGCTTGGAAAGAGATAAAGTGGATGGAAATAAAGTACCAACCAATCAGCTTCTAACTGTAATTTTACAGACTGTTTTTGAAAATTGACAGTAAGGAACTGATTGGTTGGTACTTTATCTCTCTTCACTTTACCTCTCTCCAAGCTTTGATAAATTTCACCCCTTGTAAACTATTGAACCTCCCTATACTAAACAAAAGACAGATCACCTTCCATAATTCAGAAACATTACAGAAAGTCTTATTACATCATGTTATGGCTCAGTAAGGTCATAAATTAAGGCAGAGGTCCCAGTGCATTAAATAAAAAAATAAAAATATAATAATTGTATACAACACAATGAGCATAAAAATAGCACATTCAATAAACAATCTGTGTCTAGATTCTAACAGATAAATAAGACTTGATCAATATATAGAATTTACATTATTAAAGAACAAACTATCTCAGTGCTTATTCTTACAATTATAACATTTCTAAGATAGATGAATAATATTATTTAATGGTTTATAAAGATACTGTAGTTTTTTCTTGATAGTCTAAATTTTCTGAGATATTAGGTTCTTCAACACCAAAATACTACTTCAGAGATAGGTAATCCAAGGTTTATGATAGACTACATTATGATTATACACCACTATATCTTGGATTGAATTGGTTAATGTAGCATATAGTTATGTGATCCACAGATCTAAATTTCATGAAGTGGTGTAACTAAATCATAAACATCATTTATATAGTAAATAAACTAAATAATAATCAAAAATATGCTCAAATGTTAATGAAATATAACAAAACCTGAAATTAGCATCACTAATGTGTAAGGCAATAGTTGCAGTTAGTGTGTAGTGTTTACAATAATAATATTGTATTTTTCAGCTAAAAATAGTTATATACAAATCATCTAACTAAATATTGTATTATAGTGTTATGACTACAAAAAATTATCTTCTTGGTGTAGCTGGAATACAGTATATTAAATCATTATTAACTGACTACATAATGGATTTTTGGTATGTAACTTAAGAAAATTATGAGTATGATTGTTTTTTATTCAAATATTTTGTCTATTCTCCCTTGTGTCCAATAAATAGCCAAAAGTGCATTGTAATATGTATATTATGTATATCACATTTTTTTATGTGACAATTAATTACCTAATTAAATAATTTTGTTTAATAATATATGACTATGTTGTTCTCCCATTGTTGAAAAAGGGAACAGCTAATGCTTTGAAAGGTAACAAATTTATGTATTGCAGGGGTTGAAAGCACAGAATGGTCCTCTCATCCGTACCAGGTGGGGGACCCCAACCGAGTTCATTGTGGATAGCTGAGCTAGTGCTAGGTAACAACTGCTTCATGTACAATAAAATCTTGTGGTAATGTTCCGGTACTGCCATTGGCTTAAATCTGGTGGAGCCTTCATATGCCAAAATATATATGGCTGCTTATGAGACAAAACATATACTCCCTGTATTCCTTTTCAACATAATATTTTACAAATGTTTCATTGATGACATTTTCCTACTTTGGAAAAGGTTTTTTTAAGACACACTACAGAAATGTTTGGATAAGGTGAGAAAAAAATATTGTAATATGGGGTCTATGTATTAAACCTTGAAGAGAGATAAAGTGAACTGAGATAAAGTACCAACCAATCAGCTCCTGTCATTTTTCAAACTTGCAATTAGGAGCTGATTGGTTGGTACTTTATCTCTGTCCACTTTATCTCTCTCCAAGGCTTCATACATACAGTAGCTCCCACAATCTGTTACACAAACTGGGAAACAACATTCACTAAAAGTGCATACACACGGTACAATATCTGTGAATGATAACAATATCGTTCAACGATATATCATTCATATCGTTAATTTTTATGCAGTGAACAACCAATGATGTGCATTCCCGCATGAACAATAACAATATCTATGATCGTCTGTACACACAGGCCAAATGCATGATATTGTCAATAATTTGCCTGTTCAGAGTTGTGACAGGATGTCTTCAAAAATATATTTTTGAAAGATATCTTTGAAAGATATCTTTCAAGTCATTGGTGGTACAGATCATACCGTGTGTATGCAGCTTAAAGGTGCGTACACACAGACAGATATACCGTTACGATATGAATGATAACGGTATCGTTCAACGATATATCATTCATATTGTTAATTTTTAATCAGTGAACGACCAACAATGCGCGTTCCCGCCTGAACGATAATGATATCTATGATATGCAGGCCAATCTGGACGATATCGTCAACTTTGCCTGTTCAGAGATGTGACAGGATAACTCACTGAAAGATCTCTTTGAAAGATCTCTTTCAAAGATCTCTTTGAAAGAGTTCTTTGAAAGATTTCTTTCAAAGATGTCTTTCATGTTGTTGGTGGTACAGATCGTCCCGTGTGTACGCACCTTAAGATGATATTTACCTCCAGATTTGACAATATTGCAATTGCTATGCAGACATCCCTGCACCATAGGTGGCCCTGCACCATAGGTGGTGTATTCTTCAATTAGGATTGAAGAATACACCACCATCCATGATAGGTTATAGAAAAGGTCATAATTTAAAACAGATGTTACTCAGACCAATGTCAAGGCTGATTCAGCAACACACTACAACCAACTTGGCTTTTGAATCAGAAACTGGAACGTGTATCCCCACTCTGAAGCTAATATAAGAATAAATTACAAGCTACATTGGGCCCTTGATCATGTTATATACTGTATATATATTGGGGTGCCCATGTGGGCTCTATTATGTACGACTGACTACAAGAATCTTTAGAGAAAGCAAGGCAAAGCATAAAGCATCAATTAGATGACCATTAGAGAGGGGATCCTCTAACAAACCTGTAGCAAGACATTTCCTGGAAAAATGCCATCATGTTGTCACCTTAAATTACAGACTGAAAGATTGACAACCACCATTGGACCATGGGGGTGATTGAGCTTTGAGGTCACATAGAAGAGAAAGCTGATGGATCAACAATATGTTTTTCTTTTATTTTTCTAAAAGGTTTTTTTTTTATATTTTTTTATAAATTTTTGTTAAAATTTTGATAAATTGCTGATTTTGCTGTTTTCATTTTTGTAATTTTAATTTTTTAATTTTTTGTTTTCTTTTTCCTTTTTTGGGTGCGGTAATTAGTTTACAATATAATTACCTAAGTAATGTATATACTGGTATTTAAAATATTTTTCCTCTTACTACATATTCACAGACTATTCTATCATGTGTGTGTATATATCCCGGGTCCCATTTTATATCCCTATTTTTTATTCTCTCCTGGCTTACTGCGGTTTCATCTGGAAGCTCTAGTCCTGTATGTGCTCAATGGTAGAACACTATTATTCTGCACATGCACCCATGAGAACATGTTCATTTTTGGGTAGGTTCTGTCACATATGCTCTCCAAGCTGGAATGCAACTGTTTAGCTCATGCACCTACAGACAAATGTTGACTAACATTATTAGTGCTTTCTACTGTTCTTCCTGTACCCCAGAGAGGTATTTAAATATTATAGAAGCTCCTCCTCTTTTTAATTTTTTAGTTGTTTTATCCTAATAGTTTAGTTTGAATTTGTTGATTTTTTTACTTGTTAAGTTGACACTTTCAGATTTTATTCCATGCTGGAATGCAATTTGTTTGGTGCCATTTTTCAAATGGCACCAAAGAAAACAAAAGGAGCAATAATTTCTTCTGCAGCAGCTCTAATAGTGGAATTGCCAATAGCTAAAATCTATTGAAATAGGTGAAACATGTGAGAAAGCTTAATTTTGTGGTAATAACCTTTTATTACAGGAGTCAACAGTCCACTTTACATTGTGGTTCATATGTATGGAGGAACCTTGTGCTCAGCTGGAGTCCCCCAAAGTCTGCAGCTACACCTACTCACAGTGGCGCACGCCTTGTACCAACACAGGACTCAGAGACCTTTGCCAACAAAATACTATTCAGCCAGGAGAATCAGACCCTCCCTTTGTGTCAATACCCTTATAGAGCATACAGACTGAGGAAAAAGTGAGTTCCTGGTCCTACCTTTATACCAGTAATTGTAAATAAAACTAATACATGATATTACTTATTATGTTACTTTTGATGACTGCAATTAGACCTTTAAAAAATTCTTACATCTAAAACCCCACCAGATCTCACCTTAACAGAATATCTCAACATAACATTAATACCTCCTATCAGCCCCCACAAATTTTTAAAAGTGAGGAGAGGAAGTTGGAGAAGAGGGTTGTAGAGGACAGGAGTAAGGAGAAAGAAGAGATAGGATAGGGTGAGGAGAAGAGGGAAGGGACAAATGGATCACTGATTCACAGTGCAGCTCAGAAGTGGCTGATCCCAAGGAAGGTGTCATCCACCTGGAAACACATGCTGCAAATGGCAATTCTAGCCCACTTTATATCAGACTGGAATCCAGGGTCCCCATGGCTCTCTTCCAAAAACCTCAAAATCCAAACCCCACTTAAACTGGGAGCCTCTGTCAAATATTATGAAATACAAACACAAAACAAGTTAGAGTAATTTAAACAGCATGCAAGCTGAGTCCGGACTCATTTAGCCCATTGCTCCAAGCTTGGTTACATAGCTGGAACCTGGCCCTGTTCTATGGGTTATATGTGCTAACATATATAGGGGGGGGATATATATGTGATTATTATATACAGTATAACACAACTCTACTCAAAAGTGGAGCATAAATAAAGGAAGATTTGGGCATTTAAAGGACAGAGTAGTATTATTATTATTATTATTATTATTATGATCATCCTTTATTTATATGGCCTCACAAAGTGTCCATTTCACCATACATTGAAATTACAATAATACACATAAACTATACAAGAAGTTCAAACAGACAATAATCACAGTACATTTTTTAAACAACTGAGTGACAAAGAATAACATAGCAGTGAGTGACTTATGGGTCTATTTACTAAGCAGTGTTAGGAGACAGAGTGAAAAGTGATAAGAAAGTGATAAGGTGCCAGCCAATCAGCTCCTAACTGCCATCTCACAGGCTGTGTTTGAAAAATTACAGTTGGGAGCTGATTGGCTGGCACCTTATCACTTTTCACTCTGTCTCCTAACACTGCTTAGTAAATAGACCCCTTAGTGCCCTCGAAGGGCAGATAGTCAGGATCAGAGATGCTAAGTGAGTTGTGTCCCACTGGAACAAAGATATTGTATTTTCCTGGGGCCAAGTGAGGAAATGTGCCTCTCTTTCATTCATCTTTGCTTTAATAAATTGAACCCTTTGTGTTTTGGGATTTTTAATGTAGAGTGTTCTTTTCTCTTGATGAGTTAAGTCATCTATTTATTTGTAACAATTATCATATGTAAATAAACTTAATTTATACTAATAAAAAAACAAAACTGAAACTTTGCAAAATGCTAAAAAGTCAAATGTATCTTATGAAGTAAAATACATGGAATTCTCTATATGTGATCCAGGTTTACATCTGGACTTAATAAATTCTTCCTGTAAATTAAATTACCTATTTTTTACTGTAACATCAGCCATTGCATGCAAGCTATTTGCTAACATTGTCATGAAAGGTTGGCAGCATTGCTGTTGAGGTTTTTGTAAAATTTTGACTGTTTTTCCTTCTTGCAAGTTACTACATTGTACTTCATGACAGCCAGATTTCAACAGCCACATGACACCATTATCTAGCTAAAGCCCTTAGTTTATTTTTACAATGCAAATAGTCTTTGGTGCCTGTCACATCAGAGTCAGAACAGTCTTTTATTAATTCCACATTGTTTATATTTTTAGTGTCTTGGTTTGATTAATTATGTGTGAAAGTATTTGTCAGCTTTCTTACCTCCATGCTAAGATTAACATTAGTTACGCTTTAAATACTACAAAGTAATAATAATGGAGGATGGGGTCTGAGCGGAGAAATTTAGTCATATTTAATGATATAGAAAACTGAACAACTGCACTTAAGAGTTGAGAGTTGTGTAAATAACAAAAATTCTGGGCAGAAACAAGGCTTAGTACATCTACTCACATAGGGGTAGATGTACTAAGCATTGGAGAAGGATAAAGTGGAGAGAGATAACGTACCAACCAATCAGCTCCTAACTGTCATTTTTCAAATACAGCCAGTAAATTGACAGTTAGAAGCTGATTGCCAGGTACTTATTTTCTCTTTACATTATTTCTCTCCAAGCTTTGATATATCTCCCCAATAGTCACCTACCATCGAAATCCCAGGAAATTCAATGTTATATTCTGAGAATATTTGGCTGCATAGTTTATGTACATATCCATAATGATAGTGTTAGAAATGATTAGACAGAACAACAGAAGGTATTTTGCAGTGAAGTGTGGTGAAGTAAATGGCTGGGGAGGCACTGGCTGGTATCAGAGCCAGATTTACACATAACTATAAGAAGCTGAGGATTCATGTGGGCACTATACAAAGATGCAGCAGTATATAGGAATGGGAATTTGGTGTGTTTTGATCAGGGATGTGCCGAAAAAGTAGACAAGGGAGGCAGTGCCTGTCATATACTTTTTACTCCAGAGTTTTCACTATAGAAATGATTAGAATAATACAAAAAATATATTATCTTTACATTTTTTTTATAATTGTTATAGTCAAAACTCTGGAGTATACCTAAGTAATACTTAGGGTATATTTATCAAAGTTCGATTTTGCAATTGATTTTATGTTCGATTTTGCTTACCTCAAATCGAATCAAATCAAATGTAGAAATCCCTGTGAAAATCCCACATTTAATAAAATTCGATTTTAGAGGCCTGTTCTAAATCGAATTCGATTAGGTTCGATTTAGAAAAGGGATGAGCGGGTTCGGATTTCTGAAATCCGAACCCCCCCGAGCCCCCCCGATCTGAGTCAGGCTCGACTTTTCCAGCCTGACTCGGATCGGAAATCAAGGCAAAACGTCACCAACCCGCCTTCCGGTTCTCGCGAGTTTTGGATTCTATAAAAGGTCCCTGCGTCTGCATTTCTCACTCCGGCTGTGGACAGTGAAGAGGGAGGGTGGGAGCTAGGGCTGGCTGGGCTGTGTTGTGCTGCTGTTGTCCATAGGGGCTGACTGGGCAGTATTGTGCTGCTGTTGTCCATAGGGGCTGGCTGGGCTGTGTTGTGCTGCTGTCATAGGGGCTGGCTGGGCTGTGTTGTGCAGTCAGTTATCCATAGGGGCTGTGTTCACTCCAAAGTCTATAGGGGCTGGCTGGACTGTATTGTGCAGTGTCCCATAAAGGCTGTAGTCCTAGAGGGGTGCTGTAGTGTTGTCCAGGGGGTGATCTGTGCATCAGGGGTGCTCCCCCAAAGTGCACTCCAAAAAGAAAATTTTTTTCTGTGTTTGTGAATTATGTGCGCAGTAGCCGCACATGCATCAACAAAGTAACGCCAAGCGTGTTTCTGTGTCATAAGTAAAGGGCCGGCTGGATTGACCATTAAAGGGTGCTGTAACCCCCAAAGTGCACTCCAAACAAAATAAAAAATAATTTTCTGTGTTTGTGAATTTTGTGCACTGTGGCTGCACGTGCATCACCAAAGGAGCAGCGCCAAGCGTGCGCCTGTGTCATAAGTAAAGGGCCAGCTGGTTTGTCCGTTAAAGGGTGCTGTAACCCCCAAAGTGCACTCCAAAAAAAAATAAAAAAATATTTTCTGTGTTTGTGAATTGTGTGCACTGTGGCTGCACGTGCATCAACAAAGGAGCAGCGCCAAGCATGCGCCTGTGTCCCATAAGTAAAGGGCCGGCTGGCTCATCTCTTAAAGGGTGGTGTAACCCCCAAAGTGCACTCCAAACAAAATAAAACATTTTCTTCTGTGTTTGTGAATTGTGTGCGCTGTAGCGGCACGTCCATCAACAAAGGAGCAGCGCCAAGCATGCGCCTGTGTCATAAGTAAAGGGCCGGTTGGCACATCTGTTAAAAGGTGCTGTAACCCCCAAAGTGCACTCCAAAAAATATTTTTTTTTCTGTGTTTGTGAATTGTGTGCACTGTACGTGCATCCTCAAAGCAGCAGCGCCAAGCGTGTGTCTGTCTGTTAAAGGGTGGTGTAACCCCCAAAGTGCACTCCAACAAAAATAAAACATTTTCTTCTGTGTTTGTGAATTGTGTGCACTGTACGTGCATCCTCAAAGCATCAGCGCCAAGTGTGCGACTGTCTGTTAAAGGGTGGTGTAACCCCCAAAGTGCACTCCAACAAAAATAAGAAAAAATCTGCTTTTCTGTGTTGTGAATTGTGTGCACTGTACGTGCATCCTCAAAGCAGCAGCGCCAAGCGTGCGTCTGTCTGTTAAAGGGTGGTGTAACGCCCAAAGTGCACTCCAACAAAAATAAAACATTTTCTTTTATGTTTGTGAATTGTGTGCACTGTACGTGCATCAACAAAGGAGCAGCGCCAAGCATTCGCCTGTGTCCCATAAGTCTGTTAAAGGGTGGTGTAACCCCTAATGTGCGCTCCACAAAAAATAAACAATTCTTTTTTTTCTGTGTTTGTGTGCGAAATGTATGCGCAGTAGCCGCACATGCATCAACACAGCAGCAGCACCAAGCGTGCACCTGTTTAATCAGATAAGGGCCGGTTTGGACATCTGGTCCAGACTGAAGGACCTGCCAACAATTTCTGACATGTCTACTGTCACTGCATATGATACTGTCACCACTGACGGATGCTGTCACCAATGTAATCCTCCACCATTCTAAGTTGGGATGTCAGACAGTCCGTATCTGTACTGGCAGGAAAAAAAGGCGATTTGGAGGCCCCTGTACAAACTGGCTCTTTTTTACCTGAGTTGCCCCCCCCTCCAGTGTGTACTCAGAAAGAGTGTTTAGTGTAGCCAGGAACCTTGTCAGCAAAAGGCGTAGGAGGTTGCTTCCACAAAATGTGGAGAAGATGATGTTCATAAAAATGAATTATCAACTCTTCCAGGGAGACCAGCCTCCAGAACGAACAGAGGGACCTGTGGTGGTGGATTCCAGCGGGGATGAATTAATACTCTATGAGGATGTACATAACACTGAAGAGGGTGAGGAATCGGTGGATGAGGAGGATGAGGACGACATCTTGCCTCCGTAGAGCCAGTTTGTGCAGGGACAGATTAATTGCCAGCTTGTTTTGTGGGGGCCTAAACCAACCAATCATTTCAGCCACAGCCGTGTGGCAGACCCTGGCGCTGAAATGATTGGTTTGTTAAAGTGTGCATGTCCTGTTTATACAACATAAGGGTGGGTGGGAAGGCCCAAGGACAATTCCATCTTGCACCTCTGTTTTTTCTTTGCATTATGTACTGTTTGGGGCCTAGTTTTTCAAACTACCATCCTGCCTACCACTGCAGTGTCACTCCTAGATGGGCCACGTGTTTGTGCCGCCCACTCGTGTCGCTTAGCATAGTCATCCAGCTACCTTGGTGCAACCTTTTGGACATAAAAACACTATTGTGAGGTGTGAGGTGTTCATAATAGACAGGAAATGAGTGGAAATTAAGGTTATTGAGGTTAGTAATAGCATATGAACAGAAAAACCCACAAATTCTGTGATTTTAGCTGTTTTTATGCTTTTTTTAAAAAAAATACAGATCCAAAACACAAAACCCAGAACCCAAAACACGGAAAGGTGGTTTTGGCAAAACCACTAATTTAGAACAGTGATTTCATGTTCGATTTTGCATGCTCATGTACAAATCAAACACCAAATCCTACTCAAAAATGAACTTCAAGTCCACAAATTAATAGACCTGCTTCATGCTTGTGTGTTTTAGCATGAGCAGGTATGAATCACACAGATGCATGCACAGATCAGTGAGATCTGTGCGTGTGTCTGTGTGTAAAAAGCTTGTAAAGTGTTAAAATAAAATATTACATGGGGTCCCAACCTAAAAGTAAAACTGGCAGCAGACTTTTCAGAGCCAGTCCTGGTTGTGTAAATACGGGGGACAAAAGACGTAGGGCTCCCCCATATTTTTGCACAACCGGCACTGGGCTTAGCGAGCTGGTCCTGGTTTTGGAAATCCAGGGGAAAAATGACGTAGGAATCCCCCGTATTTTCCAAAACCAGCACCGGACTCTTTCTAGCAGGGATGTAATGCTACAGCCAGGGAAACTCTTTCACCAGGTCCCCTGGCCAAAGCATTATACCTGACCGCTAGTCAGCCCAGGCTGGGGGAACCCTGGGGAGGTGGGGATCCCCCCAAAAAAGATGTCCACCTATCCAGGGCACCCCAGGCCTGGGTTGATAGTCTGGGGCTATCCCCAGCACCACTGGACAGTGGGTGCCGGGCTGATTGTGTATAAAATTAGATATAATTACATTGTCTTTTACAGTAGAACTGATGGTCCCAGCAAGCTTCCCCTGCATTCTGGTACTTGGAGAATCACAAGTACCAGCATGCGGGTCATTAAGGGCCCGCTGGTACCTCTAGTTCACCCATAAAATAAATATTAAAATAAACACAAGACACACGCTGTGAAAGTATAACTTTATCACACTCACATATACTCGCCTACAGTCCCTGTACACACCCTCTTGTCCATGTAAGTATCCACATCTTAAAACAAAAAAAATGCCAAGTCCCAACCAACGAACATAAGTAACGTCCTCTAAAGACGGTACTTCCCAAATGACAACTCACTGAGCTCAGCTGTAGCTGTGGCATTTATCTTAGAAATGCCTGGGCTGAGCATTCATTGGCTGAGAGAGGTGAGTCTCCACCTCTCTCGGCCAATGAACAGTTCTCACCATTGACTTTAATGGTGAGAACCACTATGTAACCATTAGTAACCTAAAGTGAAGGCACTTACTGCTGTGTACTGATTTGCGACATGTTGTAGAAACTCCCAGCGGCACGTCAGTTTGTAATCCAGAGACATCTCTTTCTGGGCTGAGACTTATAGTTCTGTGATGGATTAATTCAGTGCCCTTCAAACCCAAAAGTTATCACTATATGAGTGCCGCACATCACTGCAGAACAATGTAGCACGGACTGACTTTTCTAAAATGAGGTGTCAGTGGTGGATTCATGGGGGGGGGCACCCAGGCACATGCTCCCCTGTCATTTAGGAGGGTTTTTTATTTTACAGCTGCATGGCCGCAACAAGGATGAGACTGCTCCTGCCAGCCCTCCTTGGGCTGTGCAGCTTCCCGATGTGAGCGCCTGCCGGCACTGTGTAATAAAGTTTTTATATTTTTAAGAGAAAACCTGGCATGCTGCACCGCTGAAGAGAGGACAGAGGAGCCGCGGCCCACGAGAGCACTGCAGCAACAAGGCAAGACGGGGGGATTGGGGGCACAGAAGGAGGTCTGCCAGGGCTGGTTGGAGAGTGGGGACTTAAAAGAGGTCTGTTAGATTTGGCTGGGGAGTGGGGACTAAGATGGGGGACTGGCCGGGAATTGCGGGGGTTGACTGGGGGACATAAAAGGCTGGGGAGTGGGGGACATAAAAGGCTTGGATTGGCTGGTGAGTGAGGACATAAAAGGCTGGGGAGTGGGGATGTAGAAGGGGGACTGCTGGGAGTGGAGACATAGAAAGGTGGCTGTTGGGGCTGACTGGGGAGAAGGGACATAAAAGGCCGGGGCTGGCTGGGTTGGTGGGGACATAAAAAGCTGGGGAGTGGGGATGTAGCAGAGGGGATGCTGGGGAGTGGGGACATAAGAGAGCTGCTGGGGCTGGCTGGGAAGTGGGGGACATAAAAAGCTAGGGCTGGCTGGGGAGTGGGGGCACAGAAGGGGACTGGCTGGGGATTTAGAAGAGGCTTGGGATTTAGAAGAGGCCCTGGCTGGGGAGTGGGGGACATAAAAGGCTGGGGAGTGTTGATACAGAAGGGGACCTGCTGGGGCTGGTTGGGAAGTAGGAACTTAAAAGGGGGGCTGGCTGGGAAGTGAGGACTTAGAAGGGGGGCTGGCTGGGGAGTGGGGATGTAGAAGGGGAGCTGCTGGGGAGTGGAGACATAGAAGGGGACCTGCTGGGGATTGGGAGACATAAAAGGCTGGGGAGTGGGAGTACAGAAGGGGGCCTGCTGGGGCTGGCTGGAGAGTGGGTATGTAGAAGGGGAGCTGCTGGGGCTGGCTGGGGAGTGGAGACATAGAACGGGACCTGCTGGGGCTGGCTGGGGAGTGGGGGACAGAAAAGGCTGGGGCTGGCTGGGGAGAGAGGACATAAAAGGCTGGGGAGTGGGAATGTAGAAGGGGGGCTGGCTTGGGAGTGGAGACATAGAAGGGGGGCTGCTCTGGCTGACTGGGGAGGGGACCTAGAAGGTTGGGGCTGGCTGGTGAGTGGGGACATAAAAGGCTGGGGAGTGGAGATGTAGAAGGGGGGCTGCTGGGGCTGGCTGGGGAGTGGGGACATAGAAGGAGTGCTGCTGGGGCTGACCAGGGAGTGGGGGACATAAATAGCTAGGGCTGGCTGGGGAGTGGGGGCACAGAAGGGGACCTGCTGGGGCTGGCTGGGGAGTGGGGATGTAGAAGAGGGCCTGGCTGGGGAGTGGGGGACATAAAAGGCTGGGGAATGGGGACATAGAAGGGGAGCTGCTGGGGCTGGCTGGGGAGATGGGGCATAAAAGGCTGGGGCTGGCTGGTGAGTGGGGACATAAAAGGCTGGGGAGTAGGGATGTAGATGGGGGACTGCTGTGGCTGGCTGGGGAGTGGGGACACAGAAATAGAGCTGCTGGGGCTGACTTGGGAGTGGGGATTTAGAAGAGGGCCTGGCTGGAGAGTGGGGGACATAAAAGGCTCGAGCTGGCTGAGGAGTTGGGACATAAAAGGCTGGGGAGTGGGGATGTAGAAGGGGGGCTGGCTGGGGAGTTGGGACTTAGAAGGAGGACTGGCTGGGGAGTGGGGATGTAGAAGGGTGACTTAGAAGGGGGCCTGGCTGGGAAGTGGGACTGTAGAAGGGGGGCTGCTGGGGCTGGCTGGGGAGTGGACATAGAAGGGGACATGCTGGGGCTGGCTGGGGAGTGGAAGACATAAAAGACTGGGGAATGGGGATGTAGAAGGGGGGCTGCTGGGACTGGCTGGGGACTGGAGACATACAGTAGAAGGGGGGCTGCCAGGGAGTGGGGGCATAGAGGGGGGCTGCTGGGACTGGGTGGGAAGTGGGGAAATAGAAGAGGGCTGCTGGGGATACAAAAGGTGGACTGGTGGGGATGGAGTCACAGAAGGGATGGTGCTGGAACTGGGGACACAGATGGGGCTGTCTGGGGATAGGGACACAGAAAGAGGGCTAGCTGAGGACACAGAAGGGGAACCACTAGGATGGGGACACAGAAGGGGAGCTGGATGGTGCTAGGGACACAGAAGGATGGCTGCTGGTACTGGCTCTGGACACAGAATGGGGGCTGCTGGGGGTGGAGACACAGAAGGGTGGCAGCTGGAGCCAAGGACACAGAAGGGGCTGGCTGGGGACACAGGAGGATGAATGCTAGTGATGAGGACACAGAAGAGGAACTGCTAGGGTCGGAGACTTACAAGTGGGGCTGTTGGAGCTAGGGACCAAGAAGGGGGGCTAGCTGCAGGGCTGGAGTTGCAGAAACATGGAGGGAGGGATTGTCCTGCATTTATTACACACAATCGGAGCAGCCAAGCCTCCCTTAGCTCCCCTCTTCCTCAGCAGTGTCAAGTCAGGGCAGGCTGATGTGAGCGATACTGCAGGTGCATTAGTTTGGAGGTAAGCAGTTTGCTGGTGCTGCCTCTGGTGATGTGAGGTGCATATTGAAGGTACTGTAGGGTTAGGGTGCTGAGATGGGATGAATAATGAGGGGGGGTTGTGCTATGATATAATGAAGGGGGGAGAGTGCATTGAAGTGGGGAAGTGCTGTTAGAGGAAATCATTGAAGGGGAAGGGATACTGTGTCCAGACCTGCCTTCTGATTCTCTTGTCCTGTCGCCCACAACATCTGCCTCACATACACTCACCCTATCACCTACCAGACGTGTCCCTGCACACTCACCCTGTTACTTACCATACCCATCTCCGCATACTCACCCTGTCATCCACCAGACCTGTATCCAAAGACTCTCTGACCCTGTCAAACACCAGACCTATGCTGCCGATGGCTTCTGCTACTAACAGGTTAGGTCACTGTCTGTGAGGGGGCTTGGGTTAATTTTTTGTCCTGTGGGGGCCAATGTGTGTGTTTTATTCCTATGGGGACAATTTTTTTTCCTATGGGGGCAAATATGTTTTATTTTTTTCCATGAGGAGCAATGTGTTTTTTTTTCCCCTGTGTGTGGAGGGGAGAGGAGTGCTGTGAGGTGGCAGTGAATAATTGGAGTACTGTGCGGTGGGGAGGAGAGTCTTGTGAGATGGCAGTGAAGGGGGGTTGCTGTGTGGTGGGGAGGGGAGTGCTGTGAGGTGGCAGTGAAGGGGGTATTGCTGTGTGGTGGGGAGTACTGTGAGATGGCAGTGAAGGGGGGAGTGCTGTGTGGTGGGGAGTGCTGTGAGGTGGCAGTGAAGGGAGAGTGCTGTGTGGTGGGGAGTGCTGTGAGGTGGCAGTGAAGGGGGGATTGCTGTGTGGTGGGCAATGAAAGGGACAGTGAGTGCTCTGAGGTGGACAGTAGGTGCTGTTAGGGGGCAGTGAGGGAATCAATGAGTGAGCTGTGGGGGTCAGAATTATATGGGAGGAACTTTCAGTGAGACAGCTGTGGAGGGGAAAATCAGAGAGATTTGCAAGGGCAATGAAACAACAGTGGAAGGGATAATCAAAGTGATATGGAGGGAGGAGGCAATGAGACAGCTATAGAGGGGGCAGTAATATAGATATGGGCAGGGAGAGGGCAGGCTGGCAGTTGCAGTTCAGGGGGAGGGATCTAAATTATTTTACACTTTTAAATGCAGGTATTTATTCCCTATCTCTTTTCCAGACAGGTCTCCAACTTTCCAAGATTTAGATAACTACCAACGGAACTTAGAACACCAGCTGGCAGGTAGGGCATAAATTGTCTGGGCCTTGTTTATTGTATTCCCTCAGCATAATGAAAATGAAGACATGGCTCATGGGTATGCCATTCCCTGTGAGGAAATGCCCTTGCTATGAGGATACACTCACTTTTCCAGGAACTTGCACGCCTTCGATGCACACATAACACCACCCACTCTACACCTTCCCCTACCATGGTGTCCCCCTGTCAGTTTGTTCTGGATCCACCCCTGTAAGGTATTATCTTGCTGATACCTGTATCTAACATAATAATAATGATGGCAGAACACATTTATAAACTGTTTTTCAAAAGTGTACTCAGGACTCGCACACCAAATGATTTAATCCTTTATTACACACTCAATTACAGCTCTCAATCCATGATAACTACAGCATACCTAATGACAAGTTCAGTCAGACAATCATTGGTGGTACTACAGACATTGCATTGTCTTTTTTTTACGCATGTACAGTACAGGTTTGGAAAAGCGACATCTGGTGGACAGAAAGTTGTATTACAGTACATTACGATGCAATTCAATACGCCCTGCTAACGGCGCAGCACATTTAGCAGGGTGTGCTACATGGCGTATAGCGCAAAGATGTAGCAGGATACATCTCTATATATAATTTGTGATAGGAATAATTCAGAAGATTAAATGTTTTACTTTAAAGTCAGCAACATTTGGAAAAGAGTGTATTTAATCTACTGCCTGAACATAGAAGGTTTTTTTTTTCATTTTTTTTAAGAATTATACTATATCTGTTGTTGCCAGAGAAAATATTGCTGATGAATAGCAGAATTCACATAGGTTTATAAATAGGATGGCAAAGCTAAGGGGATGCAGTAGAGACAGATGGGAGCTCTGCCATGTTGGATATTTTCTATGTATATTTTACTTTGCAAGATCTGTTCAGAAAAAAAACCTGGGCAGAAAATAAAGTATAAACCTTCAAGTTTTTATATAAACAGCATATAAAATACTGTATGTTAATTTGAAGAGCAATTCTGAATTAAATATGAACTAATTACAGTACAGCAATCTTTATTATTCTGGTAAATCACTCTGTGTTAAAATTAAATAAAAATATACAGACAACTTACATAAAGGGTACATGCTTTATAAAGCCAGGCAACTTTGATATATAATGTAAATGATAATGAGTGATTTTTGTTGTACTGCATCCACAGAAATGTTTTTTTTTATTAATTGCAAAATATGCAGGTGTGAAGTGCCCTTAATCTTGTGCAAATGTAGATATGTGACAATATGGTGCCTTCTTTCCTAAACTGGAAATGTGCTGCTGTGAAAATATTCTGGCTAGCAGCCTTAAGATTACTGTTCAAGATGTGGATGCATATGTAAGAAAAAGTAAAATAAAAAATTGCATTTAAAAACTTTCATTCATTTTTAAGCTTAATTAATGAAAAATTAAAAAACTTTCCTGTAAAATACTGTTTACCTTAGCCTCATGTTAGAAGCTTTAATATCACATAAAACATTTATTTTTAATTTCTTAAATATCCAAAAATTATTCAAAATTGCCACAGCTAAGGTTAGGGCAGGCATATGTCAAGCAGGCAAGGAACAAGCAAGATCAAACACATTAAGACAAACCTGAAGAGCCCATTGACATGACAAAATTATTGAAACCAAAGTAATATATCCAATCAGAGCCAAGATAATGGTGCAGCCAGTTGTTTGAGCGGTTTGTGATAAAGCACCATGCAACAAGTTCTATGAATTTCAAGTTGCCTTCCACCCACAAATATGGGGAGAGGGTTGGTTAGTGATCCATCTCTTCCACTGATATTGCAACAAAGATAGAAAACAGTAGAGGAGGAGGTTTACAAAGACAAAGCAAAAATGTGTGTCACAGTTGCCCCAGCCACACAACTATACTATATTGTGGCTGGGGCAACTGTGACACACATTTTTGCTGTGTATTTTGTGCGTGGACTTTTCAAATGTACACAATGGAGCTGATTCGCATACAAAATGACTGTAGTTGCAGACCACAGAAGCGTGATTTACTACCTTATGCTAATGCAGAATCCATAGGGCTAATATGGGGTTCATGCATCTGCTAGCGCAAACCCGTACTGCTCATTGATTTTACGCCAGCTGCTATAACCATCATCATTAGTGTCGGCATGTGATATCAGTCCCATGCTAGATGTAAGAGATTTCTCTGCCCATACACATGAATTGAATGGAGCTTTTGATACACATCCATGGCACCCCATGGAATACACACAAAACAGGACAGCTCTGTGCGCAATGTATGGAAGAACTTACTGTTTGTGCCCGCACACAGAGATCCGTCTGACAATGCATTTATTAAATTATGCTATTAATGTCTAAAAATGAAAGACAAACAATAATTCTGCCATGCAGAGTGCAGAGCTACGCCACTAGTTCACATAGCCTCACAATAGAACACAAGTTCTTAAAATGGAAGGAAACAAAAACACAAACAAACAAAATGTTTTCAATTGCAAAATTAGCAATTATTTAATACAAAACTGAAGTATATTGTAGTGTCTGGGAACTGTTGTTCAAAGGAAATGTGGTAATTTCCCATCAGGGAGACAAGAAGCACTATCCAACTGGATTTGAGAAAAGGATGAAACCATGTAAGATGTATAGGATAATATTATTGAATCCTGCAGCTTCTCCTAATCTGTATCACCCAGAACTAGGGGTAATTTTAGTAAGCATTATTTTTTACCATCGATTGCAATCCTATGATGTCATCAGATTGGTGTCTAAAAATCCTCATATTATCCCACTTTGATTGAATCAGCCATCAAATAAAGTTGTAATTCTGACAGAAATCGACAGAAACTGACGGAAACAAACACTTCCTATCACTTTTCTATTGGTTTAACCAAGCACATGTTATTTTGACATCATAAACATAAACCCTTATAAAAACACTTGTATTCAGGTGGCTGATGGCTGGTTTAGGAGAGAGGATAGAGAGAGTTTGGAGGAGTATTTTGGTCTGAGACAAAGATTGCTATATTGTAAGTTGTATTGTCTTATCTCTTTATCTGTTGTCTATTTTAAAAAGCTTGTCCTACAGTATTTTCTGTCACGTGTCATTATTATTTTTGTCTTGGCAGTGTTTATTTTTGTGTTCCTGTGGTGTGCTTCTGTATGGTGTAGAGTTATGCTGGGTACGCACTGGCAGATATATTGGCCGATCAATATATCTGCGATGGCCAGTGTGTACCAGCAATATGTCTGTGAATGAAGGCGTTCCCAGACATATCGCATCGGCTGCGCTGCACAGCTGATGGCAGATATATCTGCAGATGCATCTGCACATTGTGCCGTGTTTATGGGCGGTCAGACGACCACCCGTACACTTACTGCACTGGCCGCCGGAGAGATGGCAGTGACGGTTGGTCAGTGTTTATGAACAACCATCATCTGCAGGTATATCTACAGATCAGTTGAACTGCAGATATATCTTTCTGGTGTGTACCCAGCTTTAGTGTAGGTTTTCATTTACTATGATTTTCTGTATTGGAGACTGGCAAGAACAACAGGTCAGAGGCAGTTAATGCTGTAGGGCACATAATACAGGATGAGGAAGCGTTGGGTTTGGGATGCCGGCGCTCAGGATCCCAGTTGTCAGAATCCCAATGCCAGCATCCCAACAGGGTTAGGACACAGACACCTGTGGTAAGTATCCTAACCCTACCCCTAACCCTAACCTTCCCTCCCCGCAGCCTAAACCTAACCTTCCACCCTAGTGCCTAAGCCCAACCTCCCCATGTAGCCTAAACCTAACCCTTGCCCCTAGTGTCTAACCATAACTTCTAGCCCCTAGTGTCTAAACCTAACCCTTGCCCCTAGTGTCTAACCCTAACTTCTAGCCCTAGCCCACCCCCTACCACACTACTTGCCATCAGGATGCCGGCACCAGGATTCTAAACCCTGAAAAAAACACTTTAGTGACAAAGGGCCTGATTTAGAGATGGACGCAATGGGGATTTTTATGCAGATCCAGTGATTGTTTGCCATTGTGCATGCATATAAGCCGCACTGCACATGTGCTGTGATTGTCTTGTGATTCCACATGCACAGAGAACCCATCTGCAAAGTGGGTGAGTGAACGTTTTGGGGGAGGTAAAGCAGGTAGCCATTGCGAGTACATAGGCAGCATGTGAGCCCTCTGTATGTCAGGAGAACTGCAGTGTTTGCAGCTGGTCAGATCTGCAACAAGGCCAAAATGGCTGCTCGATGTGCATCAATATTACAGATATTTAGTCAGGTAAGCGACATTGTACGCAGATGAGAAGGCAGTGGTGGGTGTCCTTATGCTCTGTTAAGCTTTGGAACTAATAGCATATTTCACAGCTGCTTTCCATGTGAAATCCCAGCTGCAAACGCATTAGCGTCCATCTCTGTATCAGGCCCATAGGGTGTAAAGTAAATTCTAAGATGGCAGAGGAGTGTAAGGCTGCAAGGCAGACAGGTGGTGGGTCCCCTCTACAAATGAACTACTTAGAGTCCAGGGACTCAATGTCCATGACTCTGATGCCCCTCCATAGTCTGGAGAGCGAAAAGAATTGTATCTAAGCTCACATTGGGCTGGATGCACTAACCTCAGAAATGCTGTCAAACCACCAAAAATGCAGTTTTCAGGGGTCTGACCGCATTTCTCATATGCATCAAGCCCCAGTATGCGATACATTTCTGGGCTTTGATGCAGTGGGCAACGTCATCTTCAGATGGCGTTGCCCAATAGAAGCCTATGGGCCTCTATTCACAAAGCTTCCCTCCCAGCATCCCCCGTGGTGCACGCCCTTCTGCGCAAGTGCAGAAGGATGCCAGAGGGACTTCTGGGTCATAGACCCAGAATCCCTCATTCGCAAAGGACCGCTCTTACCGAGAGAGCGTTTTTTTGCATTTTCCTTGCATACCAGCGTTATCAAAGCCAGGCTGCATGTGAAGAGTGATGGGACGTGGCATCATATACCGAATGCGATGCGTCATGCATCCCACCCTTTGTAATTGTTTGCAGACATGTGTAACACATATGCAATCCTCTGCACACACAAAGTAAAAGGCACATTTATTTCCCACATATCAATAGTGAGTAATGGACCCTATGTTACATTTAATTGTGTTCAATTACAGCAAGTCCAGAACCACCAAGCCAGCAACCGCAGACAACCACTGCCACACCCCATACAGATCATGTGACTCAATTGTAAGTGCTATATCTGCATTTAGGAAAGACAGATAGAGCTGGTTGGAACCCAAATACACCAAATAGGACACCTGCCTAGGCAAATGAGGTGTAGAAACCATATATTGTCCAAAAGTAATACTTAATGGGTTGTGCTCAGGTGTTGAAAATCAAAATATGATGCTCAGCAGAATGCATTATCCTAATCTTAGGGTGCATGAAGCATATCTTGGGTTGCAAGAATCAGGAAACAATGCATTCTGAGAGCTATACACAATTATGCCATTATTAATTGATAGCAAGCATACCTAAGACACATAGAAGGACATCCTCATGCTGAACTCCACAAACTGGTTCTGCCCCATCATCACCATACAAATGTGGCCTCCACACTAGAGGTGGATATGTGCAGAGAAGGAGCCCCTCATAGTCAACATTGTAAATGGAGAAAATAAATGATGCCTTACACATTTGTTATTGCCACAGACATTAATAGTTTTCACAATGGCATCTTGCCAATTTTGACTTTAATCTTCTTATTATGTTAGTATTATGATTGCACCTTATTTTTTGATGATTGTACATTGTACACTGTTGCATATTAAATTTGAGTTTTTCATAAACATTTGAAAATCCATCTGTTTCTTCTTTACACATATATAAATGGTTTAAGTGTGTATGTGAATACAAGAATCATGTGTTCTTATTTAGGACATAAGACGAATACAGCAGTAGAAGAGAATTCTTTCCAAATGTAATTACAGCACTACATTATGGTCCAGCCACTTGAACTACTAGATGAAACACAGTGGCGACATCACAACACTTGCTGCATATAAAGGGAGGAATGATTTTTATCAAATATAGGGCCTGATTCAGAGCCACACGCTATCCACATGCAATCCTGATGTTCACATAGTTGAGCAATTATTTGCAACTGAACATGCGCAAAAATTATTGAAAATCCCTACGACGCATGCATTCCACAAAGTGTTCACACAAAGATGATGTTGTTATTGTTTCAGACAGTATCAGAAAAAATGCTGGAAAAGTGATGGGCATTCCATGGGTGGTGACTGGGAAGTGGCTACTAGTGCATACAAAAATGGACCATTCACTGCGCGTATTATGGGAGTGTCACAGGCATGTCAATGCAAGCGGCTGCATTTACAGACACACAGCCACAGGCATAGAAGGCTATGGTCACATGGAGAAAATGCACCTGCGGTTTCTATGGTTCCGATTGTGGCATATAAGGACACACCAATTGCTGTTATAGCATGCATATGTGTTAAAAATGGACATCTCAGTCCTTGCACATTCGGCCACACAGATGTACACAAGGGAAGGAGTTTGTAGGCTATTTGCATAAACTCGCAGATGGGTGATCACCAATAGATGCTGCTGTACATGTTTCCACATACAACTCAGCTTCAGGCCCATAATATCACATTATATAGGATGAGTTTGGTCATTTGGTATATGTATACCTTAACAGACACCTTAGTGAAAGGTAATGTCTAGTCACATGCGTACAATTAAATATTTGGGTTTTTACAATTATGGTTTGTGTCAGAATCCCTGATGGTGTGAAGTTTACTGCCAGGGGAAAAAGTTGTTGATTAGAGACTGACTGACCTACCTCCCACTTTACTTTGCTCTGAGAGTCACTTGTTGCTAACAAGACCCCTTCCAGTTCACTGTCTAGTGGGGCAGGAGGTTGATGTAATGCCAGATTATACAATAGACAGCATCAGAGCACAATATCGGACAATTTATCTGGACTGTATAACAATACACCACCCAATTTGGCAAGACACCTGAACCTGCATTTTAATAGCCCAAAATAGTTTTATATCACTAGTTGATTTGTGTGCCTCATTATACTTAAGCTCAGCAGGAGTCTGTGGAAGCAATAGCAGAGTCAGAAGCCATGAGAGACAGCCAGAGCCAGAATCACCTGTAAATACAAAGATGATTTAGAAAAAAATGGGTTTCCAAGCCCCATTTCTGGGCTTAGGTACCCACGCAGGCCACCTAAGACATCCCTGAGGCTGGTGCATGTCAATCACTCAGATGGTTGACATATCTCCAGATCATCCCTCACATCAGTGGTGCATGGGCACTGCCATATTGATTCTTGTCAGATGACTCTTATTTCCAATCAGGAGCCATTCTAGGATCAGCAGACCTAAGGAGTCTATCAGGACCTAGAGCAGAATATTTAAGGAAGACCCAGTGCCAAAACAACTTCACCCCTGTGACCTACTACTGGTTCCTGGCTGTTATTCCTGGTGTGCCCTAATCCAAGTTCTGTTCCTGCACTTCAGTCTGCTAAGACCAGTTTCAGTACTGTTCCTGCACTTCAGTCTGCAAGTACCATCATCATCAATTCTACACAGTGCACTTCAGTCTGCAATTACCATCATCCATTCTACACAGTGCACTTCAGTCTACAAGTAACATCATCCATTCTACACAGGGCACTTTAGTCTGCAAGTATCATCATACACTCTATGCAGTGCACTTCAGCCTGCAAGTATCATCATCCATTCCATGCAGTTCACTTCAGTTTTCAAGTACCAGCATCCATTCAGCACACCTCATTCAGTGAGTACTAGTATCCACTCTACAGTGTTCACCTCTACCAGCAAGCACAATGTGGCACATCCCACTCAGCAAGACTCTATTATATTGTGTGGTGCACTCTTTCCAGCAAGTGTCTACATCCACTGTACATCTAAACCAGTTCCAGCATCCATCTAGGACTGTGTGCGGGCTCTGCAGCACTACTTCAGTTCTCGCCAGACACACACAGACAGTCATCTATGGGACCTCTTACCAGGTAGTCATCTCTGGGGCCTTGGGCTATCCAGTCATCTTTGCAAAAACTCAGGACAGGAGGCAAGGAAGTGATCCTCAGAGCAGATGGAGGCTGGAAACTCAAGATAGGTGACAGACACAAAGGATGAAGCCATGTAGATATGTTCTTGACTATATTTTTGTATCCTGGAACCAGTGCCAACTACCATAATATAGTCATCTCTGAAACCTCAGTTATATCTTGTACCATTGAACACTATCTTTGGAACCTTGTGGAAGGTAGTCATTTCTGGGTCCTCTAGACAGATGTTATTTCTGGGACTTACGGCCATATAGTAACAGTGTCTACATGGTCTCCTGCCAGTTAGTAATCGGAACCTTAGGATAGGAGGCACCAACTGGAATTTCATAAAAGGAGGCAATGATTGCAGCACCAGGATAATAGGCAGCAACTGGAAGATGAAAAAGTCAGTATGCTTTTAGGAACCAAGGAAGAAATTGGGAAGGCTGATTAACACTACCCTAGAGTCACTTATTATCCCACGTTTTTCCACAAACCTCCCTGAATTACATTTAGTTAATTCATTTTTAGAACTCCTCCATTTCCTTGCTTTGGTGTGTGCTTACTTAATGTTACATCTTTCAACTCACTAGGCAGTGCTACTACAGTGCAATGCACTGGGTGACACCGAAATTGCAGAGCTTATCTGCTATTTTGGTGTCACCCCCTCGGATGGTGTCACAGAGCAGAGCTGCAACAGTGAGGGATAACACGTGCATTAGAGCATCATCCACACTATGCTAAGAGTTTCACAGCAGCCCCCAAAGCACCAGGCAAGCTCCCCACATGACGAGGCAGAGGTCAGAACATGCAGTCACACACCCAAAACATCAAACATCAGGGGTGTGGCCTTGCAGACATGAGGGTACAGTACCTTTCACCTGCACGATGAAGGTACGCATGTAGAGTTCCTAGATGCCACACTGGGTTTCACCACCCACTATGGGTATAATTTGTGTGATTACTGCCAGTGGCATCACTATGATGCCACTGGCAGTAATCACACAAATTATACCTTGTTTTTTTCAGAAGATTTTTCATTCTTTAGAAAATACCATTATACCATTAGTCTTTTAGTTTCCACTAATGGAGCATACACATGGTCAGATGTGTCAAATGTATCAGATGAACGATTGAATGATTGAATGATTTGAACGATTGAACGATTTGACCAACGATTTGAACTATGAACGATTTTTGACTGCATTAAAATGACTGAAATCGTCCAAAACTCACTGCAAACACATCAGATGTCAGATATCGTTATCTGACCATCAGGAACGTGCATCGTTCATCGTTCAAACATGTCAGATATGTCAGATTTTCCTTTAGATATGAACGATTGAACGATTTTTGAAATCGTTATCGTTCAGATCTGAAGAAAAATCTCACCGTGTGTATGCACCATAACATGTCAAATACAATTTTACAAAAATGTGTAAATTTTTTATACAAATCACAATTAAATCCTTTGTGGTTCTCGTTTCTGCATTAATCCACCTTTCCAAAAGCATAAAGCTGGATTCTGCATATAAGTCTCTTTATCAAATGTGGGTGCTCTTGAATTTATGGATATCAGGATGGGGTAGATCTTCCCCATTCTCTGGACTCCAGGAGTTTTCTATAGTATATGTGATATTGTCTTGTGATCATGCTGATAGTATAGAGGATATAGACGGGCTATCACACTAAAAGTATATGGAATATTGTCTTGTGATCACGCTGATGGTATACGGGATATATTCTGGTGAACCCAGATAATAACTTCAATGGGGGCAGGTTTACGCCAAAGGTTAAATATACTTAGGGACATTCAGCATAATAGAAAACACAAGACACTGGTTAATGGATGCAATAATTGTCAATGCTGAAGCCGTGTTTCTGTGTTAATACAGTCCATGGCCCATGGCCGGACTGGCCATCTGGCACTTCTGGAAACTGCCAACAGAGCCGATACCCCTATGAAGTCCATAACATGTGGACGTAAGAAATAATTAGGTTACGTGCTTTATCATAGCTTTTGCTTTAACATCATGTCCCATATCTTTATGTAATTGCAAATGTTAAATAATTTAAATAATTGGGACAAAATTGTTGTATTAGGGAATTGAAAATACTTGTGTAGTATTTACTATAGTTGGCAAAAGTCCCTAAATTTTCAGCTTCTCCCCATTTGACCCTGGAAATTATTGTCCTTATTTTTCAAAACTGACTGAGTGCCAATTACAATTCACAAATAACTTATTCTGTATATAAGGTTTTCACTTTCTGTTCTTATTCTCCAGGTTTTGTGAGCTAATATTTATTACACCTAATTTAATATGCAAACATATCAGGTTAGATCTACGGTCATTGAACTTGATAGATAGTGTATTGCCCTAGGGTGCCCTTAAGAAACACTATGTGTATCATACTTATGCCAACCATGCCACCACCATAATGCCCCAGGAAATAATTTTCAAATGTTGACAACTATGCACTTAAATTGTAGTCAATTGTAGTTGCTAAGCCTTAACATATGGAGTATCTTGATGTAACAAGAGAATAAGCAATTAATGTAGCTAAGTTATCAGAAGAGAATAATTAATATGATTACAATTATTATTAAATACATATATTATATATATATTAAATTATACTTAGTTATGCAGAACTATAAAAGCTCAAGTGTTCAAGAGTATTACACTGTTCTTCATGTCTCAGTAGACTACTACTCAAAACACAGTTCCCTTAGCAACAGGGTCATTCAACTATCTGCTACCAACATTCTCTAATTATTAGTATTTACCTTCTAACATAAGTATGGATTCAAATGGATTTATACGTGTTGTTTAGCATATCCCAATGTTATATTAACAGTACTAATTTATTATATAGTCCCAGCAAAAAAAACAAGCTGCAATTCAATAATGTTTTATTATTTTTTCTTTCTGTTGTTATTGATTATACTGTAAATATATAGATACATTATATGTGTTTAAATTTTGTATATATTAAGATCCACCATTTCAATTTGAAGCAGAGAAGACACATGTTATTTAACTTTTCATATATTTGATATGTATATGTTGTCCAGCAAAAGTAATTTTATCCCATTGAATTTTTGTTTTTATCATTAGTCAAATATAAAATATATAACTGTAAATATTCTCTTCTCTGAAAGTCATGGAGTGTGTCACTCTAGTTTTACCCCACATTATGCTATGATCATGGGCCAATAAAGGGTTTTGGGCTTTTGACAAATGATTTTCAACCCTGAACAGCGACATTAAAGTCACTTTTATACTGTAGATATAATATGCATGGAGAAACGTACATATCACCTGCAAAACTTTAATGTATGCAAGTATTTTTCTTGAATAATGTAACTTGAGACATGTTGTGGTTTCACTGTGACAGTAGGCATTATCCCAATTCTCATGGTGGAATGGTGTTATTTGATTGGTCTAATACGTGCCCCTAGGTTTATTCACAGTGCAAAAAAATTGCTTTAAATTAGGTGGCTGTAAGTGTCATTTGAAGTATGACTATGGGGGAGATTCAATTAGAGGTTGAGACTAACTGCAAAACTGCAGCTCTGCCCTGAGCTATTCAATTACTAATTGCTACTCTGCGCAGTAAGCCTCTAGGATGCACTTAGCGTGGCCTTTTTTCCTTGCAGCCTCAGGAGCTGCAAGAAAAATACACGTTAAGTTCACCCTCTGGGGCTTACTGCACAGGGTACAATGTAGCAATTGTAGTAATGTTACAGCGCCGGACACTTAACCCGGGAGCTATGAGTTACGTGTATTAGCCGTGGGCTTACCATGCGTGGAAATTCCAAAATAATTGAATTCTTCAGGGGGTTAACTCCTTCGGCTAATCGAATCTGCCCCAGTATTTTAAAATCATGACTATGGGCCATATTCAATTAGAAGCGAAAAGTCAGTTGCCAGACTTTTTGCTATCATCGCTGGTTTCAGGTGCGAAAAAGTATCGCGCGCATCCCCGCGTATCCCTGTATTCAATTTGAAATCGGCACAAATGGGACCCGGCGAAATGCAAACAGGCGAAAAGTGTAGTCATTTTTGGGGAAACAGATGCTCTGACATGGGGGTTCACTATGGGTACCTCCGAATAGCCCTGCTAAAGGTATTTGGGTTTTTTAAATAGTCTCAATAAGCGCTATTTAGCGTCTTTGAGCATGTGGTGAAGAATAGCATTTTGCAACTTTTGGGGGGAAAATAAGTAGTCCAATCAAATTTGGGGTACATGAAAATGGGTGCAAGTATACTGTATTTTAAAATGTCTAAAGTCAAGCATTAAAAATCGCCAAAAACGCACCTTCAGCAAGCACCTGCAATCAAAAATACACCTCCCTCTTACTTACAGACCCCTCCAAAGGCTATTTCGCTAGTTTTTGAGTTTGTACCCCCACTTTGATTTTATTTTGCCCACTTTTTCAAAGTGCTTTATTGGGGTGTCCTTTGTGGTCTTAGCATGGGGGGGGGGTGTCCAAAGGGTGCAGGGTGGTTTTCGCAACACTGCACCCCAAAACCCCAATTCTGCTCTTTTTTCTGCCAGGTATTCATAGGCAAAAGTTTTTTGCCTATTACATTACATTGTGTTATCGCGCCATCGAAAAGATGTTTCAATTGAATACGGGGATAAGTTGAAACCGGCAAAAATGAAGTAATCGTTGAAAAAGTATCGGCGAAACTGACTTTTTCGCTTCTAATGGGATACGGCCCTACATTATAAAAGAATAAAAACTTTAATAATGCATATTGTTATTAACACAATTTTTATATCTACAAAATATGTACACGATGTTATAGTATAAATCTACATTATTATTTTGTTTGTTTCCTGTGAGGAGTGTGATTTAATTCTGTTATTTTGACTTTCAAATGATCTACTAAAAAGGCTAAAAAAAACAATCATAGGGCCTGATTCATTACGGATCACTATTGCGAATGCAGCTGCAATTACACACGCAGTCTCACTGTGAAAATATGCTAATGATTGAAATTGCATTGCCATCGCAGCTTAACATAAGGACGCCCACTTTACCTTACACACATCCATAATACAGAGCAAGTCTGCGAAACCATCATTGACATCAAGTACCATCGGAGCCTCACGCACACTTGTACAAGGTCTGACTTTACTCAGGAATTGCTATTCGCATCGCATGCAGTGAAAGGCCTAGCTGCGTAAGGCATCGTAGTGGCTAATTTAAGCACGCCCCTGTAACGGCGTTCAAACTCATTGGTGCACCTGCGCTTCGCCGACCACCCCCTGTCACCACCCCCAAACAGTGACTTTGTGTCAATCACTCTGCGATGGGTCTACGTAGTCACTGCGATCACAGTGGAACTTTCGTACACGTGCACTGCGGGGCATACGCAACAATCGGCCATCTGCGTGCGTAATCACAGTTGCGATCAGTAATGAATCAGGCCCATTGTCACTTAAATATGAATGTATGAATAAGGTTACTTAGAAATGTACACATTTCCCACTGATTAAAAAAAAAAATTAGTAGGTTGAGGATTTAAACTTTATATATATTTTGTTGTATTTGCAATAAAACCTGTTTCTCAAAAATTTTAATATCAGAATGTATAGCTTACACTTATTATTCAATATAAATCAATTTAACAGCAAATGTTAGTTCATCAGCTGCATGAGACATTACAGTTAGGTTGAAATGATTTTCAATTTTTGGACTATTTGATGACTATTATGCATCATTTGCTTTGAGCATAACTACACCTTCCTAGATATTATTTTAATTTTCTGAATTTCTGAGGGTTTCATCACTTACAGGCATAAAAACAGTGTTTGTATTATGCAGGAATAAAAATATTATATTTAGAGGGGAAAAAAAAGACACAAATTTACTCTTAGTTAAAAATTGATAGATACTTCCACTCTACAACATGTCATTTTCCTAAATCATTTTCCATGGATGCCAAAATTTGTACCCTTTACATTGTAACATACAGTAGATTATCCTATTTGAGTAACATATGCATATCACCTTAAATCAATCCATTAGCTTGTACATTCTTGAGACAATTATGCTTTATGTGCTTACTAATACAGCAAGAAGGTAAAAAAATATAGAATATGCCGTTAATGTTATATATTTCTAAAAGGTCATGTCTCATTATTGTGTAATTGTTCTTAAGTATTTCATTTTTTTTATGAATAATTTCATGTCTAGAAGTTATTGTTTTCTATATGTATCTGTGTTTTACCTACTATCATCTTAATTCCATCTGGTTTGCCATTCGTGTAGTTTGTATTCTTGCCAGTGTTAGCCATATGGTAGGAGCATACTGTCAAATTTAATGAAGTCCCTTAGGATTTCTCAAGACATTTTGAATATATTTATAGCGCTGGCAATTAATTTCCATTTTAATGCCTTAATTTTGTTAAATACTAGTCTGGCTGTATAGTCATGCCCAGTCTGTCATTATCAAAGCCATCAAAACACATTATTGTGATTAAGATTAATTTACAATGAAGGCGTCTGAAAATGATCCTCTGTTGTGTGAGTATGTAGAATGCTGTACAGTAAGATTAACTTTTTACGTACATTTTAAGACATGGAAGTGTGTTATAATCATATTACTAAAAATAATAGTTGTTTGTTTCCTTAATATAACATTAACTCGTTTTAAGCTACTACCTGTTTCCTCAGATGGATACTGCAGGGCAACAAGGATTTTATGTCAGCAGATGGAGGATGGTGTGTAGAGTTTGTATAGATGACTGCAAAGTGAAATCTGGCATCATCTCTGTAGCACCTAGACTTTATACCACCTATTTGTCCTCTATATGTAGTGACCAAAGCACCACTAATTACAGGAATATTTTGAAGATCTATGTGATCATCGAGAAACATTTTGAATTACTCCCTTCTTGGTAGTTAGCTGTGCAGGATACATGTGAAATAGCAATATTATATTTTTCTTTTTTTTCCCACTCTCCCTTTAACCTGTCTCAGTGGATCTCACCCTGAGCAATCCAAGGAGCTGCCAGGACTCAGGAGGCCAACTCCCACAAGCCCGTGCACCTCAACCTCAGTGTGCACTTCCTTTCCTGTCATCTAAGGAGAGAGAACACTGGAGTGGCTGGAGTCTGAGTGCACGGAGAAGCAGTGGCTAAAGCTACATAGCAGAAGGTAAGAGCTGCTGGAGGGGACTGTAGGGAGTGGAGGAGAAGATAGGGCAGCAAAATATGGAGGAAGGGGGGATAACAACAATGCCATAGACAGGGAGCGTATAGAGGTAATTAGTGTTGATCACAAGCGGAAATGTCTCACCATGGCAAAGATCCATCGGGCTCTGTTCGATACAGATCCTGAGAGGTTTCTTCAACAATAATTTGATTGTTCTAACAGGCAATGCTGACATCCATATAAAGACACTGGAACCAAATCCAATAAGTTAATCATCCCATCCCCCCAGTACTAATCAGTTGTACTAAACAATCAGGGAAGTTAAAGATGTCAAGGCAACCATTGTAGGCAATGAAAATGGACTGACATGTAGTGGAACTAAATGCGTCAATGTGACACTCTTTCTATCACAGCCTATGTTCACAATCCTGAAATAAAAAATTGTTTTTTAGCTTTTCTGCCAGTAAAACTGCATGCATTACCTCATTTGTCTAAAAGAGAGGCTAACAACTGTACACCACAGCTCTCCAGAGTGCCATAGCAAACTCACAAGGCACCATAGGGCTACAGCCAGTGAAAGGTGTAGGTTGTCTAGTCCTTCAAATGATATTGATGGCATCTACTTAGACTTAGTTGTGCATGCCTGCAGCCTTAGAGAGGCAAACTGTGGCCATTTTAATATTATTAGTGTCTCCACCCATACCTCCACTTGTATTCTCCTCCTTCTCTGCATGGCTTCATTGACAGAGTGTTGCTAGAAGACAGAATTCCATGTAAACAGTGTCCAGTATCTTCCATTGCTCATCCCTAACTTCTTTCTTACCACCTCATATTTTGTCCCTTCCTCTGTGTGTGTCTGTCTCTGTCATATCCTTGTATTAGTCTGTCTCCAATTTTGTATGTGTATCAGTCTATCTCCCCATTTCCCATTTTTGTGTACCTCTGTCTTCCCCTTTGTATGTAAATCTCCCATTGTCCCCCCATCCCATATGTTCCCCTCTTTTTTCTTGCATCTGCTCCCCCAACCCATTGTTGACTTGCACCACACCATCTCTGTACTCATCTTCCACTTCTCACCCCTATGTGATAATCAAATCCAGTGCTGGTGGCTGCCGTCTAAGAGCCTTGAGCCCTTTGAGAGAACGAGCACTATATAAATAAAATAATGATAATAATTTATTATTATTATTATTATTATTATTATTCAGCAGGGATGTGGACAAAAAAAATGCAACTGATTCCACCACCACATAACTGAACCTTACGATAGCAGGTAAGGACAATTTTCTGATTTTACTCATTTTACTGAGTATATCAATAGTACAAAAAGTTGGAAACCATTGATTTAACCCATCTCTATCTAATATCAAAACTAATATTAGATTGCAGCAGTGTTACTGATTTAACACATACAATCTCTCCCCATGCCTGTGTAAGTATAACCAATACTGATATTTATACAGATGGAGCGATTGTTTGTCATTACGCATGCACATGCACTGTGATTGCATGGCGATTACAGACGCAAAGTGAGTGACAGGTTATCAGCGTTTGGGGGTGGTAAACATAAGGGTGATCAGAAAAACGCAGGTATGTCTGTATGCTAGTTTCATGGGTTTGCATAAATTTGCCACTGCGATTGCATTCTCAGCATGAGAGCCCTCTACGTGTCAGGAGAGCTGCGAGTGTGTGGCTGGTCAGACCTTCCGCAAGGGAAGATGGCCACTCGTGTTGATGTTACCAATATTTACGCATGTAAGTGACGTCGTACGCAGGTAAGAAGGCAGCAGTGGGCATCCTTATGCTCAGGTGATCTTTGGGACATTGGTATATTGTTGCTGCTGTGGTCCGTACGAAATCGCAGCTGCAATCGCATTACCATCCGTTCCTGAATCAGACACCACGTTCCCAACGTAAACCACTACACTTAAGAACTTGTATGTCTAACTTCAGCACTTATCAACTTACCTTTCTTTTTGTATTTCTTCCATCACCTATGTAGACCATAAGGGCCTCAGTTTTAATGTTCTAACAAAGAAATCCTGTACATGCAATTTCCCATAAAATGTCCCATAAAAACAGAATGCAATACTAAACAGCATTGCTTCTCACTCGGACTCTATCTCCATGTTCACTGCTCTGATTTCTATTTCTGTGTATTTTAGTCATACTTTTGTTTGGTAAGTAATATATTATAAAGTTAATTTATTCCAGGATGTTACAAAGCTGACAGAAATATAATTAAATTGGCACGTACACATTAAAACTTCTGTGGATCAATTTTAGCAGCCATATATTATTCTCAATTCATTTTGTGTATCTGAATTTCAATATAAAATGGGCATTGTTTTGTTAAAATTGCTATATTGATGTGTCACAAAGTCTTGACACATTGACAGTTATAGCAGAGGAATCCTAGACACGGGTAAGACCCCCTCCTGTACCTCCCTGCTACGCCACAGCTGTGTCACAGTAGGTGGAAAAATAAACAGGGTATAATTCTTTCTATCTCGTTGTCAAAACTTAGTGACTAGATTTAAAGACAGAGGATATTTTGCTGCAGTTAATTTTAAACCATGCTGTAATGTGGCAGTTTGATGAACATATGTGATTATACTTAAACTGTAAAAAAAAATTCAATATATTTTCTTGCAAATTTTTACCAAAAGTTGTTATATCATTTTTTTTTGTTTAGATTTTTCTCAATGCTCTCTGTATTTGTAAATGTTATTTTTATTAGTGCTTCCTTGATCACATATAATATTTACAATTACTTTAACATTCATTTATGTATTCTATTTAGATGTCATAGAAAAAAGTAGAAATGTTTGTAACTACCAAATATATCTACACCAGTGGTCAGTAACCCCTGGCATGCATGCCTGACACGGCATTTACAACAGTTTTAAGTGGCACTCTGAAGTTTTCGGAAGGTTTATACACAGAACCAATATGCAGGTTCCAGGCTTAAATGTAGTCCTCAATGTTTTATAATTCTAGTGCAGGCAGGGACGCTGAGGCTTCAGGCAGGCCTGGGTGCTGTGGGAGCTTGGACACTGGAGGAAAAGTGACCACACTACCTCACAGTATACATTTCTATGATGCACTGCCAGGGGTGCCTGGCTATGCCTCATCTACAATTGCAATCCCCTATAGAAGCTGAAGCCCAAGTTATTTCTTTCTGTTTCCCAAACTCTCAGCACACTTACAGTAGGTCCAGGATGTACAACTGCATAAGGAGAAGAAGCTGGTGATATCATTACTGGGGGTCCCTCGTTGTAAGGAAGAATCACTACCTTTGAGAAGACTCTCAAATGTATCTAAAAAATTAATAAATGTTCCCCAATGAAGAAAATAAATAAAGATATAAAAAGTGAAACCACCTCCAAACTTTATGTTGATGCACATAGTTTAAATAAATCTTGATAGATGTAAAAGAACATGTATATCTTTGGTGTTTGCATTATTTGAGTATAAATTAAATCCAAATCCAACAATTTCTTCTTTTTTTAATCGTGTTTCACTTAACAACCACTATAAAAATAAAAAAATATACCAATATGCTATCAAACTAAGGCCCTGATTCAGAGCCGGACGCTCTGACCAGAGCGCTCGCTCTGAAACAGGGCCCTCCTCCATTAATATGGAGCGTCCTCCTGGACGCTCGTATAGCTGTGGGTCACCACCCACAGCATATACGAGCGTGCAACAAGATGGTCGCGATGGTCTTGACCATCGTGACCATCGGACTTGCGAGTGAAACCCTGTGGTCGGGTTTCTCAACCACAAGCCCTGGAGTGATTTTGGCTCTATCAGAGCCAAAATCACTCCCACTGACATCACTAGTGATGTCAGTGGGGCCGGCTTCAGACGGTAGGCGTTCCCATGGGAACGCCTCTGTCTGGCAGGCACGCCCCTGGCACGCCCACCAAAGGGGGCGTGCTGTCAATCAACATCGACAGCACGCCCCCTTTGGTGCGAGACCCGGAGCGATGGAAAGTCCTTCGCTCGCCGGGTCTCGCGCATGCGCATGACGGAGCTCCCTCCGTCGTGCGCATGCGCAGTGTGGACCATCGACCCACTTGCGAGCGTACTGCCGCTCGTGAGTGGGTCTGAATGACCCCCTAAATCCCCATATGTCTTGCTACATCCCTCATTCCATGTATACTGACAAAAGGAGTCATGTGTAAGATGCACAAAAATTTGGATATGGATATGGATGTAGAGTATGCATGTATGCATGCGTGTTTATGATATGTGAATATCATGCAAAAGAATAAAACTTTTCATGAGCACTGAGATGTCTAAACTAGCGTCATTAAAGAAAAACTCTCTCTTATTCTTTGTCACTTCATAGCTGCTTTAGCCTGAATTTGAAGCTCACTTGATGCTACAGATATTGGGCCTGATTCAGAGATGTAAGCTAATGCAATCGTATCTGCGATTCCGCACAGAAAATATATCCAAATGCTAAATGGACCCTCAATTTACATATTTTTTTAAATGAAAACTGACAATGAATAAACTGACAATGGTCGCAAAACAATAAAAATGAATAAACATTACTACCATGCAATTATGCCCTTATAAAACGTGTCTTTTGCATTGCTCTCATCATGAACTTTTGACAAATGTTAACATTTCTATATTAGATTTCCCTTTCTAATCCTAACCCACTCTTTTATCTAAAGTAAACATAAACATAAAAACACTTACAGTAACATACATTACCTCTGTCCATTGTCACCCCATGTCTCTACATTCCTCTGAAATGGTAGGAGGTCGGGCGTATATTAGACAACTGTCTCACAAATCAGAAAGCCCTGGCTGGTGTCCTTGCCGGTGTCTATTTTTGTAAATTAGGGTGGTAATTAGATGAGGGGGGCGGCATTTAAAATTATGTTCTTCCTGTGATTTTAAGACAGCCCCCTGTGGTTTATCTCCAAGCCTGACATTTTTATTGTTTTAGATATACACCTGCCTTATGATGTTATGCTCTTTTACATTCTTACCACTTCCTCACATTTCCAAATATATCCCGACCCAATGTATAGAACCCGCTACAACTTATCAACCCTGAAATGTTTTCTTACAATAACACTAACTCCATAACACTAACATTGGATAAAAAAAACATGTATTGGGGATTACATGTTTTCATATGCATAAACTCCCCCCAATTAGACCATGTCTAGCCATCTTTCTAGTTGGCTACTATCCATATTAATCTTCACCCTTCACACAACAAATCCACATGTAAATCACTGGTCCAGATGTCTGAATCTAAATATAGAAACATTCCATACATTTTTCAATTAAATATAAATAGTTAACATTTAAAATAAATGCTCAATATTTCCTAGTGTGGGTTTATAAAATAAAATGTAATCATTTCCAAACATTTTCTCAGTAAACTAGGCATAAATAGTCATGCATTAATGCCATCTCGGCTACCATCACACCTTTAGGCTGGACTGTCCCGACAGTTAGGACACTTGTCCCAGCTACTGGAATGTTTGAAAATATGTTTCACCTGGGTGAGCAGGTGCCTGACACATCTACCAGTGGTGCGTGTGGCAATGTAAGGGTGTTTTCCAAGAATGGAAGGAGGCTTAGGGAGGCCTTATGCTTCAGAAGTTCCAAGCACTTATGATAATAAAATTTGTGATGTTGACCAGTATGTGCTATGTATTATTTGTCATTTATTTTAGAAACATACAAACTTTAGATTCTTTGCACTTATGCCAAATAAATAGTGCCTTAAAAAAAGGACATACTGTATTGCCAAAAAGGCATTCCGAAACTACATGATATATGTATTCTCCACTCTGAGTGGTCTCCCGGATTATAAGAAGTCTTTGTTAGGATGCCATATGTTACATATCCTCTTTCACACAGGTAAACGTAATTTTCCCAAATGTATATACCAAGATATTTTTCTCCTTCTCCTATAATCAGCCACCAGAAGCTGCGTTTCCCTAATTCCCTTACTCATGTGTAATAGGATGAGGGAATATGAGAAAGGGAATTAGGGAAACACAACTTCTGGTGGCTGATTAAAGGAGAAGTAGGAGAAAAATATCTTGTTGTATACATTTGGGAAAATTAAATTTACCTGTGTGAAAGAGGATTTGCAAGATACTGTACTGCATCCTAACAATGATTTGATGTAATCCAGGAGAGCGCAGGAGTGGACAATATATATCTCATCATTCTTACAGACTATTATAGGGCAGTAAGGTGAAACTTCCATTGTTTTCTCTACTGGCTGATTTGTCAGACTCATGGATTCAGAGAAGGACAGCATTGCAGAGCTGCATAGAAATGTCTGTGCAATACCATCCAACAAAATGCAAATGCAGCAGGAGGTGTCTATAGGATGCCTCAGATCACCATCACAACCATTGTGACCGATGGTCACAATGGTTGCTCCTTTGGCTAGGCTTAGTAAGCCAAAGTTTAGATACAATCAAGTAAATTCAATATAAATATTTATTGTACAATTAATACACTATGGGCCTGATTCAGACCCGGACGCTATTTGCGTCCACTTGCTGGCTAAAAGGGGCCGTTTATTTAAATCATGTGCTCGCACTGCATTTCGTAAAGCCGCCCACTTAGTAATAGCGAGCGGCCGCACTATGCACTCGCACCTGTATAAAGACGCCCCTTTGCCACTCGCAACACACGTCATCTCCGGCAGTTGTAGGATTAATCGGGAACATCGAGAGCCATCGGAGCTGCTCACAATGCTTGTGGTAGCCTTTTCCCACCACAATATTGCGAATAGTTCTGGCTAAAATACAACCCAGTCATGTGTGTAATGACGCTACTTTGCTAATTATGCACACCCATTAAACACCGTTCTGACGGTCGGGCACGCCTGCGTTCGCGCATCCACACCCCCGTTTTCAAGCACCTTCCCCTGTTACCACCTACAAACGGCACTATCTCACTTGAAATAGCGGCCCGACTGTGGGCTACAGGCGAGCACTTTCACATCGCAATGACTGGTTCACGCACGCGCATTGCGACTCATACGCATGTGCAGATTGCGAAAAATCGCTCAATGCGAGCGAGCGCAGCATAGCGTCCGGGTCTGAATCAGGCCCTATAATGACATATTAATACCCATCAGCTAAAAGCTTTGCTTATTACCAGATAACAAGCCTAAGAATAATGCTGCTGGCAATATCTAGCAATGTACAAATTATATCTATCTCGAAGAGTCTGCACAAACATATTAATACTGTACATTTAAAAGCTTTATATATCAAACAGATGTAGTAGAATCCTATGATGTTATTAGGATAGAAGTTGTAATCAGCCACACTATTTAATATATAGCAATCCGCAATTCATTGTAATAATTTAGATGAGGAAAAATAAACAGTTACAGGAAATGCTTCCAACTTAGTCCCAAAGTGATATTAAATAGTCAGAAGACTTATTTGTATCAAAAATAGTAGTAAACAGTGTGTAGTACTAGTAGCTGGTCAAATACGGAAAGTATACAAGGCTATTTATACTTGCGGGCATAACGTGTAGGTGGAAAGATTTCTTCACCCGACAGGAGGTCCAGTGTATGCCTTTCCAGACGCTGTTAAATCTATTCACCAGTAGATGGCAGGGCCATAGCTAGGGTAGTGCGGCCGGTGCCATCGCACAGGGCACCACAGGTCAGGGCCAGTTTGGGCCTGTCAAATTTCTGTTTATTATCATTCTCACTTATAACTTCCTCTTATTTCATCCCCAGCATCTCCTGGCCTCCCCTATCTCTTCCCTGGCCCTTTGTCATGTGGTAATTCCCCTTTTTTGGGTGCATCATGTCCCTTTGAAAAATGAGGGGGGCGCCAATGTTCTTTCTGGCACAGGGCACCAAAAAGTCTAGCTACAGCTCTGGTAGATGGTATCAGCCGGCGTTCTGGTAAGGGATTGTCACAACTCTCGGGCGGATTGTGGATGCGGCCCATATTTAGGGAATTGGCTAGACCTATGCCTGAGGCACAGAGTCTAATGTGCTGATGGTATTCACCAGGGACCCTCGCAAGAAGTTATGGATTTGGTTGCATCTGACACACAGGTCGCGGCCCTCAGGTTAGGTTCCCCTATACAGGTACTGGTGGACACTGGATCAGGTGCAGAAGAATAAACGTAGTCGACAGGCCGGGTCAGAACCAAACAGATGAGACAGTACACGGAGCAGACGTAAACGGGTCACAGGCAGCAGTCGAGGTCAGAAGCAGATATCAGGAGCAGTACAAGGAGTCAGACGAAATCGGAGTCACAAAAAGCCAAGGTCAAAATCAGGATAACAGGTAAGTACTAGGAACGCTGGAGTATGGAATGGAGCCTATACTCTGGCACCTGTCTGGTGCCAGAGACTTCCTCTTATAGAGGAGTTTCAAATCTCGCGCCAAATGTGACTTCACGTTTGGCGCGAGATTTGGCGCCTGTCCCTTTAAATTACTTTGCAGGATGGCGCTCGCTGTTGATGGTGATGTTGTTTGTGTAAATTAGGCCCCAGTGGAAACAGTTGTTGCTCATTATAAGGAAAATCCCATTGTCATGCCTGGCCTTAAAAAAAAAATCACTTCTTATGTGTGGAATAATTTCTACCCAAATCTGGACAACAAGTGTCAAGCCATCTGTACCCATTGTCATGCCAGAGTAAGTAGAGGTAGGGACCCTAACCATCTAGGAACCTCCTCCCTGTTACATCATCTACAGCTCATCCATCAAAAGTGTTTACAAAACTCAGAAACTTAGGCTAAAAAAGTAACAACAAGCAGTCCAGCCTCAGCTAGCTCCCTTTTCTCTGCTAGATCCAAGCACTTGGAATCTTCACTACCAACACCTTCATCAACAATATCCTCAATCATAATCAGAAGTAGTCATGCATCCAATTTGATAAGGCTAACTCAGTCCTCCCCTATCCTGAAATCCTCAGAAGAATCCTTGAGCGCTATGCCTAGTGCTCATGCTGGGAATGGATCTTCATCCCAGAAGGGGACCAGGAAGACTACTACTAGTAGTGCTAAAAGAAAATTGACTGTTAAACAATCCTTTGCAAGGGGGAGTATGACATCAGTCACCCAGTTGCACAGTGGATCACTGGCTCCATAACATCTATGCTGGTATTAGATGTGTGACTGATATTCGCCATTAGTACAGTGGGTTTTAGACTTTTAATTGAGGTCCTCTGTTCCCATTACCAAATCCCATCTAGGTTCCACTTCACTAGAAAAGCAATTCCCAGCCTGTACAGGGAAATTAAAAAAAACAAAATTGGTGTCCTCCAAAATGCCATTGTACCCAGTGTCCAATTAACCACAGATATGTGGACAAGTGGAACAGGGCAAACACAAGATTACATGACTGTAACAGCCCATTGGGTGGGTGTATTGCCTTCAGCAGCACCGCCAGCAGCAGCATCTAAAAGAAAGCAGCTTATTCAGAGGCAGACTACTCTGTGTATAACCAGTTTCACTAAGAGGCAACCTCTGACAACCTCTTAGAAAAACTCAGGGAAGTCATTGCAACATGGCTTACCCCGCTTGGACTCTACTCTGGATTTGTGATTTCTGACAGCGCCACTAATATTTTGAGAGCATTACAGCTGTGTGAATTCCAACACATCCCATGTTTTGCTCACACTATTAACTTGGTGGTGCAATTTTTTTTTTAAAATGACAGGGCCGTGCAGTAGATGCTCTGCATGGCCTGCAAAATTTCTTGGCATTTTCACCAATCAGCAGGTGCAGTTAGAAGATTGCAGCACCTGCAAGAAATGTTGAATTTGCCCTGTCACCAGCTGAAGCAAGAAGTAGTTATGAGGTGGAACTCCACCCTTTATATGCTTGAGCGGATGGAGGAACAGCAAAAACCCATCCAAAGCTACACAACGAAGTATGACATAGAAAGAGGAGGGGGACTGTACCTTACTCAAGCTCAGTGGAAAATACTTTCCATGTTGTACAGAGTGCTGAAACCCTTCGAAGTAGTCACGTGTGAAGTGTTCAGACACTGCCAGCTTAAGTCAGGTAATTCCCCTCAATAGACTATTGGAAAAGCAGCTTGAGAAACTGAAGGAGCTGAAATGAAGCGATTACACTAAGCATGTCAGACTTGTAGATCAAGTCCTTTATTCGCTTTGTCAGGATCCAAGGGTTGTCAGGATCTTCCAATCGGAGCAATACATTTTGGTGACCGTGCTCGATTCTAGGCTTAAGTCATACATTGTGTCTTTCTTCCCAATGGACACAGATCTGAAGAGATGCAAAGAGCTGTTGGTAAGCAAATTGGCAGCTTAAGTGGCACGTGATGCAGCAATGGCTACTCCTTCAGTTTCTCCAGCAAGTGCGGCTGCCAGGAAAAAAATAAACTTTCCCAAAAAGAGACCCACTGGTGATGCAGATGCGTTAACACAAACAAGTTTTGACATCTGGTCGGGTCTACAAGAATTGTCTATCATTAATGAGACCTCTACCATGATTCCATCTGATACGGTCACCATTCAAAGAATGGTTGAGGACTTTTCAATTATAGCATCCAAATAGGCATGTCAGACAGTCCGTTTCACTACTGGCAGGAAAAAAAAGACAATTTGGAGGCCCTTGCACAACCTGGCTTTGCTTTACTTGAGCTGCCCATCCTCCAGTATGTACTCAGAAAGAGTTTTCTGCACAGCCGGGATCTTTGTCAGCGATCAGTGTAGGAGACTACTTCCTCAAAATGTGGAAAAGACTATGTTCATCAAAATGAACTACAAATTTCACGGGGAAGACCTTTACCACCAATTACATCCAAAAATTACAGAGGCACTTGAGGCTGTAATGGTGGATTCCAGTGGTGATGAATTAATATTGGGTGAAGATGATGTACACACTGATGAGGGTGAGGAATCGGTTTGATGATGGTGACAACATCTTGCCTTTGTAAAGCCAGTTTGTGCATGTAGAGATCATTGCCAGCAATGTCAGCTGCCCGTTGGTAGCTTGTTTTGTGGGGGCCCAAACAAACCAATCGCTTCAGCCACAACTGGCAATCCCTGTTGCTGAAGTGATTGGCTTGTTAAACTGTGCATGTCCTATATATAATATATATTGCATTATGTGCTGTTTGGGGCATTGCTGCCTGACATTTTTAATTTTATAGTTTATGAAACTGCCATCCTGTCTCCCAGTGCTGTGTTGCAAAAGTTTAATAGATGTCCTATATTTTTATTAAACTGCTGTGTTTTTGTACAGCTGCTCTGATGCTTACTTTTTTTTATAGTTTCATACTGTATTTATTTCAACTAAAATCACAAATAGGTATACTTGCAAAATACTCTTATGTCATTTTTCAAACTTGATTTGGAGATACCATCCTGGTGGGCTTGGTTTTGCAAGTCAAGCACCAAATGGAAAGGCTATTTTGTGATGGTATTGGAGATGTTCTCTCTCCTTCCCATCCATAATCCCAGTAGCACATTGATAACAGATGTTTAATATGAGACTTTAAAAATCCCTCTGTCCCCTTTCTGTTCAGAGCTTCCGTTTTGTGTGCTGCCACAGACAGCATCTCCATCATGCCCCTTTCATTTAAAAAAAATACTGGACCACCACAAGAGCTCAACTGGGGCAAGGACTGATGTGAATGAGTCAAATATTCTTTGAAAATGACTCCCCACCTCCCTCCTTCATAAATTTGCTTTGGAATCAAAAACTTAAATTAAATTTACTATGAATCAACCCTTCCTTTCCCTGCCTTCAAATACATACATACTTTATCTCCCTTGATTAATGAAAAAAATATGTTTCGTTATGTGCCATGTTTGAAGTTGAACTGCCACGTGTTTGTGCTGCCCACTGCTGCCACTTAGCTTAGTCAGCCAGCTAGCTTGGTGCAAATTATGGGCCTAAATTGTCTGAAAACAATATTGTGAGCTGTGAGGTGGTCAAAATTTACTGGAAACGAGTGGAAATTAATGTTATTGAGGTTAATAATACTGGAGGAACAAAAACAGGCCCAAATTATGTGATATTAGCTGTTTTTATGAAAAATAATACAGATCCAAAACCAAAACCAAAACACACAAGGACAGTTTTGCCAAAACCAAAATCAGATCCAAAACACGAAGGAGATACAGATCCAAAACCAAAACACGTGGTTCGGCACACATCCCTAGTTCAATCTCGAGTATATTATATAAGTAAAATTGCTAAAATTGGAGTTTAAAATTTTGTATTAAATTATATAAAAAAAACACTAAATTACAACATAATGCATGTTATAACTGACTTTTTATAGGAGTTTTTATTTTAAAATCTGAAAAAAAATATCTAAGAATGAATTTGGAAAAAGTTAAACTACTGGCTCAAATTTGTGAACTGTCCTACTTACTCACCCCTCTTCCTGTATGCTGATAACTTTCTGACCTAACTAAACTAGCCTTAGTAATTTATGGACTTAAACCTTTTACATTCAGGCAAGGATAATTGAGCCAGAAAGTCAGTAGTACTGTAACTTAAGTGTGGGAGCACTCAAAAATGTCCCAGATAAAGTGGGTCAAGTTGACATCTCTGAGATCTTGTCATTCAGCACTCAGCATGAACAGCAGTATCTGCCGTTATAGGGGCACTTTAAGTTGTTCTAAATTTAACATCATTAAGAGACACAGACATTGTTTGTTGGAAATAGAAATATGCAGCACAATATTCTGTTACACAATAGGGCCAGTCTTAGTTGGACAATTTAAATATACTGTTAAACTTCATCAGCTAACAAGCTGCAGAATAGTCTATAAATGTTCTTATGTTTCACTTATTTTGTGCGAATTGTGCATACCCTAATGAACAGTAATGCTCAGAGATTGTACAATAAGTAAGAGAAAATGATGCCTTAAGTTTATTTAAATAAAGGCATTAGCATTAAAATGATGATTTTCCTGTTTAATTAAGGATGATGATACATTTTTCTTGGCAGAGATCCTGTTATCTTCATTCTCCTCCTTTGGTGGTAGGAGTCTGCAAAAAAAAAAACCTGAACGAAGTCCATACAGGATGAATACAATCTGTGCTGTTCAGTGGCCCTGACACCTGCTTTTCTAAAGCCTTAGCAGCTGTTATGGAAGACACGACTGATTCCTGAAGATAGACGAATACTTCAATAGAACTATTTATGAGGCAGTGTTTTTGACTTCAAACCATCTGGATAATGTTTTCTCTTTGATATAAGGAATTTAAATAGCAAATATAACATGTAATACTGAAAATATACACACAAGGATTTATTTAAATATTTCTGCATAATTGAGATCAAATGCAGCTGTAGGCAGTAATGTGGTTTTGAGTTATCAGCAGCCACAATGTTAGTTTAATGGGCATACATTTTGCAATGAGAATGATTGTTTTTGTAGCATTAAGAAAAATTAAATAGATTTTTTTTTAATCTTTTGCATAATTACCATTTTGGTATTTTAAATAGCTTTGTAATACATGTGTAGAGTATTTTAAGAAAGTAATGAAATAGAGTAGATTTGCACAATGTACTATAGGCTAAATAAAATTCACATAAGAAAAATAAATTTTCCTACTAAAATCGTCAGCAAATACAGTATGATGACCAGCACTTGTTATGCGATCACTGCAGTGATGGTCTTCTGAGGTAGGGCTCTTCCAGACTCCAATTAACAATTTTTTTTAGTTGCCTTTTTTTAATAAAGATTTATTGAACAAAACGATGTAGAGTGTTTTTGTCCCTCCCACTCATGAGATAAAGAAACCAGCCTAGTACTATAACAGAAGCACCTCAGAGTCATAATCTTCCCAGAAATATAATCATCAAAGTCTGGCAAATTAGTTATATTCTGCACAAGATGGCAAATGCTTTGGCTGGTTGTATACTATATTTTGTAAAGAGTCCATTCTGCTCATTTTTATGTATTGCTCTATTTATTTTATATAGCTTCTCCAATAAGTAATAGAGGATTTGTATTATTACTGATAAAACAGAGAATTTCTAAGTATTCCTGGTTTTACAATTTTTAATTCAAAAAAGCAGTGCAATTGAAAAATCAAAACCAGTGTTTGATAAATTTGTTAAATTAAAAAATATTTGCCCCAATGAGCCAGAATTGAAATTATCAGTAAAGGCAAGCAAAAAAGCCCCAAAAGATATTTAGCATATAAAAAGGGCCTATTGCTTAAATTGAAAATAAATATTTAGATTGTTCCCTTCACACATTGATAAATAAACCCAATTGCTGTTAATGGGACAGTTTTTTATTTTTACAGATCCAAGTTGGTGACTTCAAATGGCTGCATCGAATTTAACAGAAATATTGCAATGGATAGTGAGCAACATAGAAGTTACTTTTTTGCACAAAGTTATTCAGATATTCAAGTAAATGCAATACACTATGGTTCACACCCCGGGCAGGATGTACTAAAGAGGAAAATGTCATTTTTGGGAGGTTTTACCGCATACCCCATATGTACTAAGCACCCAGATGGCTAACACCATCTTCAGGTGGAGTTACCCTATAGAAGCCTATGGGCTTTGTTTTGAGATGTCTCTCCTGAGAGGGATCCAATCGGAACCCTCCCATCACCCCCCCACAGCCTGCGTCCATCTGCTTATGCGCAGAAGGACGCCAGTGGGACTTCTGAGTGTTAAACCTGGAAGCTCTCTCTACGGAGCCATCACAAAGGACAGCTCTTATCGGGAGAGCTGTCCTTTGTGATATTCTAGGTACATACCATGGTACTCAACCACAGTATGTACCCAAAACAGGCGGGATGTACCGCATTGTGGATGTGATCTTTAATACATCACGCTACTATATATGTTTCCTAGCTTTTGTAGTTTAATTTTAAGAACAACTGACACTTCATACTGCTTAATTTTATTCATTCATTCATTAATTCATTCAGACTACTGCTTTTAAAGAATGATTTACCCAGTATAAGTCTAACCATATGTTGAAAGAAGCTGCGGGTTCTACAGTAGCTTGGAAAGTAAAAGCTGCTTTCTCCAGTCATTTCATAATAAATTAAATGAATTAGACTGGTGTAAGAGTGGTGCCGTTTGAATGAGCAACATAAGAGAATTTCTCTGGTAGCAAAAAATACAATAGATCATATTCTACATAAATTACTAACAAAAGTGCTGGTTTTGGCTTTTAAATTTTTACCGCTTTAAATCTGGTAGCTAAAATGCTGAAAACCTGTGGTTGCCTGCAACTCATGTACATGTACTCATATATCTTTATTTATTTTTTAAAACATTTTTTTATTTTAGGCATTACAGTACACAAAGAAAAAAAATAACAAATTACTGAGCAATAGAACAATATCTTCCAATTATAGACTAATATTGTAACATTAACAAATAAACAGCAAGGAACAAAGGCCCTGATTCATTATGGATCGCAACTACAACAGCGTATGCAGATCGGCTGATGGTGCGTACTGCACATGTATATGTACTGCAGTGTGCATGTGTGAGTCAGCACTGCAATCGCACTGCGATCACCTACGCAGATACCTAGCTGAGCGATGGGACGTCAGTGTTTGGGGGTGGTGAAGGGGGTGCGGTTGGTGAAACGTAGGTGTGCCTGCCCGTTTGAAAGTCGTTGAATGGGCGTGCATAAAGTAGCCACTGTGACGGCATACGCAGCTTGAGTATTCACTGCGTGCGACGAGGTTAGCAATTTCTGAGTGTGGTCAGACCTGTTGTAATTGTGCATGATGGGCCGATGTTACTCCATGTTCCAGATCTATACGCAGGACTGCAAGGTATTATGGATGTGAGATAACAGTAGTGGGCGTCTCTATGCTGGCTGTGCGACAGCTTTGCGATTACATTCATTAGCATATTCTCACAGCAGACCTGCATTAAGCCGCGAACTCAATAGCGATCCGTAGTGAATCAGGTTCTAAGATCCCAGCCAGTTATAAAACAAAAAGATATACAGTACAGTAGAAATCTGAAGTACGCATTTGTTGTGCAAACAAACATATCTAATAGTGTGAATAGAGAAACTAACTCAATAGTCTTGGTGGTAGGCAACAGTGAAACAATTTGTCTCTAGAAATTAATCGGGGGATCCGGCGCTACAACTCAAGTGAGGTACCAAGTGGTCTGGTTGTACTCATAAATCTTTAATTGGATATTTTTTTCTTCTTAAAGGTAATCTTTATAAAGAAAAGCAAATTTATATATGAATTTTTACCAATTTATAAATATATATATATATCTGTAATAAAGACAGTCCTGATATCCTCTCACTCTCTGATTTATTTAAAACATATACAGCAGATAAAAAACACACAAAGAAAACAGGGTCCCCTTAATTATATAGCATCTAAAAACTATGATGAAAGCAATGTAAGTTAAATACAAATCTACGTCTGTATTACCAATGCCAGCTTCAGGGTTTCGGAGATGAAAGTGTTCCAGATTGTAGAGGTTCTGTTTTCATTAAGCAGAGAATAATCAAACAAAGAAGATCCAAGACAATCAGGATAACTTTACCAATTCAGCAGAGATTAGTATCAACATGTTTCATGGCTTAAATTGTAGTCAATATAGATATGCTGAGACCGTAAAATAAATACAAACTGAAGATTGCAAAGAGTTCCATTGTTGACCATTGGATTAAATTGCTGGAGAGATTGATGGAGAGAGACACTCTTGTATAAGATAATGTTCAGCTGACTGTATTTTACACACAAAAGAAAATCTTAAAGTATATTTTATTGTAAAGAAAATGGAATTACAGCATTTCCAGTAGCTGTAAATAGATAAAACAAGGAACGGTTAACCCAGATAACAATATCAATTAACAAACACTTAATTAACATACACCTGCCCCTGCAGTCTATTTGGTTTTTTTATTGTATGAAAATATAGTCACCCCCTCCATCCTTACTATCACCCTATTTATCCCCCCTTCATCTATGCTTCCTAATTTATTCATCTGTCACATGATGCCTGGTGCTTCCTACATCTCCCTTCAGCTTCTACCCTGCTTCCAGCTGCTACTGTACCTCAACAAGCCTCTCACAGGCCATTCCTCCTGTCACCTTTTCATGAAATCCTACCAATCCATTGCCTAAACGGTCTCTATCCTCCCCAACTTCTCTACTTGTCACTCTCTTCAGCTTCCACTCCAAGCCATTCAATAGCAAAAGTAATTTGCCTTTTTGTGACATTATTTGCTTTGTGTTACCCTTATACTGCTGCTTCTTCTTTAATGGAACATGTGATGTTACACATGCTGCATTTGCTTTTCTTGTACTACTTTTCTGTCCAGTGTTGCAGATTTTTGTGGCGGCCTATAAATAAACCTTAATAATACTTATAGTCTGACTTAGCCATACATACTAAATGATAAGAAAATGTGAAATGTGAGACTTGACGAAAATAATAATAATAATAATAAAAACATATTGCATTAAAATATATAAAAACAATAAACTATATTTTATTAGAAAAACTGCAAAGTTTAAATGAATGAATGGGGTGGTTGTAAAGTGGTATTAGATGTGACATAGAAGTGATGTTTCTAAGTTTTCCATCATGTGCATTTCTAGCTATACAAGCCAATACACAGTAGCAGTTCTAAAAGCTGGATTGAAGAATGTAGTGGACATTCTAATTGTTGTGCGTGAGGCAGATGATTAGGTATACTTGTACGAGTGACACGTGTTTCACATCTGCATTTTAAAATTCATAAAGTACCTATACTACTCCAATATTTCAATGTGATATAGTTGTCTACTAAGTTCCTGGAATTGCATATTAAGCAATTGGGTCAGGCTCGTGTGGCCTAAAAAGGGTAACTCGTCAGAGCTCATATACAGTAGATGGCAGTCTATGTCTCTCCCGCTCAGCAAGTCTCCACACTGATATGAAACATATTTCACCCTCACAGGCATAGTTGAACTAAACAGTCAGTCCAGCACAGTTGGGAAGTAGACAAACTCCAAAAACTGTCATTTTTGGAGGTTTGACCACTTTCCCCATATGTACCAAGCTCCAAAAAGTGAAACTTTTCTACAATGTTGCATAGTATGAACTGGTGGTATAATGTAAACTAGGGTACTACTGTGGAGCATAAAATAATTTAGTTCACTACTATAGTGAATAACATTATCTAGGGCACAAATATGGGGCATAAAATGAACTAGGTCACTATTATGGGGCATACAATGAACTAGGTATCTACTATGGTTAATAACATTAACTAGGGCATTACTATGGGGCATAAGGTGAAATTGGTCACTACTGTGGGGAATAAAATCAACTAGGGCATTACTATGCAGTATAAAATGAACTAGGTCACTACTGTTGGGCATAAAATTAACTAGAGCACTACTATTGGGCATCAAATGAACAACTGCTAAATAGAAATGTGTCTATTTAGAATTACTGTGGTGGGAGCACCTTAAAAATTTTACTATGGGATTCACAAAGTTCTAGATACTGTATGCCCCTGGGTGGAATAGTAGCATGACATTGCTCTAGAGTCTGGACAGTAGAGTATCATATATCTTACTCTTTACTCCTATTAAGTTTGCTTTTGTTGATCAATAAGTAAGAGGCATAGTTGCCAGCATTGTGGACTATTCACTATTTCTTCATAAAACAATCAAAGAAATCAAAGCATTGTCTATTTATTTCAGTCAATATGTTAATGTTGTTAAATCATGTTTTTTTCTCGATTTATTCAAATATGCCCTGATTGTCTGTTTCTTTTCCATCCAGATTGTAAATCTAAATATGATAAACCAGCTGCAATAAAAGGGAAGACAGAAACTGGATTTTACAAATGAAGTTTTTGTATTGGTGCTTTTTAATTGAATCCATCACATATTGTGTACCATTCAGAAATTCATTGCTAAGTAAAGCCATTTGTGGCTTTCTTTTATGGAAATCTGAAGACTTAATATGACAGACAGACATGTAAACTAAATGCATTTTTCATATATTCTAAGGACTTCCATACTAAGCAATTGTACAGGTTGAGTTTCCCATATCCAAATATTCAGATATACGGAATATTCCGAAATACGGAACTTTTTTTTTAGCATGACTGAGATAGTGAAACCTTTGCTTTTTGATGGTTCATTGTACACAAACTTTGTTTGAGTCACAAAATTATTAAAGATATTGTATAAAACTACCTTCAGGCTGTGTGTATAAGGTGTATGTGAAACCTAAATGAATTTCATTTATGTACACAAACTTTGTTTGAGCCACAAAATGATTGAAAATATTGTATAAAATGACCTGCAGGCTGTATGTATAAGGTATATATGAAACATTAATGCATTCTGTGTTTAGATTTGGGTCCCATTCCCAAGATATCTCATTATGGTATGCAATTATTCCAAAATACGGAATATTCCGATATCCAAAATACCTCTGGTCCCAAGCATTTTGGATATGGGAGACTCAGCCTATACTAATTTATTCTGCTCTAGTAGATTGTAAAAACAATACTGTATTTCTTTACAAAATCACAAAGTGACATCCTACCTATAGAGTAGGATAATAATAATAATAATAATAATAATATTATTATTATTATTATTATTATTATTATTATTATTATTAATAAGTGTACAGCTAGTCACCCTTCCCCTATAAACAGTAATTGAAAAGCCTACAGTGTGTCCCTGGATCATAAATCCCAAAGAAAAGTGTTACTCGATCTCATAGGGCTAGGATCACCAGACCTTTTGGATTTGGTGATCTACTCTAAAGGCCAAAAATCTTTTTGCAATCTACCAAGATCCCCTATTAAAAAAGGGTGTGAGGTACACCCAAAAAGGTGGTATTGGGACTGTCCCTCCAAAATCTGAATGGTTGGGAGGTATGCTTCCTAGGGTTCTGAGCCAATGAAATGTAAGCCAACAAAGATATATATTTTAACATAAGTAAAGGGTGTTGTGTAGCTGGATAATGTACTAAACACCCTCAGATATTCCACACTTGCTCATCACTGACATGCCACTCCCTGCCCACCAACCTGTCACTCACATGCCACCTTATCCTCAAATCTGTCACTTACTGTACATGAGCCTCTGCCCACTAGTTTTCCCCTCAAATGCAACCTCCTGTCCATCAGTGTGTCCCACAATGGCCATTACATTTACCTGAATAGCTGCTCAGGAAATGTCTGCCCTCCATATTCTGTGACTGCAGGTGGAAGTAAGTTCTTGGGTCTGGCCAGGGAGCCCCCTGAGAGAGGGGGGCCCAGGGCACATATCCACGTGACCTCCCTCAATCCAGGTCTGACACCAGTGCAATGGAGGCTGTTATATGTGACAGTCTCAGCCAATAAGAATCAGATTGATTCTTATTGGCTATTGCTGTCATATGTGACAGCTCCGTGGGTTCAGCTGCAGTAGCTGTGACTTCAACCAGAAGCAGCTTTGGCATAGCTAGAATTAGCCTGATTTTTATTGGCTGCTACTGTAAGTTTACCGCACACTATCGGTTGAGTGTCTGTGGTCGATTGGTCGATCGCGATTATGCTTTGGCCAAAAAATCATGCCATCAAGAGAGCATTTCCATGATTCTCCAGTGTTACCTTAATCATGTTCCTTTAGAATACATTGAACTAAGTCAATGTATCCTCCCAGCAAGGTTTTCTATACTTCTGTCTAAAGAAACAGAGGAGGCCTTCTGGGAAATGTGTTGCATTTGAATTGTACTACAAGTGAGACCCTGTTTTTTCTTTCCTTTTATGTTTTTTATTGTCTATTTTTAAATGTCAGTCTTTTTAAAAGTGTTTTAAAGGTCTATATGTTATTAATGATCTCATCTGTTTTTAAATTACATTTCATCATATTTAAATTTTTTATACTGAATCATATTTGTCTCATTATCAGAAAGGTAAATGTATTACAGGTTGAGTCTCCCATATCCAAATATTTCAAAATACGGAAAATATTCCGAAATACAGAATATTTTTAGCATGACTGAGAAAGTGAAACCTTTGCTTTTTGATGGCTCAATGTACACAAACTTTGTTTAAGGAACAAGATTATTAAATATATAGTATAAAATAACCTTCAGGCTGTGTGTATAAGGTGTGAATGAAACAAATTAATTTCATGTATATACACAAACTTTTTTTGATGAACAGAATTATTAAAAATATTGCATAAAATGAATTTCAGGCTGTGTGTTTAAGGTGTATATAAAACATAAAAGCATTCTCTGTATAGATTTGGGTCCCATTCCTAAGATATTTCATTACGTTATGTAAATATTCCAAAATACAGAATATTCTGATATCCAAAATAACCCTGGTCCCAAGCATTTTGGATATGGGAGACTGTACCTTGTATGTCTGCTAAAAGGAGTTATTATTTAGCCAGGACATAACATTTTGTCTCTGAGATCCTTCTTATATGAATAACATGCTGTAAATTGTACTGTTGTCTATAAAATAGGGGTCATTTCTCATGGACATAGTACTGTGCTGCTATTTTATATTGATTTGAAATAAAATGAAAATGTTTTTGAACTAACTAAAGACTAGTGAACATTTTTTACTGTCAATCAGCTCACTTTATATAAGTGGTAGCAAAAATGTGGCAGCAGCAACAGCTCAAACACATGTAAAGAAAGTATTTTCAATAAAACTATGTACGTCTTTAATTCAGTTAAGTACTATCAGATGAGTTCTGTTTTCCAATTTAGAGCAAAACAAGACAATAATTTGGGCATACCTGGTTAATTTCACTTGACTGCCTGAGGACCCAATGTAACCTCTCCTCTGGGTTTATTGGAAATAATTTCCCTTTACATACATTAACATCTCATCTTCTTATTTCTGGGATATTATTCAGTTTGTACGCATGCATTTCCTTAGGGTCTTTGGTTTGTTTTACAAATACTTTGTTCTTATTATCAACTGCATTGGGGAGTACGTCTTCAACCCAATAGCCAAGTTTTGTCCAACGAACCTGCAAGACAACAAGAAATGTGGATTGACAGCTATTAATCCTGACTTAATATCTGCTTTTTTATTTACTCACTGGTTCCCTCTCTTGCACAGGCAATAAAGTTTTCTACTTAGAAATTTAACTATCTTCAGAAAAATAAAAATTGTATATTATTATTATTATTATTATTATTATTATTATTATTATTATCCTTTATTTATATGGTTCTGCAGAGCCTTACAAAGTACATTAGTAAATGAGCACACAAGAAAACAGGGACACGGTTTATAAACTTTTCTGCATTAGCAATCGCAACACTTAAATATGAAGCAGGGTGTCAGCAACCAAGTGTTAGGTGCCGTTGTGGGGAGTTAGGAGTAAATGATAGTATAAGTAAGGGAAGGAAAAGCACATGTTGAAAGAGGGCCCTGCTCATGAGAGCTTACATTCTAAAGACATATTCTGGTTTTATACAAATTCAATAATGTGCATTCTCTACAAAATATATAATGTACTTTTAGCTATCTGAAAGAAAAGCAGAATATGGCATTTGGTTAATATTACTACATTTAAAACTGTAGCTTAGATTTCTGCTTTACTTCCAACTTTTCATCAGCTTCATCCTGGACAGGAAACAAAAACAGAATTTGAAAGTAACAGCATAGTATTTTCTCAAGCAGGCACAGTTATTTAATCCAGCTAATATTTGGATAGGCCAAACATGTATTACTGATGCGCCCTTTAATCAGCAATGAGCTAAACCTCAAAGGTCTGTTGATGGGAAATATTGTTAGTGGGCCAACAGTTTGAATTTTGGCAAATTGCCAAAATTACATATCTTATGCCTGTTTTAAACAAAACATTTATGTAAAAGATTTTTTAAGAGTAAAGGTGCCTACACACTAGACGATATTTTGCACAATTTGGCCAATTTCGACACATTGCAACGACAAATCGTGTAAATCGTGTAGTGTCCATGAATGATAATGATGCTAATGCACGTACCCACAGTTTTTGTGAAGGAGCATAAAAAGGTCGAAAACTCCAAAAGGTCTGGAGCTGGTGCCGAGGATGTGTACCAACCCACCTTGTGGTACTACAGTCTCATCTCCTTTGTTCTGCAGCAAGAGTCACAGCGAGGGTCTGTTGTCATAGCCGGATGAGAGGGAGAAGAGGAGGCAGCCGAAGATGTCGGTGAGACATCCGAGGCAGGTTTGGTAAGTAGAGACACAGTGCATACACATCATGCTATACATTTTTTAGGAAACACATGCTTTACAGTCCCCAGTTGTCCACTTTACTTTATCTAAGACAGTCCTCCTGCCATAGCACTGCCCCCTCTCCATTAAAATAGTCCAGGTATTCCTCCCTTACCTGTTTTGCCCTTGCAGTTCCCGTTGATTGCAGTTCAGGTGTTGCCACAGATGACAATTGAACTATCTCCTCTGGCTGGTCTGGGTCTTCTGGCATAGCTCTGCCTGATGTCCTCTGTTGGGTGGTTTTGCACCTGATAAAGTTGTGCCGGATACAGCACGCCAAGACGACCCAGTCAATATTATCCGCACGCAGGTTTATGGTGGTGTGGAAGATGCGGAAGTGGTTGCTGTGGATTCCAAAGGCATTCTCCACAATACAACATGCCCTGGAAAGCCTGTGATTGTAGATCCGCTTCTCGTTGGTCAGGCCCCTTTGCGCTTATAGCTTCATGATGTGTTCGTGTAGTGCAAAAGCCTCGTCGGCCACAAATACAAAATTTAGGCCATGCTTGGTTTCCTCCACAGTCGACAAGTTAAGGTTCTTGGAGGTGAGCCTCTCGTAGAATGCTGTCTGTTTGAAAGACCCACCATCCGAAGCACGGCCATTCTTGTCAACATCAACAAACAGAAATTTATAAGTTGCATTCACCACCACCTTGAGAACGATCTTGAAGTACCCCTTATACCTATAATAGAAGGATCCGGTATTAGCAGATGTGCTTATGCGGTAATGTTTCCCATAGATGGCTCCCCCGCAGTTAGGGAAATTCCAATGCCGTTCGAATTTCACAGCAATGGTTTTCCAATCCTCCACGGTTGTAGGGAACTAGAGAGAATGAAAATATTGGTTAAAACATGATCTTTAATTTTTTGTTTATTTTTTTTCAACAAACTCCCACCCCAGACTGGAGTTGATGGGGACTCTGGACCTCATCGGTGAAAGTGAGAGGGTGCCCACCACCACCACCACAGCCCAAAAGAAGGCATCGGCAGGAAAGGAACCAGATACAGACAACCCAGTCAAACAACTTCTTGAGGCAGGCTGACCACTTTGACCATCTAGCTACCCACATAAGCAGCTCCATGTGGCAAATGGAGTCGGATACCCAGATTGAATTTGAGTGCCTGCTTTACGACCTCATCATCTGGGGTAAAAAACGCCAACTGTCTCCCCACACTTATATTGCTGATCCCCATCCCTACCCACCTGCCCCTCCCACCTCTGTGATGGCTCCAACCCCATCACATCATACTCCCCCACCAACTTACCTGTCCTACTCATCCCAGGCAATTTACACTGCCTTATTTGAGTCTTAGGAAGAGACTCCAGATTTTTATAATTTATGAAAAAATGTTTTATTACTGTTGTTGCACAACAAGTTTTATCTTTCCCAATAGCTACTCTATGATATATGTTGCTTTTGACACTGATTGAACATGGTCATTTAACACATAACGTAAGGGCACATTGCTGGGGCCGGGACCACAATTTGCACTTACGGCACATGTTTCTTGACCTATTCAAATCAGTGTCAGAGCCACCATATATGACAGAGCACCATAGCTATTGGGACTGATAAAACTTGTTGATAATTGACTTTTAACATTATATATGCATATCAATTGTAAAAATTAGGCCTTTTCATAGCTGTATTACATACAGCCATGTTGGCAGCACATTTACTACTGTTGTCATAAAAAACATTTTTATTACATGTAGCCATGTTGGCAGAAAATATTAAATGGTTTTAAAGTGTTTTCAAACTTATAAATGTTTTCGACATTAAAAAAAAGTTTAATCATTTTTTTTTCTTTCTCAAGAAATAAAAGCCTTTTGTTTTTTCTTACCTTGCAAAACTGGTACTGCAGCACTTTCACAATAGCTTAGCAGGTCTCAGGGATGATGACGCCCAAAAGTTGAAGGGACCCAAACTTCAGGACAGCCAGGGACCTTCCTGTAGCAAAGAACCTCAGGGTAGCCACCAGCCTCTCCTCTGCAAGGATGGCCCTCCACACCTGCCTCTGGATGTAGGGAGTCACCAGACGCAGAAACTCCTGGAAGGTGGCATTATCCATGCGCAGGAAGTTGCGGTAGTCATCCAGATTGTTTTCCTGAATCTCCATCAGCAACGACATGTGAGAGCAAATATTCCTCTGCAGCAGCCACTCCTTTGTCCAGCATGCTCTCCTCCTCTGCTGAGCCATCTCCTTCAATACCTTAGCCCCAGTGTAGGCAAGCAGAACTCTATACCAATAGAAATACATAACCACAGAATGCAAGAAAGAATGCAGGATAGAATGCAGAATAGACACACTTTGTTGAGACAGGCAAAACAATGCAGAGCATAATAGCAATGTACAGCCTACAGCAGGTATACACCAAGCCTCACTAGTCACGGAGCAGAAGTGCACAGAGGTAAACTGGCGCCTGCTTTATATACCCTAGGCACCTTCCAAAAAAATAGTTGGTCTTCTTGACTTTTGTACAATTTGGTGTTCAAATATTTCCTTTTAAATTATGATTTATATCAATTTGATTTAACAACTATTATCTTTGATGGAAAATCCTGCAATTTTGTTCATAACCACAACCCAACCTTTACCTAAACTGGGCAAATTCCATAGAATGTCAAACATTGCCAGTTATTTTGATTGTGGTCTCAGTTACCCATAGCAATGGCCGGGATGGAGTGGCCAGTGTGAGTCGTTAACAGCGTGGCAGCTCATAACAGTTCTATTATAATCTCCCAAGCCTGCCACTGCCTCAACACAAAATACATTCACAAGAGATAGTACTGTAAGTTATCTCTCTATTGAGCACATCCTGCTCACATTATTTACTGTTATTTATTTCAAATTAATAGATTAATCTTAAATTAACTTTAAGCCGGAATACCGCACCTGAAAACATCAGCTTCAGCAGTGCCTTCTGTCCTCACTACTTGGCATATACCAGAAGTTTGTATGAGGAGGATATTCCACCGACTCACTATTGGACCAGCTGACACATATTAGCAATAAGCAGTAACTCACAGGAATTTATATGGCAGGTTCTTGATTAATGCTGCCTTACTAACTTGGATCCCTAAAATCTATGGAGTCTTATCCATGTGGCAGATATAACAAATTTAAATATATTTGCCAATTTAACATCAATACCAGAATTTGCATAAAGTTAATATTTTTATTAAAATTAGTGCAGGAATTATTATTTTAAGTGCAATTGCATTTGTAAGTATGATATTCTGGCTATACAGAAATGTGCTGTTATTTTTAGAATTCATTACTGACAATTATATTTACTATACTTTAACCTATTGTGGGCACAACATTTATTTGAATGCATATGAATATTTAGGAATATTTCATACTAGTATATTTTTATGGTTCAGAACAGTAGCCATTAATAAATTGTGTCTTTTTTAACCACAGTTATTTATTTATCATTATTACCATATTGGAGCCCTGTGCATTTTTCTTATTAGGTCCTAGAGACCGCTTACTCAACTTACCTGTCTGCACTGGCACTGCCAACACATTCAATATTGAGACTTTGATACACCGGTATGCAGTCTCTCTTTCCTCATCATTTTCACAAGAAGTGGGAGTGGTTTGTAAGTTCTTTTCTTGCAGTGCTTTTCTTTAAAAGGTTAGTTGTGCTTTCGTCAACTAGGTGGTTTGCTTCTGAGCAGTTGCTACTTGCACCCTTTGTATTTACTGTCTAGATATAACCTTCAACAGCCAATTGAACATCATCTACATACTTTTTGTTTGCTTGATCGGGTTGGAATATAGTCTTGTTTCACTAAGCACAATTTGTGAAACTGACACCTCCAAAATGATGCTCACAAGGTAGTCAGCTATAAAGCCATGTTTGTTTGTTAGGATGGCAATAATATTCAAAGAAAAGCCCAACTTTTAGCACTAACCTAACATTGTTCCCTCTTATCCAGCATCTACAGTATCTCTAACCCCACAGAAAATACAAGCCCTATAAACCCTAAACTTCTTGTGCAGCTTTCTCCTGATTGACAGGCTGTAAAATCATGTCTTCCTTCAACTGAGTCTGACATTTTGATCAAATTGTGCATACCCATCTATAACACAGCTGTTAAGGGAGGTAATCAACTAAAATTGAAGCAATCATGTGGATGCAGCTAGTACTGCAGAGTTAAATGAGGACGAAAACAGTCACACTGAAATGAGCACAGTCAGTGGCGTAAGTTCGTCCCAGACACCCGGAGGCAATTATTCATTTGGTGTCGTCCCCCCCTACATTTCTATTATGCCTATTTATTAAAGTAAATTTGAAGTCTATCCCCCCAAAACACCCTTTTCAGGAGATATTTGCAGATTTATGGAATCCCCTGACTATATCTGCATTCCGGAGACTGGCCCCGGTAGCTAATACTATCTCAAGGTGGCATTAACTGCTGTTTTCTATGGTCTTATGAGCACAAAAAGTATCAGGAGAGGGATCCCTAGCATCTTTCCCTGGCAATCTCTACCACTCATGCACAGTAGCGCTGAAGGAGAAGTGAAGAGTTTGCATTAGAGTTGTGCATAGATCCCCTTCAGTTAATGTGCCTGGAACACATGTGTAGGGGTTGGGTACAGGATGTCAGCAGTCGTGATGTCGGCAGTCGGGATCCCAGCTTTCAGAATCCTGTCTCTGGCATCATGACACTTGTTGGTCAGTATGCTAACCCTCTCTCTCTCTCTCTCTCTCTCCCTACTCTAACCCTCCCTCTTTGGTGCCTAACCTTAACCTCCCCTCTCATGCCTGAACCTAACCTCCCCCTCCCTGTTCCCTAACCCTTGCCCTCCCCCTAGCCTAGTTCGGCATTCGGCATCCAGACTACTGGGATACAGAACGCATCCCCATGCAAAGGTATACAGCTCTCCCATTGTATACCAGAGACACAAGATAAGGGATAACATTGCAACATTGTATATTATAAAGACGGGGACTGCACTGAGGAATGCAAGTATGTTTGTATAAAGACTGACCTCAGCTACAGCCCTGGGGTTAATTTGGAGTATATACAGCTATGCATTAGTCACAGATAAGATAGTGACCTGTATAGTGCAATTAGCATGAGGCTGGGTTCCAACTGTGAGGCTGCATCTTCCCCCCACCATTAATTAGCTTGTTGAACAAACTGCTCAAACGTTCCCTCCCACTGAACCAGCTGACCCAGCATCTCCTGCAAAATGGACTCATTTTAAAGCCTGCACACACAGGCTTGGCCTGCCACTGTAGCCTGCATCTTAAGCATGTCATCTGAAGCATGTCATCTGAAGCATGGAGTTAGAACTGGAGTTCGAACTGGATTTGGACTTTTGACTGCTTTCTAACCAAAATGTAACAATTTCACGAACACACAGGAATACTACCACTTCACCTTCATTTATACTCACCCGAGACTGGGTTCAGCTGCTGTCCCATGCTGCAGCCAAATCAAACTCCACAAATTGCTGAATACGACAAACCCACACACTCGAGCGAAGGAGACTATGGCTTTTTGCAGATCCCTCTATCATTTTTTCATTTCTGATTACGTTTAACATGGTTTTAACTTAAAATATGGTCACCATTTATTCTTTTTAATTTTTTTATCCACCTGGACTTCCGCTACTTGCACACCCTGCCAGATGTAACCTACGCAGTGCGCCCCAGATGGCTGCCTCGGATGGTTCATTCTTGGGCAGGATGAACAAACACGTGGATCTATTAATTCAGTGCATTTCATATTTCAAATGTTTCAGTCACCCGTAAATCTAATGCTCGAACTGCAGCACTGTTTGCTGTATTTACTATTCCCTGTTTTGTAAAATGTACTTCCACCCCACTGTATGATATACTAGTGTGCTATACATCCACTGAAGTGCATCCTCCATAGGCAGGATGTACTTCATGTGGATCTATTCACAAAGGGTATATCATACTGACACACATGTGTCAGTTTTCCCATATATTCCTTGGGTCCTTGTATGGTTTATCACCCACAGTGCAACCTTCATAGTGCACCCACCATGGCTGCCTCACCTGGTACACTCGTGGATGGGATGAAAAATACATGGACCTGACTATTATGTTGGGACCCAACTCCTAGCATCAGGATGCTGCAACCACCCATTTTGTGTCATCTCTTCTAGGAGTAACCTATTCCACCCAGGGTAATCCTACGTAGTGCGCCCAAGACGGCTGCCTCATTTGGTACCTTTGTGGGTGGAATATATAACCCATGGAAGTTATTTCCCAAAATGTCTGCACCAACCCTGTAATATGCTTATTGTGCTCTCTAGGTTTAGGTTGATTTTAATTATCTCGGTGTGGTTTTCTATTTTTTTCCAACACCAAATCCTTGTACAATGTACCATGTTTTCTGATGTCTGCAAAGCGAATTTGAGTCCTATGTGAGAAAAGCGCTATATAAATAAAATTATTATTATTATTATTATTATTAAGATGTGATACAGAAATCTCAGGATAAGTGAATGTAGAAATTTGTGAAAGCAGTTGTTGCAGAATTGGAAATATATTGAATATAATAGAGTTAATATTTCTGCAGGTATGAGGAGGCTTGGTAGACTGCAGTAACAATGAGCTTGAAGTAATGTAGGGAAGTGTGCAGGTGATAAGGTTGTGATCAGAGAGAAAGATTAATGAATTCAGAAACTGTGCATAGTCTGGTGAATACAAGATCAAGGCAGTGGTTCTCAGCATGTTCCTACACCTCATGCAAAGTCATGTTATAAGAAAAGTGATGTGATATGTATGGAGGCTTTTTCTTCCATGATAACAAGCTTTGTAACTATTGTTAATCATTTCTGTTCAGTGTATTGTTGAGTAATAAAATATTCCACAATATGCCCTGCGCACTGTGAATGTGTAAGGGAAGAAAATAAATGTCAAAGTCATACTGTAGGTACAATAACACATAATGTATTTGATGTTTCATTCATATGTGAATAATATGCTTCTGAGGGAGCAAGACAGTGTTTTTCTTTTAATGTAAGCATTTTTCAGCTGATGTGTAAATTGGTACAGTTCCCTCTTAAAAAAAAATGTAAAAAAGTAGAGTTACATTTGTAAATCATTAAGTTTTACACAACAAACCTTTCATAATGAGTTCTAGTCATTACAGATAATTAGAACAATCAAATGAGAATCCAAAAAACATGCAAAGATAAGTGAATGTGTTTAGGGTTTTTTTTAAATAGAAGTAGAATTTCCCCTACCCCATAAAAGAGTTTAAAGATAGTGAGGACAAAGAGTCACCAATCAGAAAAAAACATTAAGGTTCCTTTTATCTTGTGAAATAGTTTCTCTGTTCTAACCTTCATACTTCTTCCCATTGATACAAAATTCTAGAATCTCCTCCACTTAGTTCATCAGAATATAGTTCATTAGAATATAGTTCATCAGAATATATTTATTTATTGTCTATATTCTTAAATTTGAGAAATCCCTTCTTCTGACAAGTCCATGCACTGGGAATCATGGCCATGTGTGTGGGCCCCCTGTGGCTAGTCCAGGTTCCATGCAAAGGTACCCCCCATATCCCCCTGATGGCATCACTGCCTTTTGGAGAAGCTTATTTGAATATTATTTTAGGGTTGCCATGCATGTAAGTTTGTAGAAATGCTGCTTTTATGGCTCTTTATACTAATAACCAGAGTAACCTTTCCTTCACTGATAAACAGGGCCAACAGAGATTTTCCGAGCCTGATACTAGGGAGCATGGCCAGCTGTGTGGGGACATGGCCATGCATCACTGTAAAAACTGGAAACCTAGGTACAACTAAGCGGCCATGACCACACTATCTTAGTCCATGGCTGGCCCTCCCTTGCAGGCATGTACAGAGAGTATTGAGCATATACAATTTTTAAGAGAGAATATACCAGTTTAAAAAGCATTTCATAACAAAGCAATATACCAAATATTTATTTTTGAAAAGCTCATCATATCTTAAATGTAATATATGTATCAATGCAACAATAGCTATTATAACTTAAACCAGTGGTTCCCAAACTCTGTCTTCAAGACACCTTAACAGTCCAGGTTTTAAGGATATCCATGATTGAGCACAAGTGAATTAATTAGTACCTCAGTCATTTTCAATTTAATCAATTCTGCTCAGCCATGGATAGCCTTAAAACCTGGTCTGTTAGGGTGCTTTGAGGACCATGTTTTGGAACCACTGATCTAAACTATAACTGCAGCTGGTATATTAAATGTTTGCAATTCATAGAATTTAAGTAATAGGTAGACGAGGATGCACTGTATTTCTGGGGCATTGCCCACTCCTAAGGAGCAGTGATAAGTTCATACAGGTTGAGTCTCCCATATCCAAAATGCTTGGGACCAGGGGTATTTTGGATAACGGAATATTCCGTATTTTGGAATATTTGCATATCATAATGAAATATCTTGGGAATGGGACACCAATATACACACAGAAAGCATTTATGTGTTATATACACCTTATACACACAGCCTGCAGGTAATTTTATACAATATTTTCAATAATTTTGCGGCTCAAGAAAAGTTTATGTACAGAAATTAAATTCATTTATGATTCATATACACCTTATACACACAGCCTGAAGGTAATTTTATACAATATTTTGTAAAATTTGTGCCTTAGACAAAGTTTGTGTACATTGAACTATCAAAAATCAAAGGTATCATTATCTCAGTCATGCCAAAATTATTCTGTATTTCGGAATATTCCATATTTCGGAATATTTGCATATGGGAGACTCAACCTGTATATATTGTGATAATATATTAATTGTATTGATTACCCTAATAACTATTGTTCATAAAAACATAATTAACCATGAGTTTAATGTGACAATAACAAATGGATAATAAAATACACCAATTACATCATAAGGCAATGATACAGTAATTTAAACTAATTAATAAACCATTTTATATTAAATGTGTTACACAGACTTCCATGATAATGGAGTGTGTGCAGGCTAATTACAAACTTGATAAGTATCATTAAAGCTAGGTATACACTATACAATTATCTGTCTGTCATCTGTCAAATTTAGCTGGTTGGAATGAAATCTGGTTGACCATTTGTGGAAAATAGACAAAAATGGTAGTCAAGACAAATTGGTTAAATCAAATGAATTTACCAAATTTGAACAATCGTTCAATAATTAAGTCTATTTTTCAGTGTTTGAGACCATTTGGTCGAATGTCAGTTGCTACCATACATTACCAGGTGTTTATTCCAACCAGTCAGTTTGGAGAGATGTCTGACAGGTTATTGTATAGCATATGCCCAGCGTAAGGATCATATCAGTACATTGTAATGGTCACATAAATCTTCATATGAAATAGCAATATTACTAAAAAAATTAGATATTTATGTTTAATGCACACATTTAATTAAAATGTATTCATTTTCATAAATGAACTAACATATATTTTAAAAAATATTCCTTTTTAAGCAACTGATCAAAAGGCGTATGTAATGTTCCATTTTGTTAATAATATATAGTTATTCAATGATAAAGTAATTTTAAGTGAAAATAATGTAGAATATAATAATTACAAATTAAATGGAGCAATAAAATTTGTGCTAATTGAAGTGTTTAGTTGACAAACATATTCTATATGTATTTATAAGACTGATTAAATCCTAAATTATAGATAATAGAAAAAATAAGAATAAATTTATCATTAATATATTTAATTTGCACACACTTATATAAACTGCAATTTATTCTAATAATAACATATTTTAAAAAACAATTCCTCATGAAACCAGTGTAGCAGAAAACAATGATAAGTTGTATAACTGTAAATTATTTATGGTCTACTTCCAAATGTGCTGCCTACTAAATAGTAGCATTTAATTATAAACAGATACAGCATTCTTCTACCGAAAAAAAAGTTAACCTTCTCAATAGTCCCAGGTTAGCGTGCATGGTAATCTAAATGGATTTATTCTTTATACAATCGCTCTGAAGGGAAAGACACTAAAATCTAAAAGCTGGCTAAACAGAAGCTAACATTTTGACTGAATAATAAACTTGTGACTATTCACAAAAAAATATGTATTCTTCTCTGCTATATAATTTAGAATCTTCTAACGCTTTCTCATAACATAAATGATGAAAAGATGGATTAAGAAGATTTATAATTTCATGTGGCACTGAAACAAATAATGAGTACTTTTTATTATATATTTTCTATAAGGAATATTCCTGTAGACATGAAGGGCCCATCAGGGTAATTCAGTAGGAAAGGACCATGCTTAAGGGGTGTACCCAGCCAACACAGAGGCTTGGCCAAACATTAGAGAGGACATAGCCTGAAGACAACATGGATACTACAGTGCATGGTCTGGGCTCCTTTATAAATGTACATAGTAAATACTGTTAGTTCATGCAGTATAATGTACCAGATTATGCACTGTAGTAAATACACCATATCCTGGAAATTCAGTATAATCATTGCCAGATTAAGGTCCTCTTGGGCCTGGAATTGAAATTTATGAAGGGCCTATTGCGTGCTGCTGCAGGGGGTGTGATTACTGATATGGGGGTGCGACCACACACAGGTGTGGTCTGTGCCATGGGGTGTGGTCTGTGCCATGGGGTGTGGCTAGCACAATGAAGCATAGCTAAATGTCTGCATTCAATCATCTCAATCTCCCTCCCCTCTTTGATTATATGAAGCATACACCACCTGTTCTTTAAAAAAAAAAATGCAAACTATGGTTTATTAATAAAATGTAACAAATTTTATTAATAAAGTACTTTTACAGAAATATACCTGTAGCAACTAAAGCCCTCCATGCGCCGCCATCATGTTTTTGCTTTAGGCTTTTGAGCCACCAGTGCCGCGGGTGAGGGAAAGGAGGAGGGGTGCACAGCTGGGGGGCGGGGCCTCAGACAGCCACTGGCAGGCTGTAGAAGGGGGAAAAAAATCCTGTCTAGCGCACACAGCACAGATCTGTGTGGGCCTATTCTGATGGTGGGCAAGGAGCTGTAGCTCCATTATTAATCCGGCCCTGAGTTTCATACAAACATAGGGCCTGATTCATTATCAATCGCAACTACGCAATAGGGCAATTGTTGCATTCTGTGCATGCGTACACATCGCAGAGCGCGAACCGGCCATTACGATCGGGACTGCTACACAGAGTGATTGACAGGAAGTGCCAATTGTGGATGGTGGCAGGGGGGTGGTCAGGGAAATGCAGGCGTGCCACTGTATTCACACGCCGCTTCATAAATTAGACACTTCGAAGCCATACGCAGTGTGAGGTCTCATAGCGTGCGTGGCTGTTAGTAATTTCTGAGTAACGTTGGGGCTTGTGCAACAGTGCATGAGGTTGTGATGGTACTCGATTGTACCAATTGGTTTCGCTATTCTGCTAAGTATTACGGATGTGCGTATGGTAAAGTGGGCGTCCTTATGTAGTGCTGAGATTGCATTGCAATTGTAGTGGTGTTTCCTTGCTATCGCAAATGTAATACTGGCACTGGGCCAACAATGGTGCAGCAGGATCCCAATCACACTCTTTGCTTACAGCTCACTTGTAGTGTGGATGCTCCGTGTCGCCTGAATCTCATGAGACCTGTGACGTCATCATGTGCGATGAAGTAGCACCATGGTTTCCACTATTTCTAGATAGGGCGGCGATCAGCAATGTAACTTAAGAGTAGTCAGTGGCACTTACCGCTCCGCCAGTTTTCTATTTCGACAGATCCAGCTTTCGCTATAGTAGACACACCACTGTCCCTAGCTGTTGGAATATGCAGCCAGGGATTGTGCATAAAAAAATAATAAAATTTTTTTTTCCAATGTTACTATGAATACAGTGGGTGCCGCTGGTATGTTTAGACTGGCACATGTGCAGAATCATGGTCACCACTCTCCCTATTCAGCAAATATTTTTTTCATATATCCCATCAGTAATTGGCCCCAGTTTGTCTCGATAAAGGGCGAGGCAAGGCTATGCAGTTAAAGAATTTAAATGACAGGATAATACATCTGCCCCATTGTTTGGATGCTTATACCAAACATAAGATACTGTACACTCTGCTCACCAAGCAGCATATTTATTAATTATCAAGTTATAGACCAATAATTATAAATTATTATTATTGCTACTTATCGTGGCAATAAGAAATAAAATGTCAATGTAATGTATCATAAAACACATCTGGGGACAGGGGCTCTGATTGTAACCCATCCTTGTGATGTGTAAAAGTAAAATGATGGCTGATGTGATCACTTTATTTTCTTGTCCATGTGCTCTTCTCGCTACTTTGAATGCATGTTCAGCAGACCACACATGCCTGAATGGCCATTGCTGGATAGGGATCCCGTGGATCCCTCTCTAGGCAACTTTTTGTGGTAAGTATCCCATAAGCTACAATGGCTAACACCAGATAGAAACCTATACCGCAGTTGCGATGGATATCTTCCATATCTGCTCTGATCTAACAGATACATTAAGGGGATACTGTAAATTTCCAAAATGTGTGTTTTTTGGGGGGGGCAGTGTGCTGCAAATTTCTTTTGGTAAATAGGACCCCAAAGCTGCCTCAATTCTGAATGCTGTTTTTCAGCTTTTACTCACCTAATTATATGTTACTCGGTGGTATAAATATAAATATGCTTCTGCAACGAAATAAACTACTATGTTTTATTACAATCTCCTGGAGTGGTATCTACTGCTTAAATAGTGCTCCTCAGTGGCCACTTGTAGCACATTCACAGCTGACTGGCACTCTCCCTTTGAGAACAGCTGGATTTTCTCAGGGGAGGACATGGGAGCTGAATCAGGGCCGCTCGCAAGCGCTGTGCACTCGCAAGCAGCCCGATGTTGGCGCACTGCGAGCCCCGCTGAGTGACTGAACTTCAGTCGCTATGGGGCTCATAACAAGATGGGGCGGCTGTCGATGTTGATTGACAGTTCGCCCCGTTTTGTGGTTACCCACAGCTTTGCGAGCAGCTGGAGACCAAAAAAAAAAAACACGCCCACATTCAGAGCGAGCGGCCGCCAGCAGCGAGCGGCTCTGAATGATCTCCTTAGTACACATCTCAGAGAGGGGCCAGTGCTATGTCAAATAAGGGGCAATGGCACCACCCAATCCTGGTTGCGCTGGGGTGATTGGCATCCAGGGTATTTAAATATCTTTATATGACTGTTGCCAATGTTCACACTGTTTTTTTGCCACCCTTCATTACTAAATTCTAATTCAATACATTTGGCTGTGATCTCTTTAATTGGCAATACAGTTGTCTGTGTGTTTAGTTCTAATTAATTTGATACTGCAGAGCAGGGGTAGGCAGCCAGCGGCTTTCCAGCTAATGTGGAACTACACATGCCAGCATGCCCTGTCACACTTTTGTTGTTAAGGCACGCAAAAACTGTGGTAGGGCATGCTGGGATGTGTAGTTCTACAACAGTGGGAGAGCCACAGGTTGTCTACCCCTGAAATGGAGTATGGAATAATAAAACCACTGGGTGACTTATGCTACTGACACAAATATTGTTACTGTATTTTTATTTAGATAAATAGGTGACGTCTACTCTGGAGGCAATGGGTTGGGTATGAGATGCTGGCAGTCAGGATGCCGCTGTTCAGAATACCGACAGTGAAGATCCTGACCGCAGTAGATAAGTATAGTACAAGTAACCCTAACCCCTACCCTAACCCTCCCTCCCCGGTACCTAAACCCAAACTCACCCCCCCAGTGCCTAACTAAACCTCCCCCTCCCTGCACCCTAACCTTAATTCTCCCTCCCCGGTGCCTAAACCTAATCTCCCCCCAGTGCCTAAACCTAACCTCCCCCTCCCCGCACCCTAAACCTAACCCTCCCCCCTTAGTGCCTAACCCTAACCCTCCCACTATTGCTAACCCTAACCCCTAACCCCTAACCCTAAACCTAACCCTCCCCTAACCCTCGATACTTACCTCCAAGATGCCAGCGTTCAGGATACTGGTGCCGGGATCCCAAAGCTGTCGGGATTCCGGCGCTGGTACTTAGACCGTTAGCATCCCACACAGTTTATGCTGTCTTTTGGCTGCAGTGCCATTATTTTTTTAATAGTAAGTGGTTCCACACTTTGCTGACTGCTTATACGTAACTGTGGCTTTTCCATGTCTCCAGTTCACATAGTTGTATACAGGCTTACATTTTCCTTGCTGAATTGGGTATTCATGCAACAGGAAATAGGATAGAGGAGACTTCATGAAGTGAGCCAATTGTGTTTACACATACCAGGGCAAGAAATAGATATCCATAAATGTGGATATGTGTATATTTTTCTTGCAGAAACCGTTTGCCTTAACTACATGTGTACACATTTCCAGTGACAGGTCAGCTGACAAAATTCATCATTGTGATGTGAGATTAATTTATGATTAGTCTGGTTAACGTGTAGGCAGTTTATTAACTCTGCAGTATAATAGCACATTACACCTAACACTGCCTTTGACAGCACAGTGAATGGACACATTGTGTGAATCGTTAGCAATTGCTTTTAGGTGTATAAATCCTTTGCCCCTTCCCTGTTTTTTTCTATAAGGGTTTACTATGCTTAAACAAACCACATTGACTTAACTGCACTTAATTTAATGGATCATTATAATAGTTCATGCTCAATGGACAAAGTTTATGAGTTCACTTAATGCTTAAGAATGTGTTGTTTTCTCGTTTAAAATAAAAAAAGTATGTTTTTTTTTTCTATGCCCTAGACCACAATAGTGCATTCAGTTGGAATGCATACAAATTTGTTTATGGCAAAGTAAAATGTTCATCGGTATTTAGTTTACATTCAATACAGATGGTTACATTAATACACACATAATGCAGATAATATGAATGGATTTTAAAATGTTTGTTTTATTCCTAAATAAAATAGTGTCATTAAGCAAACATGTCAGTGAATATTTATAATTATAATCAGCGCTGTAACTGGGTATTATGGTGCCCTGTGCCAGCTACGCCACCCGACGCTTCACATCATACAGTACCAAGGAAGTGACATGAAAGACAACTGTGCGCTGCGCTAGTGGACTGCGGTGTCCATGTCTCAAGCGTCCATATGATGCTCCAGGCAGCACCGCGTCAGCGATCCTGGGTGCAGGGTGCCGTTCCAGAAATGGAAGTGGAGCAGGGAAGATATTTTAAGAAGCGTTTGGTGTTTCTTTAAACTTAATCCTTTAAGATGTGCCTCTTAGTAAATTGCCCATTAAAATTTTAATCAACTTGCTGGTAAAAAGCATTATTTCTTAAGAAAAAAAAGAAGAAAAAATAATATAAATTACTGTCAGACCTGAATTGATAAAATTATGATGGCAAGAATAATGCCAAAATTGTTCGTAAGACAATATGTCGTATTTAACATTGTATTTTTCATAGACTGTATTTTTTTTCTCTAACATGCACTTCATATAATATTTATCATTAAAAAGGGGTGTACTTATCAAAATACCTTTGCTATATGGAGAGTTGCAAACATAGCAAATTGTATTCAATTTAGCAGAATAAAGGTATTTTTAACATTGTTCCTTTAAAATAACGATGTCTTTCATAACAATTTAATACGGTTGGAGTTTTCTCGCTAATATCACATACAGTATACTATCATTTATATGATTAAACTAAATATTCTCAACTGAACACATATATCAAATGGAAAAACTGATGGCCTGATTCATTACCGATCGCAACTGCAATTACACACACTATAGGACGATTGTTGCGTCCTGTGCATGCAGATGTGTGCGCGAAGGCTTCACTGCAATCACCCTGTGTCCTGTGCAAGTGTGCGTGAGGCTCCAATGGTACTCAATGTTTCAAATGGTTTTGCAGACTTTTTCAAAGTACTACGGATGTGTGTAAGGTAAACTGGGCATCCTTATGTTAGGCTGCGACGGCATTGCGATAGCATTCATTAGCATATTTTCACAGTGGGACTGCGTGCGTAATCGCAGCTGCAATCGCAATAGCGATCCGTAATGAATCAGGCCTTGAATCACAACTTTGCAGATTTTGAACCCCTTTTCTTTAAAATTGGTTAATTTTTTGTATCTACGAGTATTTGCATATATATATGTATTTATGTATAGATGTGTACATGCAAACAACATATATATATATATATATATATATATATACCAAGAATACAAACATTTATTGCTTAATTCAACTTACCTGAACCACGCAGTCGTCCGACCTCACCAGGTCCCATGTGCCAGAACCATTGCTTCGCGTCCCTAGGGACATCACACACCTGCGCCGTCCAGGCCAGCGAATCAGCACTTCCCCTCCTGTTGCCATAGCAACCGGTAAAACAGTACAGTAAAACAAACAACACATTAAAATTAGGGGTGAGCGGGTTCGGATTTCTGAAATCCGAACCCCACCGAGCCCCCCAATCAGAGGCCGATCCGAGTCATGCTCGACTTTTCCCGCCTGACTCGGATATGAAATCGAGGCAAAACGTCATCATCCCGCCTTCCGGGTCTCGCGGGTTTTGGATTCTATATAAGGTACCCGCGTCGGTGTCATTTTCTCACTCGGCTGTGGACAGTGAAGAGGGAGGGTGAGAGTTAGGGCTGGCTGGGCTGTGTAGTGTAGTGTAGTGTAGTGTAGTGCAGAGTAGTGTTGTGCTGCGCTGCTGTTGTCCATAGGGGCTGTGTCCACTCCTCCAAAGTCCACAGGGGCTGGCTGTGTTGTGCTGTGCTGCTGTTGTCCATAGGGGCTGTGTTCACTCCTCCAAAGTCCATAGGGGCTGACTGTGTTGTGCTGTGCTGCTGTTGTCCATAGGGGCTGTGTCCACTCCTCCAAAGTCCATAGGGGCTGGCTGTCTTGTGCTGTGCTGCTGTTGTCCATAGGGGCTGTGTCCACTCCTCCAAAGTCCATAGGGGCTGGCTGTGTTGTGCTGTGCTGCTGTTGTCCATAGGGTCTGTGTCCACTCCTCCAAAGTCCATAGGGGCTGGCTGTGTTGTGCTGTGCTGCTGTTGTCCATAGGGGATGTGTCCACTCCTCCAAAGTTCATAGGGGCTGGCTGGGCTGTGTTGTGCAGTCAGTTGTCCATAGGGGCTGTGTACACTCCAAAGTCCTGTGCAGTGTCCCAGTCCTAAAGGGGAGCTGTAGTGTTGTCCAGGGGGTGCTCTGTCCATCAGGGGTGCTCCCCCCAAGTGCAAAAAAATATATATTTTGTCTGTGTTTGTGAATTGTGTGCGCAGAAGCCGCACGTGCATCAACAAAGTAGCGCCAAGCGTGCACCTGTGTCATAAGTAAAGGGCCAGCCGGCTCATCTGTTAAAGGGTGCTGTAACCCCCAAAGTGCACTCCAAATAATATTTTATTTTTCTCTGTGTTTGTGAATTGTGTGCGCAGTAGCCGCACGTGCATCAACAAAGTAGCGCCAAGCATGCGCCTGTGTCATAAGTAAAGGGCCAGCCGGCTCATCCGTTAAAGGGTGCTGTAACCCCCAAAGTGCACTCCAAATAATATTTTATTTTTCTCTGTGTTTGTGAATTGTGTGCGCAGTAGCCGCACGTGCATCAACAAAGTAGCGCCAAGCGTGCGCCTGTGTCATAAGTAAAGGGCCAGCCGGCTCATCCGCTAAAGGGTGCTGTAACCCCCAAAGTGCACTCCAAATAATATATTTTTTTTTCTGTTTGTGAATTGTGTGCGCAGTAGCCGCACGTGCATCAACAACGTATCGCCAAGCGTGCGCCTGTGTCCCATAAGTAAAGGGCCGGCTGGCTTGTCCATTAAAGGGTGCTGTAACCCCCAAAGTGCACTCCAAAAAAAAATATATATATATTTTTTTTGTGTTTGTGAATTGTGTGCGCAGTAGCCGCACGTGCATCAACAAAGTAGCGCCAAGCGTGCGTCTGTGTCATGAGTGAAGGGCCGGGTTGCTTGACCATTAAAGGGTGCTGTAACCCCCAAAGTGCACTCCAAACAAAATAAAAAAATATTTTCTGTGTTTGTCAATAGTGTGCACTGTGGCTGCACGTGCCTCAACAAAGGAGCAGCGCAGTCTTTGTGAATTGTGTGGGCTTTAGCCACACCTGCATCCTCAAAGCAGCAGCAACAAGCATACGTCTGTCTGTTAAAGGGTGTTGTAACCCTAAAAGTGCGCTCCACAAAAAATAAAAAATTCTTCTTTTTTTTCTGTCTTTGTGAATTGTGTGGGCTGTAGCCGCATCTGCATCCTCAAAGCAGCAGCGAAAAGCGTGCGTCTGTCTGTTAAAGGGTGGTGTAACCCTCAAAGTGCGCTCCACAAAATATAATAAATTCTTTTTTTTTTGTCTTTGTGAATTGTGTGGGCTGTAGCCACACCTGCATCCTCAAAGCAGCAGCGACAAGCGTACATCTGTCTGTTAAAGGGTGGTGTAACCCTCAAAGTGCGCTCCACAAAATATAAAAAATTCTTCTTTTTTTTCTGTCTTTGTGAATTGTGCGGGCAGTAGCCGCACCTGCATCCGCACCTGTGGTGGTGTATTCCAGTGGGGACGAATTAATACTCTGTGAGGATGAGGATGTACACAACACTGAAGAGGGTGAGGAATCGGTGAATGAGGAGGATGAGGACGACATCTTGCCTCCGTAGAGCCAGTTTGTGCAGGGACAGATTAATTGCCAGCTTGTTTTGTGGGGGCCAAACAAACCAATCATTTCAGCCACAGTCGTGTGGCAGACCCTGACGCTGAAATGATTGGTTTGTTAAAGTGTGCATGTCCTGTTTATACAACATAAGAGTGGGTGGGAGGGCCCAAGGACAATTCCATCTTGCACCTCTTTTTTTTCTTTGCATTATGTACTGTTTGGGGCCTAGTTTCTCAAACTGCCAACCTGTCTGCCACTGCAGTGTCACTCGTAGATGGGCCACGTGTTTGTGCCGCCCACTCGTGTCGCTTAGCATAGTCATCCAGCTACCTCGGTGCAACCTTTTGGACATAAAAACACTATTGTGAGGTGTTCAGAATAGAAATGAGTGGAAATTAAGGTTATTGAGGTTAATAATAGCATAGGAGCAGAAAAACCAACACATTCTGTGATTTTAGCTGTTTTTATGCTTTTTTAAAAAAAAATACAGATTCAAAACACAAAACCCAGAACCCAGAACACGGAAGGGTGGTTTTGGCAAAACCAATCCAGATCCAAAACACGAAGAAAGATCCAGATCCAAAACCAAAACACAAAACACGAAAAGTGGCCGGTGCACACCCCTAATTAAAATGTAAGACAGGTAATCTTTTTAAACAGGGATATTAATACTTATATATATATGATTAACCCTATATTTATGTCATAATTACACATATTGATATGAAAAAAAATCACAAATCGTAATATCACTCTAAAGGAAGCATTGTAGCCCTAAGGGATCATTCAATCCCCTAGGGGTCAAAGTTTCAAGTCTGAAAATCCAGCGAGATTCAGCCTGAAGCAGTTGTTTGCCTCCCTCCGCCCTGATATTATGGGAGATGTGATCTATAATTCTGGATCTAAAGTCAGCTAGCGATCTGGCAATGCTTAGCCACTTGTTGGTCACTCAATCCTGTGTTCAAGGCTGCCCTAATGGCAGACCTATGGAGTGCCATGCGCTCTTTAAATTGCCTCTGACTTTGACCCCTAGGAGGATTGAATGATTCCTTAGGGTTACAATGCTTCTTTTACAGTGATATTACGATTTGTGATTTTTTTCATATCAATATGTGTAATAATGATATAAATATAGGGTTAATCATAGATATATTCTCTATTCATAAGTATTGATATTCCTGCTTGAAAAGATTGCTTGTCTTACATTTTACATTTAATTTACATTTTGTCTTACATTTTACATTTTAATGTGTTGTTTGTTTTACAGTACTGTTTTACCGGTTGCTTAGGCAACAGGACGGGAAGTGCTGATTCACTGTTATTTGCAGTTTTGTATGTTTATTCCTGATCACGGGCAGCCGCCATCTCTGTTCAGCTATATATATATATATATATATATATATATATACAGTCAGGTGCATAAATATTGGGTCATTGACAGAATTTTCATATTTGGCCTCTATTCACCACCACAATGGCTTTGAAATGAAACAAACAAGATGTGCTTTAACTGCAGACTTTCAGATTTAATTTGAGGGTAATTACATCCAAATCAGGTGAACGGTATAGGAATTACAAAGGTTTCTATATGTGCCTCCCACTTTTTGAGGGGCCAAAAGTAATGGGACTATCAACTCAAAAGCTATTTCATGGACAGGTGTGGGCTATTCCCTCATTATTTCATTATCAATTAAGCAGGTAAAAGGTCTGGAGTTGATTCTAGGTGTAACATTTGCATTTGGAAACAGTTGCTGTCGACTCTCAATATGAGATCCAAAGAGCTGTCACTATCAGTGAAGCAAGCCATCATTAGGCTGAAAAATCAAAACAAACCCATCAGAGAGATAGCAAAAACATTAGGTGTGGCCAAATCAACTGTTTGGAACATTCTTAAAAAGAAAGAACACACCGGAGAGCTCAGCAACACCAAAAGACCCGGAAGACCACGGAAAACAACTGTGGTGGATGACAGAACAATTATTTCCCTGGTGAAGAAAAACCCCTTCACAACAGTTTGCCAAATCAAGAACACTCTCCAGGAGGTAGGTGTATATGTGTCAAAGTCAACAATCAAGAGAAGACTTCACAAGAGTGAATATAGAGGGTTCACCACAAGATGCAAACCATTGGTGAGCCACAAAAACAGGAAGGCCAGATTAAAGTTTGCCAAACAACATCTAAAAAAGCCATTACAGTTCTGGAACAACATCCTGTGGACAGATGAGACAAAGATCAACTTGTACCAGAGTGATGGGAAGAGAAGAGTATGGAGAAGGAAAGGAACTGCTCATGATCCAAAACATACCACCTCATCAGTGAAGCATGGTGGTGATAGTGTCATGGCGTGGGCATCTATGGCTGCCAATGGAACTGGTTCCCTTGTATTTATTGATGATGTGACTGCTGACAAAAGCAGCAGAATGAATTCTGAAGTGTTTCGGGCAATATTATATGCTCATATTCAGTCAAATGCTTCAGAACTCATTGGACGGTGCTTCACAGTGCAGATGGACAATGACCCGAAGCATACTGCAAAAGCAACCAATTAGTTTGTTAAGGCTAAAAAAGTGGAATGTTATGCAATGGCCAAGTCAATCCCCTGACATGAATCCGATTGAGCATGCATTTCACTTGATGAAGACAAAACTGAAGGGAAAATGCCCCAAGAACAAGCAGGAACAGAAGACATTTGCAGTAGAGGCCTGGCAGAGCATCACCAGGGATGAAACCCAGTGTCTGGTGATGTCTATGCGTTCCAGACTTCAGGCTGTAATTGACTGCAAAGGATTTTCAACAAAGTATTAAAAAGTGAAAGTTAGATTTAGTATTGTTTAGTTTGTCCCATTACTTTTGGCCCCTTAAAAAGCGGGTGGCACATATGGAAACCTTTGTAATTCCTACACCATTCACCTGATTTGGATGTAATTACCCTCAAATTAAATCTTAAAGTCTGCAGTTAAAGCACATCTTGTTTGTTTCATTTCAAAGCCATTGTGGTGGTGAATAGAGGCCAAAATATGAAAATTCTGTCAATGTCCCAATATTTATGCACCTGACTGTATATATTTTGGTAGTATGATAGAAGTTATGTTTGGTGACTGCCTTGCCTTTGAAAGCCATTAGTTGGCAGGTGAGCTTTAAACCAGTTAACATTTTTTTCAGTTTATACTCTGTGATAGCAGCTACCAGGTTTCAATAAGTATGACAGATAGTGTAGGACCGGCAGAGAAGTGGGGTCCCGTGATGTGGGCTGCAGGCTTAAATGCATTGATCAGTCCATGAACCAAAACTCCATTATTTATTTATATATTATTGTGAGTGATTTAACAATGGTGAGCGCTGAGTTTTCTGTTTTTATTTATTTAAGCAATGTGGTCACAAGCCACTTGCACCCCTTGCCTGGAAATAGCGAATGCATGTCTGCACCCCAACACTGGGAGTGGCGAGTGCAGTGGATTCCTGACTTTGTTTATTTGGTTAATTTTTAATTAACCTTTTGTGATCATAGCTTTCTCATGCACCCCTGTGCAAGCTCATTTATAATAACTTGTGTCAGCCGCCTTTTTGGTAGTATGATAGAAGCTATGTTTGGTGACTGTGTTGCCTTTGAAAGCCATTAGTTGGCAGGTGAGCTTTAAACCAGTTAATATTTTTTTCAGTTTAAACTCTGTGATAGCAGCTACCATGTTTCCATAAGTATGACAGATAGTGTAGGACCTGCAGAGAAGTGAGGTCCTGTAAAGTGGGCTGCAGGCTTAAATGCACTGATCAATTTATGAACCAAAACCCCATTATTTATGTATTATGGTGAGTGATTTAACAATGGCGAGTGCTGAGTTTTCTGTTTTTATTTATTTAAGCAATGTGGTCACAAGTCACTTGCACCCCATGCCTGGGAATGGCGAGTGCAGGTCTGCACCCCAAATCTGGGAGTGGCTGACATATATATATATATTAGGGATGTGCAGGCTCGGATAGGTTCGAGTTTGCACGTGGAGTTCGGATTTTTCCCTCCAAAAAAACGGAACTCAGAAAGAGGCAAAACGTCATCTTACATGGACGAACATCATCATTCCTGCCCCGCCTCCCCTCTGATGTCAGAGACATAATGTTAAAGAATCTGAAGTACAATGGATCTTCATTAAGGCATTCTGTAAAGTGTCTATATAAAGAATCAGTGTTTGCTTTCAATTGAATATACATTTGTTGGAGCTCATAAATAGTTTATTTAGTAGATACATATTCTTACTGGTTTGAAAAGTGTTATTTTTCTTAATAATTAAAAAAAGACCTGTGCAAAATCAACACAATTGCACATGCTTCATTTATGGCAAATGGACCACTTATTACCATTTTTTTTAGTGGTCTTGCAAGTAAAATAGGTGCCAATCTTTTTTTCATATTTTTGAATAATTATGGCTAAATTTGTATTTGTCAGTAAGGACATGATTGTTACATGGATCCATCTTTAAGATTCTCCACTTTTTGTCATCTTTACTGAAGCCAGAAATACAGTACTGTATATCTAAATTTTGTGGAAAGTGGGCTGATATAATTAATATTAAGTTTGATAAATTCAAATTAAAAAAGTGTGCAAGTTGTAGCTTTTTTCTGAAAATCTTTTTTTTCTATAAAAGTGGATTCTTCATAATGCAAAATAATTGACTACTAGGGATATTGTTTAACCCTATTTTTTATGGGTGCTATTAGCATGGGTATACTGTATGGTCGGCAATAAACCTCCTTGAAATGAGCATAAATATTAAATGTATACCAGCTATTGTTATTATGAGATCTAAAAAAAACAATAAGGTCCGGACTACACGCAAAAAAAACGTCAAATGAAAAGTATTGTTGTTTAAATATAAACTAAATGCTGCAAAATCACTTAACTACCTGTTCAACTAAAATGAGGTAATCTCATTTTATAAATTAGTTTATAAATTAGTTTTATAAATAAGCCATAGCAGAAAGTAATCCAAATAAATGTAATTCTCCCAGTAACAAATTGCCCAAGATGGATGCCACTGATGATAATATTTATAATAATTATGCAATATTATTAAATGAATGGGGTATAGTATAAAGAGTCGACATTCAGAATGTCAACATAGACAGCATGTTGACATGTTGAATGTCAACATTCACAATGTTGACACTGACCTAGCATTGTGAATTTTGACAGTCGGCATGTCGACAATGCATTTTTTCATTAAATTGTTAACCAACCCTAAACCTTACCCCACCGGAGTCTAACCCTAATTCTAATCCTAAAATCATCTGTCATCATTCTCACAGCGTCAATATTGTTATTCCTGACATGATGAACGTATACCAATGAATGCACTTCTTAAATAAAATAAATATATTTAGCTGGATAGTTAGTCTGTCCTCTCAGGAACCACAAAACTGCTTCTATTCACTGTTTATGATTGAGCACAGACTATAACTATTTTATATTACAAGTAGCCAGAGTAAAATGAGCAGTGTTGGTTTTCAAGGTTTCAAATAAGGAGATTAAATCATGCTTGAATCATTGGATATTGTACATTAATGGTTATAGAAAGTAATTCAGATATTTGTAGGGATTGTATGTAAAGGAGATGGTGAGTGTAAAATACTATAATTAATATCAATTAAGTTCTTTTTTTGCCATGCTTTTGTACATAATGCTTTAAGAAACACAACCTACAGCACACATAATAATGTTCTTGTAACTAATACATGTGCAAAACATAAGGAAAGGCCGACGAACTGTATATGGTGATCATACAAATATTAATAATGCATTGTAACTAAAAATGTACTTTAATGCTGCAAGCATAACTCTCACAAATGTATACATGTTCAAGAAAATAACAGATGGATTCTCTTTTAACTGTTCCAACCAGATCCCAATTATGTCCTTGCCACAAGCCCTGGAGGAAGATACAGGACCATAAAGAAGCAGTAGTCCTCTCAGACAGTGCCACTTAAGAGGAAGTAGCAAAAAAACGAATTTAAAATTGTACAAGTTGCATGTTTTGTAACATGCCATCCTTATGCCCTTATATGAGTCATTATGCCTTATTGTAATGTATACACCTCTGTTATGTCTAGTGTTTAAAACACTACTAACAATGTGTTTTAAGAACAAATGTGGATAATTGTATTTGGTGTGTGTCATAATATTTGCTTGACTATTTATCATGTCAAAATAATGTGTGGTTTGCTAAGGATAGTGATGGTTGTTATAATGTGCCATGAGAGGTAGTCTACCAGTGTATTCTTGGAAGTGCCATGTCTTAGGCTTCTTGCTTTAGTAAGTTAAGTTTGTAGACTCTTAGCCAAGTTCAGATTACTTTGCCATTATTTTATTACAGTATGATAGAAACATCATCATTGTATAATAAAAAATTGTGTAAAAGGTATGCATATACTTACACATGTAACTGTCTTTTTTATAGTCTTATATGAGTGCTACGCATTACAGATAGTAATTATAAGGCAACACTTAAATTTTTTATTATCCTACAGGATGTTAATATTTTTAGCCTGTTTGCACTGAGAGAAAAAGAACAATTGGTGAGTCTAGACCAGTCTAGTTATATGTATAACGTAAGTTCAACGACTCAAGCACAACACTCTGAATATGTTCCTTCATATACACAACCCCCTCAATGGATCCTGTACTGGAGATGTTGGCATGGATTTCTGCATTTCATAAAAAAAAAAAAAACAATTTTAGGAACCCAAACACATCAAAACAATAATATTAACCATCAAATGAGGTGCTGAAAATACCTGCATTATGCCACTAAAGCTCTCCTCAACAGGCTAGTCACAGCTAATGAGACACAAACCTCAGTGCAGTTAAGAATATGTTTTAGCCTTAAATCAGTCAACAGCTCTGTGAGTTAAATAATAATGTAGTGTCACTATTGACACAAACCGATACCAGCTTTCCAAAACCCATAACATCTCAAACATATAACAGCACCTCTCCTGCTAGTTCCCTCACTCCTACAAACGGCGTGGTGCACACACCACATGCAGTGCCGGATTACCAAATAGACAGAGTAGGAACCAGCCTATGGGCCCCTCACCTTTTAGGGGCCCCACAACAATGGATCAAAATAATATTGATTTGATCTTGAAAGAAAATTACAATCAAGCTTTCTTAAATTATTTCCAAGAGATAGAAAAAATGAATCAACTCAAAGAAACAAAGAATTTACATTAAAGACTCTATAGAGAAAATACTGTGTTATTGTAATGTACCCATTAACAACTAAAAGTACATAAACCATATACATCAGATTCACATAACAGTTTGTCTCTTAATAGCTCATCTTCTGTCAGCTGTCAATATGTAAAAAATTTTGGTGCAACCTGCGTACTTGTAATGTAAAGTAGTGATGGTCATTTCCATCTAGCGGCTAACGTGCACAGTACTTAGATCAATGATGTCCCCCTAGAGCTCATGCCTGAGAACCATCGAGAAACTAAGCTGTCTGTGGGATAGTGTGTCATGACTTCCCGCTGACTCCAGATCATAGTCGAATATTCGCGAGTAGAAGCTTAGAGAACACAGACGGGTATATAATTTGCTAGCGGGGACCCGAGATTTTGACTGCCTAGTGGCCTCCACAGGATTTAATCTGGCACTGACCACAGGATATCAAGATGATGTGTTCTCCCTTTCTAAAAAGAAAAAAATATTTAGTTATAATTTCTCTAGTAATGCTATTTTCCTTGAATGATATCTCTCCTAATTATTTGTAGCCAAGAGAAAAATCATTTAATTGTGACATGTACAGTGAGATGAAATTTTATATTATATTTGCCTTATACATGTGTTGTGTTTATAACATTTGGGACAATAAACAATTTTTCTTCTTTGCACAATTTTTCAGCACATGATTTAATTATGTTGGGCTCAGTATACATATATATGTTATACATGCACTGATATCAATCAGCCCTAATTAACATACCTACAGTGTATCCGGAAACTATTCACAGCGCTTCACTTTTTACACATTTTGTTATGTTACAGCCTTATTCCAAAATTGAATAAATTCATTTTTCTACACACAAAACCCATAATGACAACATGTAAAAAGTTTTTTTGAGATTTTTGCAAATTTAATTAAAAAAAAATTAAGAAATCACATGTACATAAGTATTCACAGCTTTAGCTCAATACTTTGTTGATGCACCTTTGGCAGCAATTACAGCCTCAAGTCTTTTTGAATATGATGCCACAAGCTTGGCCCACCTATCTTTGGGCAGTTTCGCCCATTCCTCTTTGCAGCACCTCTCAAGCTCCATCAGGTTTATGGGAAGCGTCGGTGCACAGCCATTTTCAGATCTCTCCAGAGATGTTCAATCGGATTCTTTCCGGATAGACTGTAAATAGCAAAAAAAAGTGTGGTCTAACATTACTTAGACCAAGGCCCTGATTCAGAGCCGGACGCTCTGACTGAGCGCTCACTCTGAATCAAGGCCGTCCCTCCTCCTTTTTGGAGCGGCCACCTGGCCGCTCGCATAGCTGTGGGTGACCACCCACAGCTATAGCAAGCGGCCAAAATGATGGTCGCGATGGTCAAGACCATCGTGACCATCGGGCTTGCGACGAGACCCTTGCGGTAGGGTCCCGCTGCCGCAAGCCCTGGAGTGCTTTTGGCTCTGTCAGAGCCAAAAGCACTCCCACTGACATCACTAGTGATGTCAGTGGGGCCGGCCCCAGACGGTAGGCATTCCCATGGGAACGCCTCCGTCTGGGCAGCCACGCCCCCAGCACGCCCACCAAAGGGGGCGAGCTGTCAATCACCATCGACAGCACGCCCCCTTTGGTGCGAGACCCATAACAACAGCTTGGCCGTCGTTATTCGGGTCTCGCGCATGCGCACGAAGGAGCCGTCTCCATCCTGCGCAGCTGCACTTGGGCAACATCGACCCGCTTGCGAGCGCTCAGCGCTCGTGAGCGAGTCTGAATCAGGCCCAGAGTTCACAAGTATAATACAGGTAAAATAGTCAGAATGTATTCTTAACCTGCATCCCCCCACCATCCCATTCCCCTCTGTATTGAGCAATGTTGTAATGCCAGATGGCAACCAACCACAATATCTGAGACCTCTGCTGAGCTGTAGAGTAGCATGCCACCAGACTTATCAAGACATCTGAACCTGGATTTCAAAGCCCAAATGCTCTCTAATACATCTATTGTTATGTTTTATTGTATATATATATATTTATATATATATATATATATAAGCCAAAGGTGCACACTCAAGACTCTATACAGACTCAGACACTGGAGATAAATGCTAACGACGTTTCAGTAATCAAACTGTCTTCAGGTTACAAATGTAAAAAACAGTAACATGTTTATATATACTCTGTTACTCACCCCTCGTGTACCATCGGCTTCCCGGGACGGGACTGCCCACCTGCCCATAGTCACCTCCTGCTGATGTCATCGCGCAGCCGTCTTGATGCAGCAAGTTAGTGTTGCGACCCATCACCATCGTTACATCAGCATCTATGCAGTACACAGTAGTACCTGGTTAAACATCATATATCAACGGATGCTGTACTGTGATCAAGTTAATGCCTAACATTAAGTCCCCCCCGGGGGTGCCTAACCCTAACCCTCCCTCCCCCTAGCCTAACCCTAACCCTCCCGGGGGGTGACTAACCCTAAGTCCCCCCGGGGTGCCCTAAACCTAACCCTCCCCCCCGCGACTGACCGCTCGTGGCGCCCGGCATCCCTTCGATCGAGATGCCGGGCGCCTGTCTCACAGTGTTGGGGAAATGACAGGCGTCTAGATATAGATGCCCGGCATTTCACCCTCGCCGGGATATGACAGTTGGGAAGCCGGATGTCGGTATTAAGGCAGCCGGTTTCCCAATTGTATACCATACAGACAGATGGTGCAGCACTCCATGCACTAAATAAGATTTTAGACAATGGCATGTAGTCAGCAACATTTCAGTGCATTTATTATCATTAACACTCACCTTAAATACCAAATACTAATCACCGCATGTATGCTGTAGCCAGTAAGCGGGACCCTGAGTCCCCCACGGCCACGCATAAATTATGATGTCATCACGCACGATAACAACACATCAACATGACTTTATCAGTAAAACACACATAATCTCACAAGCGTATGAATCATAGTAGGCAACTAATATGCAATCTTTTACAATAAATAGAGATCATAAAGGCTACACTATAAGTATCAAATTTGTCTCTAAAGGGCATATAATTGATAAGAAAAAACATTATAGAAAGTCTAATAGAAGAGAATATTATAATCTTGCTGCCGTAAAGATTCATCGATATCCTATAGTATGTCAAAACGATAGTGACATATCTATATCGTGGTCTCAAGAATGAATATATAGGTAACAATAAAAAAGCTATACATCACTCTTATCCAAAATAATGAAAACACAATTCTCATCAAAAAGAGCATATCAAGAAAATGATGTCATTATGCACATTATATATACTCATATGAAGAACTAGAATTGACAATATTCAGAAAAATATATTAACCAAACCTAGGTACACAGATAAAATAAAAGGACAGCACAACAGCAAAAAAATCAGTTATTATGTAAAGTAATGGAGTCCTGCATGTTCATTCAGTCCCTTGGGAAAAAGGGTCCCTAAACAATATATCCATTTACTTTCCGTCTGTAATAATTTCAAACATCGATTACCACCTCGGATAGATAAAGGGATATGATCAATCATTCTGTAGCGAAGTGATGATAATGGGTGTTGGGCATTACAAAAAGTCTAGCGACAGGTTGGTCACTATTACCGGTATTCAAAGCGCTTCTAATCGCGGACCTGTGGGCTGCCATACACTCTTTGAATGAGCGTTCGGTCTTATCTATATACAGTATGACAACCCACAGGGGCAAATAATTTGATATACCACAAATTTAGAAGTACATGTTAATCTATAGCCAATGTGGTATACCTTACTTGAGTTAGGGTGATGAAAAATATCACCTGAGATCAAAAAACTGCATGAAGTACAAGAACATCTATAGCACCCATTCTTACCTTTCAAAAAATTGCCTTTAGATGACTCTTTAGGACTAGTTATAACTGTCTTAACTAAACTATCTCTTAAATTGCGACCACGCTTGTAACTGGCCATCAATTTAACCTGTTGTAGAGCCAAATCACCATCGGTTTGTATCATAGGCCATTCTTTTTTTGCTGTTTGGTTGATAACTTTGCTCACAGGGTTATATTGCATAACCCATGGAAACAGTGGTGTCTGAGATCTAATGCTACCGCTGGTCGACAGGTCATCCATATCTAAATCTAACACTTATGTGATTCACACACATATGATATAATGGGAACTACTAATATATATCACATGTAGTGGAGACCCATTAATGTAGGTGTGTTGACCAACTATATACTAACATAATATACTTGCTGTGTGGGATTAAACCTTATAGCTAAGAGACTCAGAACTACAACATATATTTATATATTTATACATACTGCATAGCTAAGAAATATTTACTATAAGCATTGCATGGCAATACATAAGGATAAGACATCTAAGCGAAGGAAGAGAAGACAGTTTGGAATACTGACTATACACATTATTAGTCACTGCATTGTTTGGTACAATTTGATACTTCCTTCTAGAAGCTGAGGAAGGCATTTAGGCTTAAGAAATAATTATTTGCAACATAAATAACAGAATAAACTATAATAAGTAATGAACCACTGTGTTACTAAACACCGATCATATTGAAAGAATGACAAATTGACAATGGTCTCATTTTGCATATTATATTGTACACATTAATTTTCATCTCTTTTGCACAATTCTATCTTTTTATATTTCACCATCTTAACAAATTTAGGCCTTGATTCAGAGCCGGACGCTCTGACCAGAGCGCTCGCTCTGAATCAGGGCCCTCCTCCATTAAAATGGAGCGTCCTCCTGGACGCTCGTATAGCTGTGGGTCACCGAGATTCAAGCATCTGTTTTTTACTTTATTGCTCCTATCCCGATGTCACAATGAGATAATACAGTACATATCTCAGTTTCTTTCTAGGTGTCTAAACTTAACAATATTGAAAGGGCAATCCAAATTCATCCTGTAGATTTTGCGTGATGCTGGAATGAACAGACAGACAGACAAACAAAAATTCTGAAAAAAATTGTGTTTGTCTCCACAGTTTATATAGCTTATCCAGTTTGTTCTGAATAGATTTCAGCCCAATATTTCCCCCACATTTTTGTTCTTGACCCAATGCTGTAACTTGATAGTTCAGTACAATACAATACAAGGACCATACAGTTAGATACAACTGTGTAAATTACTAAAACAGAAAAGATACAGGGGGAGATGTATCAAATCTTGGAGAGACAGAGAAAATACCAACCAATCATTTCCTAACTGTCATTTTTCAAACACAGCTTGTAAAATGACAGGTAGAAGTTGATTGGTTAGTAATTTATATCTCTCCACTTTATTAATTTCCAAGCTTAGATAAATCTTCCCTTAAGTTTATTTAATAAAATATAATTTAGAGCAGACACCATTAAGAACCTTGGAATCCTGGTTAAGAAAGGGCTGTAGCCTTATAAAAATAAATCTATTGTAACATATATTATATGGAAGTTACCTAGATTGGCTACACTACCGCATTATTTTTATTATTATAGAAATAATTTGGCATTGTAATCCACGTAATGTTTTTATTGAAGCCTCCATGTCCACTTGTTTATTTTATTTTAATTAAGAAGTATTCAAGATGAAAGTAAGAGAATATGTCTGATTTTGTCATCTTGACAATTAGTTGAACATTTTGCTTCATATGCTGACATCTCCTTGATCCTTACTTTTGGATGCTGTAAATTTATTCCTAGGCCAATGCTACACCTGGAAGACCTGGGGGCTCTGTTATATGTATGCTTAGGCCAATATTATTTTAATGGCGCACAGCTTTGGGAACTTACATCTTGCCTCCACATGTTACTAAAACATTACATGCAAAGTCATGTTTTGAATAAAATGTCCTTTATTTAAAACAATAATTAAGTTGTAGATTTCCACTGGGAAAAAATCTTCAGGTTGAATTGAATCACAAATGAAAATGTCTGCAGATAGTTATGACACTAGCAGATTTCAAACAAACAAGATGCAAGAGAAAAAAAAAAAAGTGAATTATTCTTAAATATATAAAGAATATACTGTGGAGATTTAATTTTACAATTACTTTTCCTTCTTTCATTTTGTTATTAATAATACTTTTAATTTTAATAAGCTAGGAGCGACTCTCAGCTGGCCACATGATATATATATATATATATATATATATATATATATATACAGTATATATATACGAACTAAGGACCTGATTCAGCAAGGAACACAATTGCAAAGCTGCACGCAGGCTATAGATACAGTATATGCACGCAAGCAGCTTTGCAATTGCGATCCTTGCAATAATGTAAATGCAGTAGAATGTGTATGACACCCCATGCTGCATGTGCGATCCCAGCACTGCAACGGAGGTCACAAGTTGGGATCACCATCGCGACCATCGGTGGTCGATGGTTGCGATGGTGGAGGCGCTGGGCGGCCGATCAGCTGAGTAAGCCTCAGCTTGCTCAGGCTGGCCAGCTTGCGAGCCCAGGAGACTGCGTACATCCAAGCAGTCCCTGGGCTGGCCACTCCCGGAAAACAGTATGGATACGCCTCATTTCAGGGAATGCTGGCCGCACCCAGCAGAGGCATTCAAGGGCTTGCGTGCGATTAAGCAGGACCCATTCTGCACACTTGCAGAATGGATCCTACGCACACGCACATTCCCAATAATTGGGATCAGGCCCTAACACAGTTGCGGAGTCATTCTTGTTATACAAGACCCGAGAGTGCTGCTGTTTCTCTGCCTATATTCAAGGTATTCTCTACCTCGCATGGCACCTGAGCAAGTATAAAATTCAACCTGTGGAGTAACTCTGTACCTGGACAAACCATGTTGCAATACAGGGATTGCAAATACATACCCTTTTTTGCATGTGGGGTTAATACTGGCTGCTTCTGCATGTAGCCTACAAATGCTGGACAGCTTTATTTTTAATCTGTAATAAGATGTCAGTTTGGACACACCCCTCCCACATCTAAATTTCTCTGCACATTACATCTGCCCCACCTGCAGTGCAGCATGGTTTTACCAAGATGCACAGTTACTCTATTTCCAAATCTGAATCAGGTCAAGAGAGTGAGAGTGCTGCTAAGCAACAGGACACATTGCTAGCTCTGATTGGCTCTCACTTTGCTGTTTTATCACTATGTTCTATCACTATGAGCAGCTGCTGTACTTCAACTTGGTGTAAGATTAGATTTTTTTTCTGTGACTGCTTCAGTAAAATCATCACTGCTCGGCTCCCTTTTATCACAGATGAATGAACAGACAGACTCAGAATCGGGAACTTTATTTTATATATAAACATATACAGACACTCTATCTATCTATCTATCTATCTATCTATCTATCTATCTATCTATCTATCTATCTATCTATCTATTCGAGAAACCTGAGAAAAGTGTTTCTTTAATAATACTGAAACATTGGTGAAGATATGTCTTTTTTTTGGTACTCAGTGCCACCGCTGGAATATATTATGTAAATGCCCAGCCTGGGTGATCTATGGAGGGCACAGCTTGCGTTAATGCATAGAGGAGTGCCACCTGACTGTGTTTGCTCATACATATTGTGGTTGATAGTTAGGGCATGAAAAGTGAGATAGTCCCCCGAATGGAGGCTTGGTTGTATTTTCTGTTATTGTATGCTGATGATATTAAAGCACCATTTTGTCTGTTTGAACTCCCAACAAGCTGTGTGGTGACTTTTATTTGAGCACCCAAATACTGCACACTGACCACTCTACTGAGGAAAATAGCCCAGAACTGCGCAATATACAGTATATGTATATATCTGCAAACTCATTCTGATGGGACTACTAGAATCTAGTAGAGCTCCCTGACATAATATAACTGATTCAGGGCTCCTCGGCCTTTGCTCTGCTCCAATATACAAATCACATAGTAGTGACTTCCCATCCTGAAGCGGACTCATCTAGTTGTTTTGCATTCGTTTTTGCAGTAGTTGCCTACAGCCATTGATGAGGGAATCTTTCATGGTCCCGTTTGTGATATTGGACCAACAGTTGGGCAAATTTATTTACAAATCTTATTACTACTACATGTAAAAACAAATAGTTGTTTTAAAACAGTAACGTTTTTGTTCATATTAGAACTGTTCAAATTGTTTTGAATTTTTTAACATGTGTTCTTAAAAGTTATTTTTTAAAAGACCTTTTCTCAAAATCTTAAACACTCATTTCAATTTATGTTTGTTTATTTTCTTGCCGCTGAAATTTTGGATTACAAACACTATCTACAGTAATGCTGATTAAAAGTTTGGATGAAATGACCATATAAAAATGCTACATGACAGGGAAGTATATTTTTTTCTAGTATACTGAGTGTAAGGGGTAAATTTACTAAGAATCGAGTCTGGGAAAGTTTGCTTTTATTTCAACTCGATTAGCTTCACCGAAACTTGGATGATTTGTGGCTCCTGAGACTCTCAAATTTCCCAAGAAGTGATTTTAGCTGAGAGTGAGATGTCTGATGGTGAAGCAGAACGAGATTTCTCTCCAGAGTAACAGGTTTTGCAGGAGATTACTCACCCGAAATTGCAGTGTCTTCTGTACAAAACTCTCCCAAGCAACCAGCCTGCACATATCAGTGAGATATGTGTAAGCTGCTTGTGTTGTACCTGTAAAAAAGTGGGTTCAAAGTTTTCAAAAAAAATGACATAGGGCCCCGCCCTAAATCCTAACCAGCCGCAGACTTGCCAGCCTATCCTGGTTTCTCTAGTTATGGGGAACAAAATGTGTAGGCTTCCACGGTAAGGTAGAAACCCACACTAGGCTGCAGGGACAGTCCTGGTTTTAAATATAAGGGGGAAAAATTGCGTATGGTCTCCCCTATATTTAAAACCAATGTAACCCTGGTTAGGGTTACAGAGATATATTACATATAAATATAATTCATATATACAATTGAAACAGGTATATATTTTCATTCAACTATTTACAGCAAAATCCCATTTATGAGGTAAATGTTAAATATACTGTAGGGATATATGTGATGTGATGTAAATATAAGTAAATATGTGGAAATGTATGTACCCTGTGCATGTTAGATATCTATGATGTCAGTGGACTTTAGTGCTACATGCTGCAGATATATATTTCACAGACATTGGTGATAGTTGCACAAGGGGGCGGAGTAATATAGATGAGAGTGAATCGGTTCCTGTCAGGAAAATAGGATCCGGTGAGAAGAAGGATATATAACAGCTGTTAGCAGCAGCTGAGAGGCAGTCTGCTGATCCCTCCCTCCAGTGCCTGCCCTCCAGTGACCTGGGCAGCCGGTGAGCACTGATGAGCTGCCAGGCGCAGGGGGGCAGAGCCAGAGAGGGAGCCCAGCTGGAGCTGGGGAAGCAGGGGGGCAGCAGTACTCACCCTGCCTTATTGGTGAAGCGGAAGAAGCTTACCGCTGATAAGAGGCAGTGGAGCAGCAGGGGTGGTCCCGGCAGCGGAGCAGAGCAGCAGTTACCAGAGGCATTTCCTGTGGGAGGAGGTAACTGCAGGGGCTCGTCAGTGGCTCCAGCTTGACAGCTGATCGGCTGTCAGAAGGAGGGGACAGACGCCCAGCACCACTACCTGTGAGGCGATGCTGGCATATAAAGTCAGCTGCACAGAGGGACTGGCTTCAAGGAGGTGGTGAGAAATCTTTTAATGGAGCATACGTACACTTAGTAGCCACAGTTACTCTGTAGTAACTGTGTAGAGAGGCTGTATAATGGGACCAGCAACCTCCTGGCTGCCCCACAGCTAACAGGCTGTGAGAAGGGGATGTGCAGCTGATAAGGAGAGAGGGATGACCTCGGCCAGTGTGAGGATAATCTATCAGTGTAGAATTCCTGAGGCAGCGTGGAGTATTCTGACAGCAGTGAGTAACTAACCCACTCTGTAGCACCACACAATGACTGGCCAGCTACTACAGTAAAAGTGAAAAAACAAGGGGGCACATAGAGCTCTAAGGGATTTGTCAGTTGGGACAGTTATAAAATACCCCTGCATTACAATGTACTGTCATCAGGATACAGCTATAATTGAAACTTGGGGGAGCATGTTCTATATTTTTTGTAGTAACAGAGGAGCAAAAGCTAAAAAGTAATTTATTTCAGCTGCAGCCAGATAGGGAATATTCTATGCTATGTCAAAGTTTACAGCCTTATACTCTGGCTTCTGCATGGCTGAACATATGAGGTATCGTTAGCATCCAGCTCTTAGGCTATTAATCCTTAATGAACTTTTAGCTACATAAGTGGAAACCTATATGAGAGGGATACTTTGAGTGTTCACCTTGGATACTATTCATACAGGAGATACAGCGAATTGACGACTTGGACCAAATGTATTTAAGTTGTTAGGAGTGGTATATTCCAGCACAGTTGAAGGCATATTTACCACCATATAGTATAACAGAAAAAGGAACATTTTATTCTTCCGGATTCCAAGCATAACTTAATTTATGGCGATAAACTGTGCATCTGCTTAAAACTGTACAATTTGCAACAATGTTCAGTTAATATTTATGCATACTGTGACACAGTCAGATTAGGAGGTCCCTCTTCTGGGTAGGGGACTCCTTCCTTACACACACACACAGCAGCAGGAAAGCAGCACACCAGTCTGGAAGCGAGTACAAGCTGGTCGGCGCCAGTCTTTATTGTACAATGTCAGAAATAACATAAAGAAAACATAAACATAAATCCTAGCCCTGTGGGGGCACTAACTTCACAGGTAGTTCCCTCACTACCAGAACCTGGCAGGGCCTAATACCCTCGCCAGCAACAAAGCACAGCACTCACAGTTAGGTTTCCAAGTGTCTCTGAGCAAACTCCCTGCCTGCTCTCCCAGGTGAGACAATCAGCCCTAAACACACTAGGCTTATATTGGCCACTCTCAGGTGGAAACCCTAACAACCTGTTACCAGGCTGCGAGAACCAAAACCTGGAGCGGCCGTGGGTGGAGCCCTCCCTCTCCTCTCACCCACAACCCCCAGGTCCCAAACCGGCTTTTCAAAAAGCCGAAACTCAAGCCTGCTACACTGCAGACTTTCTCCTGGGGGTTTAAAACACAAAAGACAGGAATCTGGGACAAATGTACCTGCCACCGACCACTTTACCAGTGATCCTATCACATATCCCCCCCCTTTGGTTCGACCTGTGGGGTGGAACAACTGAAGCCCCCAAACAATGAACGCGTGACAACGCGTCAGCATTGGCCAGCTGGCTTCCTGGCCTGTGTTCCACTGAAAATTTAAAAGTTTGTAACGCCAAGAACCATCTTGTAATTCTCGCATTACTGTCCTTATTTTCAGACATCCACTTCAGAGGGGCATGGTCAGTGATCAATTTGAACTTTCTTCCGACCAAGTAGTACCTGAGAGCCTCTAGCGCCCACTTTATGGCCAACGCCTCCTTCTCCACTGTGGCATAGTTTCTCTCATGTACATTCAACTTTCTGCTAAGATAGAAAATAGGGTGTTCCTCACCCTCCTTGTTCTGGGACAGGACCGCTCCTATACCTACTTCTGATACATTGGTTTGTACTATGAATTCCCTTTCAAAATTAGAAGTCATTAGGACTGGTTGGGAACACAACGCTACTTTCATCTCCTGAAAAGCTTTCTCTGCCTCAGGACTCCATTCTACCATGACTTTTTGTTTGCCTTTGGTCAGGTCAGTCAGTTGGACTGTCATGGTGGCAAAGTTGGGCATAAACCTCCTGTAGTACCCGGTAATTCCCAAGAAGGCTCTCATCTGCTTCTTATTCAGAGGCCGTGGCCAGTTTTGTATGGCATCAACTTTATTGAGCTGAGGCTTTATCAGGCCTCTGCCAATGGTGTATCCCAGATATTTTACTTCCTCCATGCCTAGACAACACTTTTTTGGGTTGGCTGTCAAACCTGCCTTATAGATGGAGTCCAACACTGCTTGTACCCTGGGTAAGTGAGACTGCCAATCAGGATTATGAACGACCACGTCATCCAGATAAGCAGCCGCATACCATCTATGGGGCCTTAGAATCCTGTCCATCATTCTTTGGAAGGTAGCAGGTGCCCCATGTAGCCCGAAGGGCAACATCTTGTACTGAAACAAGCCCTCAGGCGCTGAAAAAGCTGTCTTTTGTTTGGCGCTCTCGGTTAACGGTACTTGCCAATACCCTTTGGTTAGGTCAAGAGTGGTTAAATACCTTGCCGTCCCTAGTCTCTCAATCAGTTCATCCACTCTTGGCATCGGGTAGGCATCGAATTTTGAAACACTGTTCAACTTTCGGAAGTCATTGCAGAAACGCACACTCCCGTCGGGCATTGGAATCAACACAATGGGACTTGACCATTCACTATGTGATTCTGCAATAACCCCTAACTCTAGCATATTTTTAATTTCTTTCGACACCGATTCTCTTTGTGCTTCTGGTAACCTATAGGGCTTTAGATTAACTTTAACCCCTGGGTCAGTGATGATGTCATGTTTAATGACCGAGGTTTTCCCAGGTACGTCAGAGAACAGCACCCTATTTCTAATCAGAAACTCCTTGACCTCTTGTTGTTGAATTGCTGACAGGGTTTTTGCCACTGTCACTTCGGGAACTAAGGGCCCTGGACTTACTGGAGGGTCTCGGACGGCCGACAGTACCGTTCTATCTTTCCAGGGCTTTAACAGATTTATATGGTATATCTGTTCCGGCTTTCTTCTCCCCGGCTGGTAAACTTTGTAATTGATCTGCCCCACTCTTTCTAAGATTTCAAAGGGCCCTTGCCATTTAGCCAAAAGTTTATTTTCCACAGTGGGAACCAATACTAACACTCTGTCCCCAGGAGCAAAGCTGCGTAACCGAGCATTGCGTTTGTATACCCTCTGCTGTGCCTGTTGAGCCTGTTCCAGGTGCTCTCTCACTATCGGCACTACCGCAGCAATTCTCTCCTGCATTTGAGAAACATACTCAATCACCGTTTTGTAAGGACTAGACTGCCCCTCCCATGTCTCTTTGGCAATGTTTAGTAACCCCCTTGGGTGTCTCCCATACAACAAGTCGAAGGGTGAAAACCCTGTGGAGGACTGGGGAACTTCTCTTATGGCCAACAATAAATACGGCAATAAGTAGTCCCAATCCCTACCATCCTTGTCGACCACTTTCCTAAGCATGTGTTTTAACGTCTTGTTAAACCTCTCGACCAGCCCATCGGTATGGGGGTGATAAACCAAAGTTCTTAACTGTTCGATATTGAACAGGCGGCATAACTCTTTCATGACTTTGGACATAAACGGTGTACCCTGGTCAGTTAGTATCTCCTTAGGTATACCCAGCCTGCTAAAGACATGAACTAGCTCTCTGGCAATGGTCTTGGTTGACGTATTGCACAAGGGGATCGCTTCCGGGTACCTGGTAGCGTAATCCATTATGACCAGAATATACTGGTGTCCCCTGGCAGACTTCATTAAGGGTCCAACCAAATCCATCACTATTCTTTCAAACGGCACCTCTATGATAGGCAATGGAACTAGTGGACCCTTAAAATGTGGCCTGGGAGCATGATACTGACACTCAGGGCAGGATGCGCAAAAGTCAGATACCTCTTTATGAAGCCCGGGCCAGAAAAACCTCTGCATTATTCGCTCAGTGGTTTTCTCTACCCCTAGATGGCCTGCCGTTATATGACCATGGGCCAGATCCAACACTGTTCTTCTGAAGGCTTTGGGAACTATTAGTTGTTCCACAACATCTTCCCCCTTCTTAGTCACCTGATATAACAAATCCTGCCACATTGCCATGTGGGGATAGGACAAAGGACTATCAGGGTCTACGGGTTTACCATCAACTACTTTTACATTCTCCCTGGCTTTTACCAAAGTAGGGTCATTCAACTGCTCCACGGCAAAGACCTCTCTTCTGACCTCTAAATCAGGCAGACGATCACCTGGCCCAACAACTCTTCCCACCTCAATGGGAGGCACATCAGTTGGCGGGCCACCATCACGCTCCGCATTCTCTAGTTTGCCAATCATAGTAGAAAAAGGGAATAACTCTGACTCAGAAGAAACTCCCTCCTCCACTACATCGACAACCTTCTCAAATGGATCGGGGTTGTTCACCTCTGGAACAAAACGGCTTTCCCACAACTTCCAGAAGTGAGCAAAGTCTCTCCCCAATATTGCATCGTACATCAGACCATGTACCAAACCTACAGAAACTATAGCAGAACCACATGGCGTCTCGATGTTCACCTCGGCAGTAACATAATATCGAGTATCCCCATGTATGCAGGTCACACCAACAGTTTTCCCCTCACGCCGCAAGGGGTTCACCAGCTCAGCTTTTATAAGTGTCACCAAGCTACCAGAGTCTAACAGTGCCTCTACTCGGTTGCCATCTACAGTGAGTACACACATGTGCTTATCAGTCACAGCCTGCCGGTCAGCCGTACAGGCTATCTGTGCAAAGAAAGACCCCCTGCGGTAGACATGAGCAGTATCACATTGCATAGGTTCAGTTGTAAGTGCACAATTAGCGGCAATATGGCCGAAGCCACCACATCGGAAACACTGAGTCATATTAATGTCTAGTCGTTTATGGGGCAAGAACCTTCCCGGCCTGGCAGGCCTGTCTCCAGGTTCTACACCCTCAGTCTTAGGTACATTCCACCGCCCAGCACCCTTCTCCCCTGGAACAGTCTTACCAGTGTCTGTGGGAGTTTGCTGGTGCGCCATCGGGGCTCGGTGGGGCATACTCATCAGCTCCTCAGCCGCCACGTACCTCTCCACCAGCTCGACCATCTGGTCCACGGACTTAGGGTCTGCATGGCTCACCCACTTGCGCAGAGTTACTGGTAATGATCGCAGGTACCGGTCCATCACGACCCTTTCCACGATCTGTGGTCCCGTCAGCGTCTCGGGCTGTAGCCATTTTGAGGACAGATGGACGAGGTCATGCATCTGTGAACGAGGAGGCTTGTCCCTATGGAACTCCCAGCGGTGGACCCGTTGGGCACGAACAAAGGTGGTGACTCCCAAGCGAGTTAGGATCTCCTGTTTTAGTTTTTTATAGTCCTTGGCATCAGCCAGGCATAAGTCGAAAAATATGCTTTTTGTGGCTCCCCAGACAAAAAAGGCGCCACCAGACTTGCCCACTGCTCCTTAGGCCAACTCTCCCTTTCGGCCGTTCTTTCAAATGCGGCGAGATAGGCCTCCACATCATCGCCCAAAGTCATCTTTTGAAGGAAATGACTGGCTCGTACGGAGTGAGTGGGGGTGGAAGGACCAGTAGCAACATCTCTGGGCCGGGCGACCAGGTGCTGTACCATCTCTCTTATGACCTGGCTGTTTTCCGCTAAGGCCTGGCGGGTTTCCTCAATGGAGACCTGTTGAAGTCTGTTAGTCTCCTGCTGAGCTGCTGTAGCTTCCTGCTGAGCCCTGGTAGATTCCTGCTGAGCTGCTGTAGCTTGGAGCAAGGCCTTAATAATGTCCTCAATTTTGTCCTGGGGTGTAGGTTGGAAGCTGAACCTTGCCTCTCTGAGCATTGGCTGATGCCTCCTCTATGGGACTCCAAGGACACAGTGTTATTTCCACACTCACAAATTGGGTGTCAGTCCCTTTCATTTTTAAATGGAAAGTTTTCCTCTTGCTGCAACTTTAGTGTGTGTGGTTGCCCGCATTCTCCACCATATTGTGACACAGTCAGATTAGGAGGTCCCTCTCCTGGGTAGGGGACTCCTTCCTTACACACACACACAGCAGCAGGGAAGCAGCACACCAGTCTGGAAGCGAGTACAAGCTGGTCGGCGCCAGTCTTTATTGTGCAATGTCAGAAATAACATAAAGAAAACATAAACATAAATCCTAGCCCTGTCGGGGCACTAACTTCCCAGGTAGTTCCCTCACTACCAGAACCTGGCAGGGCCTAATACCCTCGCCAGCAACAAAGCACAGCACAGCACTCACAGTTAGGTTTCCAAGTGTCTCTGAGCAAACTCCCTGCCTGCTCTCCCAGGTGAGACAATCAGCCCTCAACACACTAGGCTTATATTGGCCACTCTCAGGTGGAAACCCTAACAACCTGTTACCAGGCTGCGAGAACCAAAACCTGGAGTGGCCGTGGGTGGAGCCCTCCCTCTCCTCTCACCCACAACCCCCAGGTCCCAAACCGGCTTTTCAAAAAGCCGAAACTCAAGCTTGCTACACTGCAGACTTTCTCCTGGGGGTTTAAAACACAAAAGACAGGAATCTGGGACAAATGTACCTGCCACCGACCACTTTACCAGTGATCCTATCACAATACCTATATGTATATGAAACTGGGTATGATTTCATCTCTGAGTGTAAAGGAAGTATTTATTGCCGTGTTATACTGTTGACACATAAAGATGTTAAAGCTATAATTATAGTGAATTTTATTCCTGGAGGAGTCTGTCAGTCCTTGGGTCTACATGAACGAAGAAGAACAGGTCATATATATAGATATGTATGTGATGTTACCCTGTAATATTATATGTAATTTCAATCTTCATACACAAACATCACATTACACTATCAGGACCTTATTAATATTATAGTGTATCACATGGCTTACCCCAGGCAAGCCTTATTTAATTAGCTTGGGTGGAGGCACTGGATTAATGATAATATAAAAGGTACACCACCTAGAGAGGTTAAGGGTGGGTGCATTATACAACATGGGAGTAACAAAGGTGGTAGTAACCTGGTGATCCTTTAGTGGTAAAAAGGGGGGTTACATCTAGAGGCACTGCTGAGATGTGACTTATAAGGGAAAGGTAGGGGGAGCAGAATGGAGTTCTGCTTCTCTAGAATAAAAGTAGAAATGTGAGGAGACTCACTAACAGAATAAGAGGGTAGTAGAGGATGCCACAGATGCCGGTAGTAATGGCAGTGACCAATAGAGGTAGTTTGAGTGATAATCTGGATGATAACCATGTATCATTCACAGATTATCAGGGGGAGTGTGCAACCCTGGTTAGGGTTACGGAGATATATTACATATAAATATAATTCATATATACAATTGAAACAGGTATATATTTTCATTCAACTATTTACAGCAAAATCCCATTTATGAGGTAAATGTTAAATATACTGTAGGAATATATGTGATGTGCTGTAAATATAAGTAAATATGTGGAAATGTATGTACCCTGTACATGTTAGATATCTATGATGTCAGTGGACTTTAGTGCTTCATGCTGCAGGTATATATTTCACAGACATTGGTGATAGTTGCACAAGGGGGCGGAGTAATATAGATGAGAGTGAATCGGTTCCTGTAAGGAAAATAGGATCCAGTGAGAGGGAAGATATATAACAGCTGTTAGCAGCAGCTGAGAGGCAGTCTGCTGATCCCTCCCTCCAGTGCCTGCCCTCCTGTGACCTGGGCAGCCAGTAAGCAGCGATGAGCTGCCAGGCGCAGGGGGCCAGAGCCAGAGAGGGAGCCCAGCTGGAGCTGGGGAAGCAGGTGGGCAGCAGTACTCACCCTGCCTTATTGGTGAAGCGGAAGAAGCTTACCGCTGATAAGAGGCAGTGGAGCAGCAGGGGTGGTCTCGGCAGCGGAGCAGAGCAGCAGTTACCAGAGGCATTTCCTGTGAGAGCAGGTAACTGCAGGGGCTCATCAGTGGCTCCAGCTTGACAGCTGATCAGCTGTCAGAAGGAGGGGACAGACGCCCAGCACCACTACCTGTGAGGCGATGCTGGCATATAAAGTCAGCTGCACAGAGGGACTGGCTTCAAGGAGGTGGTGAGAAATCTTTTAATGGAGCACACTTACACTTAGTAGCCACAGTTACTCTGTAGTAACTGTGTAGAGAGGCTGTGTAATGGGACCAGCAACCTCCTGGCTGCCCCACAGCTAGCAGGCTGTGAGAAGGGGATGTGCAGATTATAAGGAGAGAGGGATGACCTTGGCCAGTGTGAGGATAATCTATCAGTGTGGAATTCCTGAGGCAGCGTGGAGTATTCTGACAGCAGTGAGTAACTAACCCACTCTGTAGCACCACACAATGACTGGCCAGCTACTACAGTAAAAGTGAAAAAACAGGGGGGCACATAGAGCTCTAAGGGATTTGTCAGTTGGGACAGTTATAAAATACCCCTGCATTACAATGTACTGTCATCAGGATACAGCTATAATTGAAGCTTGGGGGAGCATGTTCTATATTTTTTGTAGTAACAGAGGAGCAAAAGCTAAAAAGTAACTTATTTCAGCTGCAGCCAGATAGGGAATATTCTATGCTATGTCAAAGTTTACAGCCTTATACTCTGGCTTCTGCGTGGCTGAACATATGAGGTATCGTTAGCGTCCAGCTCTTAGGCTATTAATCCTTAATGAACTTTTAGCTACATAAGTGGAAACCTATATGAGAGGGATACTTTGAGTGATCACCTTGGATACTATTCATACAGGAGATACAGCGAAATGACGACTTGGACCAAATGTATTTAAGTTGTTAGGAGTGGTACATTCCAGCACAGTTGAAGGCATATTTACCTATATGTATATGAAACTGGGTATGATTTCATCTCTGAGTGTAAAGGAAGTATTTATTGCTATATTATATTGTTGACACATAAAGATGTTAAAGCTATAATTATAGTGAATTTTATTCCTGGAGGAGTCTGTCAGAGCTTGGGTCTACATGAACGAAGAAGAACAGGTCATATATATAGATATGTATGTGATGTTACACTGTAATATTATATGTAATTTCAATCTTCATACACAAACATCACATTACACTATCAGGTCCTTATTAATATTATAGTGTATCACATGGTTTACCCAGGCAAGCCTTATTTAATTAGCTTGGGTGGAGGCACTGGATTAATGATAATATAAAAGGTAAACCATCTAGAGAGGTTAAGGGTGGGTGCATTATACAGCATAGGAGTAACAAAGGTGGTAGTAACCTGGTGACCCTTTAGTGGTAAAAAGGGGGGTTACACTAACACCGGACCCAAAACGGCCGGGCTGTAATGACACAGCCTGGAGACCCTTTCACCGGGGCTCCGGGGCCAAAGCATTATCAGCCCAAGCCGGTCAGGCCAAGCCGGGTATCTCAGGGGAGGTGGGGACCCCCTGAAACCCCAGGTTTGGACTGAAGCCCGGGGCTCTTCCCCGCACCCCTGGAGCATTGGGTACGGGGGTAATAATGTAAAGAATAGAAGGAAACTATTGTATTTTACAGTGGAACTACAGGTGCCAGCATGCCTGCCCTTTGGCATTTGTGGAGCTACAAGTGCCAGCAGACGGGCGGCACCTGTACCCCCACTGTAAAATAAATAGATAAAGAAAAACAAGCACACACAACGTGATTATTAAAGCTTTATTACATACACCTACCAATTCACACATACTTACCTATACCAGATGTTTCTGTCCCCTTTTCCAGTAGAAACCTTAATGACTGGCCCTGCAAAAAAGATTTCATACTCACCTATATTCTGGGGCTGCTCTCCACAGCATCCCCGGGACTTGGCAAAACAAAAAAGTGACTTAGTCGACCTGACGGACCCAGGATCTGTATGTGTGTTGCCACACATACAGATCCCTCGTGAATGCCAGCTGACGGGCCTGCACATGGTTTGCACGTCCCACCAGCCAATCAACAGCCACTAACTGTAGAGCGGCCGCTGATTGGCTCCGGCTATTGACAGTTCCCATGTGGGAACTGTCAGTAGCCAGAGCCAATCAGCGGCCGCTCTACAGTTAGCGGCTACTGATTGGCTGGTGGGATGTGGGAAACCTTGTGACGCCCCGTCAGCTGGCATTCGCTAGGGATCTGTATGTGTTGAAACACACATACAGATCCTGGGTCTGTCTGGTCGGCTCTCCAGAGTTTGCAAACTCTCCCAAACTCTCCCTTTAGTAAATTTACCCCTAACTCTCAATATCTGTTTTTATTCTATCAGCATGTATCTGAGTTGCATTTCCTACTCTATATATCTCTTCATTATCTACTACTACTCTAGTAGCAATTCTCATAATGGTTGTCATTTTCATAATCTGCTCATTGTGTCTGTATGGACAACATCAGTGGCGTAACTAGAGTAGAGCCGCCGGGACTCATGCCCTGGGTGCTGCGGGACCGGCGCCGTGAGGTGGCACCACTGGCCATGGTACAGGTCCCGGAGGTCTGCCCTAGTCAGTCAGTGTAGTGCTGTCAGTGCTGGGTAGTACACTCGTACTACCCAGCGGTAATGTGTGTGTTTCAGCAGCCAATGCGAGTCAGACAGACTCTCATCGGCTGCTGCGCCCACTGCCAGAGCTGGGCTGGAGCTCACTCATGAGCTCCACCTTCAGGCTCCTGCAGTGGGTGATGGCGTCTCTTCCATAGTACCGAGCAGGACCAAGTGGGAGGATGGAGGAGCAGACAGCGACGGGCGCGGCAGGAGCAGGGATTCAGGTAAGGTAAGTCAGTGTTTTGTGTTTTGTGTGTGTATGTATGTATGTGTGTGTTATGTAAGGGGCACTACTGAGGGCACTGAATAGGGAGGACCACTACAAAAGGCACTGTATAAGGTACACTGCATAGGGGGGATCACTACTGGGGGCCTGCATAAGGGGGACCACTCAGGACCAGATTAACACAGGGGCGGATGGATCTACAGCTCCAGGTCCCCTGTCAAAATAAGCCCATAGTATCTGTGCTGCTGTAGCCAAGCTTATTTGTAGCTGCTACAGCAGGCAGCAAGTGGCCGTCTGATGCCCTGCCCCCCTTGACCGTGGGACGTTATCATACCCTACCCCTAGCAAACTGTGAGTGGCTGTCTCGAGTGGCCGTCCAATGCTCCGCCACCCTGACTGCAGGATGCTAACACCGCGCTTCCCCCAGAAGACTGCGAGTGGCTGTCTCGAGTGACCATCCGATGCCCCACCTCCCCACCCGCAGGACGTGAGAACCCTCCACCAGCAGGCTGCAAGTGGCTGTCTCGAGTGGCCGTCCGATGTCCCACCTCCCCGCCCGCAGGAAGTGAGAACCCTCCACCAGCAGGCTGCAAGTGGCTGTCTCGACCACGGGGCACGAGCACCTCCCTCCCACAGCAGGCTGTGAGTAGCCATCCAATGCCCATCCCCTCCCCCCATGGCGGATCACACCAAGAAGGGGGGCGTCAGGGCTGGAGCATGGCTCAGTGGGCAGTGTCTGCTGCTCATCAGGGATCACTCCAGGGAGCTCCTATGAATGGGAGGCTGGCTAACATCAAGATAAACTGTCACCTAAGGGTACAATAAAAAAGGCAGTTTTAGAATATCTATTTTATGTGTGTTTTGTTTTTTAAATATTTTATATTTTGATTTTATTATACTGTATATATAAATATATATGAAAAAGGGGGTTAAAGATACATGCGCCTGATAGTGTAGTAGATTAATTAAAGTGATAATTGGTGCTCAAAATTAATGTGCGTACCAAAAAAAAGAACTTTAAAGCTTATCTGGTTTCCAGTGGTACATTGGCTCATATAGGGTGGAATGTAAGGGATGTTATCTACTGGAACACCTTAAGAGAGGCTCATTCAAGCCCGGAAGAGAAAATGTGATATAGTGTAGTTTGTTTTTACATAAGTAGCAAGACAGGACTACAATTAGCTGAGTACCATATATTGTTGTATATCAAGCATGTAGTATGTATATCCAAGATATCTCCCAGTATTCCTCTCTCCTCAGTATTCTTTGGAGGAGTATGCAATGCACATAAGCCTTTCAAAATGGTACCCAGTCCTCTTAAATATGAGTGTCCAATGACTAGAGAGTCTGGATCAGGTGGCCTCAACGCGTTTCGTCTGGTAAGGACTTCTTCAGGAGAGGTATTATGTCTGGGCAGTGCCTTCTATTTATACCCTGCATAGAGGGAAATGATTTCTGCAGGGTATAAATAGAAAACACTGCCCAGACATAGTAGATGACATCCCTTACATTCCACCCTATATGAGCCATATACCACTGGAAACCAGATAAGCTTTAAAGTTCTTTTTTTTGGTACGCACATTAATTTTGAGCACCAATTATCACCTTAATTAATCTACTACACTATCAGGCGCATGTCTCTTTAACCCCTTTTTCAGAATCACCTTATCCGCTGGCCAAAACCGTACACTAAGAAGACTGCTGCCGCCTTTTAATCAAGGATCAGTGACATTTAAAAAATTAATTGTCTATATCACATTTATACTACACTTTTCAATATTTAAATTTCATTTGAGGGAATTACTGTATTTGTGCGCTGTCCCTACACACACTTCCACATACAGTATATATATTATATATATATATATATATATATATATATATACAGTATATACACATATATATATATCAATATCTATTTATCTCTACAGTATCTCTAATTATACATATACACATCTATAATTATGTATACGTAATTATATATATATAATTATATCTATCTAATATATATATATGTATGTGTATGTATATATATATATATATATATATATATATATATATATATTATATATGTGTGTCATGCCAGGTTTGACTACCACTCAAATATATGTATATACATATACATACACACACTACTAGTAGAGGATTGAGAGGTGCAGTCAACTACCATTAGTTTACATTGTGTGATTTACTATTGAAGGTACAGACCTTTTTCCCCCTAAATTAAGGATCTATTATATAATAGCCTTTGATATCAGTCCAGGGCATACAGAGTGTTACACAAAGCACAAGCATGGGGATGTGAGATCCCGAGTACTGGCATCCTGTACCCATCTTGCATGGGGATGCGGTCAATATCCCAACTGCGGGGAATCCGGAAGTCACAGTGCCGGTGCTGGAAACCCAACACCTGTCAGAAAACCCCCCCTACCCCGGGCCTAACAGCTTAGGCGCCCGCTTACCTTCGATCGGGATGCTGTCTGTCAGGATTCCGGCATCGGTGTGTAGGCTGGCTTTGAGATTTAGCCATCTATGTTTAGTCACGGGTCAGGATTCCGATGCCGGTATTTCAACAGATGGCATCCCGGCCGTCAGTATTTAGACTGCATCCCCACCCGCAATGCTTAACACATCTCTTGCGGCGGGTTACAATAGGCCCTTCATAAATTTCAGCTCTAGGCCCTTGTGAACCTTAATCTGGCACTGGGACCACTATTGGGGGCACTATATAAGGGGCACTACTGGGGACCTGCATAAGTCGGACCACTACTGGGGCTACTGTATAAGGGGCACTACTGGGGGCCTGCATAAGAGGGACCACCACTTGGGGCATTGCATACTGGGGGTACTGTATAAGGGGCACTACTGGGGCCTGCATAAGGGGGACACTACTGGGGGACTGCATAGGGGGGATTGTATAAGGGGCACTGCATAGAGCGGCACAGTATAAGGGTGTACTACTGGGAGCACTTCAAAAAAAGAACACTGTATAAGGGTGCACAACTGGAGGCACTGTATAAAGAGAACTACTGAGGGCACTGTATATGGTGCACTACTGGGCACACTGTATAAAGAGCACTGCTACTGGGGACATTGCATAAGGGGCATTACTACAGTGGGCATTGCAAGAGGGGCACTACTACTGGGGGCATTAAGGTGCATATGGAATGGAAAGCAATGTTCCCAGAGTGATGAGTAAGGGGTGTGTGTCATGTTGACATGCCCCATTTTCAGTGACCACGCCCCTTGTGGTATGTGACCACGCCCATTGTTGGCGCATGCACATAGAGTGGGGGGCTCCATTTTTCAACTTGCCCTGGGCTCCATATACCCTAGTTACGCCACTGAACAACATACAGTTTTAGCAACACTTCTTTTACTTTCAGTTATTCTCAATAGATCCATCAAATGCAACAACCGCATGTCTAATGGTAATAGCAGTAATGCAGAATAGATTTTTCCAATTAAGGTTTACATTGTAAAGACCGCATGTGCTTCAAAGAAAGTCTGAATTAAATGTAAAATTACCAGGCAATCTACAGTATACTTCATTTCCAGCATTTTGGATGTCAGTAAAATGGAAAAGTTCTTGATTTTATTGGATAAAAACAGATGGGTCTCCTTTAGCTTTGTTCTGCCTGGTGGGGTCATGAGGAATGCTGACATAAATGATAAACAGTCAAACCCCAAAATATAATACATTAAAATACACAAACTCACACATCAAAGGCAGAATAAATGAGAAACCCTAAGGTTATGGCCTCAGCACATTACATCAGAGTCATTTCTATCATAACTATTTCTTCCATGCTGCAAGTTACTTATCTGTACAAGTAAATGTTCTCTCATCTCAGTGTACAGAAAGAAAACCAAAAGCTTCCAATAAGTATTTCTGTTTAAATGATTTTGGTATGTTTCAAGGAAGAAAATTCAGCACCTTTGAAAAAAAATCCACAGATGGTGTTTTGAACTTGAAAGTGGCATGCTAAGTAGAAATATACAACTATTTCCTGTTGAAAAAACATCTAACAGAAATTTAGGGCTAGGAGATATTTGCTTTACAATCATTAGTTACGTATTTCCTCTTGTCTACTATTTATTCAAAGTGCTTAAAGGAATCCTGGACTTCCCCTCTCCAACTGTGTTGGGCAGGGAATGCACATTCAGTGTTATTGTTTATTATATGTATACACTAAGGAGTCAAAAATTTTAGAACACCCCCTTTTTCAAGTTTTTATTGTACTCTAAAATAAAGCATGAAACAAATAATAATTGGAGATCAAAAAGAAATCATAGCATCATTTTGTTTAGCACACTTTAATCTCAATTTTTGACACTTCAAAGTAGTGACCAGGACTGGTGTTCCTTATGCAGTGCCCCCTATGCAATACCCCCATTAGTAGTGCCCCCAGTAGTCATGCCCCCTGTAGTCAAGCCCCCAGTACTAATGCCCCCTGTGGTAGTGCCCCCAAAGTTAATGCCCCAGTAGTAATGCCCCCTGTATAAATGCCCCCAGTAGTAATGCCAATGTAGAAGTGCCCCAATAGTATTGCTCCCAGTAGTAATGACCCAAGTAGTAGAGACCCCAATAGTAATGCCACCCAGTAGTAGTGCCCCCAGTAGTAATGCCCCCAGTAGTCATGCCTCCTGTGGTAGTGTCCCCTGTGTAGTGTCCCCAATAGTAATGCCCCCTGTAGTAGTTCCCTCTGTATAAATGTACACAGTTATAATGCCCCTGTAGTAGTCCCCCCCAATAGTAATGCTTCCTCTGTAATAGTGCCCCATGTAGTAGTGCATCAGTAGTAATGCCCCACCCCAAGTAGTAGTGCCCCCAATAGTACTGCCCCCTGAATAATGCCCCCAGTAGTAGTGCCCCCAATAGTAATGCCCCCCGAGTTATGCCCCCAGTAGTAGTGTCTCCAGTAGTAAAGCCGCTTGCACCAAAAAATAAAAACCTAATACTTACCTTAAGCCCTGCTTCTGCATCTGCTGCCATCCAGTCTGCTCAGCTGCTCCTCCTACCTATGGGAGAGATGTCATGACGTCTCTCCCATAGTTCACTGTGGGAGCCGGAAGCCGGAGCTCACAAGTGAGCTCCAGCCTCTGGCTCCAGCTGCCGCTGCGGGTAGTGCGCCGGGCGCCACTGGTAACAAAATCTTAGTGGGTGCCTGGCAAGTGGAGCCTCCCTGTGGTGCCAGACTGGGGTGGGTCAGCGGAGGCGGAACTGGTTCCGTCTCCTCCGGCCCTCTTTAACCCCAATGGATGTGGGGGCCCTTTACGTATGGGGTCCCAGGGACAAACACCCCTGTCACCCCCCCCCCATTAATCCAGCCAAGGTAGTGACCTTGTGCAGATATAACTGATGAAAACACTTGTGGTATTCTTTCTATGGTGTAAATCAAAGATTTTTCAGGGAGTTCTTCCCAATACTGTTGCAGAAGTTCGCACACAAGTGTTGCACTTGTAGGTTGCTTTGTTTCAATCTTTTGTCCAGTTCACCCAAACCAGCTTGATGGGGTTTAAGTCTGGACACTGTGCACCAACAGTGCCACTGTCAGAGGAGCATTGCAGCAGACATGGGAAAGAGTGGGTGCTGTAGGCAGGCTGGAGCAGCTGTGGGCGCAGAGTAAGTTGGCCAGAGAGAGAGCAGGTGTGGTCAGCAGTCTGGCTCAGCTTTGGGGGCGGAGCGAATTGGCAGGGGGAGACGGTGTTCAGTAGGCAGTCTCAGGTGACCCAGCATATGCCGGGTCCCATTACTAACATAGAACAGGCAGGAAGATAGACATCACTGCTTCTCTCCAGCTGAATAGCTCAGACACCTCTAATTGGTCAGTGATAGTGAAGGGGGCAGAGAAGATGGGAGGAGGCAGAAAGACAGCAGTCTTCACTGCTTTTCTCCCATCAAGAGGCTCTTTACACCATCCTCAGATGGCTCAGCTTTCCGTTCTTCTCTGAATCACTCTCCCCATACTACTGTATGGAGAAGCGATCATAAGAGCATGATCATGCTGAGAAACCACTGGAGAAATCAAAAACGTCTCCATGGTATACCCCTTCCTGAACAAAGCAGTGAAATGCCCTGTCTTCTGGAGTGCTTTACCTGAATAGACCCCTAACTTTTTGTGCACTATTGAATGAATATTTACAAGACTTTTTTCATCATGGGACATTTATTTCCTAATTAAAACGTCTTCCTGCCTGCAAGAGTGGTGATTTCCTTATCAGTGGTAGGCAACTGTATTAAAAGTACAAGTAGGTAAAAAGCAAATGCACTTTTAATGTGCTAATTATTTAGAAGTAATTACAAATGGGCTAAGTTTGATGCACATACTAGAAGCAAAACAGTATGACAGACTGGTGTAAAATAGAGTGTTTTAATGAATCTTAAAAATGGTATTCAGTATAGAGCAGATATTTACCTGTTGCCAACCAACAGGAAAGAAGAGGATGCACCTAATTTGGATGTTGTCTCTGGACCCTCCTTATCAATATTATAGTCAATGGCATTATAATATAGAAGACATTTTACTTGCTGATTACTATGTGAGGCAAATTGGCAATGTGCAAACATTACTGTCCTTATAAATGCATATAAAATGTTCTTTAATTTGATTTAATAAAACACCTTAAACATGCTTTGAAAACAAGACAATAAATGTGTTTCACAATGCATAACAAAAACCAGTATGGATAACTGGATTTCTAAATAGTGTATTTTCAATTACTAAATTAAAATATCGCTATGAAGACTTCTACAATTTGAATACTGCAAAAACAGAGGCTCATCCGATAAATTTTTACCCTGCCCTAATCTAAACTTAAAGGTACTTATTCCTATGCTTGGTAGGATAACAGCCTTTTATATTGAGGAGTTTATATTCCACAGCGTCCTACTGACATTGTCGTCTGTAACTATGTCCCCCTATTAGGGAACTGTTCTCGTCTGACAGCTAATTGGATGTTGCAGGAGGTATCATGGTTAGGCTGTATGGCAGCCTTAGAAATGGTCCTGTTAAGCAAACTAATATATTAATTTTGCACCTTCCCCAGACTGCTCCCTCTATGTCTAATACATGTTATTCTGTATTTATTAAATATATTTGGAAGACAGGGAAACCTAAACTGTCTAGACGCACCATGTCCTTGCCTAAGACAGAGGGAGGCCTAGCATTTCCTGACTTGGAAAAGTACCAAATAGCATGCCTCCTGAGCCAAACTGGGTATTGGTTTGTAGTAGACAACCCTAAACCATGGTGATTCTGGAGCAAAGTAGGACTCACCCTTTTTATTGCCTGATTTACTATGGTTACCACATTCCTGTAAGATCCAGGTATCCCCCTCATCTTTGGCGGTGTTGGCTTCTGTGGCTGCTTGGCACAAAGCGGTCTCTGGGTGAATGAGTTTCACCTTCCCACCATGGTCTCTGGATGCTATTGCCAGGTTAATTCCTGATTTGAGTTTTGACAAATGGAAGGTTTTACGGGTGCATGCTCTGAGTTACGTAATTTGTGATGGTGCTTTGCTATCATTTGCAAGCCTTCAGGAATATTTTTCTATTTCATCTAGAGATTTGTATAACTACCTACAACTGTGTCATTGGTTTCAGAGTACCCATGAAGGTTCATTAACTCTGGTCGCCACCCCAAAATATATTACTGAGAAATTATTTTTGGTAGGGTCTAAGAAGGGTATCTCTTGGTGTTAAAGTGTGCTTCTGGGCTCCTCAAAACCTGGTCCCTTTCCAGCTTTAATAAAATGGGAAGTCAAACTCTCTATAACCCTTACAGAAAATAATAGAAGCTCTATATTCTGCATGTGTTTTACCTCTTCTAAATGTATCTCACATGCTGAGATGTTTTACAAACTTATTAATCGGCTATATTTGTCCCCTGGTAAATTACACCAAATATGGTCCTGTATTTCTAATCAATGCTGGCAAAACTGTGTCAGGTGGGGGACCTTTACCACATTTTCTGGGCTTGCCTGAAAATTAAACAGTTTTTGAGGTTATCCCTAAAGTAACTGGGTCTTCTATACCCCAAGATCCCCTTGTAGCATTATTTAATTTCCACCAAGGAGCTGTAGCCTCTGGAGACAGAATGATGAGCCATATTTTATTTTCCACTAAAGCCCTTATTGCTTACTATTGGCTTTTGGATCTCTTACCAAATTTTACTGCTTAAAAAATAAACTACAAATTCATTGTGATTTTGAAACTGGTGTGTCTTACTCCTCCTCAGCTACTAACCCATTAATGAACTGGTTTGGGTGGAGTGATTATAGGGTAGATGCTAGAACCTCTGTTGGTATAGCCTGGTACTTAAATTGATTTAAATTAATTGAGCAGATTTCAAGCTAAGTAAATCTCCCTTATTATCTGGATTGCGATTAGATTTTCATTCTGACTCAACGTTGTGTTTTTATTCTTTATTATGAGTATTGTTTTTCTAACTGTTGGTGATCAGTTGCAATATGTTTCTAGTGAGTCTATTTGTTATTTGTTTTTTTTTGGATATTCCCTCATTACTGATATTTTTCCCTCTTCACTTTTTTCCTCCCCCCCCTCTTATTTTATATTTTATATTTTACTTTGCTTTATATGTTTGGAAGAATAATTTCTAAGATTGTTTGGTTATATTATAAAAATTAAATTTTGAAAAAAAAAAGAAAACAAACTTTTTTATGATTATGTTTGAAGGTTTTATTGGACATTGTCATTTTGTTAACAATGAATAATATAGACACTATGTTGTATCCATTACAAGCTGGTGTATTTTGGAAGGTTAGTAATTCTTTAGCCAAAAAAAATGGATACCATTAGAGGTGTGGATTGCCGCAGATCTACTAGGTTTTCACAGCACTCTCTTAAAAGACTTTCTAAGCTCCTACCCATGAATTAACACCCTTGCTAAGGGGGAGATGTATCAAACATTCTAAAAAGCGTAGAAGTGTTCAAGTGAGAAAGTTTGTAATTGCAACCAATCAGCTTTTAGTTAGCATTTATCAAGTTCTTTTTATAAAATGATCCATAGAAGCTGATTGGTTGCTATGGGCAACTTCTCCACTTGTTCACTATTGCACTCATTAGAAGGTTTTATAAATGTTCCCCATAACTGTCTTAGGAAAGGATTGGAAAAAGACACAAAATAATGGGTTTACTGCATTGGTATCAGTGTAAAATATTGGTGTCTGTTTTATGGCAAAATGTAATATATAATGAACAAAAATAAAAAATGTTAAAAAAAAACGTGAAAATAAGTTTCAGGCACTGAGGACAAAACACATCGATCTTGCATTCCAAAGACTGATATTTTTTATTGAGCCTGCATGTTGAACAGATCACAATAGAACTACCAACAGAACAGTTCTTCACATTCCACTAAGAGGAAGAACCACTTTACCCTGTGGGATCTTGCTGCTTGGCACCTGGACTCATATACTGACACTGAGACGATTGTAAAGAAAGTTATATTAAAATAACATACAGACCTTCTAGCTACTGTTAGGGGAACAATATCCCCTAATATCTAAGTTCCAGAATATCCTTAGTGTTGCATATGATAGAGCTGTCCAATTCTGAGCTACTTTTTACTGTTATTGCTGTTATTAATCTTGCAACTTTTAAATTATTTACACCTAAATTCCTGGAAGGTCTTGGAGTTATTTGCAAATATCAATACAAGCTTTTATTACCACTTGTCCATAATATCCAAGTGGATAATTAACTAATTGATTTTAAAATTGCAAGTGATCATGTTATATTTTTATATGCGACAATGATTTTTTTAGTCATTAGTTATTGTTTTTATTATATATAAAATTTGGGAATATTAAATAAGATGCTCCCTTATTATATATTGCATAAAGCAGCCACCAATATTTTACACCTTTACCAGCGCACTGTAACCTGTTTTGTCAATTATTCAATAGCATTGATATCTTATAAAATAATTATATTATATTATTAATATAGTAGAAAAGAATATTTACAAGTTTTGTTTGCCCAGCTATTCAGTTAATTAAAAAACTTTATATTAATGAGCATTATTAGAATCATAAAAAATGTTTTTCTTAAAATAATTAATATAAACACCTTCTGGTAGAAATATTTTCTTCCTGATGTCACTGCAATACTGCAAATGAATGAAGTCTAAAACCACTTAACACTAAAATGAACAACTATATACAATATGAAACATTATTCAAAGATTTTTTTTGTGGGTTTTTAATGTCGGCTTTTAAATATTTTGGATCATCATTAGATGTAATGCTTAACAGCTCTAAGAAAGTGGCAATCATGTTTTATATTTATCCTGGAATGCCTGTGTTACTGGCACAAAACTTGTTTTAAACACATCAGAACAGAGGTCCCATAAGCGAGCATCATTTATACTGGAAAGCTATTATTGCATAATTCAAATCCATGATGACATAATCTGGAATAATTTAGTTGTTTGGTATTTCTGGCCAGAATATTGCAAATGCTCTAAGGGAAAAAATAATAATGTTTTTATAATAGTTAAACTAAACTAATTGAAAAGTTTGCTGACAGGATACAATCTCTTGGACTTGAGTGATGTAATGTCTTATTAATATAAATGCATTGCTGCAGCGCTTTTGTTTGTCCAATAGAGAATACACATTGTTCATTCTGTAGATAATTACTGATATATTTAGACATTGAAATTCAGAGGTTTTTAAACTGTTACATTTGGCTGGTATATGCAATCCAAAAGTATTAAGATGAATAACATTAGATAAGAAAATGTCACTTTTCAAATATCTCAATTTACACATTGAAGTATCCACATGTAGTGGACAGAGGTTAGGAAAGGACACTGATAATTATTTTGGCAAAAACCTGCGACAGCATTTTATGACTTGCCTAAGAGAAAAGGGTACTCTCCTTAGTGGGACACTAATACATCATAAATAGTACAAAATAATAAGTAATAAGATACAACTAAAACTTAACTTTTATTATAAGTATATAAAATATTTGTAAAGATGGGTACTCACATGAAATACGATAATAACACAACACATAAACATATTGTTACGATCCTCTAGCAATTGCTAGGACCGAGATGGAGGTATTGGAGATACGAGGCACATTGAAGAACAGTCACAAGCAGAATATTAAAATCATGGCAGTTTACTTTATAAATGATATGGTGGACCTGGAGGGCCAGTACAGACACAACATGTTAATGGTGCAGTAAGAAGCTGATACAATAGGACAGTCAATAGAATATACTGTAGACTTGCAGCCCAAACTAAAGTTGTAGAATGGCCAGGAGGCCTAGTTGACAGCGATGCATGAATCGTGGTATAGAAGCAGGATTGCTGGATGGCCTGGAGGGCCTAGTAGAACGCGATGCTTGAAATGTGGTGTAGAAACAGGATTGTTGGATGGCCTGGAGGGCCTAGTAGACAGTGATGCTTGAAACGTTGTGTAGAAGCAGGATTGCTGTATGGCCTGGAGTGCCTAGTAGACAGCGATGCTTGGGCGTGATATAGAAGCAGGATAGCTGTATGGACTGGAGGGCCCTGTAGACAGTGATGCTTGAACTCTGGGTACTTGGGTCACCTAGAAGCCGGTGAGCAGAATACATGCAGCATGTGCAGATTATAACTGGAAGTCTGGAAAGCAGGTTGCATAACCAAAGTTCCACATGAAAACTCTCTAGCCGACAGGATGGCGACAGTCCTGGAAGTTCAAGTAGGATCAGCTGCCAATCAGGCAACACTAGGAGGAAACATGTGAAATCTTCTGACGTCTGGGTCTCCTATCAACCGGCAACTAGAAGCATGGTCAGGAGGAGGAGAAATACTGGCAGGAGACAAGTCCTGGATTGGATTTGTAACACATATGGTGACAAGATTAAGTGTTATCTTATCCTGATAAGATATTCTGGGTCCTATAGTGTTGAAAAAATAAACTTAAGATGTGATAGTTTTTGTCTATTACTTGGGTTTTGCTACCATTACATTATATGAAATTTTAACATTTATTATTGCCAGGGGATGGTGGTGGAACTTTTCACCACTATCGGATGATTGAACTATCAATAATTTTGTCTATTTCATGTTTGCCAATTTCTTCCTGAGCTAATTTTTTACATGTATGATGATAATCACATGTGTTACTTTCAGAGCATGATAGAAGCCTATGTCAAAAATGGTATGATTAAGTGATAACTTGTACACGGTGTTATCTACATCATTTTTCTCTAGACAGGCTACTATTCAGTCCCGATCATTCAACCTATGATGATTTACATATGGATAATCTTGTAGGTGCATTTTATGTCGACGAGGTCTGATTTAAGTGTATTTTTCAACACTATAGGACCCAGAACATCTTATCAGGATAAGACAACACTTAAACCTGTCACTATATGTTTATGTGTTGTGTTATTATCATATTTCATGTGAGTACCTTTCTCTACAAATATTTTATATACTTATAATAAAAGTTAAGTTTTAGTTGTATCTTATAACTTATTATTTTGTACTATTTATGATAGATTAGTGTCCCACCAAGGAGAGTACCTTTTTCTCTTTCTTTTACCAATATATACTCCATTTACTCTCATGGGAGCACCTCTGTGAACCTATTATATTCATTCACTCATATTCATTACTTATCACAGCAGTACATCCATCATCTATCTTTTTTCTGTTATTTTCAACATAAGGTCATTGTGCCAGTGCTCTAGTCATGTCCCATTCCCCCCACACACCCCCCATATTTACCTTTCTTAAGTCAGCAGCACTTGACAAACAAAAATTATAGATCATACTTCACACCTGCTTAGAGGTGATTAATGTGCTGCGCACAGAATAGACATGGATACACTATCTAAATACAGTGTTCCCATGAGGTGTCAATAATAAAATATCCTGTAGTGTTTATATATATTCCCCTGATGAAGTATTTTATGTAGACAAAATGCGTTGGCTTTTCTAGTTCCTGTACCCACAGTAGGACTTATTTAATAAACTACCAATCAGAATTAGGATTTGATTTTATTGGACTTTATTTTTGCTAAAAAAAAACCTTTGGAACCCTCATACAATTAGGTATAGCCTTACACTGAGTGGATACATTTGTCTTCAGACCCAGATAAGAAAATAAATTTATATTTTTTAAATTGTCTATGTGTGTACAGTATCTTATTTTTATGTTGTATGTTCCTCATACTTTATTTAAATAGTGTTTGTTAGGATAAACACAGTAAGATCATTGTTTCCTTTTCTACAACTGGTGGAGAAGTAACTCCAAGAACACTCACGATTTCACAGCTAACAACAAAAAGCACATTATAAAATAAGTAATTACATGTTATACCGCTAATGTGGTGTACCTTATAGAATGTTCTTGTGCACTTTCATAAATTTGATGCACATTCCAAGCACTAAAAACAAGAATAAGTTAACGTGTGCAACATAAAGAAGGGTAGTGTGCAATATGCTATAGCAGAACACTTCAAGAATAAACACATTCCTGCTCGTCAACTTGCATTTTAAATGTACAAGCTACTACATAATAAATAAAGTAGTTTGGAGGACAAAATGGCCATTGATGTTCAAAAGTCTCAAATCGGCAAAAAAATCTGCACATTGTTAAATTTAATCCCAGGTTGCGATATAACCTCCAGTACACATCATGATACCACATCTACCAATGACCACAAGATATCTGAATATGAAGGGAGTGATGCAGCATTGAATATAATGTATATAGAGCATAACTTGCGTTTTTTCTCACTGCTCATGCTCTGGATCCGAGTGTTTGCAGCTATGAGCAATTCAGAGTTCAATCGCATCTCCACTTGTGACTGAACATGCATTACTGGCCTGTATCATGGCATTCTCATGTAATTTAGCGAGGATGTCCTGATGGACCTATGGGCTAGTATGCAGGATTGGACATAAGCATAAATGCACACAATATGTGAGCAAACACTGACACTTTTTGTACTATTTGTTTTGCTATACTGCAAGGCAAAGTTACCATTATAAAATGTTTTTAATCTAATACAACAGCAGAGGTGGAAGTAGGACAATATACAGCATTATTCCATGACACCACTTCTCCTTCTGTTTTCATTGTAAAACTACTTGTATCATATTCCATTCACTGACAATTTCCATACTGCCACTATCTTGCAGATAATATAGTTACATTTCATTTATTTAAAAGTATTTTGCTGGTGGTCCAACCTCTTCAGAGTAACAAGGTTAACATACAGTATCTGTAGCCTATAAGAAGGTACTATAGAGCATGAGGTAAGAAAAGGGTTTTGTGGCACCAAGTGAATGTGTTGCAGCTATTGAAGAGGGTAAAGGCTTCCCAAATTAGCTTTACAGGGTCAGGAAGAACAAAGTATCTCCACAGCAACTTGGCGAGTCCCCGTATTGACAAAACTATTACTATGATTTACTGAAGGAGCTTCGTTTTTGAAAAGGAGGATTTCACAATTAGGACAGTAATCAAGCCCAAATTAACATTTTATAGAAATGAAATATTGTAAAGCAATACCCCATATTGATTGCTACATAACATTAGCCATACATAATAAATAACATACACCTAAACAATATCAGTTTGAATGTAAAAAGTTAAAATTAACAAATTAAAAGTTTTCCTTGGAACACATAAATATACAGATACTAAGGGCAGTATCCAATTAGCCCCGAACATAGGGCCTGATTCAGACCCGCTCGCGAGTGCATTGCACTCGCAAGCGGGTCGATGGCCGGGCAGTGTGTATGCGAGCCCCGGAGCGAGCGAGAACTTCACTCGCTCCGGGGCTCGCTACAAACGGGGCGGCTGTCGATGTTGATTGATAGTTCGCCCTGTTTTGTAGGCGGGGAGAGGGGGGTGGCTGGCCAAACGGAGGCGTTCCCGAAGGAATGCCTGCCATTTGGGGGTGGCCCTACTGACATCACACGTTATGTCAGTAGTGAACTTCCTACTCTATTAGAGCAGGAAGTTCACTGGGGCTTGCGGGAACAAGACCCTACCACAAGGGTCTCGTCGCAAGCCCGATGGTCGCGACCATCACCTGGCCGCCCGCTAAAGCTGTGGGTGGTCACCCACAGCTTAGCAAGCGGCCAGGAGGCTGGACAAAAAAAAAGCGGCCGCCCTGATTCAGAGTGAGCGCTCGCTTTTTGCGAGCGCCTTTGAATCAGGCTCATAGTTCGGGTACTAATGGATAGTCGTGATAGGCGAAGAACTGGGATTATCCCCATTTTTCGCCAATGTTTTTGTTCTCCCTATCCTATTAAAATTCGGTCGAATAGGATAATTCTCCTGACAATATATAGGACCGGCAAATAAGCTCGCGTACCTATGTGTTTTCGCCATTTAAGTGGTGAAAAAGCGGCATTTATTATGGATTATTATTCCAGGACACATCAGGTCCCGAAAAATATTCACAATAAGGGCCGGCAACAGGCGGCACTTTTGGGCTAATAGGATAATGAGTACAAATAAAGCATAATATAAAATTTAATATATATCTATGTTACCTTCTCTACCTTTTGTGTTGATGATTTCCAGGGTAGAGGGGTAAATGCTAAGCCAACAGTGCAGGAAGCAGAGTGGGGAAGGTTGCAATGGAGGTGGGATGGGAGCCAGAAGGTTTAAGAATCAGCTGGTTGACAGTGACAGTTGGAGGTGTGACAGTTAGCCTGGAGGTAACTGTCTATATTTGGTGAGGCATAGTACATCATCCTCTCTGTCTGGCATTTAATTAAGAGTACATGAAACCCAAACACATACATCTAAATATCTCACAGTTAAGTGAGTAACTTCAAGTCAAGTGTTAACAACATTGTTTAATCAAAATAACATATTAGTGTCCACACCATAGAATTGAAGCATAATAGGGTTTTATTTTAGTTTTCTTCAGTCAGCAAAAGTCACAGCAGTACAGCAGCCCCAGTGATGCAACACATGAGTGAGACCTCATGTAGGTCTCATTAGAAAGTTGAGTAAAATAATACAATTCCAGCTCACTTTTTAACTAGTCTAAGGTTGGATAACATAACACGCAGGCATGTACTGTACATCAGTTAAAATTCTCAGGAATAATCTGATCATCATTTATAGCCACGCATCCCAATTGTCCTTTGTCCTTGATTGTCAGTTCTGCAGACAAGTCCTTTATGGTTGGCTCATAGTCTCTGGACTTCTAAGAAACTCATCTCATAGCCCAGCCTTCATCCTGGCACTATGCCATTTCTTAGACTGCATTCACAATGGGTCCTTGATAACATTAGATAATTGGGGACCTCCTGAGGTGTGAGCTTCTGTGTTCTGTAGATTACAGCTTGACACGTACATTAGTGCATCATAAAACAAAAACATGTTTGCTACTATTTTAGGAGCCATTTTAAACACATTTATTTGTGTGCAGACGCTATAAGTGCATTTACTGTACAAAAAACTTCAAACTTTTTATCCTAACTGACAATTTATTAATAATGATTTTATACCTTATACAAATGCTGATTACTTATAGGTGGCCATTCATAACACTCAAGCTTTGCATTGTATGATTAACCTCTATAGCATTCACAGATCAGATACCATAATGTAATAACTAAAGACATTAGGATTGCAGGGAGAGAGAACAAGAAAGGGCTATCAATTTAACGTGGTATCTGATGAGATGATAAAAAAATACATATATTGGTTATGCATGGTCAAAAATCCTTATAATCTCTTTAACATCATTTATCTAACTTAACTTTACTGACAGGAGCGTACCTGGATATTTGAAGGCCCCATAGCATTGTGAAAAATGTATGTAACACTTGTAACTTTGACGAGGAAGATGGGCCCCCCTCAGCTCTGATTCCCATAGCAACTGCACCCCTTTGCACCTATGGTAGTTATACCCATGTGTATTAATATACAACCAGTTCAAACTATTTACCAAATGTGCACCAATGTACTGATGGCCATTTGTAGTTAGGTTGTTTTACTGTGTGTGAAGTAGGGACAGGGGCAGATTTGGAATTTAAAGTGGCCCTGGAAAAACTTCTGAAAGTGGCCCTATTTCTGCATGACAATGGCGCATACCCGAAACAGTGGATGTGACGTTTTGGCAAGGGGCATGGCCACTCCCCCGACACAGAAGAGGAGACCCTGGGCTGAATGAGGGGGCACTGTGACTGGGCTGGTTGGGGGGTTTTAAGTGGGGGCAGTGGGCTTCTTCAGGAGGTAAGAGGGAGGGATGACACAGAGCTGACTGGGTGGTAGACATTTGGATGGGTTAATCAGTGAGATGGTGGGGGACACTGGCATGGAGAAGGAGGATACACTGGGATGGGGGTCATTGGAATAGGGGGCACTGGGCTGGAGAGAGAGGGGGCCACTGGGCTTGAGGGGATGGGAGCACTGACCTGGTCTTGCTGTTTTTAGAGTATGCCTTGCCCAACACACCCACAGCAGCCTGCTAAGCAGCTCCTTTGCCTCCATCTCGCTGCTCCAGATCTGGTCGCTGCTGCTGGGATCATTATCTGAGAGACCACCAGACCCTGCACACCTGCTCCGCCTGTAGGCACACATCTCTGGCCATTCATAGACTCCATCGGTACCACACAAATGTCTTGCAGCAAAGAGTTGATCGGCAGCGGCCGGGCGGCTAGCAGGCTACCTGTCATACAGGTGACGCTCTACTGGGGGTGGGGCCATGTAACAGGCAGACCGGCCCAACAGTCCTCTCAGCCCAGTGGGAATTTTCCCGGTAAATTATGAAACCAATTCGCCCCTGTTGTGTAAATAATGGCTATGGGTTAGGATTAACTGTTTAATATTACAAAGTATTAAGAGAGGTGTACTACATAAATTTGCATATTTATAAATTAGATCTAATACACGCAAGTGGAATCTATTCACAGACACAATAAACTCTCAAGAGTTTAAAGGTGGCAAGGGGCAGAGTTATTGTACATCTTTGAGCTATAAGTGAAAAGTAAATTTATAGTATAAATATTCTTTGCTAACCATTACAGTATCATTTTGTTGTTGTCTTGGCAAACTATCCTCCTTAAAATAAATCACCCTGAAAGTATATTTACTTTCCACTTGTTTCATTGTGTAATAGTTAAATGTGGTAGGTGGATGTTAACGATACTGGATCAGAACCTCTATATACCCCTGCCTGTACCTTCTAAAATCCTACCTATAAACCTCTAAGGATGACGCTAATTTGCGTACGCAGTCACACAGTAAATAAAAGACTCCAGTCTTGGAACATGTGGTTCCGAAGCACAAAGTATTATTCAAGTAAAAAGTACAGTCAGTTACACGCTATTGATCCAGACACAATTAGACGCAAAGGAATTATACAGACCCCAAGTACAGTATACATACACAGCGTTTCTGGACCAGATGATAGGCATCAGCAAGAAACCCCGTTGTCATTCAGCATTCAGCAAGAAGACTAAAAACCCAGTGTTTGCGCACACATATTTATACCCCCCCAGAATAGACCGGACAATAGAGAAGTTTGTTGCTGAAGTCATTGGTTCCCAGGGAGGAAGCATCTGTTACAGAGAGTTTAACAGGCTGGTTCAAATAGACTCATCCAGCCTCTAACAACTGGGGGTCTCTGCCCTCCCGCCCCCATGCAAAATCCTAACAGTTATACATTTTGTTGCTTGAAGTCTCTGCGGTCCATAAGTTGAGAATGCATGATGCGATCTCCACACAGATAGTACCGGAATTCTGTTGAAACAGTACGCATCAGTACGAAACCAAACACGGCTTTCTTAGCATGTATAAAACCCTAGTTATCAAATATCTTTATTTCACAGCATTTATACTAACTGAACCAACTTAAATCTTATACTTTAAAGCTTATTAAACCTTATGTGTGAATATGTAATGTGTGAGTATGCGGGGTTTGATATAAGGACGCTAGTTAACTTGGGGCAGATGCGTGCGCATAAAGCTAATAAAACAGCGATTTCATACAAAGTCTTATGCATTCTCTAATATGCGACTAGTTAACAGCGCAATTGTGCGTATTAATGTGTGTATGAGAAATGGTGAAAGATGCAATCGCATGTTGCTAATAGTAATATCGCCACATGTACTAAAGTGTAAGTTTATCTAAAATGGCGCTTAGGTAGCCATTCGCAAAATGGCGTCTTGCGATCTCATTTTCTAAAATGGCGTCTTGCGGCCAGTCGCAAGATGGCGTTGCTGTGATACAATTTTAAACTGGTCTTGTCTCAGTCAATTATCCAGCTTCAACAGTCCACCCTTTGATACCAAACAACATGCTATCACAATCTGTTATTGGAATTTTTATCTTAGGCTTACATTTACATATTATTTTGTGTTATAATGGGATGGCACAAGGTGGTTCTTAATCCATCAATAATGAGTCTCTGGGTGAGGACATAAAACTACTATTATACGTACACCGCGGATCTTGGAAGATCATGTGAAAGGTGTGGGAATGCACCAGGCTTATAAAAGCTGTCTTGAAGGGGAATTGAGACTTTACATTATCTGAGGTGTTTTAATAATAACATTTCAATAATACATTCTATGCATGTCTAAATATAGTACATTAAATGATGGTATTTCCTAGCTCAGGGTTGTAATGCAGTTCTGTATTTACCTCGGTATTCATACTGGCCACCATCATAATTTCATTCTTTCGTTTTACTCTATTCTTACATTTTCCACACTTCAACACAATAGGAACACACCGGATTCATATGCCAATTATTATGATGACAATTAGTATAGGGATCAAGAATTTACATATGCTGGCGATCACTTCCTGGACCCATTCCCCTAGACCTGAGAAACATTTCACTGGGTTCAGCCATGACACCCATCCTTCTATCTTTTCCCCTACTTCAGCCACTGAAGCATTATGGTTCTTACGAAATTCCCACTTTAGCTGCAGGATTTCATCCATCTTCCGGTCTATCACCTCCTTAGGGTCACTGGTATCATTGGTGATATAGGTGCAACATTTTACTCCAATTTGGGTGGCTAACGTTACGCAATACCCTCCAGTAACAGCAGTTAAATAATTCAACACTAGCCTGTGTTGCACCAGTTCTTTCTTGTACGCTTGCAATTCTCTCCCTGTATACCTGAATGTGTCTTCGTACAACTCGGTGATATTATCTATCAATTTAGCAAGTTCCTGAATATATCTAAAATTTTATGTTCCCTGAGCGATCCTGGTGGGATCCAGTGCCACTAAAACTTGAAAGCCAGTTGTCTCACTAATTAACTGAGCGGCTTTATGCACATTACCAGGTATCATATTTCTCTTGCCTCTGTGTTCATATTGCGTGTGAAGATATGGTGATGGTGTGTTTTCATGTATACCAAGCATTTCAAGATGTGTGAGGGTCATAACTTCTGGGACTACTCTTCCCAGGTAACACAAACCTTTGGAACTCGGGGAGAGCCATTTATACGCTTTTCTTCCACAGATGAAATATACATTATCAGGGAGAACATAAGGAATGGTATGCATCATTATCTGGTGCATGCAAGTCTCTGGCTGTATTATTTTAGCACAATAACCATCTGGCACCTTACCAATAATCTCCTTGGTGGAACTCAGTGTATACCGATACCTAAAATGTTTCCCACTAGATTTAATTGAGCGTAACAGATCATAGTTTATGGACTCATTATCAGCTCTTTGTGAGAAGGTCATTGTCTGGTTATTCCCCATCACTTCCCAACCTCCAGGTTTATTGGGGTTGGTTATGTTTAAACACAAAAGTGATCTATCTACTTGGAATTGATAGAGTTTGAAATGAGGTGGTTTGGATGAGAGAAATTTTCCATCCAATGTTTTCCCTTTCTGTAATTCTAAAATGTCCGTGATATGGCACCAACCCTACATTATGCTGTCCCTGTGGCACATGTGAACATACCCAGCAATCAGTTTGATTTAACACTTTGCCTACCATGCTATTATAATCCTCTAAAGGATACCCACCCCAGTACGGGTTATATTTAGGTTGGCACTGTTGGATACAGTTCTCATCAACTAGGGACCCACAAAGCTCACAAATACAGGAATCTTCAGACGATAAACCTCCACACCTTCCCCGAGTATCCGGAATGACAGCTCTCTTAACAATAACAGTACTAAGATTGGTCAGACACTCCCCTGATTGGCATTGCATTCCTCCTGACTCCACTCCATCAGCACTGCCATCAGCTCCCATTTCCTCGATCGGTCTCCCATCACAGAAACTGGATATCCCCGAACCGACCAAGAGGGTGAACACTCTAAAAGAGAATATGAAAATGAACACAGCAGGCCCGTCCATTGTCACAACAAGTCCTGCAAAATTTCTCTCAGTTCAGGTATCTCACTACGACCTTTTCAATCCTCCTGGAACAAGCTCACGAGCGACAGGTCCACACTATCAGCCTTGTCTCCGACTTGTTTCCCCACTGGTTGATTGACCTTTTTGCAGTGAGTGGAATGAACCCAGGTATCTCTCTCGGCCAGTGCCAGATTAATGTCCACATGGGCCTGGAGCTGAAATTCATGAAGGGACTATTGTGTGCCGCTGCAGGGTGTGTGACAAGTGCCGCAGTAGTGTGACTGGTGATGTGGGGTCGTGACCAGTGCGGTGTAGGTGTGGTTTACATAGGGATGTGGCCTGTGCTGTGGATGTGTTTAGTTCCATGGAGGGCATAGCTGGCGCCTACCTTCAACCTTGTGAAAGGATGTAAGCTGTATGGTCTGCCTTACCTTGTGTGCTAGAATAGTGTAGATTTATAAAACAAAAAAAGAAATCCAAAACTATTGGCATATTTTTTCTATAAGTGTTATAAAAATGTCATTATATAGACAGACAGACAGATAGATAGTAAATTGGGAGGGTACACACTTAAGGGAACCCAAGCGGGTATAGGGCCTGATTCAGACCCACTCGCAAGCGGCTGTCCGCTCGCAAGTGGGTCGATGGTGTGCACTGCGCATGCGCACGACAGAGGGAGCTCCGTCGTGCGCATGCGCCAGACGCGACGAGCGAAGGACTTTCCTTCGCTCGTTGTGTCTGATCAAAGGGGGCGTGCTGTCGATGTTGATTGACAGCACGCCCACTTTGGTGGGCGTGCCGGGGCGTGCCTCCCAGACGGGGGCGCTCCCAAGGGAACGCCTACCGTCAGAAGCTGGCCCACTGACATCACTAGTGATGTCAGTGGGAGTGATTTTGGCTCTGATAGAGCCAAAATCACTCCGGGCCTTGCGGTTGAGAAACTCAACCGCAGGCTCCGGCTCGCAGTGGCGATGGTCGCGATGGTCAAGACCATCGCAGCCATCAACCTGCACGCTCGTATAGGCTGTGGGTGGTGACCCACAGCTATACGAGCGTCCAGGAGGACGCTCCATAATTATGGAGGACGGCCCTCATTCAGAGCGTGCGCTCTGCTCAGAGCGTCCAGCTCTGAATGAGGGCCATAGTGTGGTATGTTGAAGGGAAGGTTAGGGTTAGGCTGTGAGGGGAGGAGGATAGTGTTAGGCACTAGGGAAGGCTAGGGTTAGGCTGTTGGGGGAGGATAGAGTTAGGCACTGCAGGGAGGGTTAGGAGCTAGGGAGAGGTTACAGTTAGACTGCGGGGGGGAGAAGGTTAGGCACTACAGAGAAGGTTAGGACAGGGGTGCACCTCTCCAGAGTCCCGTGTCCGCTGCAGTAGGGCTGCATAAATCACATAGAAAATGGGAAAATGGTCACCAGCCATTTTCACGGTGTTTTGCGTATGCGCAGTAGTGAAATCACCAGGAAAATGGCAACTGTGCCATTTCCCCAGTGACATGCACAGTAGACTCTGGGCACAGACCAGTGCCCAGAGTCTACTGCTGCGCTCAGTGCGCTGCCAGCTGCTGGGGAGAGAGGAGGGGACCTGTCGCCCTTTCAACTCTTAATACGCCCCTGGGTTAGGTAAAGTGTGTGTGTGCTGTATGTATGCAAATATAATGTGTGTGTGTGTGTGCTGTATGTATGCAAATATAATGCGTGTGTGTGTGTGCTGTATGTATGCAAATATAATGCACGTGTGCTGTATGTATGCAAATATAATGTGCGCGTGTGTGTGCTGTATGTATGCAAATATAATGTGTGTGTGAGTGCTGTATGTATGCAAATATAATGCGTGTGTGTGTGTGCTGTATGTATGCAAATATAATGCGCGCGTGTGTGTGCTGTATGTATGCAAATATAATGCGTATGTGCTGTATGTATGCAAATATAATGCGTGTGTGTGTGTGCTGTATGTATGCAAATATAATGTGTGTGTGCTGTATGTATGCAAATATAATGCGTGTGTGTGCTGTATGTATGCAAATATAATGCGTGTGTGTGTGCTGTATGTATGCAAATATAATGCATGTGTGTGCTGTATGTATGCAAATATAATGCATGTGTGTGTGCTGTATGTATGCAAATATAATGCGTGTGTGTGTGCTGTATGTATGCAAATACAATGTGTCTGTGTCCTGTATGTATGCAAATATAATGCGTGTGTGTGTGCTGTATGTATGCAAATATAATGCGTTTATGTGTGCTGTATGTATGCAAATATAATGTGTGTGTGTGCTGTATGTATGCAAATATAATGCATGTGTGTGCTGTATGTATGCAAATATAATGCATGTGTGTGTGCTGTATGTATGCAAATATAATGCGTGTGTGTGTGCTGTATGTATGGAAATATAATGCGTTTATGTGTGCTGTATGTATGCAAATATAATGTGTGTGTATGTGTGCTGTATGTATGCAAATATAATGTGTGTGTCCTGTATGTATGCAAATATAATGCACGTGTGTGTTTGTGTGTGTGTGTGTGTGTGCTGTATGTATGCAAATATAATGTGTGTGTGTGTGCTGTATGTATGCAAATATAATGCGTGTGTGTGTGCTGTATGTATGCAAATATAATGTGTGTGTGTGTGCTGTATGTATGCAAATATAATGTGTGAGTTTGTGCTGTATGTATGCAACTATAATGTGTGTGTGTGTGTGCTGTATGTATGCAAATATAATGCATCTGTGTGTGCTGTATGTATGCAAATATAATGCGTGTGTGTGTGCTATATGTATGCAAATATAATGTGTGTGTGTGTGCTGTATGTATGCAAATATAATGTGTGTGTGTGCTGTATGTTTGCAAATATAATGTGTGTGTGTGTGCTGTATGTATGCAAATATAATGCGCATGTGCTATATGTATGCAAATATAATGCGCGCGTGTGTGTGTGTGCTGTATGTATGCAAATATGTATGTGTGCTGTATGTATGCAAATATAATGCGTGTGTGTGTGCTGTATGTATGCAAATATAATGTGTGTGTGTGTGTGTGTGCTGTATGTATGCAAATATAATGCGTGTGTGTGTGTGCTGTATGTATAAAAATATAATGTGTGTGTGTGCTGTATGTATGCAAATATAATGCGTGTGTGTGTGCTGTATGTATGCAAATATAATGCGTGTGTGTGTGCTGTATGTATGCAAATATGTATATGTGCTGTATGTATGCAAATATAATGCGTGTGTGTGTGCTGTATGTATGCAAATATAATGCGTGTGTGTGTGTGTGCTGTATGTATGCAAATATAATGCGTGTGTGTGTGCTGTATGTATAAAAATATAATGTGTGTGTGTGCTGTATGTATGCAAATATAATGCGTGTGTGTGTGCTGTATGTATGCAAATATAATGCGTGTGTGTGTGCTGTATGTATGCAAATGCGCAGTGCCAGATTAATGTCCACATGGGCCTGGAGCTGAAATTTATGATGAGCCTATTGTATGTCACTGCAGGGGAGGTGACAAGTGCCGTTGCAGTGTGACTGGTAATGTGGGGTCATGACCAGTGCGGTGTGGTGTTGGTTTACATAGGTGTGTGGCCAGTGCAGCGTTCTCCCAGGACACTCCGGGCAGTGCTGCATTTTCAGGTGCCGGTGGCCTCAACACATCTATGCAATGGCATGACGTTACACACTTAAGGGGAACGAGGTCAGCACAGGGCGCTCTGGAGTTAGCCCTGCTATGCCGCTGACTGTGCATGTGTAGGCCAGCACTCCTGTGCAAAGGATAGTGCTATGGCGTCTGGTGCCCTCCTAATTACCACTGCCTGTGAAGGGAGGGAACTATGTAGCAGTGGAATGGACGGCACACTGGATAGCTTGTATAAAACACATTAAAATCCATTTAAGTTATCAACATTTCAGAACTTGTATTCGTCCCTTCAGTAATCCTGACAAAAGAATGAATACAAGTTCTGAAGCGTTGATAACTTAAACTGAGTATTAGTGTGTTTTATACAGGCCGTCCAGAGTGCCGCCCATTTGACTGCTATATATATGTGTATGTGGGTGTGTACATACATTACACACCCACATACACACCCACATATACATGTAAATTGTGATGGTACAGGGGCTTGAGGCACACTTAAGGGGACCGAAGCAGGTGTGGTGTGATATGTTGACAGTCATGAAAATGTTGACATTAGGGTTAGGCTACATGGGGGGTTAGGCACTAGGGGAAGGTTACGGTTATGCTAAAGGGGGAGGAGGATAGGGTTGGGCACTAGGGGAAGGATAGGGTTAGGCTACATGGGGGGGTTAGGCACTAGGGGAAGGTTAGGGTTAGGCTACATGGGGGGGTTAGGCACTAGGGGGAGGGTTAGGGTTAAGCTACATGGGGGGGTTAGGCACTAGGGGGAGGGTTAGGGTTAGGCTACATGGGGGGGTTAGGCACTAGGGGAAGGTTAGGGTTAGGCTACGGGGGGAGGAGGATAGGGTTAGGCACTAGGGGAAGGTTAGGGTTAGGCTACGGGGGGAGGAGGATAGGGTTAGGCACTAGGGGAAGGTTACGGTTATGCTAAAGGGGGAGGAGGATAGGGTTGGGCACTAGGGGAAGGTTAGGGTTAGGCTACATGGGGGGGTTAGGCACTAGGGGGAGGGTTAGGCTACATGGGGGGGTTAGGCACTAGGGGGAGGGTTAGGGTTAGGCTACATGGGGGGGGTTAGGCACTAGGGGAAGGTTAGGGTTAGGCTACGGGGGGAAGAGGATAGGTTTAGGCACTAGGGGAAGGTTAGGGTTAGTCTACGGGGGGAGGAGGATAGGGTTAGGCACTAGGGGAAGGTTACGGTTATGCCAAAGGGGGAGGAGGATAGGGTTGGGCACTAGGGGAAGGTTAGGGTTAGGCTACATGGGGGGGTTAGGCACTAGGGGAAGGTTAGGGTTAGGCTACATGGGGGGGTTAGGCACTAGGGGAAGGTTAGGGTTAGGCACTAGGGGGAGGGTTAGGGTTAGGCTACGGGGGGAGGAGGATAGGGTTAGGCACTAGGGAAAGGTTAGGGTTAGGCTACGGGGGGAGGAGGATAGGGTTAGGCACTAGGGGGAGGTTACAGTTAAACTGCGTGGGAGGAGGTTAGGGAAAGGTACTATAAGTTAGGGGTAGGCATTAGGGTTAGGGGGGGATACTCACTGGAAGACTGGAGCCGCAGAGGTCATGACCGCTGGGACCCGGAAGCCGTGCTGGAGTCACTGCAGCCATCAGGAGCAGGTCAGTGAGCGCTGGGCCAACAGGAATGATATGTCGACATTCCATCACTGTCTACATGAATGTCGACACGGACAACTTCAACATTATGACCATGTTGACATTCTCCTATCAACATGATGAATGTTTACATATCATTCCACACCTGCCACAGTCCCCTTAAATGTGCCTGAAGCTCCTGTACATCCCTATTTACCACCGTGTGTGTGTATGTATATATACATATACACACACACATATATATATATATACACACACACACGTATGTATATATATATATATATATATACACACGTGTGTGTATATATATATATATATATATAAATGCACGTACATTTGTATATATATATGTGTGTTTATGTATGTATATAAACACAAGTGTGTGTGTGTATATACATATACACACACACATATATATATATATTTATATACTGTATATATACACACACAAGTACGTACATACATATACGCGTGTGTGTATACATACAGTACATATACAAACACACACACACGTGTGTGTGTATATATATACATACATATACACAAATGTACGTGCATATATACACACATTTATAAACAGATTAGGTGGGTATAAGAGCTTATACACATAAGCTGTTATACCCACCTAATTTGATTGATAGATAGGTAGTAGATATATATTTACATGCATATATAGACAGGGGCCAGACATTACACTGACCTGAGTAAAAATCCTGACATGCTGGGCTGAGCTGCCTTTAGAGTAGAACGGTTCAGGGGCGTAGCCTCGGTATAATGGGGCGGAGCTTCAGCGGGTCTGTGGTGGGCGGGACATCAGAGGTGGGCTTGGCTTCAGCGGTCCGAGGGTGAGCGGGGCTTTGGCCTGGCCTATCGATCCACTTCAAGTGGAGTAGAACGGTTCAGGGGCGGAGCCTCGGTATAATGGGGCGGAGCTTTGACGGGTCTGTGGTGGGCGGGGCATCGGAGGTGGGCAGGGCTTCATCGGTCCGAGGGTGAGTGGGCCTTTGGCCTGGCCTTTCGATCCGCTTCAAGTGAAGGGGAACAGGTGGGGAGGTCAGAATTCACTAAGCTGATTTTGGCAGCCATTGGGTGAGAGAGCTGACTGACAGGAAAAAAAAACAAAACTTTTTTTTTTCCTGTATGCACTGCTGTCTGTGAGGGCCTATTTTCAATGGGAGGCCTGGAGCTGTAGCTCCACCCGCCCCATTGTTAATCCGGCCCTGCTCTCGGCCACCTTCAAAGATGTAGTACTTGTCAGCAGCACCTGGTATGGACCTTCCCACCGATCAGTCAAACAACCTGAACGCAAGAAATTTCTGATCATAACATATTCTCCTGGTTCAACATCATGACAGTTAGTTTCAGGCATATCATTAGACAATTATTTTAGTTTCTGCTGCTGTTGCTTTAACTGCTTACTCATTGGTATAAGATACTTTACAGTTACTTCGTTGTTACTCTTCAAGTCTTCCTGTGGACTTATAATCAAATGAGGTTGTCTACTGAACAATATTTCAAATGGGGACAGATTTAGTGGGGGTCTAGGAGTGGTCCTTATGCTATGTAGGACCAAAGGTAACGCTTCTGACCATCCCAGTCCAGTCTCTGCCATAATTTTGCTTAACTTAATTTTAATAGTCCCGTTCATCCTCTATACCTTGGCACTGGCTTGCGGTCGGTAGGGGGTATGAAGTCGACTATTAATACCCATCAGCCTACACATATTTTGAAAAACATCACCTGTGAAATGAGTACCCCTTTCACTCTCAATGATTTTAGGGATACCGTACCTGTATACAAATTCCTGAACTATTTTCTTGGCAGTAAACGCAGCAGTATTAGTGGCAACTGAGTAGGCCTCAACCCAGTTAGAAAATATGTCTTTGCACTCTAACAATATTGGATCAGAACCTCTATGTGCCCCTGCCTGTACCTTCTAAAATCCTTCCTATAAACCTCTAAGGATGACGCTAATTTGCGTACGCAGTCACACCATAAATAAAGACTTAGACATAGAACCTGTGGTTCCAAAGCACAAGTGATATTCAGGTAAAAGTTCAGACAGTTACACGCAATAGATCAAGACACAATTTAGGCGCAAAAGTAAATCATACAGACCACAAGTACAGTATATGTATACAGGCGCTTCTGGACCCAGAGATAGGCTTCAGCAAGAGACCCCTCGTCATTCAACATTCAGCACAAAGACTCCCAAATAGTGTCTGTGCACCCATACTTATACCCCCCCAGTATAAACAAGACAAAAGGTATGTCTGTTGCTGATGTCATTGGTTCTCAGAGGTGAAGCATCTGTTACAGTGCATCTAAAAGGCTGGTTTAAACAGACTTTCCCTGCCTCTAACAGCTAGGGGTCTTCCTCCTCATGCCTTCTTCAGCATCCTAACAGTTGAATCTAAAATATACATTTTGGTTGCTTGTAGGTTCTGCGGTCCATAACTCGAGAATGCATAATGCGATCTACTCACCGATAGCACCGGGAAACTGTGGAAAGAGTATGCATCAGAACAACTCCAAGAATGACGTGTTTATCTTGTATAATTCCTTAGTTAACAAATATCTTTATTTCTTAGCATTTAAACTAACTGAACCTTCTTGAATCATACACTTTAAAGCTTATTGAACCTTATGTATGAATATGAAATGTGTGGGTAATCAGGGTTTGGTATAAAGACATATTTAATGTGTGTATGAAAATGCATTTGTCTCTAACTGAGTGAACATTTTAGCAGTGTGGCATGCTGGGTTAGATTGTTCTACACGTCCTGTCAGCAGCCCCCCCCCACCTTTCCTGTGTTCAAAGGGAAAATACCTCTGTCGGTCTCTTGTGTGAAAATGCAAACTACAAGAGACATTCTAGCCAGACCACCCGTAGTGAGTAAACACTATGCTGGAAACTTATCTACACAAGCCAGTTGTCACCTGGCCACTTGCTTATCAATACTATAAAGCCATTTCTGGAATATATCCTTTATAATACGTAAAGTAATGAAATAGGCTTTTAGTGAATCACCGTAACATATGATAATGGTCACAGATGCATTCATATGATGCTAATGGTATTATCGCCACATGTACTAAAATGTGAGTTTATCTAAAATGGAGCTTAGGCAGCCATTTTGCAAAATGGCATCTTGCGGCCAGTCGCAAGATGGTGTCGCTGCGATTCAATTTTAAACTGAACTTGTCTCAGCCAATTATTCAGCTTCGACAGTCCACACTTTGATAGCAAACAACATGCTATCACAATCAGCTATTAAAATTTAATTTAGGCTTACATTTACATTTTATTTAGTGATATTATGGGATGGTACAAGGTGGTTCTTAATCCATCAATAATGTGTCTTTAGTTGGGGACATAAAACTACTATTATAAGCACACCGCGGATCTTGGAAGATCATGTGAAAGGTGTGGGGATGCACCAGTCTTATAACAGCAGTCTTGAAGAGGAATTTGAGACTTTACATTGTCTGAGGTGTTCTATAAATAACATTTCAATAATATCTTCTATGCATGTCTAAATATTATACATTTAAATGATGGTACTTCCTAGCTCAGGGTTGTAATGCAGTTCTGTATCTACCTCGGTATACATATAATTTCTGACCACCATCATAGTTTCATTCTTTCGTTTTACTCTATTTTTACATTTTCCACACTTCAACACAATAGGAACACACCGGACACATATGCCAATTACTATGATGACAATCAGTATAAGGATCAAGAATTTGCCTATGCTGGCGATCACTTCCTGGACCCATTCCCCTAGACCTGAGAACCATTTCACTGGGTTCAGCCATGACACCCATCCCTCTATCTTTTCCCCTGCTTCAGCCACTGATGCATTATGGTTCTTACGAAATTCCCACTTTAGCTGCAGAATCTCATCCATCTTCTTGTCTATCACCTCCTTAGGGTCGCTGGTATCATTGGTGACATAAGTGCAACATTTTACTCCAAATTGGGTGGCTAACGTTACGCAATACCCTCCAGTAACAGCAGTTAAATAATTCAACACTAGCCTGTGTTGCACCAGTTCTTTCTTGTACACTTGCAATTCTCTCCCTGTGTACCTGAATGTGTCATCATACATCTCGGTGATATTATCTATTAATTTAGCAAGTTCCTGGATTTATCTAAAATTTAATGTACCCTTAGCAATCCTGGTGGGATCCAGGGCGACTAAAACTTGGAAGCCAGTTGTCTCACTGATTAACTGAGCGGCTTTATGCATATCACCAGTTATCATATTTCTCTTGCCTCTGTGTTCATATTGTGTGTGAAGATAGGGTGACGGTGTGTTTTTATTTATACCCAGCATTTCAACATGTGTGAGGGTCATAACTTTTGGAAGTATTTTTCCCAAATAACATAACAATTACAATACTAAAATTGTTCAGAAACTCCCCTGATTGGCATTGCACTCCTTCTCCTGACTCCACTCCATCAGCTCCACCATCAGCACACATCTCCTTTATCGGTCCCCCATCACAGACACTGAGTATCCCCAAACAGATCATCATGACAAAAACTCTGGAAAGAAAAAGAACTAGGATGACCACAGCAGACCACTCCATTGCTGGAAGCACTGATCTACACATTTCTTTAGCTCAGATATCTCACCGTCACCTTTTTAATCCTTCTGGCCCAAGCTCACAATCGACAGGTCCACGTTATCGGCCTTGTCTCTGCCTTGTATCTCCACCGGTTGGTTAACCTCCCTATAGTGAGTGGAATGGACCCACGTATCTTCCCCGGCCACCCATTGAGGATGCTGTATCGTCAGATACGGACCTTTCCACCAATCAGTCAAACAACCTGAGCTAAAAAAATTTTTGGATCATAACAAATTCTTCCAGATTTGACATCATGACAGGTTGCATTAGACATGTTAGTTAATAACACTTTCAATTTCGGTTATTCTCATTCATCTTCGTGAGACCCTGCACAGTAACCTCATTATCAATTTTTCACATGAGGCTGCCTGTTTGGACAGTATCTCAAAGGGGGGCAAATAAAGGAAAAGACAGTCTGGGATAATCTTAGTGTTGTTACCCATCATCTTACACATGTTCTTGGAAACGTCACCGGTAAAATAAGTCCCCCTATCATTTTTAATAATTCTAGGGATATAGTATCTGTATACAGGTTCCTGCAATTAAATTTTGTTATTAATAGCTACTGCTCTAAATAATGCCTGTGCCACTGGGTTGGATAATATTCCGAGTAGTTGACCTTAGCCTGGCATGGCTGCCGTTTATCCGTAGCAACCTTGTGTCCTGTGAGTGGGAGACAAAGCACAACAGTTTAATATCATTTAAACATGACCTAAAATACAACAATAAATCATCCACATTTTACATTAGAACAGATACATTGGCAGGTTGAAAAGATTGTAAACAGTCATATAAGGCCTGGGAGAAGATACTGGGGTTACCTATGAACCCATGGGAAACTCGTGTTCCTGTGTGGTGTTCTTCACTTTGCAGTACTTACTTATGTGTCCCACTTGGTGACAGTTAAAACATAATTTTGAACGGGGTGGATGAAAAGATTGTTGTGGGATTTGAGCAAGAGGGAAAGGTGGTGGGTATGGGTAAGGATAGGGAGGGTAAGGATATTGTGGGGGATATGAGTATGGGACCTGTGGTTGTGTATGATATGTGGGGTAAGGATGTGTTTGCTGTGGTGTGGGATTGGTGAGGATGTGTAATTGTTCAGGTGCATGTGTGTGTGTGGGTGCAGGTGTGTCGGTTGGCTGTGATGTTATTGTCATTCCTTCCAGAGCTTGTATACTGACAGCCATTAGTTTCTCACTCTGGGCTTCTCTCTTTTTGGAGATGTTTTTATCATGTTCTATGGCAGACTCTATGAGGTTATCTATTGTAAGTCCCCTCCAGCCAGGTTGTGAGGTCTGAACCCAAATCTTTAAATCGTCTTTCAGATCGTCCATGAGTACCGTGACTATCATTCCCCTGTGGTGAGTGCTATCTTTAATATCTTCTATCCCAGTGTACTGGGTGATAGCCTGCAGAGCCCGATCACAGTAATCTTCTGCAGTCTCACTCTCTTTCTGTTTGATTGTGAAGAATTTGTTCCAGTTAACTACTACTGGAAAATATACACCCAATTGAGTTACAATGCGGGAAATGTTACCTTGGTTTACTTGGTCTGCTAAGGGAATGTCGCCATCCAATACACAGTCCGTGATAACTTTTGTCACGTCGGTATTGCGTGGTAGACAGGCCCTTAACACCACACGCCAATCTTTATTAGTGGGCTCATGAGAACTACCCAAATTTCTCAAAAATCTTTGACATTTGGCTAGTTCCTTTTTGGGATTGGGGAAATCATTTATGATGGAATTTAGGGCCTGATTCAGACCCACTCACGAGCGGCTGTCTGCTCGCAAGTGGGTCGATGTTCTGCACTGAGCATGCGCACGACGGAGGGAGCTCCGTCGTGCGCATGCGCCAGACGCGACGAGCGAAGGACTTTCCTTCGCTCGTTGTGTCTGATCAAAGGGGGCGTGCTGTCGATGTTGATTGACAGCACGCCCCCTTTGGTGGGCATGCCGGGGGCGTGCCTCCCTGACAGGGGCGTTCCTAAGGGAACGCCTACCGTCAGAAGCCGGCCCACTGACATCACTAGTGATGTCAGTGGGAGTGATTTTGGCTCTGATAGAGCCAAAATCACTCCGGGCCTTGCGGTTGAAAACCTCAACCGCAGGCTCCGGCTCGCAGTTTTGATGGTCGCGATGGTCAAGACCATCGCGGCCATCAAACTGCACGCTCGTATAGGCTGTGGGTGGTAACCCACAGCTATACGAACGTCCAGGAGGACGCTCCATAGTTATGGAGGACGGCCCTCATTCAGAGCGTGCACTCTGCTCAGAGCGTACGGCTCTGAATGAGGGCCTTAGTTCTGCTCTTGTTCATGGACAATGCATTACTACTTCCCTCGTGGGCACTACATCGTTTGCATCTGCATTTCCATTCGGAACAGTTATCGTTCAAATGGGATGCAGACCGGCAGCGTTGCTACCTCTGACCTGTTTACCTGGCTGGGGGTTTAATCTGCTGCTGCTACGTATGGTATTAACAACTTCCTCTATGGGTGCAGAGTGTGTTAACACTTCCCTTGCTGTTACCGATGGAGATGGCGGCACCACCCGTGATTGTGGTGATGCAGCATCTATCATTTGCACAGCATGGGAAATGGCAGACATTACAATAGGCTCATCATCCACATCATAAACATTTTCTTTATGGTTACTTAAGAGGGGGTACAAATTGCTTGTTAAATTTTAATGGGTATTGTTGGTAACTGTACTTGCACCTCCATCCACATAAGGTGGGGGAGGTGAGCGTGAACGACTGGCAATACTCTCCACAACGCTACCTTGCCGCACTTGCGCGCCAATTTGCGGCTCGCCCGTACTGCAATTCAGCGTTGCAGATGCATTCTCTGGCAATGCGCTCGCAACGCTAGTTTGCGTCGCTTGCACATTTTTAAGCCACGCATCCCCTTCATGCTGCCATAGTTTTAAACATTCAAAATACTTAATCTTTTTCTCTCGGGAGCGCATCAGACTGATGTGATCCCGGACATTATCTAATACATCCTTATCAAAACTACCAATTCTGGGAAACGGTCTAACATTCTTCATCGTCATTTTAAACCATACATCACAATACCTTATTGCATAAGTACCGTACTTAGGGCCTGATTCAGAGCCGGACGCTATTTGCGCTCGCTCGTTCAGAAAAAGGGTCCGGCTATTTAAATTGAGCGCTCGCTCTTTGCAGTCTGTTGACGCCTCTATGTCTGAGCGAGCGAATGATACATGCGCTCGCTATTTTGTATAGACGCCCCCTGGCCACTCGCATCCTACATCATCTCCACTATTTATTAGATTAATCGAGTACATCGAAAGGCGTCTGAACTGCTCGCAGTGCTTGTGGTAGGATTTTCCTACCGCAATCATGCGAACAGTTCAGGCTAAGAAACAATCAAGTGACGTGGCCAATGAAGCTGCTTTGTTAATTATGCACACCCTTAAAACGCCCATTTTGACCATTTGGCACACCTGCGTTCAGATCACCACTCCCCGTTTTCAAGCACCTTCCCCTGTTACCACCCACAAACGCCTCATCCTGTCACTCAAATTAGCAGGCACTCGCTATTGTGCGAGCGCTCAATTTCCGACCGCACTGACTGGTTGGCGCATGCGCATTTTGACCCATACTCATGCGCAGTTGTGCGAACATTGCTCGGAGCGAATGAGTCAGGCCCTTAGTATGCATAATACGACGGGCCGATGTGATCGGCGCCTCCATTAGCAACACATCATTGTCTAACATCTCTACTGTTTGCATGGCTCCCATTCTGAGACAAAATCCTATGCTTTTCAATAAAGATTTAAACTGGTGAAAGACAATCAAGATACTTTCACTTACCTGTGGACGATTTAAGTCGGCGGCGCCCACACACCTAGATTTGAAAAAGGCAACCCGGATAAGATTTAGTAAGGCAACTTCCACACCTATGGAAGTTTATAGGTCAGCCACATCCATGCACCTCTCTACAACAAAGACAACATGTACACCTGCTACTGTGTATAGAACGGTAAAGCTACTTACCGAGCGGCTAGACTAACCCTTGTACCTAGCCCTTAAGGATCATACAATACCCTTAACTTTGTCCAACAAATATTCACTGTTACACACTTTTTTCCTGCGCATAAAAACAAACGTTAACCCAGATATTGACAACAATTGAAAAAGGTAGACCTCAACGGCTTTGTTTAAACACGTGGCATCAGAACCGGAAGTACGTATACACTATTGTGCGACCAGCCGCATACACAATAATGCGAGTACCACACAACCGTATAATAACTTTTTAGCTGCGTACGCAAAAGTGCGTCTTTACTGTGCGCAAAACTGCGACTCAACCACGTACTCAATACTGCGGTACCCCTTTTAAACGTTAGTTTCTATCAACAAAGGAAAACAGACTTTTTCCTTTCTTGTCCCTGGATTCTAGTCAGCTTCCTTTGCTCACACGAAAATGGATAGTGATCTTTCAGCACAAAGCAGTTACAGGAAAACCCTGCATGTGGCCACTCCACCCTTTGCTGAGATATCGATAGCCGTATGTGCCGTGTGAGTAGGTAAGTGACCTCACTACTACGAGCCCCCAACTAATGATACTGGATCAGAACCTCTATATACCCCTGCCTGTACCTTCTAAAATCCTACCTATAAACCTCTAAGGATGACGCTAATTTGCGTATGCAGTCACATAGTAAATAAAAGACTCCAGACTTGGAACGTGTAGTTCCGAAGCACAAAGTATTATTCAAGTGAAAAAGTACAGTCAGTTACACGCTATTGATCCAGACACAATTAGATGCAAAGGAATTATACAGACCCCAAGTACAGTATACATATGCAGCGCTTCTGGACCAGATGATAGGCATCAGCAAGAAACCCCGTTGTCATTCAGCATTCAGCAAGAAGACTAAAAACCCAGTGTTTGAGCACACATATGTATACCCCCCAGAATAGACCAGACAATAGAGAAGTTTGTTGCTGATGTCATTGGTTCCCAGGGAGGAAGCATCTGTTACAGAGAGTTTAACAGGTTGGTTCAAATAGACTCACCCAGCCTCTAACAACTGGGGGTCTCTGCCCTCCCGCCCCCATGCAAAATCCTAACAGTTATACATTTTGTTGCTTGAAGTCTCTGCGGTCCATAAGTTGAGAATGCATGATGCGATCTCCACACCGATAGTACCGGAATTCTGTTGAAAGAGTACGCATCAGTATGAAACCAAACACGGCTTTCTTAGCATGTATAAAACCCAAGTTATCAAATATCTTTATTTCACAGCATTTATACTAACTGAACCAACTTAAATCTTATACTTTAAAGCTTATTAAACCTTATGTGTGAATATGTAATGTGTGAGAATGCGGGGTTTGATATAAGGACGCTAGTTAACTTGAGGCAGATGCATGCGCATAAAGCTAATAAAACAGCGATTTCATACAAAGTCTTATGCATTCTCTAATATGCGACTAGTTAACAGCGCAATTGTGCGTATTAATGTGTGTATGAGAAATGGTGAAAGATGCAATCGCATGTTGCTAATAGTAATATCGCCACATGTACTAAAGTGTAAGTTTATCTAAAATGGCGCTTAGGTGGCCATTCGCAAAATGGCGTCTTGCGATCTCATTTTCTAAAATGGCGTCTTGCGGCCAGTCGCAAGATGGCGTTGCTGTGATACAATTTTAAACTGGTCTTGTCTCAGTCAATTATCCAGCTTCGACAGTGTCTATCATATTATAGTAATAGATCATAGGGTCTCCTGAGCCGGCCTCTGAAGGACATCCCTCTACTATCTAGAGCATTGGGTGGAGGCACCACTGATACAGGAGATATTAGTAGAAGATCATGTGACCATGTAATATATTCCATCTATAGGTAAACAGGAGCAGGGGGCATTGCATAAAGGGGTATTACTAAAGGGGAAACTGCATAATGGACACTATTACTGGGGGCATTGAATAAGGGGCAATACTACTTTGGGCATTGTGTATAAGTGTCAATAACGTGGTCATTGTGCTAAATGGGCACTACTGTGTGTCAGAACATAAATAAGGGACACTCCTTTATGATGTAATGTGAATCTCTAGCTCTATGTGCGGTGTAATGTGGATAAGATTGTGCTACTGTGTGGCATAATTTAAATTAGGGATAGTATTGTATGGCCATGTCCCTTTCTTTCAAGATCACGCTCCTTTTTGCGCTACACGCCTTAGGCGCACGCTGTCCTTTTATTGATAAATCGCCGGAGGGAGGGGGGGGTCGTTCCACCACAGCTCTAGGACCACTTTAAGCATTGCTACCCAGAATATCGGGTGTGGCATCGACACGCCTGCCGGGTGCGCCTGGCATTCCGTGAGGAGCACAGTGTGACTGCTGGACTGGTAAGGGGGAAGAGTTCGTGGAGCTGCGCTCCATGGTCCCGATTTTTTTTTGTGGGGGGGGGATGTCACCATGCATTACAGTACCGGGTGACACCAACCCTAGTGACGCCTCTGGCTAAGGCCGCGTGATAGTGACAAATAAATAATATTATATGTAAATAAGAATATAGAAATCAGCAGGGGTGGATTGGGAATTTAAAGTGGCCCTGGAAAATATTTTGAAAGTGGCCCCATGTGCGCGCGCCGAAGACGCGTGCCCGAAAAAGTAAGTGTGGCCACATGGCAAGGGGTGTGGCCTTATGTGAAATTCCTGAAGGCCGCTCCACCCCATTTTTGGTATGCTGGGGGCATGCCCACTGCTACATGAGCTGATGGATATGCCCCTATATGCAGGCACACACAAACATACATACTGTCACACACATATGCAGTCACACGCATAAATATACATACTGTCACACACATACATACTGTCACACACATAGATACTGTCACACACATATGCAGTCACACACATATGCAGTCACACACATAAACATACATACTGTCACACACAAAAACATACATACTGTCACACACATAAACATACATACTGTCACACACATAGATACTGTCACACACATATGCAGTCACACACATAAACATAGATACTGTCACACACATAGATACTGTCACACACAAAAATATACATACTGTCACACACATAGATACTGTCACACACATATGCAGTCAAACACATAAACATATATACTGTCACACACATAAACATACATACTGTCACACACATAGATACTGTCACACACATATGCAGTCACACACAAACATACATACTGTCACACACAAATACTGTCACACACATATGCAGTCAGCCAGTCACACACAAACATACATACTGTCACACACAAAAACATACATACTGTCACACACATACACATATATACTGTCACACACATACACATACATACTGTCACACACATAAAATACATACTGTCACACACATAGATACTGTCACACACATATGCAGTCAAACACAAACATACATACTGTCACAGACAAAAGCATACTTACTGTCACACACAAATACTGTCACACACATATGCAGTCACACACATAAACATACATACTGTCACACACATAGATACTGTCACACACATAAACATACATACTGTCACACACATAGATACTGTCACACACATAGATACTGTCACACACATAAACATACATACTGTCACACACATAGATACTGTCACATACATAGATACTGTCACACACATAAACATAGATACTGTCACACACATAAACATACATACTGTCACACACATACATACTGTCACACACATAAACATAGATACTGTCACACACATAAACATACATACCTCCTTCTCCTCTCAGTGCTCCCATCCATGCTGCTCCTGGCCCTGACATAAGGCAGTCCGTGTAGCTCTGACCCCTGCTCTGACTCCGCCTCCACCATTCTTCTCAATTAATTTCAGATCGCAGCTGCTGTAGCTGCGATCAAAGACTGGGGGGCCCTTCAGAGAGAGGGGGGACACACACAGGGACACTTGAGCAGCCTCCCCCAGTCTTGCTGCACCTGCTGGCTTTATGTTTGCACAATGCACGAGGAGGGGAGGATGGCAGGGCGATGTACCGAACCTGTGCTGCTGCTGCTTAACTTACCTTTCCTGCCAGTCCTGGGGCCTCTCCACTTCTTACACTATCAGCAGCCCGGGTCTCGGCACTGCTAGTTGTGACAGGCAGCCGACGGGCTGCCTGTCAAGAAAGAGACTGCTAAACTTTGGGCAGGTGACATGTATAGGGGGCGGGGCCACATGTGACAAGCGGCCCCACAACCCAATCGGCCCACCGGGATTCTTCCCGCTGTAGGTAACGGCCAATCCGCCCCTGGATATCAGCAGAGCTAAGCATAAGTACTCCAAAAGTATTAAATAAATAAGATGTCCCAAGTCACTGTGCCATTTGGGAAAGGAGATAATAGCTCAATCAGAAAATTCACTAATCTAACTATAACAAAAATAATGTCCATGTGATGATTACAAACAGTGGATTAAATAAAATTAATTCAGAGCATTTAATTAACTTTTCACTCTTTAAAAAAGATGTAGGGCCAAATGTAATAGGGTGAGAGTTTAGAAAATGGGAGAGTTTAGCAGTAAAACTCTCACACTAATACATTGATCAAGTTGTATTTTCAATACAGGAAACACCTGGATGAGAGTTTAAATCTTGAGAGTTTTTTGAGTCTGAAAATCATGCAAGTTTGCATGTTCTGTGACTTTATTACATTGGTTGCGTTTAAAAATGTGAGAGTTTTCTCTCACATTTTCTAAACTCTCACCCTATTACCCATGACTTGCTACACACCCCAGTGAGGTATGGTCACGCCCTTTTTCTGTGCACAGAGGGATGTTCTACAGCCCCAGTCTGTCCGTGTTTAGAGTGATGCACTTCTGAACACAGTAATAGTTCATACTGCTGCTCCATGATGTGGGTGGTCTGCACAGAGGGATGTGACATCAGTGGTGGGTGTTATCGGCACTTGGCACAAAGTTCCTTCCCAAAAATGATAATGGATAGTTGTACCAATAATAAATTATGTGTAAAGAATATGGACCATTAGTCCTATACTCTACAAATAACTGATAGTCTAATTTAATTCTCTATAGATTGTAAGCTTGCGAGCAGGGCCCGCTTACCTCTTTGTCTGCCTGTTAATACCCGGTCTTCTTTATTACTAGTTTGTTCTCAATTGTAAAGTGCAACATAATATTATGGTGCTATATAAGTAACATATATTATTACATAGGTATAGGATATGCTCCTGGAATATTGAGCGACCATACAATGCAGACCATTGAGCGACTATACAATGCAGATTAGATCATTTCATTTTTACATTACATTGACTCATTAAGAAAAAATTGCAATGATCAGCTATTTGTTTCTTAGAACAGATACCCGGATAACTGAATCATGCTTTTAAAACTTTACGTTGTATGTCGTCCTGTCATTCTTTTATTATTTTATTTCACGTTTTGTATATTTGCTGTGTTTATAAGGAGATTTTCACGTGTTTTTTAATGCATATGTAATAAAATGTGATTTTAGTAGTTAAACCATTTATTTATTTATAATACTTTGGTCTTACCAATTTTCTACAAAATTACTAACCAGAAGGAGTGAAGTTGTCTAGAGCCCTCCTCCAATAGACAGCCTCTGGAATGGAAAAAATGGAGGGTTTGAAGAAAATATGGGCAAAGAGAGAATGGTGGGGGAGCATTCGTGACCATGGTAGGGAGTACAATGCTGTGATAGTAATTATGTGGACAGTATATGAAAGTGATAAAAGGACATGAATGGAAACTGATCAGCTGCTATTATGACAAAAGTCATAAATTTGCTTTCCACATATTTATTTCAAATAAGATTAAAATCTATGATGATATTTGGAATCCTTACATTTCTTCTATAGCCTGATTCTTGTATATTGGTCTTTAATTGAAGGACCCTTCTGAGCTTTGTAAATGATTTTAAGTTCCAATGTTTCTGTTAGTAGCCATGTTTGTTTGTTTTTTTAAATAATTTATTCCTAGCTATTTTCGTAAAATAAAAAATATACAAAAATAGTAAAAAATATATGTAATATAGTACACTATAAGTTTTTTTTATAGAGACGATTTTGAGGACCTACTAAAAGGCACCTGTTTTACATCCCAAACCATATGTTATGAACCCTGACATGTGAAGAATACATAAGAAGGCATTTAACGTAATGTAAATAGTGTAAGTGTTCTTGAAGGCATGATAGATAACAAGGACAATAGCAGGCAGAAATAGGAGGACAGACAGATATAGGAAAGGAGCTGGGGCATAAGTTTATCTGTCCGGGGGGTGAGAATGAATTGGAAACACTTCTTTATAGATAAGAGTGAAGGGAGTATGAAGATACAGGATGACTTGGAGTTGACTCTCTAACTTGGAAATGAACACTACATCATTGTACAAGAAAACTATATATTTGTCTTTATACTAGAACAGCCTGACAGTCTTCTTGCAATCTGTCACAAAACAGATATGAAATCTCTGATACTAATATGTGATTCTTTCACTGTATAACCAGCTATTATTATATTATGTTTATTATGCGTAGTGAGGATATTATTTTATAAATAACTGGCACAGAAAGTTGCAGCTGTAAATTCATTTCATTTTATTTCATCATAGGGATATGAAAGGGGATGGGTATGTAATGCTGACAGTCAGCATCCCAGCGGTCAGAATCTTGATGCCAGGATCCCGACAGGGTTAACATACCGACACTTGTTGGTTGGTATGCTAACCTTCACCCTCTTCCTACCCTAACCCTCACTCTTTGGTGCCTGAACCTAACCACCCCTGCCCGGTGTCTAGCCCTATACCTCCCCCACCTAACCCTAACCTCTAACCCCCCGATACTTACCTTCGGCATGCCAGCGGTCGGTATTCTGGAGCCGGGATCCTGACTGCTGTCGGGATTCCCGTGCCAGGATATAGTCCATCAGCATGCCGTGTGGAGGTATGCTGATTACATCTCTTATGAAAGATGTACTGTAATTTAATCTGTTGAATCTGTTGTAAGAAAAGAATATGATATTACAGCTGATGCAATAGAATGGAGATAAACACATCTAAACATTACTTTCATTGCATTTTTTTTTCTATTTACCATGGAATATTATATACTTCAGCACAAAACAAAATGTGTTAGTCTGAATGAACAACATAACACAGCAATGATGAAGCCATTCTCTGCCATATGTTCTCTGAATTTGCCTAAAACAGCCTCCATAAAATGTGAACTTTCTTCTGACATTTTCAATTGAACAGAGTCTCCAACCTCTGATTCATTCTTTATCAGATGTTCTGTTATTATGTTTAGAGATCCTGTTTCCATAGTGATGTGTTTATTCTTCTAATAATATAGATTGAGCATTAACTAAGGAAATGTACATGCCAAAGAAAATGTGTAGTATCTCTGACACAGTTTGTGCAAAGAACAGACCTGGGAACGTATATTTCACTTTTCATATTTTGCTTAATCTTAAAGTGCCCATAGGCACAACAAAGGTTACTTGCAATTTACCATGTTTGTGCATTGATGAAATACTTGCTATGTGTGTCACATACAGTCAAAGTACATTGATGAGACTGAATTCTAAAGAAAGATAAGAAATGTGATTATCTATTTGTTTCAGATGTTCTCTGCTCTTCCTATCTGACATTTAGTAAAGTCACACTGATGGCACAGGATCTCCCATTCCAATGGTGAATTGAATCTGCAGAGGACATCCAGCATCATTATTGGTGGTGTAATAGCAGCCATTCAGAAATATGTAATGACCTGACTTGTTACCCAGTAAATGTTACTTGATAATTTTGAGTGAGTGAATTGCACAGAGTAAATATGAGCACAGTATCTACATATACAGTATTTAAAACAAATTAAACTGTGTTATGAGGTAAGCACAATTGTTGGCAGCTGCCAACAGGAATAGTTCCAGATGGTTTGTCACTGACTCCAACTGTAGCTCTAAGATGCATAATTATAGCATATATGAGCTGCAAGGAGATCTATAGCTAAGGCAAACAAGAGGACAGTGAACATGCAACAATGACGTTTTTGCACACCTAGTATTATCACTCACATATTGTAGCTCCCAGAAATGGTGATAATATAGTAACTGAGGAAGAATCTAAATTAAATAATTAGTGAGGAGTTTAGTCAGGATTTGGAAATTGGCATTCAGAAGAGAGAGGTACCTCCAGTGTAATGCGCAACCACGTTGCAAAAGTAATACCTATTACTAAGCCAATAGCAAAGGTAACACATTCACGGTAAACTAATTGTAATAAAAGCACTGGGGAAGTTGTTGATGGGAGGTATATGTGTTTAACTTCTGTGTGGTAACTAAGGATACTGGATTTAAACCTCTATACGCTCCTGCCTATACCTTCTAAATCCTACCTATACCTTCTAAATCCTACCTATACCTTCTAAATCCTGCCTATACCTCCTAGAATTGACGCTATTTGCGTACGCAGTCATACAGTAAATAAATGCCTTCAGACTTTGAGAAATGTGTTTCCAACGCACAAAGGTTATTATTCATCATAAAAACAGTAGGTTACACGCTGTGATCTAAAGACAATTTAGCGCAAAGAAATCATACAGACCCAAAGTACAGTTATACATTTGCACGCGCACTGGGACCAGTTACTGGCATCAACAAGAAACCTCCATCAACAGCATCAGCAAGAAGACTCCAGATTGGGGTCAGAACACACATTTATACCCTTGCAGGGATTGGGAATACAATAGATAAGTTTGGCATGATTCCCCATTGGTTCTTCTTAAAGTTGTCTTGGTTATAGGATCATTTATTGGACAATTTCAAATGGATACAGACGGTCTCTAACCTCCCTTTGTATCCTTTTTCCCGCCGCATGCAAATCTAAGCTGCTAACATTACACAGTACATTTTAGTATTTTCACTCTCTACAGTCCATAAGTTGAGAATGCATGTTGCGATCTTCTCACCGATGATACCGGACAGCTGTTGAGACAGAGTAGATCAGTACAACACCAAACATGGTTTGCTTATTATGTACTACACCTTAGATATTAAATAGTCTTTATTTCACATTAGTAATAAATGAATAAATTTGAATATTACACTTTGAAGATATGGAACCTTTTACTTGAGTGTGCAGTGTGTATGTATTAGGGGTTTAGGAAAAGATGCTGGTTAGTTATATGTAACTTAGGGAAGATGCATACGCATGAAGCTAATAAACAGCGTTCGCCTGCAGGATTTTATGCATTCGCTAATGTGCGTCATGTTAACAGCGCAACTGTGTGTATTTAATGTGTGTATGGGATATGGTGAAATATGCGATCGCATGATGCTAATAATAGCATCGCTGTATGTACTTAAGTGTGAGTTTCTCTAAAATGGCGCTGGGCGGCCATTCGCAAAATGGCGTTGTGCAGATTCTTATTTTTAAGATGGAGTCTGGTTGCCATTCGCAAGCTAATTTTACACTGATTCTGTCTCAGCCACTAAACCAGCTTCGACATAATTATCCAGGTGTTGAGCAGCCTTGCTTGCCAGACCACCTGTAAGAGGCTGATAAATGGTGTGTCAGTTCCTCTGGACAGTCTCTATCTGGGGAGCACGTTGACAGACCTGATCAGAGACTCTGCTATGGCTTTATGTAATTGAGGTATTTATTTGCTGTTTTGTGTGAGTTGGATATTAGGTCTTCCCTCCCTTAACATGGGATTTTTATGTATAGTTTGTGCCGGACAGCCCAGTATTTATTCTTTGTTCATTTTGTGCAGCAAAATAAACCTAGCTGCGGATACTCATACCAAGGCACTGGATTGGTGTGCTATTAATCGGCCACAGCAAGAGAAGTGCTACCATTTAACCCAGGAGACGGCACCCCTTGACCTGATCTTGTAACATAATCTATATAATAATATAGCTAAGTAACATGACAGCAATAATAGTGATGCCTAGTGATAACCCAGAGAGGTCATTAGGTCCAAATGAGGTTAATTTGGCCCAATATCCTCCTGGTGGTGATGCATGGGTATGACACATGCTGTAAGCCTCAAATGCTGGAGAACCCTGCAATATGATGTCGAGGGCTCTGGAAGAACCTGGTCTTATATAAATGGCTAATTCCATGTTTTTGGGGGGCTTAGCAGGCTATTATATTGCTGTGATTGTGGTTAAAAGTTAGTAGCTTGTCCTCAAATATAATGGGTTGATGGGCTCAGTTTTAAGAACCCAATGAAAGGTATTAACGGCTCTAGTGATAGAGTCAGTCCAATACCTCTGATTGGCTTCTCAGTGTTCCATTACTATAGATCCCAGGACAGTATATTCTATTGTAGAAACTTGTTTGTAATCATCCATCTTTACTTTGTACTGTTTATCCCATAATCTTCCTTCAACAGAGAAGTATTATTTGCAACTTGTTATGTTGCATGTGAGTAACTCAACACTGTGGACTTGTCATGAATCGGGGTCATAGCATCCCATACAGACTCAGACATTTGTTAATCTCTGTTTCCAAGACATCCCAGGGACAACCTCCCTGTGATTAACTAATGCATCTGTGTGCTCACCTGGTCAGCCAGAGCAACAGTTATTCACCACCTCTTATTTAAACCAGTTTGTTGGGAGCAACCCATTGCCTTGTATATTGTGATCATGTCCTCCATGACTCTATTTGCTACTTTCTGGAATCCACACGATTTACCATCTGCTGCTGTGTAGCGTCATCTGCCAGTGCCGAAGCTTCCACGCTGCATATAGACCAGCTTATAACACTCCGTTCAGCCAGCAAGTATACAGTTATCTGCTTATCATCTGACACTGTGTATCATCACCTGTCAGTGCCGCAACTTCCACACTGCCTACAGACCCACTTTGTTTCAGCCAGCAAGTATACAGTTACCTGCCTTCCATCTACTGCTGTGTATCATCACCTGTCATCACGGCAGCTTCAACGTTGCATACTACCTTAATACTCCTCAGTACAGAGCCGCCAGTGGTTGTCCAAGATTTTGGGATATATTATTGTGCTGACCTAGTATTGATTTCCTTGCACTGTGTGCTATTGTCTCGTGCTGGTCCAGAGAAGTGTGCTGGTTCCAGGGCTAGGGTTCAGTGTGCAGTATACGGTCTGTACACTGAGGTGTCCAGTAAGCTATGTTACTTATCCTGACTCTCAGTTTCTGAGTACCTCACTTGTTCCAGTTCCAGGTCTTGTGTCAGATCAGTACCAGAGTTAAAGCTTCCTCAAGTTGTACTCTGACTACATAAAACTCAGATTCCTGGCTAAAGTTCTGCATTCCTACCTACCAGTACTATATTGTTCTGTGTTCCGGAGGTCATATAAATTCCTGGAGTATATTCCTGGTCTTCACAGGTCTTCACAGGTCACTAGGCGAGGGGTTGCCAAGTGAACCGTGTTTGTTTACTCTGGTTCCAGTCCAGTATCCATGTCCATCACAAGTCTGTGTTTCCTACACTGTCACCTATATGTACTGTGTACCTATACTCCTATTCATAGCCAAAGTATGTTTAAGCCACCTAATTTCCTATGCACATCCGTCATACCTAAGGGTTCCAATCCGGATCTACAGAATTCCAAGACAGTGACAGGACCTAATTCAGATACTTATGTTGCATGTGAGCAACTCAACACTGTGGATCTAATTCAGAATTACATGCAAGGTAACTCTGCAGGTGGATCTTGCAATTTTTAGCAACTAACATTGCAGACAGGGGCAGATTGGGCCACAGGGTCATGGCACAGTTCCCGCTGGGCCAGTCCCTTGCTCCCTTTAGTGGCTTACCACTGCCTCTGGCTCTCCCACTATCCAGACTGGCTACTGCCTGCCGGCTGCCGTGATCTGAGCTCAGCTCCATTCAGGCAACTGGAGCTTCTGTGCATTGTTTACTGTCATAAATAGAGTGGCCGAGGGGGAGCTGCTGCTCATGCTCAGCCACAGCAGCTCCTCCCATGGGCCTTTGCAGAGCTCGTGAGTCAGTTCTCACAACTCCAGTCCAGCCCCATCCAGCACCTAGCAGCATATACATATTCATCTTCCTCCTCTAATTCCCTTCCCAGCAGTTCTGTGCAATCAGCTACCCATCACAACACAGTCCAACTCCATCCCCATTTGACAGCCAGGCGGCAGACAGAGAAGGTGGTTACATTCAGTAATCCCTGCGGCCGCCACAATGACACAGCAGCATGACGGGCTCCTCTGATAGTCCTGTTCAGTCCAGATCACAGGACATGACCAAGAGCTCTACACGTAGAGGTAAGAAGTCTGGGGATTCTAGATCACTGACTGCCTGTCCAGCACACCTTGTCAACTAGACATACTGGGACTGAGGTAAGACAGTGGTAAGAAGTAAGACTGAAGTAAGGAGCTAAAGAACCATATCTAGTTAATTTATAAGGGAATCAAATTAATACATTAAAAGAGGATATAAAAACTATACTTGTTTACATTGTAAAAAAAAAAGGTGCCCTAGAAGCAACCTAATTAATATATATAAAATGTATTCAAGATGAAAACAAAGATTTGACTTACAAACTTTTTGTGCCTAAGAAGGCAGAGGGTCATCAATTGCAAAATGAAGAAAGATGTTTCACCATAACCATAGGAAAACTATTTATGCTATGATATTACTTTCCACGTCAGATAAAGCCAGCAAGTTCAGAAAAAGATTTTAAAAGTGGACTGAAGACCTTTCTTATAAGGTATCCTCTGAGTCACCACAATTAGTATTTATGAGAAGTTAGACCTTCATCTTTTATTCAACTTACTAACTATATAACTGTGGAGCATTTTACAATTAGGTTTTTTTGTTGTGTTAAAAAAGGCTATGTCAAAAATGTTTCTTTAAATACACAGGACTTCATTCAGAGCCACTCACAAAATGCGAGCGCTCGCTCTGAATGAGGGCGGCCGCTTTTCTTTTGAAAGGCGGCCTCCTGGCCACTCGCAAAGCTGTGGGTTACCACCCACAGCTTTAGCGAGTGACTACGTAATGGCCGTGATGGTCTCGACCATCGGGGCTTGTGACAAGACCCTTGCGGTAGGGTCTCGTCTACCGCAAGCCCCAGGTTGCTTCCTGCTCTAACAGAGCAGGAAGCACCCTACTGACATCACTGGTGATGTCAGTAGGGCCGCCTACAAATGGCAGGCGTTCCTTCAGGAACGCCTCCATTTGTCTGGCCATCCCCCACCCCGCCTACAAAATGGGGCGAGCTGTCGATTGACAGCCGCCGCTTTTGTAGCAAGCCTCGGAGCGAGTGCATTTGTCATTCGCTCCAGGGCTTTCACACACGCAGTGCAAGCGCTGCGCGTGCGCAGGCCCTCACCATCGACCCGCTTGCGAGCGCATAGCGCTTGCGAGTGTGTCTGAATGAGGTCCACAGTCCACTCCTTACAATTCATTAGAAAATATTGTTCCGTTAAACTAAATATTGTTTTTACACTTGGCTGCAGAATCAGAACTTTTTGGGATAGTCCACACTGATCATGGAAAGACCTGACCAACCCAGATACAGCTGATCCTTCCATTAGAAGTGGGCAACATTTGCTCAAACAACAATAGTTTCAGCCTTTCTCTTGGGTACTAGCATGTGCCGGAATACGCAAGCCCTGAGACGCATACTATCACTGCCCATGTAACTAGGCGTAACACTACTGGTTATGTTGAAGAATCCATCTTCAGCGCACCATCGCCAGTTGCACCTGCTTGCCTACATCCGCACTCTGACTAAACATGGCCTCTGCAACTGCGGGTCTGTGTCTGAGAACACAACTGCTTCACTGACACGTCCACCACACTCCCATAACACGCCCATCAGACAACCCTTTTTTTGCGTTCCCTTTAGACCACCTCCCATTCACCACCCAGGAATGCCCATGGTTTTGCCTTCCCAGTTCTGCTACCAGTGATCCTGTATGCAGCAGGGTATTTGTGCATACATTCGGAGTAATACATGCGCCGTAGGGGTATTTAAATATTTTGCACATGCACAGTAGCAAATAATCACTGAACTGCACAAACATGGGCATTGCGTGCAGTTAGCGCACACCTCTGAATGAGGCTCAATGTGTGTAGGTGCCCATAATACAAATGTGTAAAAAAAAAAAAGGTTCATGATATAATTACTAGAAGACAGAGGTTTTACGCTCTTCTTCCTGAATGTTCTGCCCTAAGATAGGGAACCTTTGTTTTGAGATTATATATGTATTTGTTTATGTTTCCAAAAATGATGTGCCTCCATCTACAAAGTGGTTCATTAGAACCACTTCCAAGCTTACAAGTGTGATTTATTATTTAGCTTTGCTATAACTTTGAGTGATGTACAAGGAAGGCACATGTTTCGGCTCCTCCTTTGTGTGTTGCTGGTCTAGGCGGCCTTGGCAGAGGTCTGTTTTGGGGAGCGAAACGTTGGTAATATAATAATATAATGCTACTCCATTCTCTTCTAGGGGCTGTGTCCATGTCCGCGTCCGTTGCTGCTATAGCATCTGTGACTGTATGCTAATGCTGCTACAAAGCCTTCTCTGGTGTACAGACATGCATCTGAATGTGCAAGGACTGAGACGCCCACTTCATAGTCAAATATCACGTAGTGCGTCTTTAGACGACAACATCTGTTGCACCATCGAAACTTGCACTAGCACAGTGCAAGTGCTGATTCTCCATCTGAGTATGGCCTCCTATATGGGTCAGCGACATGGCCACAACACTTCCATAACACTCCTATAAGACTGACCATCTCCATGCATCTTGAATAGCCACTCACTGCCACCTCACAGTCAGCTCCCAGGAACACCTAATACATTTCTAATACATTTCAGAGACCTTCCATCTATATCTGTACTGCGACTCTGGGCCTGATTCAGAGATGGACGGAATTGCGACATGCCCCCGTTCCCGGGAATGGTGACCAGCCACGCCCCCTAATGCTGCAGCATGTCAATCATGCTGCTGCTAAGGGGGGTCTGCGTACAAGATCACAGGACTCATTCTGCACATGTGCAGACCGTAGACCATCAGAGCTGTATGTAAAACATCGGTTAGCGTGCATCTCTAAGTCAGGTCCTCTGTGTGCAGACAATTAGGAAGCATGTGCAGTGCGAAAAACATTGCTCATCAGCCATTGGCAGTGCAAGTATTTTAAGGTGATCGAGTGATCTGCAGATATATCTGCTGATGATGGTCGTTCATTGACACTGAATGGCCATCATCTGTGTCTGGCTGCGGGTCCCGTGGCCTGGGGCATGTCCCGGCGGGTGGGGGGCATGTCCCGCCCCCTCCTTGCGGCTGCCGCTGTGTGTGTACGGGCGGTCTGCAGACCGCCTGTACACACTTGCCGATGGACAGATATGTCTGCAGACATCGGCACAGCCAATGCGATATGTCGGTGAACGACGACGTTCACCGACATATCGCGGACACACAGCTTTAGAGTCAGGCCCCTAATGAGGTGATCAGAATATCAGTCGGTGTTTTGAAGTGGTAAGTGCTAATAATATGATGCTGCTCCATTATTTTCTAATGAGGTAATTAAAAAATCAATCTGGGTTTTGAAGTGGTGAGGGATCGTTTATTTGTTCCCTTTATTATGTGTTATCTGTCTTACACACTTGTTAGGCACCCTGCAAGGTGTCAAACATAATGTGAGTGCAGAATCTATATATCTATCTAAATATATATCTATTTAGACCACACAGCTGATCACGGGGCTCGGCTCTCAGCTCTGGAATAAACGCCATCTCCAGGTGGTGTTATTATCACAGGGCTTCCCCTGGTATTTTTTCACAATAAATTTGTAGTAACTTTGGCTAGATCACATTTCCCATTACAATTATGGGAAATGTGATCTGCTTACTAAAAATATGTGATAATTAGGGCTTGGAGTAGAATTTTACTAATTCTACTCCAATTACCCTTTAGTAAATTTATGTGAAACTAAAATGTTGTAAAAATAATGTTAATAAATAGGCCCCTTTGTGTTATAGTTTCACCATTCACATACTGTATGTTATAACAAACCAGGTTAAATATTATTTAACTGAGTGGGTGTTTAGTTTTGGAATGTCACCAACATTTAACAGATATGCTTCCAATTATCATACAGGCCAAGCAACTGGGAGTGTTATTAGTATAAAATAAATATGTGAGGTATAGAAACTATTATTTTTATTTTTTTTGCCTTTCACTTGTTACTAGATTTACTATTCGGTACTTTAGCCCTATCGGATGCATGAACTCTCCACAAATGTCTTTGCTTGCCAAATATATAAAGACATTAAAATAAAGGTGGGGTTAAACTAAATCAAAATACTTGAAGCCAAGAACCAGTAGAGTACCAATGTTATGTTTGTGCTATGATTTTTTTTACTATGTCACCATATTATTCTCATCACGTGTGTTGAGAGGCTATTCCTTATACATAACATTCTTTATTTAAACATTACCTACTTATGTTATTTGCCAGTCACCTCCCAACAACTTAAATTATGTTGTCTTCTTCTAGAAACCCTCAGCTGTAAGTATGCTACCTCATATGACTCTCTATACTGTTCCCTCTCTGTGCCTTCTTTCTAATTAATGTACAGTATTGTATACAGTAAGTTTTCAAATTATATCCTGATACATTTGTGCTACAGTCCTAACAGTTTGATAGAAATTAAGGTGCAACAGTGGTGTCAATGTTTACCAGGCCAAAGGGTGTGGGAGCCCATGTGCCATTCCTATATCTAACCTGACCTTGGAGAGAAGAAATAAGATTCAACTGGATAAGGAGAAGAGTTAAGAGATAATTAAGGAGAGGTACAGCATTAAAGGAAAAACAAGAGGATAATAAAATGTTAGACAAGAGTCAAGAAACATGTAATACAAAGGGCAGCTTATGAAGAGCTCTCAATCAGATGGGAGCAGGGCCGGCTCTAGGGTTGTTGAACTAGTGCAGTCGAACAGGGGTGCCAACCATAGAGGAAGCACCCCTCCCCAACATCCCGATTTCAGTACTGTCCCGCTGTTCCACCCGTGGGACGAAGTGGCCGTCGAGTGGTGAAATCGGGATGTTGGAGACCCCCACCACCGCAGCTGTGCGGCGGTGCCGGACCGCCGGAGTGTAAATTGATGCAGCACGCATGTGCGCGGCATCCATTCACTGATGTGAGAAGGCTAGGGGAAGCCCAGCCAGTGACGGAGGGCTGGGCTTTACACCCAGCCTGACGTTATTTGGAGGCGTGCCATGTGGGCACGCCTCCAAATAACATCACTTAGGGGTGCGCGATTACAGGGCTCATCGTTCCGGGCTGGCACAGGGTGCTCAGACCCCTAGAGCTAGCCCTTGATGAGAGTTAGGCAACTTTTGCTTGAAAAGGTCCTTGAGTCAAGTAGGTGCGAATTTGTGCTTTGTTTGAGTAAGGATTTTTCATGTTGCCCAAAATAAAGTTGTATAATTAAAACAAGAACCATAATAATACCTGAGTTCTTTATTCCAGAGGTTACATGCTCTCTTTCTCTATCATCTTTGAGTACAGCTTTGAGTACAGCTGTCTCATGCCCCTTGGTCACATTTTTATCCATTCCACTATCTTTCACTCAAATCTTAGCACTTGCAGTTCCTGGATTATTTTTGTGTGTTACAGTATGACATATCTTAATAAACACTTTAGTTAATCCTAGTTACAAAATGATACCTGTCCAACATAGACAGTGCAGTCAAATACAATTCAGAAACTATCCTCTGTAACTTTGCCAGTGTTCAGTGTCCTTACACAACTTAAACAAAATGTTTGTATCGTTAATCTCAGAACAACACTGATTCATTTCTATCCCTATTGAGCCTCCAATCATAGCCTAACTGAGCCTGCCATTTTTATTTCTTTATTTTTTATGAGCCTGCAATCATTGAGTACAAGCAGCTGAAACCAAAATCGCATTTTCTAAAATGTTGTCCTTAAACAAATATACATATTTATTTCAGTTTTAGTGCCAGAACTAGCCCAGGGCTCAGGGTCTTATACAGGCCTGACCAACCTGTGGTTTTCCAGCTGTTGTGAAACTATCCAACATGCTTTACCAGTTGATCTGTGAAATTTGAAGTTTCACAACAGCTGGAAAACCACAGGATGGCATGACCTATCCTAGGGGACTACACCATTGCTCCCTTGTGGCACCAAAAATTAGCTTCTAGGCACTGTGCAGTATAGAAAGCTGCCAGGAGCATCCTTAGGACACTCTGGTCAATGGTGCAGAGCAGCCTAAAGGGTCCGGGCTCTCTGCTCCTTCTTGGTGCTTGCGTCCCCTCCCTGTCTACATGATGTCATATGTTTAGGAGGTAGACCAGCACAGGATGGCATATCGACCTACTACGGCCCTGTTCAATATGCTATAAGAAGCAAACCCTAACTGTCTTTAAAAATGTTAAATACATTGGTACACTGTGAAATGTGGTGTAGTCACAAAAGTATAAAATGCTTCAAGTCATGAGAGGAATTTCATTGATACAAATTATTCCTCATGGGCACAGCTGCATTTCAGCCTGGAACCAAGAGGTTCTGCTAGCTTATCTATTGTCCATGGCTTAAAAAAACATATGGTGGATCACTCACATTTCCTAGAAGGACCCCTACGTGCACAACTTGCCATCCTGGTGGTACCTCCATGACAGCTGAATGTACTTTCCAACTTAATGATGCCGACATAGCTGCCATGGTGGGGCAATGTGACTAGCAACATCTTTGACCTTGGTACACTCTATTCTTCACCCTGTTTCCTTGTGTATAGGTTTGTGGACTCTGAGTAGCTCACACCAACCTTTTCAGGAGTTAAAATAAAAAGAGCAACCCCAAGAATATTCCTGCCTGCCCTGCTGCATCCTGTCCTGTTCTGGTATGTTGCAGTGTCTCCAGCTCTCCAGTTGTACACCTTCAGGAGATAGCCCTCTGCCATTCTCTCTCCAGTATGCCATGTACTCATATATGAATTCTCAGCACAGGGATCATCTAAACCAGAAATTGCCATGGAGGAAGGTGGCATTGCTCAAGTTGTGCAGATTCTGCAGTCTATGCCAACCAAACAAGACTTACTACTACTTACTAACTACTACTGCAGGGCAGACTTCAGGATATGGTCCACATGGTAATAGCTTCCATCCAAACTTATGTAGTGCATTTGGGTGCCAGGCTGTCCTTTCTGGAAGAGTTTACACATACTTAAGTCACCTCCCAAAATGCTCTCTGAGAAGCTATGTTACATCAGGCATAAGAATGGAACATCTCCAGAGCAGGTTAAATGACCTTGATAATTGAGGACAGAGATATAAGTATCAGAGGTATTTCCGAGGACATTCCGCCACAGGGTCTCATAGACTTCCTCACCAGAATTTTCAACAAAATTTTAGACCAAGATCCTAGTTCTTCTATAATGTTTGACAGAGCGCATCAGGCCCTCCGAATAAGAGGTGCTCCAATGGGCTGACTAAGGGATGCAATTTGTCATCTGCATTAGTACACTCAGAAAGAGAACATTCTTTCTAAGGTCTGATGTTTGGAAAGCATTGATATTGACTGGCAGAGAATTCACATCTTACAGAATCTGTCATGGGCCATTCTACGAAATTGCAGAGCTGGAGTTACATAAGTCAGGCATCAAGAACAGATGGGAAGTTACGTTCCATCTACAGTTCTCTCATAATGGCAAAACATCCACTCTGAAGTAACCCAGTGATCTCCCCACCTTTTGTTCTGACCTGGGCATCTTGCAAGACTCTTTAACAGATTTCCAGCACTATATACTGCTGCACCTTTGTATAATGCCCACATGAACCCTCGGGTTCATATATGTATCTGTAAATCTGGCTCTGATACTAGCCAGTGCCTCCCCAACTATTTACCTCACTGCATGTCACTGCTTCACAGAACTTTGGATATTTATCTCCCTCAAATCATGGTTGCCTTGTGAGTATGGTATGCTGTTGGGAACCATGCTGCAGTTTACTATGAGCCTCTTGACTCATTTTTTATGTTTCTTTCTGTTTTTGCCCATAAGGACGTTAACTTTTTTGACCATGTACCATGCTTACCTATTTGGGTAATACATTCATCTTGGTTTCTGGTCTATTTCACCTGTTAATTTATTACAGGATCTTGGGATCCTGAGCATACCCCTAAGTTTTTAGCTTTTTACACTTTTCTAGTTGCTAAAAGGTTGTCGATGCCCCCAACCTCTGGTGACATCTTAACAGCCCATATTGATCCTTTGTCTTTGTTGTGCTCCTCATTTATACAAATACCTATTTCTTCAATGCATTACATATGCTTATTGTTTGATATGTCCTCAACCTCTTCTCTTGCCCTCTTGTTGTATTCTCTTTCCCTAGCACTTGCCTAGTACTATTTCCTGGTTTTATGGCAGCTAGTGTAGGAGCAACAACTATTAAGATAGTCTCCATTAAGGCCAAGAGGGGAATCCACCCCCAGAGCTTTTCAATAAAATTGCCTTTTCCCTGCATGGGATTAGATGTTGCTATTTTTATTCTCCAGACACCTTTCATCAAGCTATAGAACAATTTAATTTAGTGGGTAGCAGGATGCTTCTGGTCAAATGTAAACTGTATGGCCAAATGTACATTTTGTTATTCTTTATGTTCCCAGTCAGAACCAGTCAGCTTTCCTGACCAGGGTGTTGGATCAGGTGGACTCCTTGGCCAAAAGATTCCTCATAGTTGGGGGATTTGAATTTCAGCTGGAGTTGGACATCTCAAGGATCTCTGCCAGATGCTCTTCGAAATTGCACTGTCAGGTAAGGTGTACCTTGCACGAACAGCAGCGGGTCAACAGGTGGAGGCTCCAGAATCTGAGTGAGCGACTACACATTCTCTTCCCATCCCCATGACATCTGTTCTAGGTTAGACTACTTCTTCTTGCCCCACAGAATTTTACATCTGATTCAACATTTTAAGGTAAATTACACTAAATCAGTGGCTGTTAATCTGACCGCCTCTACCCATATTGTTGACGTGCTAAAGCAGTCTATTGCATTCGCCTGGTGCCCAACTAGGGATTGTTTTATATAGTTACTTGTCCAAACATTTTGCAGACAATTTCTGCCCATTGATCCATAAACCAGGCAGCTTAGTGATTGGCATCATTTCTTATCCCTGGTTAACATTTTCCCAAGAGTTCTTCATTTACTACAAATGCTCCCCATTCATGTCTCTAAACAGTGGTTTACTAACTTGTACAGACTGGTGAGAGATTTTGTGTGTGGGGGAGGGATGCAGATCCAATTTCAATCATGCAAGAATAAACTCTATTCATGTTAAAACAGTTAGCGCTCATTCACAGGTGTTGACACAATAGTTGTAAATTAATATGCCATAAATCAATACTAATGCTCAATTCGTGTACATGGTCCTGCCTAAAGCCAACATATAATTCAATACCAACTTTTGCAGTTTTAAAATTTCATATGTAAATGGTGTTATCATGGTGTTGTCAGAGAATATATAAAAAAGTAAAACAATATCATATGATTATTACTCTCATTACAAGAACACAATAAAGGGGAATATGGGGAAGAAAAAAACAGAAAAATCCAATACCATTGCTGCCCATTTCAAGCATGCCATCCTGTTTAGGCACAAACATTTAGGGGGCTTCTAACTTCCCCACATAGTATGATGCTTTTATGTTGAGTCTTGGATTGGACTCGGTCGGGGGCAGGCAAGCAGTGGATCAATGTGGAAAATCACTCCTTTCCCACACCTAGATCGATTCCCTTAGTTATCCAAGGTATCTATAATTTTTTCATCCCACTATTGGTCGCACGTTAGCCTGCAGAATTGGGTTTCCTCTGTAATCTCGGCTCTGACCCTATTGTTTGACAACCCCGATTTTCCTCCAAGTATCTCAAATACTGCCTTTTGAGTATGGTTACAGAAGGGGTTGACCAGCTGGTGGTTGCTGTGGGTGTGTATTCTATTGGTGATTTACAGGCTAAGTGGTCTTTGCCGACTCTGTTTGGCGTTATCTGTAGATTAGCATTTGGTTCAGAGCAGGGATTAATGGTTGGCCTGTGGCAGAGCCTGACCCCATTTGAGACCATGTGTCTGGCTCCTTTATGCCCAATGCATTTTATGACCAGAGGGTACAAACTGCTGAGAAAACATATATTTATTATGCTTCCCAATTCCACTAGTGAGTGGGAACAAGACCAATTAGACCTGAAAGATTAGCAGAACATTTTTAGAACTACTTTCTCTTCTTCTGTTAGTTATTCTATAATAGAAACTCAATTCAAGGTCCTCTCTTGTTGCCCCCTCTCATACCATGGTGTTCCAAACAGTTGTTGGAGATCTAATAAGTGGGCTCTCCACTCCACATCTGGTGGGATTATCTAGTTCTATGATTACGGGCAGAGACACTCCTACTGATCCCTCTTTCTGGCTTTTGAATATGCACTCCAGACCTACAACCAGTTATAGGAAATCCCTACTGAAACACCTCAATAAGACAGCTAAAGCAGTTGGAGGTCCATTTCCCCACCCACACATAAAAAATGCTTTAATAGATAAAATCTATATATGGATATGGATGACCTCCTTCTAAAGGTTGAAAATAATATGGAGTTATGAGCTGTTTGGTCCCCATGGCTAGAATTTAAGACCTATTTGAATAATTCAACTGGGAGCATAAGAGTAAGGACCATGACCCATTCCAACTTCCTTGGTGCCTTGTTGCTTTTCCCTAGCTCCACTACTAGCATGTGCCAACTTGTTTCCTATGTAACTTGTTATTTTAATGTATTGTGGGTAACAGACCTTCCCACCACCTTTTTTCCCTCCCCCCATCTTGTGTAATGGCTCGTGCTTATGGTTTTGATATTTTTTTTTTCATTTTTCTTATAAGACGTCTTTGGTATGATCATGATGTATGTTTTTTGATGATTTTCACGATTCTTGTTTCACATGCCTATTATACGTTTATATATCTTTATTACCAGACATCTTGTTTTGGTCAAGTTTCTGTGTGAAATTCAATAAAAATATGTTGCAAACAAATAAATTATTCCGCATGGAAACTCTGTTTTTTGTTTTTCCCCACATTATTAATTTCATCTCATTAATGTCTTCATGAACTCCTATTATTCGCATATGAGTGCAAGTCATGATTATATGTGATTTGTGTGTCATTTTTAACCAATTTCTATGCAAATTTAAATCAATGATGGAAAAATTGTAACACGGGCACTGCATAGTGCGTATACAAATGAACGTTCATAATTATTTAGCTTCTACTATGACTGTTTCCTGGTTAATTTTTTAGAACACATGTAATTCCTTATCATCACCGCCCTTATAATTGCCCACCTTGAATACTGTAACCTACTCCTCTATAGCCCTGATCCCCTCTATCCACTCCCTCTTCAGGATATCTTCCATCTACTGGGATGCCATACCACACTCAATCTGGCTTTCGCCTTGCCTCTCCATCTTTAAAAGTGTCCCCACCTTTTCACTCTAGCCTGCCACATTTTGTTCTTTTCTTCCTCTTTGCTCATTTCCTATTTAGAATGTAATCTCTTGTGAGCATGGCACTCTCCACTTCTGTTTTCTCCACATAAATATGTAATTTGCGAGTTGTAATTATGTATATATGATAATCCACAAACTTGTCTATTACTCTCTGGTCACATTGCACGTATGTAATCTTGTATGTACAGTGCCATGGAACCCTTATAGTGCCATATAAATAAAAGATAATAATATAGGGATTGCGGAAAACACAATTTGCTTTTTCCCGCAAAGTACTTTGTTTCTCCACTAAGCATGCACATCCTTTTCGAGATCTACTTTGCACTGACACCCCTTGCACTTAGGAAGGTGGAAAGTGGATTGGAGGGGGTTTGTAAACATGGCTAAAGAACAGTAGCGGCATGTTCGGACATGCATATGCTTATGTTGGAGGTGGATCTCTTGAGGGTGAATGAGCCCTAATACAAAATGCGAACTGATGATAATGATGATGATGATGATTGGTGTCTGCTTCTGGTAGGCTGAATGCAGCTGAATCGCTCTCACATATAATAACATGACTTTACTGTGGCTGTTGAAACCTATTTGCATTATTATTTATATTTGCAATCAGTCCATATCACTGAAGCATAGTCCCATTTGAGCTTTTGAAGGGGAAGGCGATGGATGTTTGTATTAATTTGAACTTAATCAATACTTTCATTTTGTTTTTCTGTCTTGTTCTAATTTCCTATTACATGCTGTAATTTTAGCATAGACCTACCACTGTGAAATCAGATCTCCAGCATTAAACCTAGCATGTAGTACTTCCTGCTAGACTCGCTAAGCCGCACGCTTCTTACAATACACCCTCCTCTGCTATGTGAGCACATGTGATTTTTTGGTGGGAGCAATTTACATCTGGCATTTAAAAACAAATTCCATCCTAATCTGAAAGAGTCACAAAGTGAGCACATGCTCTAAGTGCTTTGCTATACAGGGCCTATTGGCAGGAGTACTGCGCATGCACAGGACCTGTACTGGCTTGTGCAGAGCAGGTCATGCATCATCGCATGCAGTGCCCCCTAAGCCACAGCCTTACTGACAGGCTGAGGCCGTTTGGGAGAGGGGGTGGCAGCCAAGGATACCATTTAACAAAAAGGGGGCGTGTCATCCCAATTTTGTAGCCGTGCAGCAGCCAGGGTCAGCATCTTCTACATAGATTTCCTGGTTTTGTCAGAGGAGTTCCGGCACCTAGTCTGAGTAAATTTAGGCTTACTCAGATGGGCGATGGCTGTGACCATTAAGATCGATGATCACTATGATTATCCAAAGCTGTGTCTTTGGACGCAGCACTCGTATGTGCATTGCCGACAGGAGGCGTCTTTTTTCTATAGACGCTTCCTGCTGCATTACCATGTTTTCACATTGCTGCTGCGGCCAAAACTGCAGCAACGATACTATTAGCATACAACTCTGAATCACCCCCACAGTACATTCTGTATATCATCATTATTTTTCATCAAACAGCACCTGTGAAAGCTTCCACCCAAGTTTATAGATATGTACAGGAGACTATCTGTGCACCCAATGCGGTTTGCATACCCTGCTCTGACTAATGTAACACAAACTTATTTTTATCAGATTATTTAATATGCTGTTACAAAGGCAAAAAGGAAAAATTAAACATGCATCAACTGCTAGTGGTTAGTGCAGTAGGCTGGGGAATTCAGCTGTTTTCAATTGATGCTGAATAACCAGGGTTGCCAACCCATGTAAAGTATTTTTTAAATATTTTTTACAGCCAATTTTATGAGGACATAATTTATTGAAATATTACTTAATAATTTAACTTATGACTGAATTTCAAAATATATAATAAAATGAATACGATATTTGCACCTAGAGGGCTGTGAATGGCATTTAGAATTAACATTCATAGTTTTGCACAGTCTGAGAACTACTGATTTGAAGCATGCTGTTAGGAGTTCAGTAAGCACAGCATAGCCCCATGTTGTTACTTGAAATTAATGAAAATCTGACTTAATTTTTATTCACTGACAATTTACAACTATTGGCAACTGTGAGAATGATGTATACCAGCTCAACTATTATCTTTTGTGCACAAATATGTTGATAAAATAAGTCATATTTCTTATACATTAACATTTCTAATATCTTTGTGGCATAATGTGTAAGGGGGGGATTTCTACTGTGTGGCATAATGTGTAAGAGGGGGATTTCTACTGTGTGGCATAATGTGTAAGAGGGGAATTCTACTGTCTGGCATATAATGTGTAAGAGGGGAATTCTACTGTGTGGCATAATGTGTAAGGGGGGGATTTCTACTGTCTGGCATATAATGTGTAAGAGGGGAATTCTACTGTGTGGCATAATGTGTAAGAGGGGAATTCTACTGTGTGGCATAATGTGTAAGGGTGGATTTCTACTGTGTGGCATAATGTGTAAGAGGGGATTTTTACTGTGTGGCATAATGTGTAAGGGGGGGTTTTCTACTGTGTGGCACAATGTGTAAGGGGGGGGTTTCTACTGTGTGGCATAATGTGTAAGAGGAGAATTCTACTGTCTGGCATATAATGTGTAAGGGGAGAGGATTTTTACTTTGTGGCATGTGTATGAAACATTACTACTGTGGTCATAATGTGTAAGGTTAATTACTACTGTGTGAACATAATGTGTAAGGGCCATTACTACTCTGTAATGTTTAAGGGTGACTACTATTGTGTAGGTTAACATGTATAAGGGACACTACTGTGTAGTGTAATGTGAATAATTGTGACCCCCAACCACATGTACAGTATATTAACTTATCACCTAGTATAGGCCTGGCCAACCTATGGCTCTCAAGCTGTTGTGAAATCTCAAATCCCAGCATGCTTTGCTAGCTGATCAGTGGGAGGGTATACTTGGACTTGTAGTCTTGCCTGACCTAGTTTATAGTATAGTATACTGTATTTAATACTGGGGGTTGTGTATCTCAACTGCTTTCCTTGGTGTTTAGACTTAAGGTGAACTGACATACATGTTTCTTGTGATATTGTGTGGAACATAATGTTTTAGTTTGTTACATGAGGTTTATCTAAAGGCCAAGGGGATTTTGGAAAATGGGATAGTCCATTATATAAACAAATTGTGCAAAAATATCCTAACAGCAAACTTGTTTTCCTTCTTTAAAGAACAAAAGACTTATTCATAGTTGAGGTCATCAAAAAGTAAGAACACTATGAAAGATATCCTACTTATTTTCTTTCCAAACAAAGCAGTTCCCATGTTGCTCATCACAAGACAATATTACTACTGAGAACCAAAATATCATGCACAGTAGAGTTTATTCTACATACCCCAGAATACATATTCAGTGCATGTAGGAAAATCTAATTTTTGTTACAATGACTGACATATTTTGCCATTACTATTAATAAAAATTAAGTTAATAAATATACTTTAACATTTTACCCAAATAATTTTATGTTCAAAGATCAACCAGGTTCTCTTTTGTGATAATTTCTAAACAATTTTTCAATACCAATACTTTTGCTAAAGATATTCCTGCCGTTGTGCAAAAACGCATGTTTATTGTAACAAAAAGCACAAAGAGGGAATTTTGTGGGCATACATTATTTATTTTTTTAAATATTATTATTACTACTACTACTACTACTACTACTACTACTTTTACTTCTACTACCACTAGCTCTTCTATTGCAAAAGTAAATATAGCAAAAATATATTATACTGTAGTATAAGTATTTGTACTTACAGTAACTGATAATCATTTTTTGTCTTTTAGAACTAATTTGTATATGTTGTAATATATTTCATATGGCATGTGGCTTAAAAGGTTTGTCAGAAGCCTTAATTACCCACATTCCCAAGAAAGAGAATAAGTACATTTTATCAGCTATTTATTTAGTGCCATCATGTTAGGCAGTGCTGTAAAAAAAAAAAACATTTAGTCATTCACACCCATCCTTGCTCCCCCGGAGCTTACAATCTAAATTATTTTCCACACATTGACAGACACACACTAGAATCTATGCTGCTAGCCGTTTATTAACGTACTGTACCAGTATGTTTTTTTTTTACTGTGGTAGAAAACTGTAGCACCCAGAGGAAAGAAACCCATGCAAACACACAGCGACATACACCACAGACAGAGCACTCTTTGGTGTTGAAATCGTGAACCCAATGTTGTAAGACAGCAAAGCACAGTAGGTATGCCAGCTGTGTTGTTTGTTTTAGGATGTCTTTAAAACAAATTATTATTTTTATAATTTAACTCTTTGTCTAGCTCTTTCATTTTGCTAAAGAGTTTATCTAATGGCAACCTGCAGTTTGATATGCAAATGGTGCATGCAGTTGTTCACAGGTCTCACCCTCCCCTACTGCAACATTATTTTGTTGTTACTTAATTTGAAATCCCCAATAACTAAATAATCTGTATGTTCACAAGGTTATCAAAAATGTATACAAACAAAATTAAGACACACCGTACAAAAGGCCTGATTCACTATTGATTGCTATAGCAATCGCAGCTGGGATTACGCACGCAGATCTGCTGCAAAAATATGCTAATGACTGCAATCGCAAAGTTATTATAGAGACGCCGAAAACCAGCATGGAGATGCCCACTACCACTTTCGCATACATCGATAATACCTTGTGATCCTACTTATACATCGGTAACATCGAGTAACATCGGCCCCTCATGCACAATTACAACAGGTCTGACCTTACTCAGAAATTACTAACCTCGTTGCACGCAGTGAGTACACAAGCTGCGTATGCCATCTCAGTGGCTAATTTATGCATGCCCATGCAAAGGCGTTCAAACGGACAGGCACACCTGCGTTTCTCCGACCACTCCCCCGTCACCACCCTAAAATGCTGACGTCCCGTCCCTCCATCTGCGATGGCTTTGTGTTTGCGTAGGTGAATGCACAGCAATCGCAATGCTAACTCGAGCACGCACACTGCGGTGCATACGTAGTACACAACAATCGTCCGTCTGCATACACTAGCGCAATAGTGATAGATGCTGAATCAGGCACCAGTGTGAATCTGATTCAGTTCAGCACCTAAGAAATGTAACATAAAAAGTCAAATGGATTTTCCATCTTGTAAGATTCAGTTGGCAAGAGCTATAGCTTTGGTTAATATGCTTAAGAAAAAAAATCTAGAATGCTTTTTCTACATAAAAAGGTCTCTTCTTCAAACCACACGACTGGGCCTGCAGTAATAAAACAAGATGTTCCACTTTTTGAGTTACAGTTTTTCCATTATAGAGCCAATGTTATATTTGTAAAACAAATGCAAGGTTTGAAAATATGTTGCCATGTTTTAAAATGGAAAATACAATAACCGATTTACATGAACAAGCAAGTGAATGGCAATTTACCGAATAAGTGCAAAGTAAAGTAAAATAATATAAATATAAAATGATATCCCTACTAATCATTGCAAGCAACGAGTTCCCAAATTAATCTCAGATGGAGTTGGCAGCTAACCTCTATATGCCTTGATTAGAATTTCCCTGTTAAACTTTAGTTTTTACTGTCATACAGATTGTGTTTCAAAAGAATGCCTTACAAAAGAAAACAATTCCTAGTGTGTAATACAAGCTTTCAACACCTCTGAAATACATTGCATAAGGCAAAAACTTTCTTTCCACTAAGACGTTCCTTGATGAAAACTGAAGAGAAATCTACAAAGGGCCTATGTGAGTGAGGTTAACAGTGTTTGGCATGACCCTACAGAGAGTATAACAGTCACTTAGTGATGAATTACTGGAATATATGAGATTTCCTAGGAGGGTTTTAATATTATCTGTTTTGCTTGGTGTAAAAAAACACAAAATACATCAGATTACAGTATTTTATACATAGAATGGAAACTAAAACCTTGATCATTATAAAGACTGTTATTTTTCCTTAGCATCTGCAAAATGGGCCTTGCTCTATATAAGGAGTAGGACAGTGTTTCCCATAATAATTCTCACTACTGGATACTTTTTAAAACAGCATGAAAGTAGGAACAGTCAGATCTGTATTTCTCATCACATAGATCAGAGCCTGATATAGATATGGGAGCAAAGATCATCTGCTTAAGTGCAGCATACCATGTCAATTTATAATGTCCTACTGTCCTATGGCATATCTCTTCTTGGTATCTGGTCACATGGTCAAACTGTTGATATGCACCATGTCAGCATTCTAAGAATGTTTTTCAGCATTCTCAGAATGTTGACAGGTTCACAATATCTACATCTGAACTGTGCCATGTGAAATGTCAACATTTTGGGGATGTCGACAGTTAGGCGCCGCCTGGAGAGTTAGGGTTGAGCTTTAGGGGGAGGTTAGGCTTAGGCGACACTAGAGGGAGGGTTAGGGATGAAGGATTTAATAATCCTCTCAGATTTACAGTGCATATTGGTAGTTGCTCAATCACCTTAGTAATACCACTCAGCTGCATGAAAGGGAGGGGTTAGTCTATACAAGAAACAACAAAAGGTATCCCCAGCACCCAGAATGATATCAGCAATAAGATTTGAAAAACTACATGGTGGTAGATAATTCAGAGATCTTTGTTGAATATATTTGCAAAAATATGTGGAAGCCTCCAGAGGCCACGTCATGGCATCTCTGATACTGGAGGTTCCTAAGTCTAAGTCAACCCCAAAAACCCAGCAAAGGCCAGCCACCCCAGGGCAGCACACCAGTGAAAGACTAATAAGTGTTAATAATAATATTAATAAATCAAAAGCTATGTGTTAGGGGGCGATACACAGGTGAAGGGTGTACTTAAAATGCTAAATAAAGTAGTATTAGAAGAATATAAGTAATAATAAAGTCTTAAATAGAGTATTATAGTGTGTCACCCCAAAGCAGTCCAGCCATACCAACCCAGGGAGCACCGCACCACAAACTCATCCCCAAAATGAACATACAATCTGGGGCATATAATTGCCCAATATAAGGCCACATAATAATGGCACATACACAAACATATCTAAAAATGAGAGCCAGCTTACCTTGGAGTCACCCCTAGGTCCTCCTAATGGCACTACAGGAACCGTGTGATTGCCGAGACCAGGAAGAAAATGCTGGAGCAGCTGCAGCCGCCGACAAAAGGTAGAACACCACTAGAAACCAGGGACAGTTTGTCGACAGTTCATCATGTTGGCATATCATCCATGTAGACATGAAGATGTCTACATTGTCACTATCGACATGCTGCATGTCAACAGTTTGACCATATCAACATTCTCATGTCGACATGATAACTGTCGACAAATCATACCACATCCCTCTTCTTAAATTTACCATGTATTTAACAACAACAGAAACATGTTTCACTCATCTTGAATGTAGTACTAAAACATTACTTGTTTTATCATCAATTTAGTACATGTTTTATAATCTTTCCTCCTGCATTATGTTGTTCCTCCTGCTCTGAGGTGGTTTGTACATGTTTGGTAATGCCTAGCAAATATTTGACATGATAATTATGGAATTTAACACTTTAAGGTTCTTTAATTAACATATAAAAATAATCCAATACAACACATTTGACTTTTTGTGATGTCCACGGACTAGAATTGCAGTTTTGCCCTTACTGTACTTGACTTACGTTATAACAATTCTCCCCTTCTCCATTGCGTCTCTCCAGTCACATGTGTCAGATGCTTATAAGTATGCATACCCAATTATGTGTATAGACCATTTTCTGGGCATGTGCAGAACTATTTGGGGTATTTTATGCTGTAAAAGCTAGCGTAAATGCAAGTCAGCACCAGACTCTAAGTGTACTTCATTATAATAATGTTTAATGTAGCTTAATATAAGAGTTTAGGTGGGTGCTGTTAAATGGTAACTCCTCTAAACAATGCATTTCACTAATAATTTGATAAGTAGGTTGATAATAACTGACCTTCCATGGCTGTATCTGCAACCATGGAAACAAACTGTGAACTACACTGTTTATTTACATATTTACAGTTAATGGTAAGGAACATTAGTTATTTCCAACCAATCAATGAATTCACAGGAACATTGGTGTTAACAATAGGGAATTTCACAGGGAGGTCCTTTTTCAAGGATCAGAAGTTGCAAAGGCTACAGGTGTATTGCATAATTTCCCTGCAAGGCAACAATGCTCTTCTGCACATAAAGTGCTTCTATAAAGCTGGGCATCCACTCTACAATTGTCTGTCAGATATCTGTCCAATCTGGCTGCTTGGAATGAAAACCTGGTAATGTATGGGAGCAAATGACAGTCGATCATATGGTTTTAAATACTGAAATAAGGACAAAAAAAACTGTTAAAATTGGTTACATATGTGTGTTTTAACCAATTTGTCTGAACAACCATTTTTGGCTATTTTTCAGTGTTTGTGAGCAAATGGACGATTGTCATTTGTTTTAGGATTATTTTATGGATTGAGTTTATGATGATAATGTGTGATTTGAATTTCAATTTATATCTTTTGGGACTTTATTAAGATCTAATTATTGAGTGCACTTCCGGGTTAAGACACACTTAAATAGTGGTGCCTTACCCAGTGAGTCCATGCAACCTTGAGGAAGAGTCATTACTACTCGAAACGCGTTGGTGGAGCTTGATGGACTTACGTGCACTTACCCAATAACCGGCATTGTTGTTCAGCCCAACAGTGTCTTGCTTTGGAGGGAGAGGAAAGGGGATTCCGGAGCCTTCCATTTTCATACTCACTTCAAAAGCACCTAATCTAGTGCTGAACATGGTACGGTTTCACTTCTGCTATTTAAGGATACTGTATTCATTTTTATTTAGGCCAACATCTTAGGCCTTTAATGTATGATCTTTATTAAATTTATTGTGAACCTATTGCACTATTTGTATCTTTTTCTTTCTTTTTGGGTCAAATCGATGAATGGCTGGAATGCTTTTAATTGTCTGAACAAATAATCGATTGACATCATTGAACTGTGTATCGCCATCTTTTGAAGAGATTGACAGGACTATAATACTATAAGAAAGTTTCATTAAGAGATTGACAGGATTCTAATACTAGAAGAAACTAGAAGAAATAGTGCCGCAAGTGTTATTTACATCTCATATTTCCTTATTTTAGCATCATAGTGAAATAATCGGTAACATCGAGTAACATCGGACCCATATGCACAGTTAACGCAGGTCAGTCCTCACTCAGGAATTGCTAACTTCAGCGCATGCTATGAGGCCTATAGGCTGCGTATGGTATCGCAGTGGATAATTTATGCACGCCCATGCAATGGTGTTTAAACGCACTGACACGTCTGCATTCGCCCGACCACCCCCCCATCACCACCCACAAACAGCACTTCCTGTCAATCACTCTGTGATGGGTCTGCATAGCCACTGCGATCGCAGTCCCAATCGCAGTGACCGGTTCGGGTATGTGCACTGTGATGCATACGCATGTGCAGTACGTAGTAATTGGCAGATTGCATGCATATTAGCAACTGCGATCCTTGCTGATTCAGGCCCAGAGCAGAGGCGGATCTAGACTTTCCATTTAGTGGGGGCAGATTTTATATAAACAACAGGCTTAATCCACAGCACTCAACCATCTGGGGTGCCCTTGGCATGTGACCACCAGGGGAGTAGCGAGGGTGGTTCCAGTGGAGCATGAGCACCGGGTGCCAAAATTTACAGAGGGCGCCATTCAGGTTTACTGAATTCATGGAGCGCTGCACCGTATGATGGCTGCCTGTTAGTTTTATCTAGGTTTGTTTGCTCTATATCCTAAATAAGATACAGATCTTAGATCCATTTCTACATTTCATGCTGCCTCAAGCTGCCCAGATTGCCTCCCCTCCGGCTCTCCCTCATCTGTGATCATCTTCTGTCACCTCACCTTTCCTGTCACAGTGATTACATTCACTTCTCACCTCTTTAATTCCCTCATCTCTACTCTGTGATCGGCTATTTGCCCCTGTCCACTCCTTTCTTATTGGCCTCTGTCACCTTCCCTCTCTCCTCTCCTTTTCTTATTGGCTTCTGTCACCACCCCTCTCCTCTCCTTTTCTTATTGGCAGGTATGAGTTAAAAAAAAAGTCACTACTTTGCTATTTAAAGTAATGGAGGTGTTCCCAGGCATGACCACAAGGTGTTATTTTAAAAATACTGTATTAGAAGACCTGAAATAATGGTGGTAGACAGAACATGATTAGTAGTACTCACATTAATATAGGTGCAATGTATATTTGCAAAGTAGGAGCATAGCTGAGAATGGAGCTTCCCATAGGTGTCCCCACTCCAGTGATAGCTGCTTGGGGCAGTAATTGCAGTAATAAGCTGTGCACCCTGTGGAATCTCACTGTTACACATGTACTCTGTTAATTTAAGTTACATGATCAGAATATATAATACAATCCAGTGGCGTAAGTTCATCCCAGGTGCCCAGAGGCAAGTTATAATTTGGTGCCCCCCACCCCCCGTCACAGCCGCTGACACTGTAATGTAGCAATTCGCATGCATCAAGGCTATAGATAGATGAAGGCAGCAGCTGATGGTCTGACATGGAGCTCTTCACTAGTGTATGGTGGTTTCTCAGGTGCCGGTAAGGGGTGCCATGTATTGGGTGGCCATGACGGTACACTCTGGGTACCTAGTTACAGCCCTAAGTGGGGTGAATATGTTGTGGACTATGGAGGAGGCGCCCCTTCAGAGCTGGAGCCCGGCGGCAGGCGCCTCCATTGTCTCCCATAGTTCTGCTCCTGATACAATATCCTCTATTGTGTAAAAAAAATTATTCAAATGAGATAAAAGTCAGATCCTAGGTGCTACTGTATACATAAATAAAGCAGTGCCAAAGGATCTACCCCTTAATGTCAGATAGTGCATCACCAAAGCATTCTATACTCCTGATGGGACCTCAACGCCCAGCGTGATACTGCCACTGTTTGCTGTTTTTCTCTTCACTTCAGTATTCCCCTGCAGGCTGGCAATACCCCACTAGCACAGTTCAGTATAGGGAGGGGGCGCTATGACTTGCACTTTCTCCGGGCGCCATGGTTCCACGCTACTCCTCTGGTGACCACACCATCTACATAAAAAATATCATACAAACTTGGCACTCACTTGGTTTTCAAACTGCAACTCCTTTAAATACAGGGAATGTTGGTTCCAAAATATTGCAATAATTTGTTAAGCTGGCCACCACTTCACGGTCATTCCCATCTGGCCACTCCCTACACTGATTCTCAGATAAATGATCTTGGTCTTCCACCTTTGGCTCAAGCTTGCATACATTTTAAACAAGACTATGGGTCCTGGCTTAAAGAGACAGGACCACACCCAGGGATATCAGTTAATAAGCACCTGGAAATAGTTTGTCTTACATTTGAAAAACGGGGTGCCCTAGCAAGTGTGATCACATATAGATAGATAGATAGATAGATAGATAGATAGATAGATAGATAGATACGCACACACACATATATATATATATGTGTGTGTAGGTGTAGTTGAATCAAGCGCCTGGTGTGTTGCATATAGATTAAGTAGAACAAAAGGTCTTAGAGAATAAGACTGTGTATATAACTACAATATGATAAAAGTGATAATAATAAACAATTTATTCACATAAAACAGACATAAAAATAGATCATAGGGCCAGCACACAGTAATAGCAGCAATAAAAGCTCTATTAAAATATTATAAAGTGCAGTGTGCTGTAAAAACATATACCATAAATATGTAATTCATAATAAATATCCCAGTTACAAATAGCAATTGATAAATACCGCATAAACACTGATTATATGCTTATAATTCAGACATAAAATAATTCTTTAAAATATATTAAAATAATTATTAAAACAGTCAATGCTTATCTGGATATATGATAAAAGTTCATCAGGCAAGAAAGAGGCAGCTTCCCAACGTGTTTCGTCCTTCAGGGACTTTATCAAGGGGTGTTGCTGTCATGGGGTATCTCTTACTTATACCCCCATTGATTAGGACTGATTGGTACATTATGCAAATTCATGGTGACATCACTTCTGGTTCACGATTAAGTGATTGTGATGCTCTGAGGATATTCCTGGTTCAAAAATGCTTTCATTCCAAAGATCGTGGCGGCCGAGAACGAGAGGTGATCTGTGACTGCGGAGATTGAAGATTTCCACATGAGGGCCATACGCATGCGTGAAGCCGAATGGAGGCGAATGGACACTGAGTAGAAGCAGGGTGGAGAAGGACGCTGCCAGCATCACGGAGCGAGCGTGCGCACAGCGGGACTAGCAGACGGGCGGAAGCCAGCACTGTGTATTGGTGGAAGTTACGCGGAAACCCGGAAGTGGGTCCCGCGTCCACGATCTTTGGAATGAAAGCATTTTTTAATATAGACACATTTACATGGAACTATTTGTATGGAACTAATCATTTGGAGTGGTGATCACTTCAGTATAACCAGGAATATCCTCAGAGCATCACAATCACTTATTCGTGAACCAGAAGTGATGTCACCATGAATTTGCATAATGTACCAATCAGTCCTAATCAATGGGGGTATAAGTAAGAGATACCCCATGACAGCAACACCCCTTAATAAAGTCCCTGAAGGACGAAACGCGTTGGGAAGCTGCCTTTTTCTTGCCTGATGAACTTTTATCAAATATCAAGATAAGCATATTTAATTTTTTTAATAATTCTTTTAATATATTTTAAAGAATTATTTTATGTCTGAATTATAAGCATATAATCAGTGTTTATGTGGTATTTATCAATTGCTATTTGAATCTGGGATATTTATTATGAATTACATATTTATTGTATATGTTTTTACAGCACACTGCACTTTATAATATTTTAATAGAGCTTTTATTGCTGCTATTACTGTGTGCAGGCCCTATGATCTATTTTTATGTCTGTTTTATGTGAATAAATTGTTTATTATTATCACTTTTATCACATTGTAGTTATATACACAGTCTTATTCACTAAGACCTGTTGTTCTACTTAATCTATATGCAACATACCAGGCGCTTGATTCAACTACACCTACACATGTTTTTCTGAGGACAATTAACCCATTGTCCCATATCAGTTGTTTTAGCAGACACCTATTATTTTAGGGTGTGTGGTTGCCTTTTTATAACACTTTAAAATCACCACGTAGAGGAGAGTTGTGCCAGGTTGGCGCAATTTTCATACTATCATTATTTATATATATATACATATATATATATAAATATATATATATTTGTCCGACACTCACAGTAATGAGAAAGAACTTTTAGAGGTGCCCTCACAATAAATAAAATTTAAGTATCCAAAGGTGCGGCACTCTCAATAAAAAATATGAGCAACACAGATGTGTGAATCAACGTTTCAGTACCTTTATGTACTATCTTCAAGATTATAAAAATTAGCTTATGTCTTACCTTATTTATACATAATGCACCCTGTGTGGAGTTCGCACTGACAGCGGGACCGTGCACCCGGCCGGCGTCAAACAGTCAAACAATAATGACGTCATCATGCCAAGAGTGAACGTCAGACAAGCGTGCCCATCACAATGGTTACGGAATAAACATATCAATAGACAGCAGCGACATTATAATTATCTGGCAATACAATGAAGTATCACTATAGATCAGCAGCTTACAATTTTCACATAAATATAGTAAATATACTCCACATTAAGCCCACGGGATGCGATCACATTGAAGCGATGGATCCACCTAGCTTCACATTGCATTAATAAACGATTCCTTTCACTACCTCTCACAGGTTCAGGGATGTGATCAATCATCCTATATCGTAAACACGCCAAAGTGTGATTGAATTCTGCAAAATGGCGTGCTATGGGCTGATCAGTAGTACCGCATAGCAATGCTGCTCTAATACTCGACATTTGCTTTCTGGATGTCAGGATCAGGATCATTGATGACAAGATTATTATCTCTCTGTATACTAAACCCAACAATGTCAACAATACTTTTCTAGCCTTTAGCTTCTATAAATACATCTTAAAACAAGGTCTTCAAAGGTCTCAATTTTTACATATATGATAAATTGCATCTGAATTTGAGACTACTAGAGAGTACATCACAAAGAACGGAGAGAATGTGGTTACATCAGATCACTGATCAAGAAGTACATTGCAGAGGTTATATATACTGTATGTCTAGAGAAAGCCTTTACATTCCAAAAAAATCACAATAGTACTACAACCAAAACTTTCCTGACAGTCCATTGAGTTTTACAAATGTAAAACGGGTTGTTGGGGCAGAAATAATGTAACTGCTTAAGCAAAATAAGAGCCGTTTGTAACAATTGTTTTTAATACATTCCCCTGATTAATACTCCAAGGAAACATCTCATTTTGGGCCCCCTTATAACCTGTTTGTCAAATCACAATTTAATATGATTTAGGCTATTCCCTGCTGCTCGGAGCCCACAAGGTTGCCTAATGCATGATTTGGATATGATTTGATTCTGTAGTAGAAATGGACAGAACCAGTTATTATCAGAGGGGGAGGAGCTGCTAGTTAACTGTTCTGGTTTAGATTATGGAGTCATTCAAATTAAGTGAAAGTTCCTTGCACCTGAGAGTGCAGCTGTATGCTGGACGTACAGTACCTCTGGACTTGCACATTTCTGTTCACAGCCCCTTAGGGGGCGAATTGCAGTGATGTTGCCAACGTTTCTTTGCCTTTCTAATGGCAATTTTCCCTTTTTGCATCTAATTGGATTGACCCCAATAAGTGCTCTGACTGCCTCTTATTCAGTGATATTTTGCCATTATTCACTGAATGAGAAGCAACAAAGTACTATTATTGTATGACAATGAAGGTCACTAAAAGCTCCTGAGTTTGTGCACCTTGAGGGTCTTTTCCCTTTCAGTGGCAGCACAACAAGTAGTTTGTGGAACTTAGGGTATATTGAGATAATAGAATATGTACTGGTGAAATTAGGGATGTATTATATTGTAGATGTATGAATTTTGTAGATGTATACATTACATAGCTTCAAACAACCAATTCAATCATTTTCACTAGATTATTATTTAAACATGTTAAATATAATTTACTGAGTATATGTTATATTTAATAAGTGCACCTTTTTAGACATAACAATGTTGAATGTGCTGGATAATTGCATAGTAAATATTTGCTTTGGAAACTTTGTACAGCTACTGCTTGGTCCATATGACGTTGATTGTTTTCTCTGTAAGTCACAGTCATCATATTAACAACATTATGAAACCTGCATAAAAAGTCTGTAAACTTCCACATCACACCACATTATTTTAATTCTCACTTCAGATGTATAAATGATTATTATATTTTTAAAACTTCCCATTGACAAGCATAAAATACATATTTAATTAAGTCCCTTTGTTAATATTTCAGCATTATGGGTCTAAAGGATACTTAAAAGTTTCTAAAACATTTGTCAAAGTGGCTGCATTTGTTTCAAAGGTCAAATGTATCATTTTGTTTATGCTTTTCCTTTATTGAGAGACCAATATATGTTTATGCTATAGCCAAGGTGGAGTTTTGTCTCTTGTGTTGCCTCAAGGCAAAATGGTTTTCCAGGAGCCTGAAGTTTCCTGAAATCGGGCCCTTTATAGTAATAGATCATGACTTTTGGCCAATTCTGCTAATTTATTACTTGTCTTACTTGCCCCTTCTTAGAGAGTCGCTTTTGCTTGAGCCTTGGGCATTTTTCAGAGACTATTCTAATTGTTTGCTTGACATGACCTAAACCTTTTTACTCCTTCTGGCAAACTTCATCATTTGTCTGTGGAGAAAGCACATCTAATAACCCTTGTTTCATATTACTCATAATTTTGATTCACTAATAAATTTAATTTTAGTATCTGAGTGCACATGAATTGTGTCTCACACAGCACAACATTTGTTTTAGAGATTAAAAATGTACTGTAATAGAATTTCTTGCAAATTTTTTTTTATGTCTCTTCTTTTCATTTCTTTGTCAGTTAACTTAGATTTCAATGTACAATATATAGTAACTTGGTACACGTTACCCTACAATACATACTGGAGGTATAGAGGTAATGTTACATATCTGGCTGTTTTTTGCAATAAAATATTGAGGAATAGGTGGCATACATTAATGGAGACTCATAACACACATAAAAAGGCAAGGCATTTAGCTGCCTGATAAAATTATATAAACACAAAATATAAAGCATTTTGAAAGTGCATTTAATATTACTGCATATAACAATGTTCATAGAACTAACTAGACTACACTAACTACATTTATTTTTTAGATTTACAATAAGAAATTGACACATAACATATTTGCAAGGCAAAACCTTGGCAACTGAACTGAGTTCATGCTGTATGTGTCTGCATTTTGAAAAAGTTCTTAAGTAGGGTGGAACTTCTGGTTTTGTTCCATCTTCCCATGATTTTCCTGACCTGAAATTCCTTCCAGTTCCTCTGGCTTCAAGATGTCAGTTAGTTAGCGGAGGTACTAGTGCAATATAAAGTTACTGATATGGGGCGGAAGAGAGTTACCAGAATATCTAACTCTCTTCTGCCAGTGACTTGATGTACAGTAAAAAGATGAGTGCACACTTCTAAGAATACCTTTTGTATCAGAGATTTTAGATTTAGTGTTTGTTGTTCAAGTTAAAGCTGTTCTACTGTCTACAGTAATAAGTGTGGCAGTGCAGGGGCTCTGACTCTCCTAGCTGTTGACCAAGGAAATACATCTAAACATATGCTGTGAGGCAGTTTGTTGTGTGTTCAGGACTTAAAGCACTGTTAAACATTTTTAATAATATAAAACTTGTGTGTTAAAAAATATAATGTCATTGTTAGTGTGACATCCGGATTATACTAGGTGTTTTGTGAGGCAGTTTGTTGTGTGTTCAGTGCCTTCAGGCATTGTTAAAAACAATTTAATAATGTAAAACTTGTGTGTTAAAAAATATAACATCATTAATAGTGAGGCACTGTGTTGTGTGTTCAGATACTGTTATCAATAATTAAAATGATAAAACTTGTGTGCTAAAAAAATATAACATCATTAGAGTGCCAGCAGTACTAGGGGTGCTGTGAGGCACTGTGTTGTGTGTTCAGGCACTGTTATCAAAATTAAAATGATAAAACAAAACTTGTGTGCTAAAAAATAGTATGTCATTAGGGTGTCACCATTACTAAGGGTGTTGTGAGGCACTGTGTTATGTTTTCAGGCACTGTAATCAAAAATTAAAATGATAAAAAGGCATCTTCTGTAACCTCACATGCAACACCTTCTCATTCTAAGTCTACATGTGTCGCCTTTAACACAGGCAAATCAGTTCATGAAAGCAAAACTAATTCTGAAGAACAACTGTGTGTTCACAGACTTCACAAACCCTTGAAGAGAGTTTAAGGGTGTCCACGAGTGCTATGTGTGAGACTGACATTTCTGACACTGTACTCTTAGGGAAGCCTCCTTCCACCATTTCTGCCCCTCTGCAAATGTGGGAATGAGCAGCACAAGTAAAGTTAGTGACAAAGAAATTGAGGATGCTACTGTGAAAGTGCAGTAGGGTGAGGGGAATATTTATGTATCTGACGCTGATGAGTATATTGATGATAAGAATATTCTTTGTGTCAAAGTAACTCAGCCACCAGTGGCAGCAGTTCTTGCCTTTGATAAAAAAAAGAAGGCCATTGTCATGTCTGGACAAAAGACCAAAAAAGCCACCTATTTTGTGTGGAATTATTTTTACCCAAATCCTGACATTTGCAAAACCATCTGTACCACTTGAGAAGCCAAAGGGCATTACCATTTAGAAACCTCCCCTCTATTACGTTATTTGCAGTGAGTTCATGCAAAGTTTTTTTAAAAAGATGAAAAATCTGGTCAAATAAAAACAAGCAATCCAGCATCAGCTAGCTTCCAGCTCTCAGCTAAATCCCAGTTCATGCATTCTGCACTGCCAACACCTTCACCATCAATCTCCTTATTAATAATCAGATGTAGTCCTCCATCATCCAATTTGTGAAGGCTAATTGACTCATCCCCTATCCAGGATTACCCAGAAGATTCCTTGTGCACTAGGGCTGCTGTTGCTGCTGCCAGGGGTGAATTTCATCCTAGAAAGGGACCAAGTAGACTTGTTTCAAGCAACATTTGACTGTGAAATAATCCCTTGCAAGAGGAAGCTAAAATGAAAGCTGCCATCCATTTGCACAGCGGATCACTGAAGCCATGAAGGCTATTCTAGCATTAGATCTGTGTCCAATATCCACCATCTATGCATGTGGTTATAGACAGTTACAGATGTGTTCACATACATCTAGCCTCCTTGCACTTTAAACAGCCCTTCTAGCTGCACCATGTCATGGCATAACTCAGAAGCACTGATTGTCTGTCTGTGTGACTTTTTCCCTTCAAATGTTTCTTACAAAAAGATGGTCGGTGCTACAGAGTCACACGGTACTCACCCGTTATGTGTAATGTAACTTGTAGCGCATCCCAGATAGATATATGTGGACACATCTGTAATTAAGGTCCTGTGTCCCCGCTACCAAATTCCCTCAAGTTTCCATTTTATAAGAACAGCAATTCATCACCTGTTATAGGGACATTAGAAGAAAACTATTTTTTAGAATAGAAAATGCTTGGGCTGACTGGCTTTGGGTGATAATGCTTTGGCCCGGGAAGATCTGGTGAAAGGGTCCCCTGGCTGTGGCATTACACCCCTGCTAAATTTGAGTCCAGTGCTGGTTTTAAAAATTGGGGGAACCCTCACCATTTTTCTCCCTATTTTTAAAACTAGGACTGGCTCTGGGAGCCCAGTGCTAGTTCATAAAATACGGGGGAACCCTACATGTTTTTTTCCTATATTTTTAGAACCAGGACTAGCTCAGGAGCCCAGGGCTGGTTATGCTTTTTGGGGGGGACACTACAGCATTTTCTTTAACATTAACTCTTTCATTAATTTGAACACAAACAAGCAGCCTGCACGGCTTGTTTGGGAGTGTCTGGCGGCGGTCAAACACTGGAAACTCAGGGATAAATACGATCACATACACCCTCTGAAAACACAATTTCAGCATATCCTGATTCTTGGTAAGTTTGAGAGTTTCAGCAGGCAAAATCACCCAAGTTTCAGCGATGCAAATCGAGTTTCTACTCGTGCAATCTTGACCAGACACGTTTCTTAGTAAATTTACCCCAAAGTATCAATAGTGGAGGATTATTTTAATGACAATGTACAAATTAGCATGTTGCACATTCCTTTTGATTACTGGGAGGAAAAAAAAGCAATTTGGAACCCCTTGCACAAACTAGCTTAGGTGCACTTAAGTTGCCCACCCTCCATTTTGTACTCGGAAAGAGTGTTTAGCACACCTTTGGAACCTTGTGAGCAATCGGCGTATGAGGCTACTTCCTCAAAATGTGGGAATAAGTTATGTTCATAAATATTAACTGCAAATTCTGTGAGGAAGACCTTTCCCGCCAATTGCGACAAAGTACAGATACTTGTGTAATGGTGTGGTGATGATGATGATGTTAACACTGATGAGGGTGAGGATGATAATGACATCTTTACAGTGTAAGATGATTAACAGGGGGGCATGGCCTAGCAGCTTACCAAGCCAGATGCTCTTCTCTGTGGCTCCCACCATCCCTGCTTTCAACAGCCCAAAACCGGCCTTCCTCACATCCCAAAGCGGCGATTCAACTCCCCCCCACTCTCCCCTTGTCACCGGGAGACCGCTGCCGCTGTCTCCGACTTCTGTGGTTGACCTCCGGGCATTGGGCCTTACACCACGCCAAAACCGTGGCCTCAGTTAGTGGCTCGCACCCGGCGGCAACTGCCAGCTATCTCCGCCTACCCGCGGACTGCACCATTAACCTGGCTAATGCCCATACATAGCGGGGACGCTGCAGGCTATCACCTGGAAGCCCAAGCTGGCCCTCAACCTCCGTGTGGGCCCCCCTACCTCCACCCTTGGATTTCACTATTAGCCTTACTGGCATCAGAAGCTCCAGCTTGTTTTAAACTCCCTTGCCTCTCAATTTCTACTAAGGCAGGACCCGACATCCCCGGTGGTGAGGCCTAACATGATCACTGAAACCGTGGCCTCAATTTTTGCAGCTCCCCAGAAGCCTTGGATGCGGCATCTCCGTGGCCTTGCAGAAGACATCGGGTGAAACCTCCTGCTATCATCGCAAACTGAGTGGAACCCGGAATGCATAACCTGGGTGTTTAGATACCCTGGCCCCACGCTGTGACCTGTGACTGGCTGGGAGCCGAGCAGATGGGTGAGTGTGATGCAGAGGCTGAATAGCAGCCATTATAACAGCCACTCCAGTGGAGATTGCCATGCTTAGCTAAAGTACACAGACAGCCATTACCACCTGCAATAATACACTGCAGACCCCCCTACATCTAAGGATGGAGGACAGTTTTATGTTTATTACTGCTGAAGGTGACTGCTGGCCAAGTCACTGGATAAATTCATAAAGCACTACTTTCTCACATTTCCGTTTTGGCAATCCTCTCCATAGATGATTAATTTCTATTACTGGGAAACTGGACTGCCAGATATGTAGCCTATCATTATATAGTGTGCTCCATTATTAACCCAAGCATCTGAATTCAACCTGAACTTACTACCATTTTAGAGATATTACTATTAAATATAACACATCTCTATATCATCTCTATATGAAAAAATACTTATCCTCACCTAATGCCTTGCAAACACAACAGCAAAGGCAGGAGAAACGCAGGGCTGATCACAATATGGCCCCAGACAAAGACATGGATGATGTATCCCCGGTGGCAAAAAAAGTTGCAGCGACACAAGAGTCCTATGTCACTTATAATGATGTTGTTGAGGCTATAATATTGACAAGGGGTCCCTTATTAACCCAAGCTGTTTCACATATAACGTCACAAATGCAGCAGCTTACCCATAGAGTCGCTGAAACTGAACAAAGAGTTGGAGAAATATTTCAAGACACAACTCAGCTAAAACGCACGATACATAAGTTGTAAAAGGAGAATTACCAGCTATGGAATAAAATAGATGATCTCGAAAATAGTTCCCGCAGGAACAATAACAGATTGGTGGGATTGCCAGAAACAATTAAAGGTCCAGCCTTAGCACACTTTGTCCGAAATTCTCTACCAGCCATTCTCGGAATTGAAGCTGAATGTCGAGACCTGGTGATAGAAAGAGTCCACAGACTTGGCCGATTCTCTACCTCATCTGATGCACGTCCTAGAGTTATACTATTTCATTGCTTAAACTACCTTCACAAACAAGCTTTCTGGGCTGCTTCCAGATGTAAAAAATCGATTCAATGGGAAAATTCTAAATTATACCTCTTTCAGGACTATTCAGTGGAACTTTCCAGAGCCTGATAGGCCTTTTCTCCAATCTGTGCTCAGTTGGTTACTGATAATCAAAAATTCGCTCTCATTTACCCTGCTAGACTCCATCTATTTGAGGGTACCTCATTCAAGGACTTCACAAATCCAGCTGATGTTGAAGCATATATCCGTGAAGAAAAGGAAGCTGCCACCAAAGACATCTCAGACTCTCATACATAACCACAATGTCACCATTCTATCAGAGGGAATGGGTATGAAATACCACCAGCCGCATGGCCGGCGGTTCGATTCCCGTCAGCGGCAGCCCGACAAGAGCAGAGTTAGAAGCAGCGGAAGCCCGACAGCGCTGGAAATCCTGATCGTGGATAGGTAAGTATCTACTAATCTAACCCCCCTAACCCTAACCCTCCTTAGGGGTGCCTAACTCTAACTTCCCCCCCAAGTGCCTAACCCTAATCCCCCCTCTAAGTGCCTAACCCTAACCACCCCATTCCCCACTGCCTAAACCTAAGTCCCCTGGGGGTGCCTAACCTTAAGTCCCCGCGGGGGTGCCTAACGCTCCCTCCCCCTAGCCTAACCCTAACCTTCCAGGGGGGGTGCCTAACCCTAAGTCCCCCCCGGGAGCCCTAAACCTAACCCTCCCCCCCCGCGGCTGCCCGCTCGCGGCGCCCGGCATCACTACGATCGGGATGCCGGGCGCCGGTCTCCCGGCATCGGGGAAATGCAGGCGTCTACATCTAGACGCCCGGCATTTCACCCTTGCCGGGATATGACAGTCGGGAAGCCGGCTGCCGGTATTTAGGCAGTCGGCTTCCCGTTTGCTTCCCTATCAGAGAAACTGGACTTGTAGCTTTCATAATGCTACATCATTATCTCCTCTCACAGAACTTCAATTCTTGTTAGTTCTAAATTTCCAATGGATTACGTATCCAACCCTGCTCTATCTGGCTCCATACGGTGACGTTAGATGAGTATACTTACCACTATAACTACTTGTTTATACTTTATTAATTAATAGTTATCTAAGATTATAAATTATGACTGTTTTCATATTTCAACTATTGTTGACAAATAGATGAATGTTTTTTGTTACTATATGGTTACATGGTTTTCATCTTATATCTCCAAATTAGTAACGTTAGTTCTTTTATACAACTGTTTCCAAGGGTTGAGACATGGGGCACACTAATTGCCTATTTGAATATAAACAAACCCCCAAGGGCAATGCCCATCAATGGTTTTGAATTGTTCTATTATATATTTGAAATACTGTATTTTTGGCTACAAGGCTTAGCTGCCTTCAATGCTTATCATTTCAAATGTCCTTTTTTTCCCCTCGTCTTTGTCTCCTTGTCTTCCTATCCTACTGTGGTCTTTCATCCCCTCCCACTCTACCACCTTAATTATAAGGATGCATGACATCATATTGGCAGGTTGTTTTACCTTATTTGAATTTCTAATAGACCAATGGCACTAAAATTCGGCACTTGGAACGTGGGTGGGATTAACTCACCAGCAAAGCGGAGAAAGATATTATTATACTTAACTAAACAACATATTGACCTAGTTTGTTTACAAGAAACACATTTGACAGAGCTAGAGACTAGAAAACTACAAATGCTTGGTTGGTCAATAATAGCTATGGCTCCTTTTAACTCTAAGTCCCGAGGCGTGGTTATTCTAGCTAGACGTAACCTCTCTATCACTGTATCATCTGTAGATGCAGCCCCCGAGGGTCGGTATGTTATAGCTGAGATACAAATAAATAAATCATAATATGTGATACATATTGTCTATGCACCCAATGTATACAGAAAATCCTTCTTTAACCAAATTTTAACAAAATTATTGCCACATGATCCAAATTCATTGATTTTGTGTGGCGACTTCAATATTGTGTCCTTACCTATTTTAGATCATTCTAAAACTAATTCTCACCTCACCACTCCTCCCAGGTTAGGAATACCTACTATAACTAAGAGATTGCAATTGATCAATGTATGGAGAGCCATCCACCCCACCGAGATAGACTTTACTTGCTTGTCAGTTGCTCATAAAATATTGTCGTGAATAGACTATATCCTACTAGCTAGAGCTTGTTTTCCAAAAGTATCTGAAGCTTTCATCGAGCCTATCGTTCTATCTGACCATGCTCTGGTATGGATGTCTCTACAAACTGACTTAGATAAAGGTACTTTCAAACATTGGCGATTTCCTACATATCTTTCACACTCAATCACATTTAGAAATAAATTGGAATCAATGTGGATGGATTACAAACACAACAATAACTCTACTGCAGAGTCTGACCCATCTCTATTTTGGCAAGCGGGGAAAGCGGTTTTACGGGGGTTAATATTTCTTATGTCTCAGCAGAAAATAAAAAACTTGCCAACCAATATCTAGAACTCCAAACTAATCTTACTGACTCTTTCCAATTATAGAAAAATGACTCATCAACCCTTTCTAGGACAACATATCTTACAGCAAAAACTTTGTTTGATGAATACCTGAAAGATAAAAGTGAACGTTATCTCTTTAATGTCAATTATACATTTCACAAATTCGGTAATAGAACAGGTAAATTATTGTCTAACCTACTAAGAGGCACTCAAAAACCAATGGTAGTACACCCATTGCATACACCCACGGGATCTTTAACTACGTCTAGTGGTCAGATCACTGATATAATGGAAAATGTTTATACCAATCTCTATGCTGATAATCATACGAGACCTCCACTAATAAATGATTAACCTCCTGTTTTGCAACCCCCTCTATTGTCACAAATACCAGTAGAATTCTCAAATTCTCTTACTGCCCCTATTACTCTTGATGATGTGACTAGGGTAATACAAAGCATGAAAACTTCTAAAGCTCTGGGGCCTGACGGACTATCAGCGGATTTTTACAAGATCCTTTTGCCACGCATAGGTAATGATATGGTATCTTTCTTTAATCATATCATCACTACCAAATCACTACCACAACACTTTAACTCCGCAATAATCAAAGTTCTCCCGAAGTCTGGTAAAGACTGGTTCTTACCACCCTATATTCTTATAAAACATAGACTATAAAGTGTTAACAAAAATATATGCTGACAGACTACAACTAATTTTGCCACACATCTTACATAAAGATCAAACTGGTTTTATCTCAGGAAGACATTCTGTAGTTAACGCTAGAAAAGTTTTATCTACAATTCAACAAACCCACTCAACTTGTTGCCCCACCCCGAGAATGATAGTATCATTTGATACCGAGAAGGCATTTGACCTTGTAACCTGGACACATCTTTTTTCCACACTTTTGGGTTTTGGTTTTCCCTCCCTATTCATAGATATCCTCAAAACACTTTACACGGATCCAGTATCACAAATCTCATGTAATGGATATATCTCTTCCCATTTTCCAATAAGACGAGGGACACGTCAAGGATGCCCTTTGTCTCCCTTATTATTCGCGATAGCACAGGTGGAGGGGATCCAGATTGGCGATATTGTTTTAAAGGTTGCGCTTTTCACTGGTGACATGTTACTTTTCCTTTCTAACCCTGAAATTACATTACCAGCTGTGTTAGATATAATAGCTAACTTTGGATCTGTCTCAGATTACAGGGTCAATGTCGACAAATCGAAGATTCTTCCTATTAGTGGACCATTGTCTTATTATGCTTCCTCACCAATCTTATCTACATTAACATATCTTCCATGTCTATTAAATATCTTGGAATACACATTACTTCTACACTCACTCACCTTTATAACGCTAATTTTACTGTAGTGATTGCTAAAACCTTATCTATGCTTGATAATTGGAAATCCTTGCCATTATCTCTATTGGGCAGACTAGCAAGAATCAAGAGTATAATATTCCCAAAACTCTTTTATGTGATGCAAATGCTCCCTATCAGACTAACCAGAAAAGATATCAATCAAGTTACTACCGCCTTCTCTCGCTTCATTTGGCAGGGCAAGAGACCTCATGTGGCTTTATCCAAGATGCAAACCTCTCGACGAACAGGTGGTTTTGGATTGCCTGATTTATTATCTTATTCCCTTCAACCTTTTTCCATTATGTCAGTGATTGGTTATTGGAAACTAGTTCTTATACAGATCATCATTTAGATACCTCTCTATTTGCCCCATACTCACGCAGGGCGCTATTACACACTAAAAGGAATGATATCCCAGCACATATAATAGACAATGTCCTTTTTAGAGATACCTACTTCTCTTGGATCTCCATTAATCAAAAGTTGCGAGATAACCCTCTTCACTCCCCATACCTTCCTATTTGGGGAAATCCGGCTTTCCCCCCATCATTGACAAACAGTAACTACATAAGATGGAAAGACAAAGGTTTATCCTTAATCTCCAAAGTTTTTGACCCAGGAGGCCATCTCTTATCTTTTGAAAATCTAAAACAAAAATATTATCTACCGTCGCCACAGTTTTATATGTATCTCCAGACCAGACATTACATATCTTCTCTTACCATAACTAGGGATAATGAAATGACCCCTACTTTATTACAAACAATACTAAAACTAATTGCTGACGGTCCATAAAAGATTAGTATGATATATACTCACATAACTGGTAACCTTCATTCTCATGCCTGGGATACCTTACTAAACAAATGGAAAACAGATATTCCCTCTTTAAATGTATTGCAGACATACTAAGTCACTGTTACACTACCCTTCGACATCTCCAATCCATGTACTTACAAGAGGTTCACCTCCACTTTATTCATAGGGCATATATTTCCCCAGCTCAGAGATGTCATATGCTATCCTCTGAATCAGGATCCTGCCTAAAATGCCACATATTTAAGGCCTCATTCATACATTGTACCTGGGAATGTAGAAAAATTAAAAAATTCTGGAACAAAATCATTCAATTTATTAATGGTATGTTTTCTCTCCATTTAACCCCTAATCCAGAAGCATGTTTATGTTGTAATTTTAACTCTTGGGATCTGGGTCCAGATAAACATTCAAAAATACGTCTTATTACTGTTCTTCTTACGGTAGCAAAAAAGGTAATTCTAATACACTGGACAAGTTCATCGTCTCCATCCTTAACAGAAGTACAGAGGATAGACGTTCAACAATTCCCGATATAAATAAAGGAGTCGAGAAACTTTATCAGAAATGGGAACCTTTTATTAATACACTGGAAAAGTCCTCTCAAGAATATATTATAAAACTTTATAAAAATACAGATTGATATTTACTTAGACGTATTAATTTATCAGACACTGTATGAGTTGCTCCCCACCCCTTAACAGCATAATGTATAGTAATGCTAAGAAAGTAAAATGACGCCTGCCCAGGTAGCATTCTTGTATCCCCCCCCACCCTTCTTTTCTTTCCCTTTCGTGTTTCCCCTTGTCCTCCTGTATACTTATTGATATCGATTGTATATCTTTTTTTCTTTTCACGTGCTAATGTTCAGTGCAGATATTTATATCATTTTGTTAGTATCTTCACAGATAAAATTCCATTTCTTTTATTATATACTGGCTGCTAGTAACAATTTTTTTACAATTATTGTGATTGTAATTTAGCAATATGTACAATTAATAGTCCTGTGATAACACATACTGTATTTTGATGTGGATTTTTGATGTGGATTTCTTTTTACTATGAAAATCCAATAAAGAATATTTGAAAAAGAAGATGATTAACAATGATGTTAGCCACCTTAAGCCCATTGGTTGTTTGTTTTGTGGGAGCCCAAACAAGCCTAACACTTTAGTCCCAAAAGTGGCAGTCTCTGTTGCTGAACTGCTTGGTTTGTTAACGGTGCATGTCCTTTTTAATATAAATTTAAGGGTGGGTGGAAGGGTCCAAGGACAATTCCATTGTGGACTGCTTTTCTTTTCATTATGGGATGTTTTTTGGGGGCATTGGTGATGGCCTTTTTTGCATATAGAAACATTTTTATTGGTAAATGCTCTAACATATAACTAATTTGCTTAATAGTTTTAACTAGAAAAAATGTGGTGCCTCACAAAATATAAAATAAATTAACAGAATTATGGAACACATTTAGTATTATTTAGTAATTTCAACAAGAAGATACAAGGCCACATCTGAGTTTAATTAATCAATCGATTATTATTTTTTACCTGCCTTCCCCTACCTACTACACCTACATTTCCCTTTAATGCCCTCAGCCTCAGAGCTAATGCCCCTCATACTCAGACTCTCTGGTGCACATTATAAATGTACTATTGGGGTTGTTACCCAATTAGGAAGTAGGGAGGTGGGGTAGTATGGCCAACTTCTCTTGCAATCCTTGTCCTGGATCCACAACAACATTGTTTTCTCTTATGGCCTTTTCTTTACTCAGTTGCTGCAAAACAAATCTCACAAGGCCACATCTCAAATTCAATTTCTTGATTAATCAATGAATCATTCAAACAATGTTTTACCTGCCTTCCACTACATACTCCATCTCCACTTCCCTGTACTGTCCTCTGGCCTCTGAGCTAATTCCCCTCACACTGAATCTCTCTAGTGCACCTCATAAATGCACTTCAGAGGTTGTTACCCTATTAGAAAGGAGGAAGTGGGAGGGGAGTTTGGCCAGCTTCTCTTACAACCTTTGTCAAGAATCCTTGGCTATATTAACAACAACATTGTATTCTTTTATGGCCTTTTCTTTTCTTAGTTGCTGAAAAACAGATCTCGCAAGGCCACATCTCAAATTACATTTTCTTATTTAGTCAATCAATCAATCAATCAATCAATCAACCAATGTTTTTCCTGCTTTCTACTCCACCTCCATTTCACTATACTGCCCTTGGCCCTCTGATATAGTTCTTGATTAATGAAAACAATCTTTCTATGTGTTTGTACAGTCTACTAAACTGCTATCCTGTCTGCAACTGCTGTTCCGCAATGTTTCAAAGATGTGCTATATTTTTTTAAACTGCCATGTGTTTGTACCACTGCTCTGTTGCTTAGTTTAGCCAGCCAGCCTTTGGTCAATATGGGTGAAAACAATATTGTGGGTTGTAAGGTGATCAAAATTGACTAGAAAATACTAAAATTATGTTAGTGATGTTAATAATACTGTAGGAACAAAAACAGGGCAAAATTACATGATTTTAGCTGTTTTTATAAATAAAAAATAAACTCAGAACCAAAACTAAAACAAGACGATTACTTAGAACCAAAATCAAAACACATGGATCTGTGCACATCTCTAGACTTACATGCCCTTTCCCGTTTCCTCTCTGAAGATATTAAAATCTGCACATTACTATCCTTAACACATTCTGTATTTTTCAGTTACAAACAATAGCTAGTAACTATGGGGTCTATTCATGTAGCAGTGAAATGCCATTTATCAGTGATAACAGGGCTTTTCACTGCTTCACCCTATTCAGAGAAGGGGTTAGCATGAAGAAATCTCTTATTTCTCCAGTGGTGCCCATGATTACTTTACATATCACTTAACCATACAATAGTATGGGGATAGTGATTTATAGAAGGATGGAAAGCTCAGCTTGCCATTTTGTTTCTATAAAAAAAACTTTGACAAGGTGTATGGTAAACTTTTCCCATCAGGTTGGCGTAATGAGCATCCTGGTAGGAGAAGAGCAGCAAAGACAACTGTCTTCCTGCTTTCTCCCTATTCTATTTGCCCACTTCTCTACCTCTAGCTAATCAGAGGAGCCCATGGAGAGAGTGGCAGAGAAAAATATCTGAGGTGACCCAACATATGCATATGCTGGGTCACCTCAGTCTGCTGACTGGCTCCTGCTTCCATGGCTGGCCCTCTCTGCCCCTACCCTCGCCACTGCTCTGACCTGTAAGATGACCCAGTGCATGCGCAGAGAGAACATCCTTTCTGACCCCACAGAAACTCAGAAGACCGCAGCAGATGACAGGATCAATGGGGCACTCATTTTTTATTTGCTCCGTTACTAAGCTAAGTATACATGAATAGCTATATAATACAGCTATATATCGCATCAAACTGATGCTATATATAGTGAAAAACATCAAATGGGACGAACAATGCTACATGAATAGACCTCTATGTGTCTTCCCAGCATTCTTGGCGCCAATTCTTATTGTTGTTCATTTAAGAAGCTGGGAAGTCACATAGTAACTGGTAAATATGTGTTAGAGAAAATGATGCTGCAGGTTTTAATTGCTTGAAAAGGGAAATGTTAAAGCATATGCAAGTCATGGAAAAAGCAAAAATATCCTCACCCTACACACCAGATATGTTAACACAATCCTCAGAACTGGCTTATATCCATGGCACCTATTCCTTGTGTGCTCTTTATTTGCCTATTCTGCTACTAGAATTATATACTTAACTACAGATGTGTCCTTACACATCTTTGCTGCAGTCGCTCTAAAAAGCCGCTCTCGGCACTCCAGGTCGACTCTGCTAGCGCCGGGCATCTTTCTTACAGACTCAGGTGCACACAGATATACAAGTGTCACATATGAAATGAATCAGCACAGTCTGATGATGCATCCGTATTTTCTGCAGAAAAATGCTGCAACACTAGCATAATAGCACGGGACCTGGTGGCTCACTGACGCCAGGCAAGTAGCCTGCGTAGAGTATTGAAGCTAGATGTATGAGGACACATTTCTAACGCTTAGTAAAACCCTATAAAATATAAGCTCTCATGAGGCTATATCTAGTTTGCAAACTAGACTAACATATTTGTTTATGTACCTACATATCTTGTTGTATGTTCCTCATTGTCCGGCACTACCAAACACTTGTGGCAATATATACATACAAGATAATAATAATAATAGTTATTAAAAAAAAATAATGTGTATGTTAATTTGTGATGTAACTTTTTCCTACACAGATATTATCATCCTTTTCTATCCTACCTACATTACAAACCATTTATTGATTGGTACAAATATAGGCAGAAATGACATAACAGTCACTTCTGTGGACTTCACACAATAAATGGTTTGGTATAGTCTGTGAGCAGCCAGGATAACACAATTAGTGATGTCTGCACTACAGGGAGTGGCAAAATCCAAATGACTAGATCACACCAAAAGCTGGTGACAAATGAGCAAATAAGCTGGCAGCATCACAGGACAAACATTAGGACAAAGGGAAACATGCAGCTGATAGCTTGGCTTCCAAACAAAGGGTGGCATTGTGGAACATCTACATTGATTAATTGCCCAAACCATCAAAACATAAATATGTCTCATCTATGTGAACAATAGAGCTTACTCTTAGATGATAAGTACTAATGTAGCAGGCTTACTTCCCAAGTGATGACAAAACTATTTTCCCAACCTGTATGATTGATGCTGCTGTAGACACCACCTATTCTGTTTTTCTGGAACATATTTGTTATTTGTGATCATAGCACATATATTAGTGACAGCGTCTCCATTACTTTACCAACTCTAACATAAAATAGGTTATATGGATGGCTAGATAGCTACAAATATGTGGGCAATACTGCTGGAAATAAAATATTGTTTTTGTAAAGCGTAAAAGCTTAAGCATTAAGAAACTTATTTGAAAGGCCTGTCAAATTGAAGCCTGTAGTCCACTTAAAAAGCCACATTGCATTGATCACATAGATCAATATTCCACACTACAAAGGTAAAATAAGAATTTAGTTTGAACAGAGAATAAGCAGATTTTTGGGATGTGTAGTAGGTGTTATGTCACTGCGCTTCCTCTAAAATCTCACTCACTTTCTAAACTATCATAGAGGATTTTTCAATGCATCTTATGTTAATAAACCAGCCCATGGGTTCCTCTGATACACTGTTCTGAGAGACAGCTATGGGATCAGTAGTTGGAGGGTATGCTGATCCTTGTAGTGCCATATTGGAGGATCCTGGGGTGCCTCCAGATGAGTTAGCTCTCAATTTAGAAATACATAAATGTATCACCCAAAGTGGGTGCTATTATCATGTAACGTAGAATGTAGCAAAAGAGTAAGGGCGCTATTGTCAGGAACGCCGTTACCGGGACTCGACACAGAGTCCAGCCAGCTGCACTACTTACCTCCAGCTTCTGGTTCGTGGGGCTGGGCAGCCCCCAGGCATCTTCGCGGCAACGCTTCAGCCGCAGGGCGTGGGTCTTCCCCACCACGCTGACTGGTGTCCCTCGTGCAGTGTGACGTCATCCTCCAGGGTTGCCGGCAGAGTCTTGAGTTCATGGGTGTGGCCATCTTGCAATAGCCAGGGTCCACCAGTCATTTTGGGTTCTCTGGTCAGCTGGGAGTCAGTCACCAATCAGCAACAGGCACTGTATATATAAACCCTCTTGGATGTTCATTCAGTGCCTGTACAACATTTTCTCAAGTCCTAGTATTTGGCTCCTGATACCTTAGTCTTGGACTTCCTATGCACCTCCGTGTTCTCTTCTGTTGTTTAAAGATGCTACCTTGGATACAAACTCAAAGCACCTCAAGACGTTACTCTGGGTTCAAACACGGAGCTCCTATAGACGCATACCTGCGTATTCCATCCATATCTCTGTGTCACATCTCCGTGTACTACATCTGGAGTGCGACGCACCAATTGTGTACCTAAAGACCCACACTCATTGCAAGCCTAAGTCTTCACAGTCTAGCTGGATATACCTCTACACCTTTGACCTAGGATTCCCGTCTCGTCTTGCTTGGCGAACCCCAATGACTTGGACTCAGGATTCCTGCAGTCGTCTATTGAGCATAATTCAGCATCATCGTCATGGAGTCCATACACTAATGCCAGTCGTCCTACTCCTATATGCTGCCACCTTCCAGTCACGGATTCTCAAGACTCACGTGCTTATTGTTTTCTTTCATTCTGGATTATTAGTTCTGTTTCTGCCCCTCGTCCCCAGCAGTCCTCTGTTTGTTCAATTAACCTCGTATTCTTGATTTCAACTCGGACTCTAAATCTTATTTCACCTATAAGGAAAAGCTATCTGAAACCTTCTCAGTTTCTGCTACCACGGTCTCAGCCTGCAGAGTCTGATTCATCACAGGAGGCCAACTTTCCTAGAGTCGTGACAGCTATTATACAGCTGCTGGTTTGAAATTTTTTATAAAAATTATTAAAAATACACATGAAAAAATACAATTAATAACAATGAAATATAATCACATGGATACACACAGGTCGACCTGGACTGAAAAATAGTAACGTTGAGCTGTGGCCAAAGATTTGACAGTCCAGTCTTAATCATCTATTTGATGAACATGCATTATTGTCACTTATGCAGGTGTTAGTAAGTAAACTCCAAAAGTTAGTATTAGCAAAGCAGAAAGCTGTTAGGATAAATAATGGATATATTTGTTGCCCCTATATCTTGCTATTGTGCATGATTCTATATTCAGTCTCTATTGAAGCTGTTATTATGCCATATACTTTACCGGTCCTCACATTTTAGATACTCTTTAAGGGGTGAATGGTATTGCCCCACTGTCTGTGTTTATTAAAACAAAATGCAACCATATAATTATACATAAAATCACATTTTACAGTATTTACATATTTATATATAATACAATACGTTGCTTCATCAGATCAACAATGCATCCCAATACATCATATCAATAATCCTTACTCCTACCCTCACCACCCCCAACTTCACACCCCTGACCATCCCCCCTCCCCCTCACCCCCCATCACCAATTCTCCCCTCCGTCACCAACCCAAGTAGCGAAAAGGTAAGTCAATCATCCAGATGTATGTAAAGCACTCCTCTATAATTTATTTAATACAAAGTGAAGGACAGGAAATGACAGAAACCAGTTACAAAGGACTCAGGACTGAACTTTCGCTACCCATTCAAGGGGGCCTCAGATGTCGCCACAACCGTGACCAACTGACGGCGTCCATTCTTCCTTTGTCCATGTCCATCATCCGTTTCACCTCATGCAAGATTTCCCCAACAACCGATATCCAGGGAAGGACTTTACCCCTAATACCCAATTGACACTGTGCGTTCCATGTGTAATACCGTACTACTAAGCTAACTAAAAAAATAGTGCACAAATCAAATCTCCCATACCCCTTGAATGCCCCATAAGCCCATTCAGGGTAACTGAGCCCCGAAAGGCAAGAAATACGCAAGCGTCTTGAAACTCCTTTACAAACCTCTATGTTGTAGGGACACTTACAGAAGAAGTGGTCCATCGTCTCCTCCTCCCCTAGACACTCCTCACGTAGACAACCACGATCATCGGCACTTCTTACTTTAAGGTTACCTCTAACGTAGAGCCTTCCATGGAAGGAGAGCCAGGCGATGTCTCTAAATTTCAGAGGAATCCTCTGAGAATTAATCAGAGCCAATCCCTCCGAACACATCTCACCTGATTGCCCCACTGTCACCAATCGCTAACCTGTTAATCCGACATGCCACTGTAAGGTAGAGGGACCTCTTCTCTTTCTAGGTGGCATTAGGTTTTCAGGTATAGTCATCTCTATCTCCAGTGTGAAGTGTGTTTGTCATGTATGGGTAACTTGTGGTTCCTGGTTTCCAGCTTCTGACTGCGCATCATCCCTGGATCTGTATGCATCACTATGTTGAGTAGGAACCTTCAGATTTGAGACACCTTGCTGCGGCTGGAGGCTTACAATATGTTTGCAAATGTAGGTAACTGAGATAACTGCATTGCTATTATCATATGGAATGTAAATCTCATGTGGCCCATTGCATTGTGCTTGAGGAATGTGTGTAGTTTTTTTCTGATACAATTACAGTCCTGAAGTAATCAGTACAGTCAAATGGCTGCATATTGTTTCTCAGTACAATTTGTTGCATTGGGATAAAGTTTTGAAAATTATCCAGAATTTCTTAAAATTTTGATTGATTGAGAAAAAAAATCTAACTAAATTCAAGCCTGTTTGACCATATTGGGGTAATTTTTCACAAGCTCTAACCATACCTCCCAGCAAGTACCAAGCTGGAGTCAGGATGGGTGCAGCATTCACATCACACAATGTAATTGCATTATACAGTGGAGGTACTTGCCTTTGCTGCAGTCAGTAGGAGAATACTTCCCAACTCCTCTGGGAAATCGGTATAAATTTCTTGATTGTGGGGCCACGGAACAGTCATTAAAAAATGGGACTGTCCTGCCAAAAGCAAGACAGTTGGGAGGTATGCTCACTTCTGCAAATGTGTTCAATCTGAAGTTTATACATATTAACTTTTTTTAAGGGTGAATGACGAATAATGCAAATAATAATCTTCAAACTTTGAACACAGTAATGTTTACCATGCTAAAATAAAAATACACTATATTGACAAAAGTATTTGGCTACACCTGTTAATTATTGAATTAAGGTGTTTTATTCAAACCTGTTGCCACCGATGTATAAAATAAAGCACCTAGCCATGCAGTCTCCATTTGCAAACATTTGTTATATATAAGGGGTCGTTCTGAAGAGATCAGTGACTTCAAGCCTGGTACTGTGATAGGATGCCACCTTTGCAATAAGACAGTTCGTGAAATTTCATCCCTGCTGGATATTCCACTGTCATCAGTAAGTGAAATTATTAGAAAGTTAAAGCGTTTAGGAACAAAATCAACTCAGCCATTAGTGGAAGACCATGTAAAATCACAGTGTGGGGGTTAACGACTGCTAAGGCGCATGGTACGTAAAAGTCGCCAACGCTCTGCTGATTCCTTAGCTGAAGAGTTCCAAACTTCCACTGGCATTAATGGAAGCACAAAAACTCAGCAGGGGAGCGTAAAGAAATGGATTTCCATGGCCGAGAAGCTGCATGCAAGCCTCACGTTGCCAATTCCAATGCCAAGCTTTGGATGGAGTGGTGTAAAGCATACTGACACTGGACTGTGGAGACGTGGAAATGTTCTGTGGAGTGATGAATCATGCTTCTCTGTTTGGAAGTCATATGGGCGAGTCTGGGTTTGGCAGATACCTGGAGATGGTTACCTACCTGAGTGCATTGTGCCAACTGTGAAGTTTGGTGGAGGAGGGATAATGATATGGGGCTGTTTTTCAGGGTTTGGTCTAGGCCCCTTATTTCCAGTGAAGGGTAATCTTAATGCTTCAGCATACCCAAACATTTTGGACAATGCTATGCTTCCAACTTTGTGGTAACAGTTTGGGGAAGACCCTTTTCTATTTCAACATGACTGTACCACAGTGCACAAAGCAAGGACTATAAAGTATATATGATATGACTGATTTTCCCCTTCTCACCTTGCAGATAAAAGATCTATTGGCACCAGTCATCTTATATAGAAATACCAGTGCTGTTTGATTGTACTGATTTTCCACTATATTGTTGTCATTAATTAATATCTTCATAATCCAGAGTGACTTAAGTTCTGACTATATAACTACTGTATATATTAACTCCTAATACATGGAATGCTGTTTAGGGTCTCTTTGTTTTAGAATTTTATGATTTACATTTGGTGTGGGTGGGGTTACAGGGGAGTGGGATGCAATCAGTTACTACACATGTTTGCTTCACTATATATTTAGTAGGGTACAGACTGCAGGCCTGTTACAAGGCTGCATAGGTTTTTATTTCAAAGTGGGTTTTTTTTCTAAGTGGTATTACATGCACTGCATAATATAAAGAGTTAAACAGGAGGAACACAGGAGAACAACAGTTAAAATATAACTCTTTACAACTTTGAAACAATTTAAAAGGATCTTCTGAGCTAACTCAGCCACCAGCTTTCATTATAACCTGGACACACCTTTATCCAGCACCCTGCTTCAGCATTGCAAGCAACTACTAGTTAGTTTGCTGCACTTTTATTTTTGTATGTATGTTTAAATCATTCCTGTACCACTGTCAATTTATCTCTATACCACTGTAGTATCTATCATTGTTTAACATCTATACAACTACTTTATCCTAAATTTAAAGTACTGCAACTTTAACAACTCCAAACTCAGTTTTTTTTATTAGATATTGTTGTAGTTGTGCCTTTACATCTACCAGCACTGTTCTTCCTTTTATCTGATTTTTAGACATTTTAACTGTACTGTTCCTGTATCTCACTCTTATCACTACTACGGCTGCTCCCCCGTATTCCCTCATCTACACTATGTCTCTCTTTTCTTCTGCTCCACCCCTCAATCAGCAGCTATATAACTCTCTCCTCTACCACCAGTTCCCATCTTTTTCCTCTCCATAGTCTCCTCCACCTTCTCCTTCCTCTCCTCTGTTTCCCTTCATCCCATCTAGTACTCTCCACCGTTTCTCCCACAACTCCATTATTATTTACTCCTATTCCACCATGGTTCTGCTATTCCACCACTAAGCCCTGCACCCTCCCTTTTCTCCAAGTTACCTCTCTTATCCACCCACACCACACTAAACCTCCACCTTGCCCACCACCTGCTGTCACCCTTCCTCATTTTGAAGCCCACCACATACGCACACTATCCTTGTCCCCCTGCTCTAAATCAATATTAACCCCACACTATAGTAACCCTAGCAATCTCCCTATTCTCTGTGCTCCTAACTCTGTCTCTCTCTCCTGTGTCCTCTGCAAACCCAGTTCTGTCTATAATCAACTAGTCCCTGTCCATTACAGTTTCATCTCCCACTCTTGAATCTCCTAGCCATCACCAAATCCTGGATTTACCCATCTGACACCACTTCCCCTGCAGCTATCTCCTTTGGGAGCCTCACAGTCTTTCATACTCCCTGGCCTGGAGGTTGCCACAGTGTTGGGGCACTTCTATCGTCTGGTCACCCCCACCAACTCTTACATACTAAAATCTCCATTTCATTCTCTCCATTCAATGCTCATGACACTCGCTTCTTCCAACTTTTTCGAGTAGCTACCTTTTTTCGTCCCCCTGGCCTTAGCTCAAAATTCATTGAAAACTTTGTTCCCTGGCTCCTAATCTTCAAATGGGCTCTCGAGACCCCTCTCTTCCTCAAAGCTTTCCAGCGCTCATCCTAACCCACTACTCCATGTTCCTTCCTCACAATCCAGCCCATTTGTGTCACCCCTGTTTGTTTGCCCCTCCCCTTTAGAATGTAAGCTCTCACAAGCAGGGCCCTCTTTCCTGACATGCTTCTTCCTCCCTTACTTATATTTTAATTTACAACAGCACCTAACACTTGGTTGCTGACACCCTGCATGCAGCACTGTTATGCAGCAATATTTATTAATCCGGTATTTGTCCTGCATTGTTTGTACTGTTAATAACTGTTTTTCTTGTGTGCTCATTTGTTTATGTACTTTGTAAGGCACTGTGAAACCCTTGTGGCACCAATTAAATTAAGAATAATAATATTAATAATAATAATAATAATAATAATAATAAGGACATTGGGCCTGATTCAGTGAGGATCGCTATTGCACATGCAGTCTCACTGCAAAGATATGCTAATGATTGTAATCGCAATGCCTTCGCAGCCTAATATAAGGACACCCACTTTACCAAACACACATCCGTAATACTTAGCAAGACTGCAAAACCATCGGTAACATCGAGAACAATCGCAGCCTCACACACACTTGTACAAGGTCTGACCTTACTCAGGATTTGCTAGCCTCATCGAACGCAGTTAAAGCCCAAGCTGCGTATGGCATCACAATGGCTTATTTATGCATACCCCTGCAACGGCGTTCAAACACACTGGCATGCTTGCATTTCACAGACCCCCCCCCCCATCACCACCCTCTAACGGTACTTCCTATCAATCACTCTGCAATGGTTCTGTGTAGTCACTGTGATCGCTGCCACAATCGCAGTGGAGTGTTCACGTACGAGCACTGTGATGCATGCGCATGTGCAGAACACAACAATCGGCTGACTGCGTGTGTAATCGCAGTTGCGATCCTTACTGAATCAGGCCCATGGTTTGATGAGTTTGGTATGGAAGAATTTGACTGGCCTGCACAGAGCCTTGACCTCAACCCCATCGAGCACCTTTGGGATGAACTGGAATGGGGATTGCGAGTCAGGCCTTCTCATCCAACATCAGTGCCTGACCTCATAAATGCTCTACAGAATGAATGGGCACAAATTCCCACAGAAACCTTCCAAAATATTGTGGAAACCTTCCAAGAAGAGTGGAAGCTATTATAGCTGCAAAAGAGGGACCAACTCCATATTAAAGTATATGAATTTGACTACAATGTCATTACAGAACCTGTTGGTGTAATGGTCAGGCGTCAGAATACTTTTGTCCACATAGTATGTTAAAATACTCATTATTTAAAAATTATATTTAATTAACATTTGAAAAAAAATATAAAAAAAAATCTATGCACAAAATACAATAAATGGCAACGGTGTATGATGTGCCTCCAATGCGGACAGTGATCTTTGAATGAGCCTATTGAATAAGATTTGCAAGCATTGAATGTGAACTGCAAATTTGGTTTGATTTGGAATCGATGGACAGTTTTGATTTTTCTTTTCTATGCATATTAGTAGAAAACTATTGGCACCGTAAATACAGAATGTGTGCTTTACTGCTGCAAAATAGACCGTTTCAGTGTTTCTTACACAGATCTGGGTTGAGTAGATCAAATCCCTGGCCTCCTTAATCAATCCAGGCTGCCTACATGGGTCAGCATGGACATTTTACATTACCTATATTCTTGTAGGGTGTCCACTACTAAATTCAGCTACAGGGGGATAAGAGTCATATGCCAAGTACACAAACAAGTGTCGATCATAGGCCATGCTCATTGAGCTCTTCTTCTGATGGTCCACTTGGGTCTCCTAGAAGGCAGCACTCTTTCCATTTTATAAGAACCCTTCTAGAGTAGACAGGATGTCTGACACTGCCTCTCCTCAGGTCACTATAGTGGTCCTCAGTAGACCATCAGGCAAGTGCACATATTGAGAAACTACAATTATGTACACGAGGTGCTGTTCTTCCACAGATACATAATTAGTTTCCCACTGTATGGCTCTTTGGCCCACAAATGGCGAACAGATTAATTTTTTCATTGCAATTTAAGTTTGATCTAGGACACACGTCTCCCTAATCTAAACCTCTCTGCATATTTTAAATCTGCTCCACCTGCAGTACAGCATGGTTTGCCAAAATGTTAAATAACCCTGTTTTTTGCCTTGCTCCAACTCAAGAGGGGGATAAATAATTGTATAAATTACACACAAAGTCAAAGATTGACTCTGGATTTTGTTTTTAAATAAAAAAGAAAGGCACAATTTATGTTTTGTATCATTACAGGCATGTGTAGAGAAATAAATGGTGGAAAAGACATTCAAAATGTGCAACTTCTCGTTTTCATAAGGTTTAATTACAGAATGAAATGATGTGACTATATTTATAGCTCGTGGAATAAAATAAGTTGTGGAGCATCATAACAGAAACTGAAATTAATGATGAATCTTACACCACATGGGTAAATGTTTTAGGTATGTTTCCCTTTATCTCTTGTGAGTGTGCTGTATACTTTATAGCAGTGTATTGTCTTTCACTTTCCAGTGACTTGACATAAATGATTGGCTGATAAACACTTCATGGTCTGTGTTTACACTTTCAGACTTCAGAAGATAAACTTTCTGTGGAAAATCATCCAGACATGATCCTTGATAATTTATATTCTAAAAGATTTGCATTATCCCATTAATATTTGTATTACCAACCTTAAATGCTCTTGGAATACTCATCCTTACATTGGAACGTGGAGCTTTGTTTGGTAACGTTCATTAGATCCCAGATGCTCTAACTCTGAAGCAACACAGACCTCAGGCTGTATTAATTCTGAGTTTACCAATCTAGTGAACTGTGAACTTGACTGCATTCATTTGGCAGCAGGCTGACTGAGTAGTGTTATGATAAAAGATAACACCCTCCTCTAAGGAACTGTAATAAAAATGATTTTATATATATATATACATATATATAATAGGGATGTGCAGGCTCGGATAGGTTCGAGTTTGCACGTGGAGTTCGGATTTTTCCCTCCAAAAAAACGGAACTCAGAACGAGGCAAAACGTCATCTTACATGGACGAACATCATCATTCCTGGACAAAAGACCAGGAATGATGATGTTCGTCCATGTAAGATGACGTTTTGCCTCGTTCTGAGTTCCGTTTTTTTGGAGGGAAAAATCCGAACTCCACGTGCAAACTCGAACCTATCCGAGCCTGCACATCCCTAATATATATATATATATATATATATATATATATATATATATATATATACAGTGTGCTCATAACTACACGTCCCCTATTCAGAGACGTCTGTAGCTTGACCTAACAACAAGAATGTCACCAAATTTGTTCAGGAGACTAATTAGGACATATGAAGCAGTAGTCCGCACAAAAAATCCAATTGTGCAAAAAGTCACTGATAGGGGGAATATGGCACTGTTGTAGCCCAGGAAGCCAATAATTTGGTTGTGGGGTTACCTGAAGACTACTGTATGCCATGGAGGGCTCATGAACTTGGCAGCTTTAAAAGACAACACATCTCGTACTGTGACGAACATCCCGCTGACATGTTACGTTCTACTGTTGAGAATGTTGTGAACAGGAAGCAATGTCTAGTCCTCAAGAATTGTGGCCACATCGGAACAGGTCCTATACTGCATTGGCAAACTCAATATGTTTGAGTTGGGCAACAAGTTTCTGACAACACTTATGCTCTACTAATATTTAGAATTACTGTGTAGCACAATTAAGGTAATACTTCAATACAGTTACTCATTTATCTGCCAATCTCCATGCTTTATTTTACATGGTACAGTCCAATATTCCTCCAATCTGTGACTTTTTGCACTAAAAATTTTTCCCCACGGAATACTGCTTCCCATGTCCTAATTAGTCTCCCTACCAAATTTGGTGACATTCTGGTTGTTAGATCGAGCTACAGACGGCTATGAATAGGGGAAGTTTACAGTCACCTTGTATTTATACATATACAAACATATGCATACAAAAGAGAGAGGGAGATGGCCCTGTTTCTATATGCAGAAGACTATGTTTTCCTATAATTGCTGCAATGACTGGAAACATTGGACTGTTACAGATATAAGCCAAAAAGAATTGCTTAAGATACAAGTGATTTACTAGCAAACATTTTTGAAGAAATATTATATCCACTTACCAATAAACCCTAAAACATCCTTTTAGGGACAAACTAGAAAAGTTGAAAACAGATCAGTCACAGTAAACCACTGACACCAAGTATATATTACATAGTACTGTCTACAGCCCAATTTAGACATCATCGTTCTCAAGCTAGAAATGCCAACAATATTGTTTTCATTTTCTCCGATTCTACATTTAAAGAAATAACAGTACCTAAAAGTTTACAAAACCAAAAATGTATGTTTCTACATATGCAGTATTAAAGGTAAAATATGCTGTTTTATATTCCCCGACTTTATAACATTTATAAAATGTGATTAAGTATCTATTTCCCCTTAATAACCAGAAAAGCAAAATGACACATATATTTTAGTTTGAAATGTAAACTTCGAGTCCAATGCTATTTATGGAGAGTCTCAGGGGGCGATTCAATTGTTGCGTGGGTGGCGATAATTAATGAGCGCCCAGTTTTGCAATTCAATTGCTCCCACTGTGTTTGTAGTGCATGTTGGATATGAAGTGCATATGTGCACTGCACTGACAGGATAGAAGAGAACAGGGGTGGTAAGTATAATGGCTCGGGAGGGGTCGGAGAAGAGAGTGTGTAGGATTGGGGTGCTGCTGAGGGGGCAGAGCGGCTAAGGTGACCCAGCAGATGCCGGGTCCATTTATTTACTAGTGATATGATATAGTGTAACACCCCCTTTGGAGCGAGCATGTGGCCCTCAGGTGATGGTTACAGCTAGATCTCATTCAGTTTCAGTAACCTGACGTCATTAGTAACTGTCAAACTTAATTTCCTACTGTCCACGTGGGCATAGAGGGAGAATATAACCTCGCGGCGAGTGAAGCGAACCCGCGAGGGGACAAGTTTCTATTTTAGTGGACTGTGTGGGCAGGGAACTGCACTTCCGCCCTCACTGCACGTCACTTTCAGGTACGAAAACAGACGAGGAAATATACCTTGCCCTCAGATGACACGGCCGAGAATCACTATGGGGGCATAGTCAAGTAATGTCAGATAGTAACAGTTAGAGTCAGTAGATAACAGTTAGGGAACAGAGAAGCACAGTGCTGGTTGTGAGAGGGAGGGAGAAGAGCTACACAATTATTTAAATATTGCAGCTCACATATTCTGCTGAACTGAGAGCCAAAGCAGTGTAAATATAATTCCATTGTTGTGAATGACAAATTGTCTGATGCCCATTTTACCTCTGACGCATGTGTGCACTGTAATACCACCATACCACATTTGTGTCCATATATGAAAGTTGTTGGGGGGGGAAGTACAGTAACTACCAGAGGTAGTGGGCAGGACAGATGTGTTAGCAGGGGGAGGGGTGGTTCTAATCGCCTCTCCTAGATCCGTCCCTACAGTAGTGTCATACCACAAGGAGAATGTTATCTGGACAGAAAAGTTTCATTTTCCATATAAAATGTAAATCAAGGGATACATCAGTTAATGAGCAACTGTTGATATGGTCAGATCTAATTATATTGCAACTATGGGTAACACCCATAGTTTATTCAGCTTGTGCTTCCCCTGCCTGTCCGCATGCCACCAATCCATGTACAAAAATGTTCATACATACAAATGAATGTTCAAATTCATAGTACTGAAATATATTTTATATATTGCATACACACTAATTGTAATCTTAAATCATTTATGTATTTTTACATTACTAGAGCATGAGCATAAAAAACATGTCTCACATAGAAAAAAAATATATTAAATTCCATTAAATTCAAATTAAATATTGGCTAATCATTATTACACTATACAGACATGACATATAATAATGTACAGAATAATTAAATGTAGACATATTAGATAAATGCAAATAACATAGATGCAACTTTGTGTATCAAATAATTCTCAAAGCATAATCCACGGACGTAGGTATAGTGGGTACAGGGGGTGCCATTACTATGGAGTCCAGAGGCATACGGTGCCCCAGATCCAGGTCTAGTAGTTGTCTACCAAGTTCGAGTAAATGCTTGTTGATCAGTTGGGTTAAACCATGGCCCGCTTTGAAAATGGGTACTCATCAGAGCTTATAAAGGTAGTAGTCTCTGTCTCTTCCACTCAGTAAAGCTCCATATTATAATCCATCTCCTGCGCTCCTGCTTCACCCTCACAGGCATGACAGTGAGCTTGACACTATGAGAGAGTAGGCTTCTCCTTGATTACAACCTTTATGAAGTGTGCTGGGGTGACTATCGAACGTCAAGCTTAAGGCTGTCCTAGAAAGGTACAGTGTTTTGAGATTAAGATCTCTACTCAAAGGTTGAATCTTCAGCATTAGGGAGTGTCCCCCTCAGGTAGGTGCTGGTTGGTCTTCGCCCCCTCATCCAATATCTTTACAATCAGTATAAACTGCAATGCCCTCAGCTCTGAAGGACCTGAAGGCATGGGGCTGTAAGTATCAAAAGCTGCCACTAGGGATGAAGCACTTGATGTATCAGCAAATCATGTAAGATAAGATAAGAAGTCAAAGGGATATGATTGCTTACCAGATTTTTATGTAGAATAAGGCTGTCTAACTATGCAATATCCCATTTTTAGTAAGTTTTAATAGTAAGGGAGGTGCGTGTACTGGATGGTATACTGGAGAGGTCACTACTATGGGACATAAAATGAACTAAGACAATACCATGGGCAATAAAATGACCAGCCTCTGTTAAAGAGAGATGTCTCCCTAGAAGCATTGGTGCAGAGGCCCCTTCAAAGTGTTGCTATGGGGCAAATAGAGTTCTGGATACGCCCCTGCATAAATCATCAATGCAATTTCTCATTCGGATGCTATAACAATGGATTTATATGATGAAGTCAAAGTCACATTATTTGAATTTGACTGAATGTGTCTTGTGCAGTCATGTATTTAATTATAACATTTTTACTAATATAAAATTCTGACTAATAGAGAAATTAAAGTCGGTCTTGCAGAACTGGTTCTTTCCTCTTTCCCCTGCTTATTTTTTTTTAAGTCATACGTTTTTTTTTTCCTTTTTAAAGAAAAAAAAATCAATCAGACTCTCTGTGATTAATAGGATGAACGCTATATTTACATAACTCTGTGTTGTACTGTACATGTAGAAGCGTCCCACACTTATGTTGCTATTAATTATATACATTTGGCATTCTTCCCCAGATAAAAAAAGAAAAAAAAAATCAAAACTCCAGCTTGAACTACCCCAGCTTTTCTATTGTTATCTTACCACTCGCTTGTGCGGATCATCGCTGCCTAGGGGAAGATTACAAGAATGCAATGTCTTGTTAAAACCTGAAAGAGCAATGAACAAAAAAGAAGTCTCTCTTTCCATCGAGCAGTGTTATTCCGATAATAAGTAATGTCTCTCTCCCTGCTGCGAACACTGGTGACCTGGCAGCCAGACCACAGCAAAGTAGTAAATAATTCACAGAGAGTCATTGGCCTCCTTGTAGATCTCTTCAGTGCTTTGTCCTACAAATATGTTCCCCCGCAGCACTGAACTTGACAGAGATTGTAGTCTACAAATGTTTAAACTAAAGCCATGTCTGATAGAGAATGTAAGTGGCACACACTCAGATGGTGGAATGTTTAAGAATGAAATTTCACTCAGCCACTTGCTAATTATCAGCCAGTTAACACCATTTGTCATCATAAATCTGTTTGTGCTGAAATAAAGAGCAATAAAACACATGCACAACTCAGATAAGGTTTTGTTTCACACAGCACTTATGTTTTGAATGCTAGGGACAAGTACAATATCAATATTCATCATTAATTTTCACTATCCTATGGATTTCACAGTACTCATTTTATGACTATGACAAAAAAGAGGTTTAAGGATCCATAAGCTGAGCATACCTTCCCTATGACTTCACTGCCTGAGAAAACTGTAGTTTAAAATAACACAGGTCCTTCTGGCTTTATTGTTAGTGAGAAATTGCTTTTTCCTATTAGTTTGCAATATGCGGAATGATATTGTCCTGAAGTTCATCGCATAAAGGCTGCATTTAAAATCCTTTCCACCAAGAGGTTTTATTTCCAGTAGTTTAAATATAAACATACCGATCCAAGCATTTGATGCCACCCATCATAAATGTTTCAATAGCAATAAACAGACGGCTACAGCTGTAGAAACTACATCATACACATTGGTATGCATAGGCAAATGGTTGAAAGAGTGGGCAATGCTGAAAGGCTATAGGGCAAGTTCTACTACCTTTACTATGAAAACAAATAAGTAAAAACTAACATCAAGACTTCACTTTGAATATATTTTATTAAAGTGAATGTGACTTTTTCTGCAATTGGTTTCCTTGGAAAATATTATGTTTATTATGTTTGAAGGTATTGTTTGGGACTCCTACTACTGTGGATTTAGCATCCTGTTTAGTATTCAAAAAACTTATTATGAGTGCTCTGGGATGACATTACTGCTCAATACCAATACGAGATTTCCAAACTTGAATGTTTATGGACAGGCCATGCTTTAGCTTCTGCGTGGTGGTGGGTGCCCACCAGAGTTTTTTCAAGAAGGTCTACAGTACTTTAGCTATGCTAATGGTTAATATTCTAGTTGTCTTATATACTAGTTACATTCTCATATAAATAAAAGTTTCAAGCGATTATCAAAAGTGAATATATTTGTGATAACATTGTGATTGTGGTGATGGTCACGGCAGACAATTCGTGAGATACAATACGAGATCTGGTGCCTGTCTCTGTTCCGTCGAATAACTTGAAAAGCTCCAACTGACCTAGACAATGGAGCCTGCAGGAATATATATTAACACCCCTAATAATTTGCCCAAAGGCAGTTTTTATAGATACAGCAATATAAATAACTTCCCTGTGAGGAAAAGAGGAATATTGAATAGAGAGACATTGAGATGGCGTTCCAGATCACTGTCTTGGCTACACCCATACAAGTTTGGTTCACTAGACACAAACTCAGACCTTATTGCACAATACAAATAAAACAAGTTTTTGGTAGTCTCTGATATATAATTATTATCATTATTATTATTTTTAATTTATAAGGCACCACAAGTGGTCCGCAGAGCTGTACACATGGCTACAGTAGGACAGTACAGGCAGGGTACACAGAACATTACAATACAATACACTAACTGAAACATAAACAGAGTACAAGTAACAAGTAGCGCCACAATTCTCAGTACACATTACACATTACAGCTGGGAAGGTGAAGGCTGTCATTGAAGTGCTAGAGAAGAGGGCTGTTAGAACAGGAGGGAGGAGGACCCTGCTCCTAGGAGCTTACAATCTAGGGGAGAGAGGAGACAGACAGATTACACAAGGCGTGAGCATGTGGATGGGGACCTGAGGGCAGGAAGTAGGTGAGGTAGAGATGGCTGAGGTAGAAGGGTGGGGTAAGTGGCCTGGTGACAGGGTTATGTGGTGGAGGGGTATGCTTTGTTGAACAGGTGGGTTTTCATTGCACATTTGAAGCTATGCAAGGTTGGGGAGAGCCTGAGGGGAGAGCCTGAGGGAGCTCATTCCAGTGCAAAATCTTGGATTCGAGCGTGAGATGCAGTAACCAGGGTAGAGAAGAGGTAATGGTCATTGACTGACTGGTGAGGGTGGGAGGGAGTATGTAAGGAGATGAGGTTGGAGATGTAGGGAGCAGTGTAGTGAGAGTGAGGAGTTTGAAGAGGATACTGTAGGGGAGTGAGAGCAAGTGCAGGTTTTGGCAGAGGGGAGTGGCGGAAGTGGAACGGCGGAAAAGGAAAATACAGTGCATCTGGAAAGTGTTCACAGCGGTTCACTTTTTCCATATTTTGTTATGTTACAGCCTTATTCCAAAATTTAATAAATTCATTTTTGTCCTCAAAATTCTACACACAATACCCCATAATGACAACGTGTAAAAAGTTTTTGGAGATTTCTGCAAATTTAGAAATCACATGTACATTTTTTTAAATTAAAGTTGCAAAAATCTCAAAAAAACTTTTTACATGTTGTCATTAAGGGGTATTGTGTGTTGAATTTTGAGGACCAAAATTAATTTATTCCATTTAAGAATAAGACTGTAACATAACAAAATGTGGAAAAAAGTGAAGCGCTGTAAATACTTTACGGATGCACTGCAAATCTAGGAGTAACCATGTTACTAAACTACAAGCCCACAAGCTAATACATCAACCAACATGCAGCGCTAAAAGACAGCATGTTGCCAAATATAAAAATTAATTTAATATCAAATCACAATATCAATAATCACATTAATAAATCATGACATCATAATAGTCATAAAAAAATCATAATGGACATGAAAAAAGGATACTAATATTCTTAAAAGAGACCTTGGCACTATATAAAGGCAGTTCATGTGCACATAGCAGAGTCCTAAGGGTATTATAAATCCAGCTAGTTAGGTAATGTTACCAGTTTGAGGTAAAGTTACCAAGGATTCTAATTAGCGGTGGTCCTGAATCTCAAGGAGTCCAATGCAGACAAATAGATCTTGCAAGCCACAGTCCTGGAAATAAAATGCTGGAAGTCCCAATTACGGACGATAATTTGGTTAGCAAGAGAAGCTCCTCAGCAAAAGTACCTTTATGCCAGGTATAAGCCACCAATGCGTTTCGCTGCTAGCATGCAGCTATTTCAGAAGCTACAATATTTACAGCACAGGCTAAAAGTAGAATTCATAAAATATCTGATAAAAGCAACTTTACAGCCCCTTTGTGAATGAGGAGGGGGTGGTCAGTTCAGAGCCAGCTCTTCTGTGTAGTATGCAAAATTATTCTTCTGCAGTGTTTTGAGCAGGGCCTTAACTAGGGTAGTGCGACAGGGCACCACAGGGCAGGGGGAGCTGTTTGGTCCTGTCAATTTTCCTGTTTATTATCATTCTCACTTGTAACTTCCTCTTCTTTTATCCCCAGCATCTCCTGGCCTCCCCTATTTCTTCCCTGGCCCATTCCCATGAGGCCATGGCCCTTTATCAGTTACACTATCTTATCTCGCTATTTAAAAAATGGGGGGGGGGCGCCAATGCTCTCTCTGGCACAGGGCACCAAAAAGTCTAGTTACTGCTCTGGTTTTGAGACTACCAGGACACTTTTCCAATGAGGCACAAAACTCCTTGCATATTATCCATGAGTGTAGTATGGTTTATTTGATAACACTTTATTTTTAATTTTACACCATAAGGGACACCCTCTTATCTTTAGTGCACTGCAATTCCCTGCCTGCCTCAAAAAACATTCATCCAGCTCTGCATGTATTTAACCTAAATTACTTTCCCCTTAAAATCAACCATATGTTGAAGTATGTTGAGGTCTTGGCACACTTTTAAAGTTTTGAGGTTTTTAGTTAGGTTGAATTGGTTCTGTAAACTCCCAAATATTGTCTTTTTGTTGAAAACCATTCTGCAACAGTTTATATATTTTTATTTTATTTGATGAAAGGTATTAGCAATAAAGAAATAGTCTTATACAGAGTACAGCAACAAATACAGTTGAAACATCAGATAACAAATGTGACAAAATAACAACAAGCGTTTTCCAAATGTTGTTATAAGAAGGTAAAAAAAGGGTTGGGTAAAGATGGGTACACACTGACAGATACATTGGCCGATCAATTGATCCGCCAATGTATCAGCTGCCCGTCAGGCAGTGTGTACCAGCGATATGTAGGTGAACGCCGGCGTACACCAACATATCGCATTGGCTGTGCTGCACAGCCGATGGACAGCTATGTCTGCAGACATATCTGTCCATCGGCGGGTGTGAACGGGCGGTCGGCAGACGGGGGTGGGACACGTTCCCCCACCCTCCAGGACACGCCCCTGACACACACCCTGGTCACCGGGACCTGCGGGCAGACACAGATGATGGTTGTTCAGTGTGTACGAACAACCATCATCTGCAGACATATCTGCAGATATAGCTGTATAGTGTGTGCCCATCATTAGAATGGTGAGAGAAAAAATTGGGAGAGAGAGAGGAGATGTGGGGTAATCTCTCAGGCATTGTTCTAATCTACAACCAAATAAACTATCACAGGCTGATAATTTGGAAGATATATAGTGAAAAGTTGCAAACAAGAAATGTTATTAAGGCGGAACCCAGGGCCCCAGGTTTTGTACAAGGATCCATTTCATAGATCTATCAGTTTTTCTTAAGGAGGACTGCTAAACATGGTGGGTTTGGAGATTTCCAACAGGTGTCTGGCAAACTTTTAAATATGTTTTGACAACCCTGGAAGAGTAAGGGGAAAAAGCACAAGCTTAGGTTGGGAAGGTATACCTACTGCCAGTCGCGAGTTAAGAGGGCTGACAAGCTTGTGTGAAGAAGTTAATCTTGAGGGCTTTATTGAAGGTGTAGTGGTTGGCAGAAAGTCTGATAGAGCGAGGTGGGAAGTGAGTTCCAGACTAGATAGGCAGCATGGTAGAAATCATCCTGGAGTGAGAGGAGGTGACCAGAGCAGAGTTGAGGTGGTATTCAGTAGAGTAGCTGAGAGGGAGGGAGGGAGTGTGGACAGAAATTAGGTCAGAGATTTAGGGCTTTATATAAGTGAGGCTAAAGTTACTGTCTGTGGTGGATGGGGAGCCAGATGCAGTGAGGCAAGAGAGGTAAATGAGAAAGGCGGCAGCATTAAGAATATATTTCATTGGGGCAGGGAATGATGAGATGAAGGCCAGATTGGTTGGGACTGTAGTAGTCCAGGCCAGAAATACATTGAAGTGCTTTGCTGCATTCATGGTAGAGAAAGGTCTGATTCTATAGATATTATGAAGATGGAAATGGCAAACTTGTGATATAGAGGAGTTGAGGATGATGCCCAAGCAGCGGACTTGAGGGACAGAGGAGTCTGGTGCTGTCAATAGATAGAGTAGGGAAGGTGAGAGAGTCCTGAATTGGGGGAATATAATGAGTCTACTCCTTGCCTCTGAATAGCAGTATTCCAATATAAAAAAGACAAAGGGGTCTATTTACTAAGCAACAGGTTTTGGTTTTTCTGTGATTTTCTGCCAAATGTGCACATTGGAGATTTACTAAAGGGAAATCAGAAGGAAATTTGTCGAAAAACCAAACTTTAGAAAGCAATAGTCTATCATCGGATCAACTATAATTTTTTTTTACATAGACAGGAATAGGAGCTGCAGATTTATTAATGCTCAGTCTTAGAACTGACCAAAAACCGACATTTAAACGACGGAAAACACACAAAAAAATAGACTTGCCTGTGACAGTCAAGTTTGATTGAAGCACTGACCAAATCAGTATGATCTGTGCAGGCTTTGTTAGGTTAAACAGTAAAGAAATGTTTAAATTGTTTTTAAAAATGCGTGGGGTGCCTCACCCAAATCAATAACCAGCCCTGGACCTCCCACCCTAGGCTGGTAGGGAAACAACAGTGTGGAATTCCCCCTACTTTCCACTAACCAGAACTAGGCTGAACCAGCTGGGGGGATAATGCTATAGCAGGGAGACACTCTCAGCCAGTCAACGCTTCCCAGTTAATTTTAATGGACAGTGACCAGTAGTGACCCTGTCACTTTCATCGCAGCCCTTCAAAGGGAAAGTTATTCTGTTTGTTATTTTTGCCAAGATCATTCTGACCTGTGCAGTGCTTTAAATCTTCTGAAGATTGACGGCGGATTAGATTGGAAAGGGGTATATTTGACAGGGTTTTAGACAGAAATTAAACGATGTACATCGCCATCGGACTTCTATTGACACTCAAATCCAATGGTTAGTAAATACTGCATTTTTAGTCAGAAATCCGACTGCTGTGTCCATCAGATTGCAATAGACTGCAAATCTAAATCTTAGTAAATAGGTGTCTATCATTCTATATTTGGCTGGGCTATCCTTTGGAATAAATGTAACTCCTTCACTTTTGCTTCAGCTCTTTAACTTCTTCTATTTATTACCAATATAATTTTACATGGGGAAACCATCTGTGGACCAATATATATCCCATATCTGAGAGATAAGAAAACACCTACCTGCACCAGTTTATACTTGCAATACAAAATCATTCTACTCCCCTGTTATTTATAATTCATTGGGGAAGTGCCACCAAAGTTAGATAAGGTGTATACACTTCTAAAAGAAAAATAAGTTTTAATATATAAGGTGCACTGGCTAAAATATATTTAAAATGTAATAACTTTTCTTGCAATACTCCAAAAAATTGGAGTTGCTAGCTTCCTACTATGTACCTACCCGTATTGGTTTAGCCCCCATCTCCCACTGCTGTTGATCACAAATGAGCACATGAATGCAGGAGTGACTGGTGCTAATAGCCAGTATCACTGGGGTTATCTCTCAGCTGCCCCAGCAAAATATTATTAGTACATTTGGCAATTAAAGATTTTATTGTTATTGCTGCAAATTGCTAAATGTTTAATTGGTTTGAAAACCCAACTATGTCCACTCTCCCAGTATTTCCGTGACATTCATGAATTCGGGAGACATCTCCTGTGATACTTAATAACATAACTGACTGGCATTTTATAGGTTTTTATAGGTTGTGTTTGAAAAATGACAGGAGCTGATTAGTTGGTACTTTACCTCTCTCCAGTTATCTCTCTCCAAGGTTTGATACATCTCCCCCTATAATTCGGTATGCTTTGCGTTATTCCTGACCCACTCTGTAACGTATTAGGGGTAGGATTACAATGATGCGTATTACCCCTTTCCCCCTGGACCTCGACAAATCTCCTACTAAATGATATATACAGATTGTGAACTTCTGAAAACAATTGATATTCATCCACTAGTTTCCAAACATTCAAGCGTTCTCTAAAAACTCACCTCTTCAGACAAGCTTATCAGATTCCAGGACCGCCCACATAACCTTTTATAGCTTCCCTATCTTCTTAAGGTGCCTATCCACTAGAAGACAGGTAAAAGACTGCACGATTACGACATTGCAATTGTGAAGTCATTTGTCAGTCTGTGATGTGACTACACTGAACTACCAGTTGTTCAGTGTAGGCACAATCAATCATCTGCAAACATGCTTAGCCAGACGTTATCGCCAGGTTGACCAACATGTGTGCACGATGATAAATGTCTAAAAGACAAAAAATTTTAAACAATTTTTAAATGATTTTTCAAATGATTATTGAACGAGTATCGAGCGATCTAACGATATCGATATCGTTATCGTTCAATCGCTCATTTTAATCGGCTAGTGGATAGACACCTTTATAGTAAACACCTATCACATCTTCTCTTTCTTCAATTTAACCTCCTCTTAACCCTAGGCCAACTTTCCAGTGTGATTGGATTATACAGCCCACCAAGAACATCTGCAATTGGGCTGGACCAAATCGCAATATGTAGCACCTTTCCTTGTGTATCAACTAGGGGTGTGCACCGGCCACTTTTCGTGTTTTGGTTTTGGATCTGGATCTTTCTTCGTGTTTTGGATCTGGATTGGTTTTGCCAAAACCACCCTTCCGTGTTTTGGGTTCTGGGTTTTGTGTTTTGGATCTGTATTTTTATGAAAAAAAGCATAAAAACAGCTAAAATCACAGAATTTGTAGGTTTTTCTGCTCCTATGCTATTATTAACCTCAATAACCTTAATTTCCACTCATTTCCAGTCTATTCTGAACACCTCACACCTCACAATAGTGTTTTTATGTCCAAAAGGTTGCACCGAGGTAGCTGGATGACTATGCTAAGCAACACGAGTGGGCGGCACAAACACGTGACCCATCTAGGAGTGACACTGCAGTGGCAGACAGGATGGCAGTTAGAAAAACTAGGCCCCAAACTGTACATAATGCAAAGAAAAAAAAGAGGTGCAAGATGGAATTGTCCTTGGGCCCTCCCACCCACCCTTATGTTGTATAAACAGGACATGCACACTTTAACAAATCAATCATTTCAGTGCCAGGGTCTGCCACACGACTGTGGCTGAAATGATTGGTTCGTTTGGGCCCCCACAAAACAAGCTGGCAATTAATGTGTCCCTGCACAAACTGGCTCTACGGAGGCAAGATGTCATCCTCATCCTCCTCATCCACCGATTCCTCACCCTCTTCAGTGTGTACATCCTCATCCTCACAAAGTATTAACTCGTCCCCACTTGAATCCACCACCACAGGTCCCTCTGTACCTTCTGGAGGCTGGTCTCCCTGGAAGAGCTGATAATTTATTTTGATGAACATCATCTTCTCCACATTCTGTGGAAGCAACCTCCTACGCCTTTCGCTGACAAGGTTCCCGGCTGCACTAAACACTCTTTCGGAGTACACACTGGAGGGGGGGCAACTCAGGTAAAATAGAGCCAGTTTGTACAGGGGCCTCCAAATTGCCTCTTTTTCCTGCCAGTACAGGTATGGACTGTCTGACATGCCTACTTGGATGCTGTCACCGATGTAATCCTCCACCATTCTGTCAATGGTGACAGTATCATATGCAGTGACAGTAGACATGTCAGAAATTGTTGCCAGGTCCTTCAGTCCGGACCAGATGTCCAAACTTGGTCCTGCCTGCCCTGCATCACCGCCAGCGGGTTGCTTAGGATACCTAAGTTTTTTCCTGGCAGCCCCAGTTGCGGGAGAAAATGAAGAAGGAGCCGTTGACGTGTCACGTTCCGCTTCAGCTGACAGTGTGTTCACCAGCAGGTCTTTGCACCTCTGCAGGCTTGTGTCAGCCGGAAAGAGAGACACCACATAGGCTTTAAACCTAGGATCTAGCACGGTGGCCAAAATGTAGTGGTCTGATTTCAACAGATTGACCACCCTGGAATCCTGGCAAAGCGAATGAAGGGCTTCATCCACAAGTCCCACATGCCGAGCGGAATCGCTCCGTCTTAGCTCCTCCTTCACTTTCTCCAGCTGCTTCTGCAAAAGCCTGATGAGGGGAATGACCTCACTCAAGCTGGCAGTGTCTGAACTGACTTCACGTGTGGCAAGTTCGAAGGGCTGGAGAACCTTGCACAACACGGAAATCATTCTCCACTGCGCTTGAGTCAGGTGCATACCCCCTCCTTTGCCATAGGTGGATGTATAGGCTTGTATGGCCTTTTGCTACTCCTCCATCCTCTGAAGCATATGGAGGGTTGAGTTCCACCGCGTCACAACCTCTTGCTTCAGGTGATGGCGGGGCAGGTTCAAGAGTGTTTGCTGGCGCTCCAGTCTTCGGCACGCAGTCGCTGAATGGCGAAAGTGGCCAGAAATTTTTCGGGCCACCCAAAGCGTCTCCTGCACGCCCCTGTCGCTTTTCAGAAAATTCTGCACCACCAAGTTTATTGTGTGAGCAAAACATGGGACGTGCTGGAATTTGCCCAGATGTAATGCCCGCACAATATTGGTGGCGTTGTCAGATATCACAAATCCCCAGGAGAGTCTAAGTGGGGTAAGCCACTGGGCGATGATTTCCCTCAGTTTCTCTAAGAGGTTGTCGGCGGTGTGCCTCTTACTGAAAACGGTGATACACAGCGTAGCCTGCCTTGTAACGAGCTGGCGTTTCTGAGATGCTGCTACTGGTGACGCTGCTGCTGTTGCTGCGTAAGGTGATACATCTACCCAGTGGGCTGTCACAGTCATATAGTCCTTAGTCTGCCCTGTTCCACTTGTCCACATGTCCGTGGTTAAGTGGACATTGTGTACAACGGCATTTTTCAGGACACTGAGGACACTTTTTCTGACGTTTCTGTACAGTCTCGGTATCGCCTGCCTAGTGAAGTGGAATCTAGACGGGATTTGGAACCGGGGACACACTACCTCCATCAATTGTCTAAATCCCACTGCACTAATGGCGGATACCGGATGCACGTCTAACACCAACAAAGCAGTCAAGGCCTCAGTTATACGTTTTGCTTCAGGATGACTGCTGTCATACTTCATCCTCCTCGCTAAGGACTGTTGGAGGGTCAATTGTTTAGTAAAAGTAGTGGTGTTCCTACTTCCTCTCTGGGATGATGAATGACTCCCAGCAGCAGCAACAGCAGCAGCGGCAGCAGTAGGCGTAGCAATGCAGGATCCTCCGGAGGAATCCCGGATAGGAGAGTCAGTCATGCCAGTGACATGGCCTGCAGGACTACTTCCGATCCTGACTAAGGAGGAAATTGACGAGGAGGGAGTTGACGGTGTGGTTTGCAGGTGCTTGGATACAACAGGACAACGGGATTTAGGTGTCCCTGGACTGCTTACGGTCTTAGCCAAAGTTTCTGAACTTGACAGTAACTTTTTATGAACGCGCTGCATGTGCCGTATAAAGGAGGATGTTCCTAGGTGGTTGACGTCCCTACCCCTACTTATTTCACCTTTACATATGGTACATATGGCAAGACAGTTGTTGTCCGGATTTGGATAGAAATATTGCCAGACCAAAGAGGTGGAATGTTTGGTCTTCTGCCCAGGCATGACCGTGATGGGCTTTTTCATCCCACGGACAACAACTGTCTCCCCCGGAGCCTGATTTAAACAAACCACATCACCATCAGAATCCTCCTCGCCAACTTCCTCCTCAGCGTCAGCTACACCAGTATCCTCATCCTGTTGTACTTCAACAGTGACATCTTCAATTTGCATATCAGCAAGTGGACTGTGGGTGCTCCTTTCAGCACTTGCAGGAGGCGTGCAAATGGTGGAAAGAGCCACCTCTTCCCGTCCAGTGCTGGGAAGGTCAGGCATCACAACCACCACCACACTTGGACTCTCCTTGGGGATTTGTGATATCTTCTTAGAAAGCACAGTTCTTCGCTGTGCTTTTGCCAGCTTAACTCTTTTGATTTTTTTAGTGGGAGGAGGGCTTCCATCGTCATGTGAAGCTGAACCACTAGTCATGAACATACTAGGGATCGACCTTAGCCGTTCCTTGCCACTCCGTGTTGTAAATGGCATATTGGCAAGTTTACGTTTCTCTTCAGCTGATTTAAATGTTTTTTTCAAGGTCATTTTCCTGAACTTTGCCATTTGGGATTGTATGTGCCCTCTACTATGACATTGGGCATCGGCCTTGGCAGACGACGTTGATGGCATGTTATTGTCTATGTCATGACTAGTGGCAGCAGCTTCAGCACTAGGAGGAAGTGGTTCTTGATCTTTCTCTATTTTATTTTTATCGGAGAAAGTTTGGTCCTCCATTTATGTTATATCAATTTGATATATACGTGCGGCTAAACACAGAAAATAATTTTTTTTTTGGTTTGGACTGGAGTGTACTTTCGGGGGTTACAGCACCCTTAACGGTCAAGCCAGCCGGCCCTTTACTTATGACACAGGCGCACGCTTGGCACTACTTTGTTGATGCACGTGCGGCTACTGCGCACACAATTCACAAACACAGAAAATAATTTTTTTTTTGGTTTGGACTGGAGTGTACTTTCGGGGGTTACAGCACCCTTTAACGGTCAAGCCAGCCGGCCCTTTACTTATGACACAGGCGCACGCTTGGCACTACTTTGTTGATACACGTGCGGCTACTGCGCACACAATTCACAAACACAGAAAATAATTTTTTTTTTGGTTTGGACTGGAGTGTACTTTGGGGGTTACAGCACCATTTAACGGTCAAGTCAGCCGGCCCTTTACTTATGACACAGGCGCACGCTTGGCACTACTTTGTTGATGCACGTGCGGCTACTGCGCACACAATTCACAAACACAGAAAATAATTTTTTTTGGTTTGGACTGGAGTGTACTTTGGGGGTTACAGCACCCTTTAATGGTCAAGCCAGCCGGCCCTTTACTTATGACACAGGCGCACGCTTGGCACTACTTTGTTGATGCACGTGCGGCTACAGCGCACACAATTCACAAACACAGAAAATAATTTTTTTTTGGACTGGAGTGTACTTTCGGGGGTTACAGCACCCTTTAACGGTCAAGCCAGCCGGCCCTTTACTTATGACACAGGCGCACACTTGGCACTACTTTGTTGATGCACGTGCGGCTACTGCACACACAATTCACAAACACAGAAAATAATTTTTTTTTTGGTTTGGACAGGAGTGTACTTTGGGGGTTACAGCACCCTTTAACGGTCAAGCCAGCCGGCCCTTTACTTATGACACAGGCGCACGCTTGGCACTACTTTGTTGATGCACGTGCGGCTACAGCGCACACAATTCACAAACACAGAAAATAATTTTTTTTTGGACTGGAGTGTACTTTCGGGGGTTACAGCACCCTTTAACGGTCAAGCCAGCCGGCCCTTTACTTATGACACAGGCGCACACTTGGCACTACTTTGTTGATGCACGTGCGGCTACTGCACACACAATTCACAAACACAGAAAATAATTTTTTTTTTGGTTTGGACAGGAGTGTACTTTGGGGGTTACAGCACCCTTTAACGGTCAAGCCAGCCGGCCCTTTACTTATGACACAGGCGCACGCTTGGCACTACTTTGTTGATGCACGTGCGGCTACTGCGCACACAATTCACAAACACAGAAAATATTTTTTTTTTTGGTTTGGACTGGAGTGTACTTTCGGGGGTTACAGCACCCTTAACGGTCAAGCCAGCCGGCCCTTTACTTATGACACAGGCGCACGCTTGGCACTACTTTGTTGATGCACGTGCGGCTACTGCGCACACAATTCACACAGAAAATAATTTTTTTTTTGGTTTGGACTGGAGTGTACTTTCGGGGGTTACAGCACCCTTAACGGTCAAGCCAGCCGGCCCTTTACTTATGACACAGGCGCACACTTGGCACTACTTTGTTGATGCACGTGCGGCTACTGCGCACACAATTCACAAACACAGAAAATAATTTTTTTTTTGGTTTGGACTGGAGTGTACTTTCGGGGGTTACAGCACCCTTTAACGGTCAAGCCAGCCGGCCCTTTACTTATGACACAGGCGCACACTTGGCACTACTTTGTTGATGCACGTGCGGCTACTGCGCACACAATTCACAAACACAGAAAATAATTTTTTTTTTGGTTTGGACTGGAGTGTACTTTCGGGGGTTACAGCACCCTTAACGGTCAAGCCAGCCGGCCCTTTACTTATGACACAGGCGCACACTTGGCACTACTTTGTTGATGCACGTGCGGCTACTGCGCACACAATTCACAAACACAGAAAATAATTTTTTTTTTGGTTTGGACTGGAGTGTACTTTCGGGGGTTACAGCACCCTTTAACGGTCAAGCCAGCCGGCCCTTTACTTATGACACAGGCGCACGCTTGGCACTACTTTGTTGATGCACGTGCGCTACTGCGCACACAATTCACAAACACAGAAAATAATTTTTTTTTGGTTTGGACTGTAGTGTACTTTCGGGGGTTACAGCACCCTTAACGGTCAAGCCAGCCGGCCCTTTACTTATGACACAGGCGCACGCTTGGCACTACTTTGTTGATGCACGTGCGGCTACTGCGCACACAATTCACAAACACAGAAAATATATTATTTTTTTAGCACTTGGGGGGAGCACCCCTGATGGACAGAGCACCCCCTGGACAACACTACAGCACCCCTTTAGGACTGGGACACTGCACAGGACTTTGGAGTGGACACAGCCCCTATGGAGAACTGACTGCACAACACAGTCCAGCCTGCCCCTATGGACTTTGAAGTAGTGGACACAGCCCCTATTAACAAAAGCAGCACAGCACAACACAGCCAGCCCCTATGGACTTTGAAGTAGTGGACAACAGCAGCACTACACTACACTACACTACACAGCCCTAACTCCCTCCCTCCCTCTTCACTGTCCACAGCCGAGTGAGAAAATGGCGCCGACGCGGGTACCTTATATAGGATCCAAAACCCGCGAGACTCGGAAGGCGGGATGATGACGTTTTGCCTCGATTTCAGATCCGAGTCAGGCGGGAAAAGTCGAGCCTGATTCGGATCGGACTCGGATCGGGGGGGCTCGGGGGGGTTCGGATTTCAGAAATCCGAATCCGCTCACCCCTAGTATCAACACCTATTTCCCTATTGTAAGCTTGCGAGCAGGGCCCTCTTACCTTTATGTTTGTCTTTTACCTGTGTCTTTTATGTATGTATGTCTGTCTGTCTTTTACAACCCAGTAAAATGTTAATGTTGATTCAAATTGTAAAAGCGCAACAGAATTTGCTGCGCTATATAAGAAACTGTTAATAAATAAAAATAAATAAAATCATCGGATAAATCAACAAGCTTTGCAAAGTTGACAGCCAAACAACCACAGCCTTATTGCTAACAAAAAATGAAATCCTAGTCATATATTAAATGCAATAATGCCAGTCACAATTAACCAAAGCAGTTATGCATAAACATGTGTGTCTTGCCCATTATAACTTACCAAGGTGTGTTGTACAATAGCATTTGCTGGTGGATATTTTACTACTGACACTAATTACTGGATTTATGCCGTAAAAGGCTGTTATTTTTTACCTGTCTTATTTTGTTTCTTTGTCTCATATTGAAAGATTTCTTGGTGCTTTAGAAACTAATATATCAACACTATTAGTAGCAATATGCTCCTGGGCTTTTAACAGTATAAATTAACCTAACAAAAGCATAAACATTTTTATGTATAGCAAGATTTAGCAGTTGTGTGTTTAGGCATAATAGTCTTATTTGTTTACATGGAAAAATGACTTTCTGACCTGCAGACATGGGTCACCACTGGCAATGAAGCCTCAAGGAAACATGTGGTTATAGTATAGAACAATGGCTGTCCACAAGTCACAGGCCAGTCACGTTTTTCACCTTTCATACAATGAAAGTTTTCTACACAGCCAGCAGGACCTCAGAGCCATACTACACAGCCAGCAGGACCTCAGAGCCATACTACACAGCCAGCAGGACCTCAGAGCCATACTGCACAGCCAGCAGGACCTCAGAGCCATACTACACAGCCAGCAGGAGCTCAGAGACATACTACACAGCCAGAAGGAGATCAGAGACATACTACACAGCCAGTAGGACCTCAGAGACATACTACACAGCCAGCAGGACCTCAGAGACATGCTACACAGCCATCAGGACCTCAGAGACATACTACACAGCCAGCAGGACCTCAGAGCCATACTACACAACCAGCAGGACCTCAGAGCCATACTACACAGCCAGCAGGACCTCAGAGACATACTACACAGCCAGCAGGACCTCAGAGCCATACTACACAGCCAGCAGGACCTCAGAGCCATACTACACAGCCAGCAGGACTTCAGAGACATACTACACAACCAGCAGGACCTCACAGACATACTATACAGTTGCAGCACAAATTGTAAATTCAGACAATAATGTTTACGTTACAGCTTCCTCATTTAAACAGACTTTGAGAATACAGTAACATGCTGGTATGTGGCCAACTTTTAAAAAAATGAATAAGCACAAGGTTAAATGTCACACTGCATAATGCAAAGAGCATAATTTCACTGCAAACTTGGCTAATTTAAAAATAACGGGGGAAGGGACATATTAAGAGAGGAGGAGTCTCCACCTGGGGCCCTTCCTCTCTAGCCGGCAGCAAAAATTAGTAGACTCTGGTGCTGTGATAGAGTCTACTGCACCCGCACAAGTCTCCGGGATCATGGTGCACGCACCAAGTCACCGGTTATCTTTCTACTGCGCATGCGCCAATAGCCAGGAAAATGGTTCATTTTTAACATGGGTTTAAAACACCCTGCACCGTGCACCCATTATAGATATGCCACTAAATGGAGGCTTTAACAGTGCTTGTTTAGCAAAGATAAAATTAAATACCATCAGTAGACTTCAATGAAAGAGTGTTTCTAGCAGCCAAATTGACATTAAAATGTTACGTTGGTCCCACATTGTACATTATTGCAAGCAGTTGGTCTGATTGTGCAACATGTGTTACACCAAAACAATTAAGTTGATCATTATACTGGATAATGCTGCAGCATGGCTACTTTTATTAAACTATGGCCATACACCTGACAGGCCAGATCTAGACTATTTGGATGATTTCCTACATAATGGCCCAAATGGAATAGCCAGTGAGTTGTGGGCAGTTGCGAGATTTCCGTGATGTGTCCTTGAGATTTAAACAGTCATTTTTTAAAGGTAAAACCAGGTTGTTTTGTGTCTTTAGAAAAAGTGCTACTATAAACATAGATGACCCAATTTTGAAATCTTGACACTGCCCACAACTAACAGGCTATTACATTTGTGCCAATGTGTCATAAATCTATATATCCAAAAATGTTCCATGTTAGTGCCTGGTGTATTGGAATTCTTCCATTGTAATGACATTTATTTGTACTTCTGTGCCAATATGACACCACTCTAATTCCTACTGATGTTATCAAGGCCTGTCCACATATTCCCTAGTTCTAAAGCACTTGTAAGTATATAATACATACTGTGGTATGCATATAAATGTTGTCAGTGTTACACCAGTCTTTTACTATTATTTTATTTTCTTTTGAACCAAAACAATCCTGTAACAATTTCTATCTGCTGTTTTACCTTCTGAAGTTAGTGTCCAAATTCTGAAATCACAGACGTTAAGAACACACCTGTGTAATTTTTTATATTTTATGTTAATACTGCATACACAGTCATGTACAACATAAAAGAAATCTGTCCATTATGCTACAAGCTTAATGTAAAAGGAGACTTCATGTCTTGATTTCAAGTGTCACCCAAGAACATAGAGCTGCAACATTTTTTCATCTGTTACTCATTTAAGATAAGTCAGTTGCAATTTCCACCATTTTCATTGGACATTTTCAATTTTCTCCACTGACAATTTTCTAAATGTACTTTACCATTTTGTACCTGATTATTAGGTCCTGTCTTGGATGCCTCTTCTAAACCTCATGTACAAATTCACTTTATTTCCTTAAAATAAGTATATGTTAAGTAAAAAAAGAAAATTCAGAACAAGTATAGTGCTTGATCATATCGGTATGATATAACTGAAAGCAGTGAAATATATATATATATATATATATATAGCTTGAGAAAGGAAAATCAAAGAAGAAAACCCTGAGCAAGACCTTTGATTGGGGTCACAGTCTTGGTATAAGTATATATATATGTCCACTATTACAGGGACTATAATAATCAAAAGTTCTTCAGTATGACAGAAACCTTCAAAATTTCCAAAACTTGGGTAAGTAAAAAATTAAATAAAGCTTCTTCAGAGTCCACACAGTCTGCCCAATGAATTTGCCACTTTCTCCTCTTCACACAACAACGTTACATCTCTTGTTCCTCAAATGAACAAAACGGGTCGCAAATAGTGTGATACAGTTTTATTAAAGACAAATTTCTATTTTAAAAACAATTGTGAGGCTGCGTACCAGAAGACCAAGTGTATACAAACACCATCAAGCATATAGTATAACTTTAGACAGGGTACCTCCTGGGACCAAGAATCCACCTGCTCCATCCTAGTCTGAATGGCCACCACTTCACAGGTCCACCAACGCGTTTCTGCTTTAGAAAGCATTTATCAAGGTGTATAGGGCTAGACTGTCTGTTTCTTTTAAATCCCCCTGTCTCCTCTTTCATTGGTCCATTGTTTAGGGGAGATAATTACAATAAAATAACTTGTATTGTGAATGAAGATACACTTACATCTTATACTCTAATTAAAGAGTAGGGATCTGCTCATTTATAAATGATAAATGTGTATATATGTTGTTTATGTTCCACTTCATTGTGCACATGGAACGCAAAGACTTCTGGTTCCTGTTAGCGGACTTAATGGAGATGCTTGACATAGTTCATGTGGTATTGTCCCTTATAATTGTGGGACATAAATCAACCACACGTACCGTCATGTACATAAATGACGGACTCCTCTAGCTCTCCTGCCCTCCGAAGACCGGAATTTATGAGTGGTATCATTTGCATTCCACTTGGCGGGATGCGTGGAACGCTTCGGCTTCCGGTTCCTATTGGCAGAAGTCGTATGGATGAACCTAAGCGTTCCACCCCTTGTTATTAGTGGAGCGCTCGCGTCCCAGCATGAGCCAGAGATTCGTCTGTCCATTTCAGTAATGGTTCACTGTGTTCCAGCACATAATCAGATATAGAAACTGTATATAAACAAAGGCGATCCATATATTGATCTTTCCTTTTGTTAAGTCATGCCGGATATAATCACATAGAAATGTCATATTAAACAGTGTAAACAATAAATTTAAAAGCAAAACATTGAAATATAGTAAAATTGCATAAATAAATAAGTATGTATAACAGTATGGCATAGTCTGATTAAACCTACATGTAAAAACCCATATATTACTGAATAAAATCTTAGAACAATAGATAAAAATGAATATATATGAACCGATTAAGATAATTAATAAACTGATTAGAGTGTTGAGTCAAATGTGCATAAAAACTCATAAAAAACATTTTAATTCAAAATCCATATTCATTCCCTTTGGATGTAGGGTACGTAATTCGTAAATTATCCTCATTTCCATTTTTGCTAAATTGCCATCGATCTTTTTCTTTCTCCAATGCTTTTCTATTATTTGGATGCCCATAACTCTATGGATATCTCTAATGGAGCTATTATGATGTTCTTTAAAATGCAACGATAATGAATGTTTCTCAAAGCCCTTCTTGATGTTTCTAATATGTTCGGACCATTTTACAGCGCTGCGAGGATTGATTTGGGCTGTCCCACTGAGCAACTGGTCTATGTGGCTGGTAGCAACATACACAGTCTCTCGCTAGCAATCACTGTGTGTTCTCATACTCACTGTGGCACTGCAAATCCCAGCAGTCTCTCCTGAAAAGCAACTTGTTTCCAATATTCCTCTGCTCACAGATCTTGTCACTGTAAACTCTACTCAGGTTCCCCACATCTTACTCAAGGGGAGATGTACTAAGCCTTGGAAAATGATAAAGTGGAGAGTGATAAAGAACCAACCAATCAGCTCCTGTCACTTTACGGGCTGTGTTTGAAAAGTGACAGGAGCTGATTGGTTGGCACTTTATCACTCTCCACTTTATCTCTCTCCAAGGCTTAGTACATATCCCTCTTAGTGTTTCTCAGCAGGGCCGCCATCAGGGGGGGACTGCCGGGACTGTAGTCCCAGGCCCAGCCTCTGGCTGAACAGGGGGGCTAGTACCGCCACTGCAGAGCCTGCAGCTTGAACTTTCCCCTTGAAGAGACGGGGGCCCGACTGCCGCTGCTACCGCATGCCGACCTGGATGAAACATCATCACAGGAGGTAGCTGGAGGAGGAAGCCAGGGACCGCTCGGGCCCGCTCCTCCACCAGCTTACAGTGACAGTAGACGGCAAAACAGTGCGTGCGTGCCGACGTCACGTCACGCGCGCGCACTGTTTTGGAGTCTGACTGTCACTGTGTAAGCTGGAGGGCGGGGTCGACGTCGGAGCAGTGGATGAAGAGGAGCAGCCGCGTTTGCAGTGCTGGGGGACCATGGAGGAAGCAGGATCCTTCTCAATGTAAATAAGGTAAGTGAGGTGATAAAAAAAAAAAGTCTGGGCACACATACTGTATCTAATAATGGGGGGCTGAGGTGAAAAAAAAGGCTGGGCACACATACTGTATCTAATAATGGGGGGCTGAGGTGAAAAAAAAAGGCTGGGCACACATACTGTATCTAATAATGGGGGGCTGAGGTGAAAAAAAAGGCTGGGCACACATACTGTATCTAATAATGGGGGGCTGAGGTGATAAAAAAAGGCTGGGTACACTGTATCTAATAATGGGGGGCTGAGGTGAAAAAACAGGCTGGGCACACATACTGTATCTAATAATGGGGGGCTGAGGTGAAAAAACAGGCTGGGCACACATACTGTATCTAATAATGGAGGGCTGAGGTGATAAAAAAAAGGCTGGGCACACATACTGTATCTAATAGCAGGGGGGAGGGGCCCTGCCTATTTTGTCAGTCCCGGGCCCCGCAATTTCTGATGGTGGCCCTGTTTCTCAGTTCATGAAACAGCTCTGTCAGAACAGCTCCTGTTCAGCAGTTTCCTTCTGCTCCGACAAGTCACCTCACTGTTGTTTCTGAACAGCTTCCTCCTCACTCACTTTATTATTATTATTATTATTATTATTACCCTTTATTTATACAACGCCACAAAGGTTCCGCAGCTCCTTACACAGTACATAAATGAGCACACAAGAAAAACAGTTATTAGCAGTACAAAACAATGCAGGACAAGGACATGGTTTATATACATAGCTGCATAAAACAAGCAGCAGGGCATCAGCAACTAAATGTTAGGTGCCATTTGGGGAGTTAGGAGTACATGATAATGATAATATAAGTAGGGGAAGGAGAAGCACGTGAGAGACAAGGGCCCTGCTCGCGAGAGCTTACATTCTAAAGCAGAGGGGCAGACAGACAGAGGCGACACAGGTGGGGCAGATAGTGAGGAAGGAGCATGGAGCAGTGGGTTAGGATATGTGCTGCGGTATGTGTGTATTATAAGATGACCTGATGTTATGTCAAAATTAAGTCCTTCATTCATCTATCTCTCTGACAGAAAATAGATTTTTTTTATGTGTTATTTACATGAGAGGTACAAAATAAAGTAGTTGCATTTAATTTTTGTCTGTTACATTTTAGCATCTAAATACATCCATCTAAAAATGCAGCTATTATGGGACTGTCCCGCCATCCTAATACAGTATTGAATACTTTAGTCCCAGCTGCTGGGTGCTATGCCATGCTCCTGTGAGTGGGTGCATTTCACATGCTAGACCCACCCACAAATAGGTGCCGCCATGCCCAATATGCTGTGGTCCCACAGGATGTTGCTGTACCCGGGCCCAGAATTTGTCTCGGCAGCCCTGGAGGTGACAGGCAGAACCAGGAGGGAATGGGTCTTAGTGGTGGGGTAGCAAGGCCATGATGGGAGGGAGGTGGTTGAGAGTGGAGGAAAAGGAAAGGTGGGGGAAAGAAGCAGAGGGTTGGAAGGGGGACTGATGAGAGAGAAAATGGGGAACAGCAAGCGGAGGAGACAAGAGGGGGAGGATGGGGGTGGTTAAAGTAGAGGATTATGTGGACACTCAATAAGGGAGTGTTTGAAGTAAGGGTGTTCATGCTGTGGACAAGGTAATAAGTGAGATGAAAACTGGACTGGAAGCTGTATGGTGTAGAGACAGTGTGGATAAAAGTTGTTAAAAGAACAGTGCTGCTAATGTATGGGCACAGTTCCAAAAGTGAAATATAAAAAGAGGTATGTCAGTAGTGGGAGAAGGAATTAGTTATTAAAATAAAGATTGATTAAAGTGGATAGATGTGATGCAATGGAAAAAGGCAATACAAAACGGATTTTCAGTAGCATAAAGGCAAAAATTACAATGTACAGAGCCGATCCAGTCAGAAGTGTTTCGAACTACAAGATCAATCAACAAGAGCAGCACGCAGATAGGGGAGTACTTGCAATGTCCAAGCAGTGAGTGCAGTAGGGAGTTTCCTGGACTTGGGAAGGGTCCTCTCAACACTTCTGGCTCAGAGTTCTCCTCAGAAAGCCAGCTCTACTGTATATAGCTGCTTCTCTTAACATATATCCACTCCACACTGCAGCATCTTGCTCTGCTCATCACTTACTGGTACAGCGTCTCTCTCTCTCAACATCTCTGATTCAGGCATTTTCAGCATCCCTTGTTCTTTATTGTACAGGTGCTACACTGGCTGTCTCTGTGGATTGTGGAGACTGCAGTCTCCTAAAGTGACACCTTGCAGTGATGTACAGTGCAGGGTATTACAATAGGACTTAAAAAAATTACTTTTTATTTTAATGTACAGTCAAGTGCATAAATATTGGGACATTGACAGAATTTTCATATTTTGGCCCCTATTCACCACTACAATGGCTTTGAAATGAAACAAACAAGATGTGCTTTAACTGCAGACTTTCAGATTTAATTTGAGGGTAATTACATCCAAATAAGGTGAACGGTGTAGGAATTACAACGGTTTCTATATGTGCCTCCCACTTTTTAAGGGGCCAAAAGTAATGGGACTATCAACTCAAAAGCTATTTCATGGACAGCGGTGGGCTATTCCCTCGTTATTTCATTATCAATTAAGCAGGTTAAAAGGTCTGGAGTTGATTCTAGGTGTGACATTTGCATTTGGAATCAGTTGCTGTCGACTCAATATGAGATCCAAAGAGCTGTCACTATCAGTGAAGTAAACCATCATTAGGTTGAAAAATCAAAACAAACCCATCAGAGAGATAGCAAAAACATTAGGTGTGGCCAAATCAACTGTTTGGAACATTCTTAAAAAGAAGGAACGCATCGGAGAGTTCAGCAACACCAAAAGACCCGGAAGACCATGGAAAACAACTGTGGTGGATGACAGAAGAATTATTTCCCTGGTGAAGAAAAACCCCTTCACAACAGTTGGCCAAATCAAGAACACTCTCCAGGAGGTAGGTGTATATGTGTCAAAGTCAACAATCAAGAGAAGACCTCACAAGAGTGAATATAGAGGGTTCACCACAAGATGTAAACCATTGGTGAGCCACAAAAACAGGAAGACCAGATTTGAGTTTGCCAAACAACATCTAAAAAAGCCATTACAGCTCTGGAACAACATCCTATGGACAGATGAGACAAAGATCAACTTGTACCAGAGTGATGGGAAGAGAAGAGTATGGAGAAGGAAAGGAACTGCTCATGATCCAAAACATACCACCTCATCAGTGAAGCATGGTGGTGGTAGTGTCATGGCGTGGGCATGTATGGCTGCCAATGGAACTGGTTCCCTTGTATTTATTGATGATGTGACTTCTGACAAAAGCAGCAGAATGAATTCTGAAGTGTTTTGGGCAATATTATATGCTCATATTCAGTCAAATGCTTCAGAACTCATTGGATGGTGCTTCACAGTGCAGATGGACAATGACCCAAAGCATACTGCAAAAGCAACCAAAGAGTTTTTTAAGGCTAAAAAGTGGAATGTTATGCAATGGCCAAGTCAATCCCCTGACCTGAATCCGATTGAGCATGCATTTCACTTGATGAAGACAAAACTGAAGGGAAAATGCCCCAAGAACAAGCAGGAACTGAAGACATTTGCAGTAGAGGCCTGGCAGAGCATCACCAGGGATGAAACCCAGCGTCTGGTGATGTCTATGCGTTCCAGACTTCAGGCTGTAATTGCCTGCAAAGGATTTGCAACAAAGTATTAGAAAGTGAAAGTTAGATTTAGGATTGTTTAGTTTGTCCCATTACTTTTGGCCCCTTAAAAAGTGGGAGGCACATATAGAAACCATTGTAATTCCTACACCGTTCACCTGATTTGGATGTAATTACCCTCAAATTAAATCTGAAAGTCTGCAGTTAAAGCACATATTGTTTTTTTCATTTCAAAGCCATTGTGGTGGTGAATAGAGGCCAAAATATGAAAATTCTGTCAGTGTCCCAATATTTATGCACCTGACTGTATGTTTTACTTTAATATATGTACTTCCTTACTTTTGACTCTCCTTGCCGATAATGCAGGTTAGTTTCCAAGGTTTTGTTTTACATATTTGAGAATATTTTTACTTTTAAAATAAAAAAATAACTGTTCCACAAAGCTGAAACATCACGTTCTAGCTGATTTGTTTCGGTGTATTCAAGGACAGCTTCCAATTGTGCTTTAGTCTGCAAGCACATATTTCTCTTTGCCACTCCTCACATATTGTTTTAGTTATCACTGATTCAGCAGCATAATATGTGATATATAGTATGGTAGGATCTTTAAATGATGATTTGCCGTGGTAGAAATGACTATAACCTGATAGTGGAGAAGTATAGCCTAGAGGCACATTCCTGAGCTTTTTCATCTCCCAGATTTCTGTATTTTACAGGCAATTTGCTTATTGGCATCAAGATATTTTGTTTAAATTGATTAATGGGATATTAGCAGAGATAGCTGTTATCTTCTGCAAATGCACACAAGGGAGGTCCAATTCTAAAATTGAAAAGAAAAGGAATATAAAAGTTAGGTCAGAAATGTGTACTAAATACCATACTCAGAAACTACATTTGCTGGTAGTTTTTATCAAGCAGTGCTGTGAATCAAGTTTTCTTTTTTTGAACCACTGTTCTAAAAAAGTCTTTTATACAGACCGATTTTTATTATTAAAAAAACACACTCCTCCCTCTTCCCCCTATGCATTCATTTGTCCCGTCGTTTTTTCTCATTCACTTCCCAGAACTATTTTTTCTTCTATGCACTCCATTGCCCACTTTAAAGCTGAGTACACAATTAATGATGTGTGTACCAAGGACGCCCGATGGGACAACATATCGGGTGGCCGATAAACATTACATGATCTGGTGCCCGACTGCCCGATATATCGGGCACCAGCACCATTCACCTGCTTGTCACATTGACAGATTCACCAGCATGTATTGCAGATCTGTCGATTTAATGAATGACCCCGTGGGAGAGCGCAAAGGCTGACATAATGGGTACACACTTGCCGATGTAGATGATATGTTGGCCCGGATTGGTCGAAGTGTCGTCTGATTTGTACCCAGCTTTAAGCATGCCACACATCTAAAGATTATCTTACCACCCATCCAAATAGTTGGCTGGTTGGAACAAAAATCTGGAAATGTATGCGAGTAAACGACAATTGGCCGTCTGCTCCCAAATGCTAGAAAATGGATTAAAAAAAATGATCACTCAGATAATTTGGTTATATTAAATTAATTTAACCAACTTGTCTGAATGACCTTAATTGTCTGTTTTTCAGCGTTTGAGAGCAAATGGCAAGTTGTCAATTACACCCATACATTACCTGATTTCATTCCAACCAGCCAACTGGAAATTGTTTGCGTGACCCCACAACCCCCAATTATAAATATGCCCCAAGTAGATATACCTCATTCAAACTCTGAGAGTTATAGAGCTAATAGTACACTTCTTGGGGTTGAAATAGTCCCTGCCCCCATTCCTGTCATGCAAAGAACAAAACACATAACTGCATAAATGTTTAGGATACATAAACCAAAAAAACAAAGTATATATATATATATATATATATATATATATATATATATATATATATATATATATATATATATATATATATATATATATATATATATATATTATATATATATATATATATATATATATATAATACACATGTTAACCATTATGTAGAATATATATGTACTCTATATTCTTTTATTGAACTGTAATGGAAAATATGAAAATAATTGGCACAGAGGTATTTAATTTTAAGGACTAGCTAATCCATTTAACTGAGACACATTTACTCTAAAATCCAAGATGGACATAGTGAAGTGTTTGCAGAGACTGAACACCAACATTAATCAAGCGCACATGCATTACACCCTGCCCAAAGGTGAGTACTTTTCAAGTTAGACAGAGATGCTACTAATGAAAATTACACTGGGCATGCTCCTTGGCTGAATATAAATTGCAATGACAGTAAAAAAAAATATATATATATATATATGTATATATATATATATATATATATAATATATATAAGCATTTTAGGGAATATTTTAGATTCTAGTCAATATAAAATGTAGTGCCATAGCCAAGCACATTTGCATCTTAGGCACCGGTTCCTATGCCACCCACTTCCCCACATATGTTACATTATGACGTCACAAAGAGGGGGCTAGGAGCACGAAGCTGGGTTCCAGCACATAGGGCCTGATTCAGAGTTGGGAATAGAGAGAGAGAGAGCACTTGACTGTGTACTTGGACAAACCATGTTGCAATGCAAGGGGTGTAAATAGTAAATACATAATTTTTTTTCGCCATGTAGTGTAAATACTGGCTGCTTTTACATGTAGCCCACAAATACTGCATAGCTTTATTATTACTCTACAATTTAGATGTCAGTTTGGACACCTCCCTCCCAAATCTAAATCCCTCTGCACATTTTAAATCTGCCCCACCTGCAGTGCAGCATGGTTTCACCAAGATGATCAGTTGAGAGAGATATCTCTCTCTATTCCCAAGTCTGAATCAGGCCCTCAGTACAGACCCTCTCGGTGACTCTCCAGGCTGCAGGGTACTGTTCCAGGAACACTGTAAGCCAAATACAGGTGTCACTGGTGCAGCGACATGAACAGGGCTGTAACCCCTAGTCCCTAAGAACTTGTTAGGAGCTACGGTTAGCAGGTCATTTCAGTTGCTATTGAGACACTGCATTTATTCCTGTCTGTCTGTGTGCTGATCTCATGTGTTCAGTAATTACTGCCTGTCTCTATGCAGTGTCAGATGCACACTAATTGATTCTCTTGTCTATGTGCACAGGCCAGGTGCAGGAGTCTGTCATTAGGGAGATTTGCAGGACTTGCTTTGATTGGGCCCTGTATCTGTTAAGTTGCAGCCAGTCCTTCACTCCATGCCGGTGATACACATTTTTCGTACTTCCGGTTCCTGACTCCTGCATGTCAGTCGAGTTCCTGAGTCAATCTAGCTGTATTTTGTGTGTGCCGTTTATTCCATCCAGGCGGCTTCACCTGCATCTCATCCACACGTGCTGCTTGTACCATCTGGGCAGCACGAGGCACTTCCTGCCCCAGAAGCATCTGTCACCATCCGGTGGCTTGTGTCAACACGACAGCACCAGTCGCAGTTTAGCGTTCCAGCTGCGCACTGTCGCACACCATCGCCAGTGTCATCCCGGCGGCACTGGTAGCTACTCTGCATTCCAGGTGCACTATTAAGCACGCTGCTGCCAGTGTCATCTCAGCGGCACTGGTAGCAGCCCCACATTATTGTTGCATACCTCACCTGAGTCTCATCAGCCCAAAGGCTGCAATGGTCCTGGGGCCCCAGGTCACTATCAGCCCTCAAGGCTGCCGCAACAGCCCAAAGGCTGCTTCACACCATTAGTCCCTTGGCCACGACTATAAAGTCCACAACCCGCCTTCAAGGCTGCTCCTACAGCCCACAGGCTGCATCACACATCTTGCCCTCGGCACAACTAATCAAAACAAACAAGCCCCAAGGCAGCATCGACAGCCCAACGTCTGCAACCAAATCCTTAACCCTTGGCCATGACTATTACTATACATTCCAGCCCTCAAGGCTGTCATCAGTTGGCTCTACATTATACCATCGATTCCCTCCAGGAATCATAACAGAACTGTTTAAAACTATGCTTCTGCATTGTCCTTTGCTACACTTTGCTTATACGTGTGCCAGATCTCTGGACAGTATCAGACCACAGTAATTGTTTACTATATATTTACTATATGCTATTTACTACCATCATTACTTGCCCATAATCTGAACAACCAGTTTCAACATTAAACAGTCTTGGTTCAATAGCAACCATTCTGTCCTTAGGCCTTAGGATGAGCTGGAACTCTCTATTGCTTACTTGCAACTGCTGCCTATTCTGAGTTCCATCCCAGAGCTCCCACCATTTGGGGCCCTCCTCTGTACATACTTGGTAGCATATCTGCATATCTACCATATTTACAGGCTATACTATAAAGCCAATTGCATGTTTTCGAGGGGGTTTTAGATCTGCTTTTTGCCAAAATATTCATACTGTAAAAATATATACAGTATCTACAGCGGGATCGGTATGATTTACTGCCAGCCGCATGGCCGCATCCTGACAGCGGAAGCCTGGCAGTAAAGATCCCAACAGGTAAATATATTTTCTATTTTCTAACTTAACCTCCCACCCTAACCCTAACCCTCCCCCTGGGGTGCCTAACCCTAACCCCCCCAAGTGCCTAACCCTAACCCCGCTCTAAGTGCCTAAACCTAACCCCCCCTTCCCTGCAGCCTAACCCTAAGTCTCGGGGGGGTGCGTAACCCTAACCTCCCCCCGGGGGTGCCTAACCCTAACCCCCCCCTTCACCTAGCCTAACCCTAACCTCCAGGGGGGGTGCCTAACCCTAAGTACCCCCCGGGAGCCCCTAACCTAACCCCCCCCCCCCGCACCCGGCTTACCTTCGTTCAGCATGCTGGGTGTCGGGCTCCCGGCGTAGGTCTAATAATAGGCGTCAGGATTTCGACGCCTGTCATTAGACACTTGCCAGGATTATACAGTCGGGAAGTTGGCAGTTGGGATTTCATCCGTCGGCTTCCTGACTGCTTCCCTCTACAGCATAGGCACACTTTTAACAGCCCTTTCACAATGACCTGCAAAAATGATGTCAGTGCAAGTGCTTTTGCCATGATAGGAATGGCAATGCAACCATTATACATTTAGGGTCTCATTCAGACCCGCTCACAAGCACCTATGCACTCGCAAGCGGGTCGTGGTGGGGCACTGTGCTCAAATTCTCTCACTCCGGGGGTCGCTACAAAAGGGGCGGCTGTTGATGTTGATCGATAGCTTGCCCTGTTTTGTAGGCATGGTGGGGGGGGTGGCAAGACAAACGGAGGCGTTCCTGAAGGAACGCCTGCCGTTTGTAGGCGGCCCTACTGACATCACCATTGATGTCAGTAGGGTGCTTCCTGCTCTGTTACCGCAAGGGTCTCCTCGCAAGCCCCGATGGTTGCGATGGCCTCGACCATCGCAACCATCACCTAGTCACTCGCTAAAGCTGTGGGTGGTAGCCCACAGCTTAGCGAGCTGCCAGGAGGCCGCCTTTCAAAAGAAAAGCTGCCACCCTCATTCAGAGCAAGTGCTCGCATTATGCGAGCGGCTCTGAATGAGGTCCTTAATCTTTAAACTGGGTTTTAAGGGCCTGATTCAGAGGCACACGCTATTTGCGTGAGCTTGCTCTGAATCAGGGCATCCCTTTTTTTTTAATTCTGGCCTCCAGGCTGCTCGGACAGCTGTGGGTGAACACCCACAGCTTGTGCGAGCGGCCTGGTGATGGTTCGCGATTATCGCGACCACTGGCATTGCAAGGAGACCCTTGTGGTAGGGTCTCAGCACTCACAATGCCAAGTGGACTTCCTGCTCTAATAGAGCAGGAAGTCCGCTACTGACATCACGGGTGATGTCAATCGGGCCGCCCACAAATGGCAGGCATTCCTTCGGGAACGCCTCCGTTTGTACAGCCACCCCCCTCCCCGCCTACAAAACGGGGCGAGCTGTCGATCAATATTGTCAGCCGCCCCATTTTGATGCGAGCCCCGGAGCGAGTGATTGCTCACTCGCTACGGTGCTTGCGTACGCGCTTTGCGCACGCCGCGTGTACGCATTGGCCCACCATCAACCCGCTTCCGAGTGCAATGTGCTCGCGAGCAGGTCTGAATCAGGCCCTAAGACACTTGTAAATACTTGTCATTGATTTAATTATGTGCTGGTACAAGTAGATTTTCATGACACTGCCTATGTGAGAGCCACATTGCCAGCACCAGTTCAACGGTAATGTTAAAATTAGGGGTGTGCACCGGCCACTTTTCGTGTTTTGTGTTTTGGTTTTGGATCTGGATCATTCTTCGTGTTTTGGATCTGGATTGGTTTTGCTAAAACCACCCTTCCGTGTTTTGGGTTCTGGGTTTTGTGTTTTGGGTCTGTATTTTTATGAAAAAAAGCATAAAAACAGCTAAAATCACAGAATTTGTGGGTTTTTCTGCTCCTATGCTATTATTAACCTCAATAACCTTAATTTCCACTCATTTCCAGTCTATTCTGAAAACCTCACACTTCACAATAGTGTTTTTATGTCCAAAAGGTTGCACCGAGGTAGCTGGATGACTATGCTAAGCGACACGAGTGGGCGGCACAAACACGTGGCCCATCTAGGAGTGACACTGCAGTGGCAGAAAGGATGGCAGTTTAAAAAACTAGGCCCCAAACAGTACATAATGCAAAGAAAAAAAGAGGTGCAAGATGGAATTGTTCTTGGGCCCTCCCACTCACCCTTATGTTATATAAACAGGACATGCACACTTTAGCAAACCAATCATTTCAGCGCCAGGGTCTGCCACACGACTGTGGCTGAAATGATTGGTTCGTTTGGGCCCCCACAAAACAAGCTGGCAATTAATCTGTCCCTGCACAAACTGGCTCTACGGAGGCAAGATGTCGTCCTCATCCTCCTCATTCTCTGATTCCTCACCCTCTTCAGTGTTGTGTACATCCTCATCCTCACAGAGTATTAATTCGTCCCCACTGAAATCCACCACCACAGGTCCCTCTGTACGTTCTGGAGGCTGGTCTCCCTGGAAGAGTTGATAATTCATTTTTATGAACATCATCTCCACATTTTGTGGAAGAAACCTCCTACGCCTTTCGCTGACAAGGTTCCCGGCTGCACTAAACACTCTTTCGGAGTACACACAGGAGGGGGGTCAACTCAGGTAAAATAGAGCCAGTTTGTACAGGGGCCTCCAAATTGCCTCTTTTTCCTGCCAGTACAGATACGGACTGTCTGACATGCCTACTTGGATGCTGTCACCGATGTAATCCTTTAACAGACAGACGCACGCTTGTCGCTGCTGCTTTGAGGATGCAGGTGCGGCTACAGCCCACACAATTCACACAGACAGAAAAAAAAGAGGAATTTTTTATTTTTTGTGGAGCGCACTTTGAGGGTTACACCACCCTTTAACAGACAGAAGCACGCTTGTCGCTGCTGCTTTGAGGATGCAGGTGCGGCTACTGCGCATACATTTCACACACAAACACAGAAAAAAAGAAGATTATTTTATTTTGGTTGGAGTGCACTTTGGGGGTTACACCACCCTTTAACAGACAGTCGCACGCTTGTTGCTGCTGCTTTGAGGATGCAGGTGCGGCTACAGCCCACACAATTCACAAAGACAGAAAAAAAAGGAGAATTTTTTATTTTTTGTGGAGTGCACTTTGAGGGTTACACCACCCTTTAACGGACAAGCCAGCCGGCCCTTTACTTATGACACAGGCGCACGCTTGGCTCTACTTTGTTGATGCACGTGCGGCTACTGCGCACACAATTCACAAACACAAAAAAATAATTTAAAAATAACAATTTTGTAGTGCACTTTGGGGGTTACAGCGCCCTTTAATGGACAAGCCAGCCGGCCCTTTACTTATGGGACACAGGCGCACGCTTGGCGCTGCTCCTATGTTGATGTACGTGCAGCCACAATGCACACAATTCACAAACACAGAAAATATTTTTTTATTTTGTTTGGAGTGCACTCTGAGGGTTACAGCACCCTTCAACGGTCAAGCCAGCCGGCTCTTTACTTAGGACACAGGAGCACGCTTGGTGCTACTTTGTTGATGCACGTGCAGCTACTGCACACACAATTCACAAACAGAGAAAATAATTTTTTATTTTGTTTGGAGTGAACTTTGGGGGTTACAGCACCTTTTAACGGTCAAGCCAGCCGGTCCTTTACTTATGACACAGGAGCACGCTTGGTGCTACTTTGTTGATGCACATGCGGCTACTGCACACACAATTCACAAACACAGAAAAAAATATATATTATTTAGAGTGCACTTTGGGGGTTACAGCACCCTTTAACGGACGAGCCAGCCGGCCCTTTACTTAAGACACAGGCGCACGCTTGGCGCTACTTTGTTGATGCACGTGCGGCTACTGCGCACACAATTCACAAACACAGAAAAAATATTTATTTTTTTTGCACTTGGGGAGAGCACCCCTGATGGACAGAGCACCCCCTGGACAACACTACAGCACCCCTTTAGGACTGGGACACTGCACATTACTTTGGAGTGGACACAGCCCCTATGGACAACTGACTGCACAACACAGTACAGCCAGCCCCTATGGACTTTGGAGGAGTGGACACAGCCCCTATGGACAACAGCAGCACAGCACAACACAGCCAGCCCCTATGGACTTTGGAGGAGTGGACACAGCCCATATGGACAACAGCAGCACAGCAAAACACAGCCAGCCCCTATGGACTTTGGAGGAGTGGACACAGTCCCTATGGACAACAGCAACGCAGCACAACACTACATTGCACTACACTACACAGCCCAGCCAGCCCTAACTCCCACCCTCCCTCTTCACTGTCCACAGCCGAGTGAGAAAATGGCGCCGACGTGGGTACCTTATATAGAATCCAAAACCCGCGAGACCCGGAAGGCGGGATGATGACGTTTTGCCTCGATTTCAGTCTGAGTCAGGCGGGAAAAGTCGAGCCTGACTCGGATTGGCCTCGGATCAGGGGGGCTCGGGGGGGTTCGGATTTCAGAAATCCGAACCCGCTCACCCCTAGTTAAAATGCTACTTAAAACATATTAATGGTCTCACTAATATAACTAGTATAACTTTAAACATGCTGTAAAACAGCATGTTTAAACTTTAAAGTTATTGCTTTATACAGCGGCTAATAATAAAACTCAAGGATATTCCTAAGGATTTGTGATGTAAGTGCCATAACTAGGAAAAGACCATCATATGCAGATATTCTCTTAGAGGGATCTGGCTAATTCTTCCCTATATATCAGTTCCTGGTGATTTATCTATACTCTACAGTTATCATACATGCAGTGAGAATGACCATCTACTCCCACTAATAAGATGAATTTCTGTATCTGAAAAGTATACCCACAGGAGAGTCACTAACATTTTCGGTAGAGAATCTACACAAACAAATTTCAATAACCCATTATACAGTACTGTGGGCCTGATTCAGCAGTGTACGCAAAAGCAATATCAAACTCAGTCGAGCGATTGTTTGCCATTGTGCAAGCGCACAAGCCACATTGCACTGTGCAGCGATCACATTGTGACTACAGACGCACAAAGGAATCCAGAGTGAGTGACAGGCTGTCAGCGTTTAGAGGTGGTGACGGGGGAGTGGTCACAAAAATGCAGATGTGCCTGTCCGTTTGAATTCTGTTTCATGGGCGTGCATAAATTAGCCACTGCGATTCTTTGCGCAGCATGAGAGCTCTCTGTGTGCGATGAGGCTTGCAGTTTCTGCAGCTGGTCAGACCTGTTGTAAATGCTGCGTGATGGGCCGATGTGCGTCGGTGGTACCGATGTTTAACCAGAAAAGTGAGGTTGGATGGATATGAGAAAGCAGCAGTGGGCGTCCCTATGCCGGCTGCGCTTTAGCAAGCATTAGCATATTTTCGCAGCTGCGGTCTGTATGAAATGTAATCTGTGATCGCAATTGCACACGCTACTGAATCAGCTGAAACCTGTGTTTGTAATAGAGATGTGTACAGGCCCCTGTGTTTTTGTTTTGGCTCTAAATCAGGGATGGGGAACCTAAGGCCCGGGGGCCGTATAAGGCCACCGGAATCATTTGGTCTGGCCCTCTGAGCTTTTGTCTGCTAGCCTAATCTGGCTAGCAGGGTGCCTAGAATGGCACCCTGAAGCCAGAATCTATTCAGCTGTGCCACCTGGAGTGTCCTTAGGACGCTTCAGACAGTCACCCCGCTGCCCTTACAGCTCCCCGGAGCATCCTCCGCATTGCTGTAATCACCGTCGATTGTGGCTCTGTCCCCATGTGACATTACACGGAGGGGGCGTGGCCTGCACCAGGCCCACAAATAATGTTATATGTATCAAAATGGCCCTCGGCAGAAAAAATGTTCCCCATCCCTGCTCTATATAATTGTTTTGGTTTTATCAACTATACTCTAAATCATGTACTGTAATGTGGACTTGTTTTTGTTCCTACAGTATTAATAACATCAATAACATATTTACAGTCAATTTTGACCACCTCATAGTTCACAATGTTGTTTTCATCAATAATGGCCAAAGGCTACAGCAAGCTGGCTGGCTAAATTAATCAACAAAGCAGTGGAGCAAACACATTGCAGTTTCAAATAATATAACACATCTATGAAACATATATTATCAACATACTTCAAACAGCAAATCACTAGCCTCAGGTCAATATAAACTGATAATTGTAGAAATTGAAAATTAATGAATAAGTTAATAACAAACTTCACCAACCAGCAAATCACAAACCCAAGGCCAGTACAGGTGATTGGTGGTATAGTACAATTTATTGGAAGGTAAAGCATTAAATTATTACTACTACTATAAGGAAAAGTAAATAGGAAACATGGGGAAAAAAATTAAATGTGAGTTTTCAAATGCAAACTGAGCAATGGTTGCCAGACCTTACACAAGCATTACATGCTATATTAATGGGGGGCTGATGTGTCGATCACCACACAGGCTGTAATCAATGATACATACTCTGTATCTCTCTGTGGAGAAACACCAACATGTTTTTAGCTAACCAGAGCTCTTTATTAACTCATGGCTCAATTCAGACCCGCTCGCTAGATGTGTACGCTCTTTTCCAAGTGTATGCAAATCCGGCGCACACCCAGCAAGGCAGGCGATCGTTCGGCAAGGCATAAGCACGCCCACTATGTCTTGGCAAGCAATCGCTTTGTGTATGCAGATGCCCACCAGTCTGTCATCTCCAGGAAGTGTATGCAACCATCGGGACATCGGGTACCATTGGAAGCGAACGCAGCGCTTGAGGTTGACTATGCCCTACCACAAGCACTGCAAGTATTTCAGTGTATAAATCAACCAGGTGACGTGTACTATGACGCTGCCTCTTAATCATACATGCCTCAGAAATGGTGTTAAGACGAACAGGCACGCCTGTGTTCGCACCTCCACTCCCACATTTCTAGTGCCCTGCCCCTGTTACCACCTCCAAACGGCTTGGCCTGTCACTCATTCAGCTGGGCAGTCTATGCTTAGCGAGCGTACGCTTCCCGATCGCTCGGACTAGTTAGCGCACGCGCACTGCGATGCTTATGCATACACACATTGCGAACCATCGCCAGCTATGAGCGAACGCTTCTTAGTGACTGGGTCTGAATCGGGCCCTCAGTCTTGACTTAAATAGCTCTGGATAGCTTGCAACGCTGCATGCTGCATCAGTAAACCCAGTTCCAGAGGACATCATCCAGTTAGACATACAGGTGGGATGTGGAACCACCTTATATGCAATAACACGTTTTTTATTGTCCTGCATCTGCCATTGGTCCAACTGTCCGCATTCATTATTAATTTTTTAAAATGTATAAATTTGTTTGCTCTATATGAGCTTATTGTATCTATATCTGATACATCCCATTATTCACCTAGGATCAAGCATGGTTGCCAAAATGTAGTGATAAAATTGCAAGATGTTGCAAATCCTTTGGACCTGGTGAAGCAAATAAAAAACTTGATCTACAAGTCCAACATACTTAGGAGAATCACTTACTTTCATCTCATACTTCAGCTTCTCTAGCTGCTTTTCCAGTGGTTTAATTATTAGTTATGTTGACCAGACTCAGGCTGGCAGTGCCTGAACTCACTTCATTGGTTACAATTTCAAATGGTTTCAGTAGGTTGCATAAAACCTAGAATATTCTCCAGTGTGCTTAAGTAAGGTGATTACATGCCCCCACACTCCCAATCTCATGGCTTGGTGTTTTTGTCATGATGGCTTATTGCTGTTCCTTCAGTCACTGAAGCATTTCAGGGCCGAAACTAGGATATCTGTCACCCGGTGCAAGGTAGCAATTTTGCGCCCCCTCCCTTCCCGTACCTGGATTTTGTCCTTTCTCCTCCATAAGGCAGTGCACTAGTCAAACGTCCCTGGTATAGTGACTTACATTATTCCACACACAATAATGCCCATTACACATTATGCCACACACTATAATGCCTATTACCAAAGTGCCACTTACATATTTGCCCGACACCATTGTATGCCCCACAGTAAGGCTTCTAATTACTTTAAAATTACCTGCTCGTTGTCGGGGGTTTCATGCTCGTTGCCAGGGGGTTTATGCTCATTGCCAGGGGGTTTCATGCTCATTGCCAGGGGGTTTCATGCTCATTGCCAGGGGGTTTCACGGGAGAAGATGCAGCTTTCAGCATCTTCTCTCGACAGTTGTGCTGGCCTAACAGACACTAGAGGTCCAGTAAGGACCACTAGTATCTGTCTCCTTCTTGGCAGCGGCCATTTTTAGATGGCCGTTTTCTGACTCTGCAGCCCCTAAGCCACCGTGAATCATCCCTTTTTCACCCCCTGCATTTCGGCACCCGGTGCACATGCACCTCTAGCCCCCCCCTAGTTGCGGCCCTGAGCATTTAAAGGGTAGAATTCCACCTTGTTACCAATTCTTGCTGCAGTTGGTGACATGGCAAATTATACTGTTCTTATAGCTGCTGCAATCTGCTACATACAGTTGGTGACATGACAAATGGAGCTGCTGCAATGGTTGCTGATTGCCAAAATTGCCCAGAAATTTTATGGACCACAGCCAGCATCTCCTTCATGGACCAGACATTTTTTAAGAAATTCTGAACCACCAAGTATATTGTGTATGCAAAGCATGGTACTGTTGAAATTGACCCCGTTGTAATGCTCATACGTTACTTAAGTTATCGGAAATTCAAATTACAAATCTTGAGGAGAGTTTAAGTGGAGTAAGCCATTTTGTTATCATATCTCTGAGTTTTTCTAACAAATTGACACCAGTATACTACTTAGTGAAGCCAGTGATACAGAGAGTAGCCTGTCTGTGAATGAGCTGGTGTTGTGTGTAGATACTTCTGCTAAAGGCGATACAATCACACAATGGGCTGTCACAGCTATGTAATGTTTAGTTTGTCCAGTATTGCTTGCCCACATATCTGTAGTTAAGTGGCTAGTCAGTACAATGGCATTTTCTAGGCAAAGAATAAATTTTCACTTAATGTCCTAGAACAGGTGAGGAATTGCGTCCCAGGTAAAATATAATTGAGATGGCATTTTAGTAGCATGGACACATGACCTCAACTAATTGTCTAAAATCTTGGACGCAGATCTAATGCTAATATAGCAGTCATGGCTCCAGAGATCCACTGTGCAACAGGATTACAGCCGTCATACTTGATTCCTCTTGCAAATGATTGTTTCACAGTCAATTGTTGTTTGAAACTACTAGTCTTCTTGGTCCCCTTCAGTGATGAAGATTCACCCCCAGGAGCAGCCCTAGAGCACAATAATACTTATTGGGAATCATGACTTGCATTAGAGGAGTCAGTTTGCCTTTGCAAATTGGGTGCAGGACTACCTCCAATTGCTAATGAGGTTGATGATGAAGGTGTTGGTGGAGAAGATTGCATGTGCTGGTATGTGCTGGTATCAGGGCTGCCATCAGAAATTGTAGGGCCCAGGACTTAGAAAATAGGCAGGGCCCCCTCCCCCTCCCCCCTCTCTTGTATAGTACAGAAACTGCGTGCCAGAGGAGGGCTTACATACTAATATATTTAATTACACACACGTATATATATATATATATATATATATATGTATATATATATATATAGAATATACATATATATATAAATATATATATATATATATATATATATTAGGGGTGAGCGGGTTCGGTTCTATTCGGTTCCGTTCGGATTTAAAAACCGAATCTTATTGGCTATCCAATACTCGTGACAGCTGATAGCCAATAAGATTCGGTTTTTAAATCCGAACAGAACCGATTAGAACCGAATCCGCTCACCCCTAATATATATATATATACACACACACACATGTATATATATATAAATGTATATATACTACACACACATATATATATATATATATAATGTATATATACACACACACACATATATATATATATATATATATATATATACACACATATATGTATAAAAACAGTATATTTTCCCCTGGTTTACTAAATAGGACTGTAACCAGACCAGTGTCCTGCCCAGCTTTTTCTAAATTCTCTTTCTCCTTGGGTTTCATAAATATGACTGGACCAGGCCAAATCAGTTCTCTGCCGTCTGCCTTGCCCAGCATTTTCTGACTTACTTATATTTTCCTTGAAGAAGGCTCCAAGTACTTCCTTCTTACTTCTTCTCTTCTCATCCCCCAGCAGATGCTGCTCCTCCGACATCTCCCCTTAGCAGCGCTGTGTGACGTCATGACGTCATGAGCGCTGACTACAGTACAAAATTTTTTTTATTGTACATAAGGTCCAGCATGTCTCTATGTGTCCGGCTGTAGGGTGGAGAAGCGGCCCGAGCGGGCGCTCCAGCATTTACTTAATGAGGACCAGGTCTGCGGCCAGTAGCAGCGGCCTCTTTTGTTCAAGGGGTAGTGCGGGGCTGCTGCTGGCTGTGCCTGAGTGGTAGGAGCCGGTGGGCCTCCCCCATTCTGCCAGGGTCCGGGCCAGGGACTCAAGTCCCGGCAGTCCCCCCCTGATGGCGGCCCTGCTGGTATGATGCTGGTAGCTGATGCTGGACTCATTGTGTATGATTTTCCAGATTTTGAAAAACAACTTGAATATAATGTAACAGGGAGGAAGTGCCAAGATGGTTAATGTCCCTATGTCTACCTACTTTGGCACTACAAATGCCACCGATGCCCTGACAAATGTTTACATGATTTGGGTAAAAATATTTCCACATGGAACAGGTGACTTTTTAGTTTTTTGCTCAGGCGTGACAATGTGCTTCTTATCACTGGCATGAGGTGCTGCTTCTGGTTGCTTACTTACTCCGACACAAACATCCTCCTCCTGAATTTTATCAGCTTGTACTGTCCAACACTTTCATCATCATCCTCAATGTGTCAGATACACAATGAGCCCCCTTGTTGCATAGATACAACTTCCAAAGTACTACCCTCAATTGCTATGTCTAAACTTCTTCTATAGACTGATTCATGATTGCTTTACACCAGGAGTAAAGCTTCTGTACTTGAACTTGTAACTGCCACCACATAAAGTGAATGTACAATGAGATAGGGAAATGAGGGACTATTACCATTAAAATGCAGTTTTATTAAAATACTAGAATTTTTTTAAATCAAGACAAAAAAATATTTTTTTAACTTTTATTATTTTGGGGTGCAGCTGATGGGCCAACAACACCTAATAAGTACAGTAATACCCCTTTCACGTTGCCAGCAATAACCTGGGTTACTGCACATGAACAGGTAGCACCCCGGGTTATTGTGCAGTGAGAAAACCAGTTAAAATAACCCTGGTCAAGCGACCTGGTATTTCAACCTGGGTAACAAGAAGGGTTGAAAGTGGGATCAACCCGGCTCATGTTGCAGTGTGAATGTGTAACCCAGGTCTATATGACCCATATCCCATTCACAGCATAGGAAGAGCTGGTGCTTGGAGATAATCTCATCTCCAAGCGCCGACTCAGCACATGACGTTGGTGATGTCATCGACCTAGACATGGACCCGAGTACAAAATCCCAAGTGCAATGTGAAAGGGGCTTAATATATCCTGCCTCTTAAAACACATAGTCTTCCCTTTAAATATCTCATTTTAATTAAAACACTTGAGAATTTTTGTAAACCACAAAAAAAAATTAACTTTTTTTTATTCGGGGTACAGCTGACACAACACCCAGTAAGTACAGTAATATCTGCTGCCTCTCAAAACACCCTTCCCATCCACTCCATCTACCTATGACTCTCTCTAAAGGTGATTAGTATAATAGTATTTCAGCACAACTACAGCCCCCATCTGTCACGGCCAGGGTTTCTCGGCATGGTAGTCACCGGGTGTTGCCTGTGATGTTGTTATGGTGGGGGGTCTCTGGCAGCGGTGCTGGTGTTTGGCAGGGGCATTGGCTGTGCATGGTTCTGTGCGGGCACATTGTCTCTAGGCCTGGTGAGGTCTGGTGGTGTTTCTGTTCCATTGGCATGGGCACCGTCATCTTGCCTGCAGCCATGTGATTCTGGCTGTCCAATCCTGGTAGGTCATGTGCTCATTCCAGCCAGTCACAGTGCGGCACTGAGTATTTAGGAAGGTCCAGAGCCTTCCTTCCTTTGCCAGTGCAATGTGTTTCTCAGCTGCGGCTGAGAGAGAGTACCTGTGCCTTATCTGCCTGCTTGTAAATGCTCCTAGCCTGAACCTTGCCTGCTCCAACCTGCTGGACTTACCCTGCACCCTCCATATACCTTCTTACCTGCCTGAGTACCTGAACCTGCTGTTTCCCTGCACCTTGCTTCATTTCACTCCCAGCTAGACTTCACTACCTCTGCCTGCATCAGTTACAGCTCACCAAGCCTGCATTTAGTTACAGTGCATCATACCTGCATTCTGTTTTCAGCTCACCATACTTGTATACTGGACTGTACCTGCCTGTCACTATCTGGACATTTTCTTATTAACCCCCACTACAGTTATCAAGTGCACTTTAGTGCTATACCTGGACTTTTCATTTGCCAATGCCATGTCTTCTAAGTCACTTATTAAAAGCTCCACTCTTTCATTTAAGTCTGCTTCTGTGTCTGCTCCTATCACCACCCCAGGTCCACAACAAATTCAGAATTCACACCATCCTCTCTATCCTGTGTGAAATGGCACCTGATCATAATGGAAAAAGTCTTACATGCAATCCAACACACGCAATATCTGACATTTCAGGAAAAATGACAGTTTGCCTCGTTTTGCAAACCAATTTTGGTGGGAGACCCAAGCCAGGGCTCGGTTCTAATCAGAAACCCAAATGTTTGGATGTTTTTGGATTTCACAGAAACTGAGCCACTCATCTCTAGTCAGGGATGTAAGTTTATACCATGTATCTGGTGGCAAGATAGTAGTTGGTGCGCCTACCAACAAACCAATTCTCACAGCACACAGAGACATTCCCCCCACCACCAACACAACCTCAGCAGCATCCAGAGACATCCAGACCAACACCCAAATCCCAGCAGCACCCAAAGAGACATTGCTCCTCTAACACTCCAACCTCAGCAGCAACCAGAGTCACACACACCCCAACTTAAACAGTACCCATAAACACACACCCTCTAATACCAACATCCCACCTTCAGCAGTACTCAAAGTTACACTCCCTCCTGACCAATACCCCAACCCCAGCAACATCCAGAGTCACACTCCCCCTCCAACCAAACCCCGACCTAAGTACCCAGAGTTACAGTCCACCCCACTCAACAGTCCAACCCCATCAGCAGCACCCAAAGTTACACTCCCTCCTGACCAATACCCCAACCCCAGCAACATCCAGAGTCACACTCCCCCCTCCAACCAAACCTCGACCTAAGTACCCAGAGTTACAGTCCACCCCACTCAATGGTCCAACCCCATCAGCAGCCAGTTAGACTCCCCCCTTGACCAACACCCCAACCTCAGCAGCACCCAGTGACACCCTTGCCCACCTTAATAACACTCCAAAATAGCACTCAGAGTTACACTGCCACCCTTACCCCAACCCCAGAAGCATCCAAAGACACACTTATCTCCTTTACCAACACCCCAACCTCAGCAGCACTCAGAGTTATACCATATCCTTGCCGAGGCACCGGGGCAGCTAAGATGTGGGGGCCCCTACCAATAAAATTTCCATGGCCCCCTGAAGACATTACTATGCCCTTTACCTTGTCTCCAGACTCTCCCCTGACTGGCAAGGTTGCAGCATACTACATCATGTCCGCGACACTGCTGGGAATCGACTCCTGGCAGCATACTGTAGTGGATATGATCTAGTACACTGCCAGGGGCAAACACAGGATTTTGAGTTGTAATTGAGAGAGGGAGAAAGAAGGAGAGAGAGGGAGAGAGGGAAAGAGAGAGAAAGAGGGAAAAGAGAGAGAGAGAGAGAGAGAGGGGGGGAAGAGAGAGAGGGAAAGAGGGAGAGTGAGGGAAATGGAGAGAGAGAAGAGAGGGAGAGAGAGAGGGGGAGGGAAAGAGAGGAAGAGAGGGGGAGAGAGATGGAGATTGGGGGAGAGACCAGGTAGACAAGAGAGAGAGGGAGAAAGAGACATAGGGAGAAAGAAAGAGAGAAACATATTGCGAAAGAGATAGGTAAAGAGAAAGAGGGACAGAGGAAAAGAGAGAGAGGGAGGGAGGGGGAGGGGGGAAGAGAAGAGAGGGAGAGAGAGGGAAAGAGGGATAGAGAAGGAAAGAGAAAGGGAAATATGGAGAGAGAGTGAGAGGCAGGGAGAGAGAAGGAGGACAACAGAGAGGGAAAGAGACAAAGAGAGAAGAGATAGACAGAGGGAGGGAGAGAGAGAGAGAGAGAGAGGGAAGAGAAAGTTAAAGAAGGAGGGAGAAGACAGAGAGGGAGACTGTGAGCACACACTACCTTTTTCAGCTTCATGTTTCTGAAAGGGCAGGCATGTCACAGCATTAGGCCCCGCGCCCTACCCATCAACCCACGAATCACGGCATTATCAGCATGGGGCGGGGCTTAGATCATCAGTAATTGCCTGGCTAGCTACCCACTGTAGAGGCGGAGAAAAGCTGTGTCTGTGTTAAATCAAAAGTCCATCATTTAGTGACTGTGATGCTGCCAGGAGGCGCCCAGGGAGGGTCCAGAGTGGTCCAGTTTGGGACAATGTTTGCAGAGGGTGGGGGCCCCAGAGCGGCCGCCCCATCTGTAATCCAGCCCTGTGTGCGGTTCCCGCTGTCATGAATATGAGGGGGAGGATTCAAAATGAGGAAAGGATTATGGCACCTGCTCCTGTTATGTGCAGGGGTGCCAAGGGGGAGAGCAGTTACTAATACAACTAACTGGGCATGTTGGAGGGGCCCTTCAGGGGCAGCAGTCTCTCTCCCCAACCCAGCACACGTTGCTGTGTACTGGGCTGTGGTGGGTCCAGGGAGGCTGCAGTTGATGTGCGGGAGAAGTGGGGGAGCAATTGCACCAATCACATCATCCCCCTGGATCTGCTCCAGGCTGAGGGGCACAGGGGAGCATGGCCACATCTACATTATCCGGGCCCAGTTGTCATTGATCCGCCACTGTGTCTGGACTACAGAGAAGCTTCTTGTTCTCCCTGCTTAACCTGACTCTGGGACACCTAAAGCGGAAAACGGTGCAAGGGAGGAGGTCAAGGCACCCTCTTCATCACTATTGCCCAGAGGTAAACGTCTCCACTGTCTCCAGAAGTTATGCCACTGTCTCTTAGTTTGTAATAGACTCTTCTAAACAGAGAGGAGATTCTAATGGAGCAACAATAATCTCTCTCAGGGAGTGTTTTATTCAAATGACATGCATATAGACAGTATATACACAATGTATATCTTATCCAAGTGAATAATAGTAGCAATACTGTTGCTATTGATATTGTATCTATTTTAGTAATATAACAACATTACCTAAGCAAACACACACATACTGCATACGCAGGAGATATTATATTTTACTTTCTTTCACATTCTTCTTATCTATACATTTTAAATATTTTGCTTGATAAGGCCTATAACATAAGGTTCAACAATCTATATATTTTAATAAAGGTATGATTGCCAGTGTTGCAACCCAAAAGTCAATAATAAAGAATTAATTATTTTGTTGATATATATAATAAAATATCTATTGATTATATGGTATACATTAGATTTTATCAGCATATGGGGATGGATACAGATTATTTCCTCTCTATTTTTAAATGTATATCAAATAAAGTATTTATTTCATTTTACTCTTATTATATAGAAAATCTTAGTGCACCCTATCAAAATAACTCCCTTTTTCTACTTTTACCTTTAGCTACGGAGCACATTTATGAAAATGTACATTTTGGGGGAAAATCTGTGTTCACTTCAAGGATTATCTAAATCCACAGGTGAATTTTTTTTTTAGTTTCTACGAAATGGTATTGTGTGGACTGATTCCTTACTCGTTAAATGACCTAGGAAATAACCCAACTAGTAATGCCCAATGAAAAGTTATTTTATTTATATTCCGCAACACAAATTAAAAAAAAACAATTATCTTGTAGATTGTTTCTTTCAAGGATGCATAACTCTGATATTTTGCATATTTTCACAGTATCACGTACATACAGTAGCACCAGGGCCGGATTTCCTGCTAGGCATCCTAGGCGCACGCCTAGGGCCCGGCGGGACCCAAGGGGCCCGTGAACGGGCCCCTTTGCCAGAAGAAATGACTTCAATACAGCGCTCCCAGAGGAGCACTGCGCGAGTACCACGTGACGTCATGGTCCCGCCTCCACTCTCAGACAGCCTCCGGGCAGACTGTATCACTGTGATACAGCTGCCTGCGCAGGCGCGCCGCAGCATTCAGGAGGGTTCCCGGCGCCGACGTCGCTGCGAGACCTGTCCCCCGCCGCCAGTCTTCTGCTGCCGCTGTTGGAGCCACCAGGACCAGGTAAGTCTAAGTGGGGGGGCTGTGATGGAGGGGGCTATTAGGAGGGGCTGTGATGGAGATGGCTATGAGGAGAGACTGTGATGGAGGGTGCTATGGGGAGTGGCTGTGGTGGTGGGGGCTGTGATGGAGGGTGCTATAGGGAGGGCTGTGTTGGATGGGCTGTGAAGAGGGGATATGAGGAGCTGTGATGGAGGGGCTATGAGGAGGGGCTGTGATGGAGGAGGCTGTGATGAGAGGCATATGGGGGCTGTGATAAGGGGAGTGAAGGGGCTGTGATGACGGGCTGTGGTGAGGGGTGCTGTGATGACTGTGGCTGTGGTGAGGGGTGCTGTGATGAGGGGTGCTGGGCTGTGAGGGGCTCCATGGGGGGGAGGGAATGAGTGAGCTAGGATGAAGGTCTGCTGTGAAGAGGGGATATGAGGAGCTGTGATGGAGGTGACTGTAATGAGGGGGACTGAGAGGGGCTGTGATGGAGAGTATATGAGGGTAGTTTGAGGGAGTGGGGCCCCAAACTGGTATCCTGCCTAGGGCCCCATGAGGTCTAAATCCGGCTCTGAGTAGCACAGAACAAAAAAACATTTTTCATTGCTAGCAGAAAAGAGTATAATGGAAGGCATGGAGGGGGGGTAGGGTTAAGGTTACTATGCCTCTTCTAATCTTTCAATTTTTCTTGAAGTCTGGAGCAGTTGTATGTACTAAATTATCTTGAACACTGAATTTTCCCACTGACTGTATGAGCTATGAAAACACCCGATTGTTTGTCTGGTGTATGATCATAAGTCATGACATTCTTTGACAAAGGCTGAAAAGCAGCCTTTGTATAAAATAATCGGTAGAAAACAAATTACCTTGTCTCTAAATGGTATGCTAATAAGATTGATTTCATTCTCCAGATAGACAAAATGTAATTACATGGATATATGGATATGGATATGTTATCTGTTTTATACTTGTCTATGAAAGAGATACAATCTCAAGGTGTAAAAGTTAAGTAAACTGTTATAAAGCAAGGAAAACCTCAAAATAAACTACAACAAACAAGATTAAATCTAGCAGACATGCTGCACGCTAAAGGTAAATTATCTTAAAAGTCAAACAATCATGTTTGATTTTGATTAGCATAAATTGATTATAATGTATCCTAGCAATCACAATTGGAAACTCATCGTGGTGCAGACATGATAAAGCACAGCTATGAGGACAATGAATTCAATGATATACATTAAAAAAAAACTAAATATAATACTGTATTTAAAGTTTTGCAATATAACTTTCACAAACATTTATATATGTGAAATGATTTATTTGCTGACAGATTTTAACATTTGTTAACTTGTATGTATTCAAATTGGGAAATAAGTACATTTAACTAATGTATTCTTCTATGAGCACCAATCCCCAGTTTTTAGTGGGATAATCTATAAGATGGGGAGTGGTGTATGGAATGGGGGGTAGCCAAGTAGAAAATTTACTAAAGGTTGCTTTTAATCAATTAAAAAACAATCTAAATCGATCAACATGTTGTGTTTCATGGCTAAATCACATATTTACTTACAGACTATTTTTTATATTGATTTTAAGTGCCAGTAACTGTGTGATTAGTCCCTGAAACAAAACATCGATGTTGATCAATTTAGATCAATTTTTATTTGATTAAAATCACCCTTTAGTAAATTGCCCCCAAGACTGACCGGGGTTGAATAGGAGAAGAGTGGTTGTAGCTGGATGGAAAAAAGAAGTGGAAAGGCACATTTGGGATTGGCCAGCTTTTTAAATAGGACTATCTTTAAAACAAGAAGACTTCCTGTTTTACTGAAGTGGAAATTTGATTCAAGCACAGGGTAGCACAAATGTCCTCATTGTTAATAACTTTCTAAATCCTTCACACATGGGCTTGTGACACTTACTAATAGCTCATGTTATATATTAAATCCTAGGATTTGACGTTAAGTGGGGGTCTTATGACTTTGTGTAGTGAATATAATATATGGTTTTTACTAGAGATAAGCTCTTTAAATTCAGGCTAATTCAATCCGAGTTTTACATATTTTAATCAAGGCTTAGATTGACTTCGAAATTGCACTTGATCCTCAGGTCTGAAAGCAAGACGACATTGTTTTCACATAATCAGATCTCAAATTTCACTAGATGTAATTGCTGCAAGGCCAGAATTCTATCTGGGAGTAGGAGACCTCCTCAAGCCTCTGTGCCTAATATTATATCAGAAGTACATTTAAATTCTGATAAAGTTGTGCACAGTTCACACGGTATTGTTGTACCAATTAATGAGCATTAATGTCTGGACTCCTCAGAAAGAGACAGCTGTTATCGCTGGTAGACAGAAATTTGGAGGAAACCTCCCCAGCAGTAGAGTATTTTTTTTTATTTATTATTGTTTGTCTACCATTTTACACAGCGCTTTCCAGAGAATACTGAATCACTTACATCAGTCCCCATCACATTGGAGCTTATAATCTAAATTTCCTCCCATACAAACACACACACACTCTAGTGTGTAGTTTTGTGAGAGGTCAGTTAAGAGTATGTTACTAGATGCAACAGGCCCAGCATTTGAGGTCTCAAGGAAGGTTTAAGCAAGGTAGGTATTTTTTTATTTTATTGTCTAAAGGCCTGATTCAGCAAGAATCGCAATTCTGCTTATACTAATACTTATATTAGTATATACTATACTTATGCTAATATCAGCGGTGATATGCAAATTTTTGCATTCGCAATGCAATCGCAGCCTAACATAAGGACGCCCACTTCCCCTCACTCATATCCGTATACTTTGACAAATTACAAAAACAATTATTATTATTATTATTATTATTATTATTATTATTATTATTATTATTATTATTATTTGAAGGAGCTCTTTTTGGGATATCCTCTAAAAGCAAGTATTAGTGCAATTATTGACCCAGTATATGGATAATGAAATCTTAATCAGACAAAAGGTTTAGGTTTATATAGTATCAGAGTGTAAAATTCATAATAAATTGAACATTATACTGTAGGTATGTTCCAAATAGGGTAATTTTGTATCTGCAGAATTAGTGATTTTTAAATGAACTAAAATATATATCATAAATCATAAGTCAAAGAACATTTTTGACACCCTTTTCACATTATTTTAGGACCACAGAAATGTATGAAAGGGCAATAGGTGAAGAGTTCGCAAAATTCTCCTTTAAGCCTTTAAATTTGCATTATAAGAGTAAGCAAATCACATTTCCCATACTTGCAATGGGAAATGTGATCTGCTCAAACTGACTAATATAAAATTGTAAAAAAAATACCAGAGTGAGCCCTGCAATAATAATGCTATCTGAAGGTGGCGTTATGTAGGCTTCCTTCATATCCCCTACTCCTGCTCAACCTTCCCTGCCAGCTGATAGGGAGAGCAGATCCGGGAGTACCTCTATTTAGTGATCGGTGATCCGGTGAGGTGTCCCGGTCTGAGCAGCACAGGAGCCGAGCCTGGCAATCAGATGAACAGATCATCGAGGAGCTCACTGGATCACCTTAAGTCCTGAACGGATGTAAGTGTAAGTTTAGAGGAGCATGGGTGGGGGGGGGGGGTTGTGCGGTCACACTCTTGGGGGGGTTTTTCTGAAAAATACCCTGACAAGTGCAGGGAGAGAGCTTTCTGGGAAGCTCTGTCCCTGCATATGCTATGTGATGCATCCTTGTGATGTATTCAAATATTGCATTGTGAATTTGGGCTATTTTATCACATCTGTGATGCAGATCAGGATAAATATGCCCCTAAATGCTGATGAAGGAAATTGACAATTGATATTATTCATATTCTTACATTCTGAAATATCCGTAATTGCAATACAGGTGTAGATATAATATACTTTGTGTCTGTGGATAGCATTTATGGAGATCATATACTTAAGTTCTCCGACAACTGCAAATGGATGGTTATTGTAAGCAGTTAAGAATACTTGGGTCAGGTAACTATGGAGAGTTCTGTCCTGAATGCTTTTCCACTGAACATGCTTTTGAAATCTTTCAAATGATGGACATCACAAGGAACTCTAAACCTCCCCTAGCACTGACAATAATAAATGCCTGTTATGTTCTCATGTGTGGCAGGAAGGAATTTCATACATACTTGAGCAAGTGAATAATGGGACCTACATTAAGGTGATCAAAAACAATGAGTATTTTTAACTAACCACAACAAGGATACACCACAGGGGTCTAAAATTCCTAAAATTTCAAGAAGTGATTGTCTTACTGATTGTGATTAGTGCTAGCTTTATATTAACTAAATGCCCTATCAGTTACATTCTTCTCATGGAGCCTATATAAATTTATCGAATAAAGACTCGGACAACAATGGTCATTGGTCCATCACATCAGGAGAGACACCCACTAAAACCTAAGCAAATGCTAACAATGCAGCTGTTCTATCGCCACCAAACAAGCAAACAACGAATACAATACAAAAGGGAGAGAGGGTGGGATTTACAGAAGAAAAGAGGGGAAAACTATTAACTGACAAAGGATAAATATCAACTTAAAGCGTGCCCCTTCACCTAATTGGTTAAAATTCCTATCACACATTTTCCAAACAAAGGGCCTGATTCAGTAGTGTACGCAATGGCAATTACGGACGCAGAACGAGTGATTGTTTGACAGTGTGTGAATAAGCCACACTGCACGTGCGTAGTGATCACATTACGATTACAGACGCACAGAGGGATCTATAGCTAAGTGAGTGAAAAGCTGTCAGCATTTGGGGGTGGTGGCGTGGGGGTGGGGGTGGTTGTCCATTTCAAGGGCGTGCATAAATTAGCCACTACGATTGCAAACACAGCACGAGAGCTCTCTGCATGTGAGGAGACTTGCAGTGTGTGCGGCTGGTCAGACTTGTTGTAAATGCTGCGTGACTGGCCGATGTGCGTCGATGGGACCGATGTTTACACAGAAGAGCAACATTGGACAGATATGAGAAAGCAGTAGTGGGCGTCTTAATGCCAGCTGAGCTTTGGCAAGCATTAGCATACTTTCACAGCTGCATTCCATGCGAAATCGCAGCTGCGATTGCATTAGCATCCCTTGCTGAATAAGACACAAAAACCTCAAAGGAGCAATTACAATAAGGGGTATATTTACTAAGATACTGTAATATGCTGATATGAATAGAAGTGCCTGTGAGCAGTGTGATCTGTGCAGTGCTTCTGTGTGTTTTCTGTGTAATAAAGGGTTAAAATTGCCCCACTCCTCCCGATGCATAACCAGCCCTGAACCTCTAAGCCTATTCTGGTACAGGAAAATTGAGGAAATAGACAACGTTCCTATAACCAGCACCAGGCTGAACCAGCCGGAGTGGTAATGCCATTGCAGTAAAACACACAAAGGCCCTCATTCAGAGGCGCTCTCAAAATGCGAGTGCTCGTTCTGAATGTGGGCGGCCGCTTGTATTTTGAAGTGCGGCCTCCTGGTCGCTAGCTAAGCTGTGGGTTACCAAGACCATCGCTAACATCGGGGCTTGCAACGAGACCCTAAGGTTGGGTCTCGGCAACCACAAGCCCCAGGGAGCTTCCTGCTCTGATCGAGCAGGAAGCTCCCCACTGACATCACTGCTGATGTCAGTGCGGCCGCCCACAAAAAGACAGGTGTTCCTTAAGGAACATCTCCATTTGTGAAACCACCACCCAGCCACCATCAACATCAACAGCCGCCCCTTTTGTAGGGAGCTCCTGAGCGAGAGAATTTCTTGCTCCAGGGCTTGCGCACTCGCAGTGCGGCCGCTGCACGTGCGCAGGGCCTAAACATCGACCCACTTGCAAAAGCTCAGCGCTTGCGAGCGGGTCTGAATGAGGTCCAGTGTGGGGCCTCCCTGCCAAAGCATACTCCAGCCCCAAACTATTCAGCCCAGGGCAGGTAATCCACGGAAAGTGAGAACCCCAAATATAAAATTTGGTCCTGCCTCCCAAGGATCAACCAGCCCCAGGCTAAAAACCCCGGGCTCTTCCCTGCACCCCTGGTTGCGACAGGTTCCCGGGGTAATGGGTTAAATATGGAAATAATATTGTTCTTCACAATGGGACTGCAGATCCAAGCAAGCCTTCCCTGGCGGCACTTCTAGAGCCACAAGTGTCAGCAGGACACAGTTTTAACCCTTCATTACACATTTAATCACTTGCATCACACTACATACTTACCTACTCTATGGCACTGGTGATCCTCTTGTCCAGCAGGCATCCAGGGGGCTTGACAAAAAAAATAAACCATACACTTGATCCTGCAGACACAGGAGTAGCTCTATATACATACTGTATATACAACACTTCCTCAGAGTCTGACAGGACCCACAAGGTTTCCTGCATCTTATCCATGATTGGCTTAGAGTCAGACCACTCTTAGCCAGTCACTGGCCACTGTCATATGATAGTTGATTCTCCATTTTACTTTTGGGGTCCCTACTTTCCGAGGATTGCCAGCCCTGGGCTGTACAATTTGGGACTGGAGAATGCTTTGACAGGTAGACCCCACTCTGTGTGACTCCCTGATGTGGCATTAACACCCTGGCTAGTTGACTACATTGCTGGTTATAATAAAATTGGGGGAACCCTATGTCAGTTTTTCCCCCGATTTCCACTGAGAGGTCAAGGACTGGTTATGCTTTTTTCAGAGGGGTGTTGGCATGCCATTTTTTTAACACTTTATTACACCTATAACACATATATACAGTACACAGATCACACTAATCTGTGTAGTGCTACTGCTGAACACGATGCTGATGAGGTAGTTGTTACGGTATGGCGTGGGCTTGGACCCGGAGTGGAGTCGGATGCGGAATGAAGGCTAGTTTGTTGATACTGGAAGGCAGCTGGTCTTAACGGAGTATGACTCATGAGGTGAGTGGGTACACGGAGGGCGAGGTGCCGCTGAAGGAATGCGGACTATACTCAGCGACCGGGGTCGGTTGGTCCGCAGCAGGTAGCGGGTACAGGTGGCAAGCTGGTATGCAGAACAGGTGAGGTACAGAGCTGAGAAGTGGTAACACTGAGACACTCTGGAACTGCAGCAAGTATGGAGCAAGGGAGCACAGGAACTAACTCACAGCTATGCTGTGTTAAACGTTGCACTGGCAACTAAAGGACCTCTTGACAGCCCTTTAGTACTCTCAGGTAGTGCAGGAATGGCTGCAAAACACTCCCAGGGCAGCTGTGACCTGATTGGCTCCCACCAGACACCTGATCAAAATCCAACATGGCCGCGCCCAGTAGTCTCCAGTGCAATGCACTGTCAGTTTCACCTGCTCACACCTCCCTCCAGATGAGCCCCCTTAGTCTGTGGGGACCCCCTGTGCCCAGCGCCGCTCTGCATGACCCTGCTCCACCGCCGGAGGGACTGCGCCAGAGGGCTCGGCGAGGTAAGAGTCGCGATCCTGGCAGCCTGACAGCCCGAATCGTGACAGTAGTCTATTTAAAACTTCTATTTTGACCTGAGTTTTCTCCATGTTCAATTATGTTAGCAAACATGATTCTTTATGAATCTCTGTTTTCTATTCCTGTCTATGGAAACTACTTGCAAGTTGATTCGATGGTGTATTGACTTCAAATTGTGTGGTTGGCCATGTTTTGCAGATGGAATCATGTTTTTACACCAGTGTTTGCATTTAGTGTTTTAAAATCAGGGAAAACACACACGGGAATGTAATCTTGGCCAGACACAATCTTAGTAAATATACTCCTTAAGGGGAGTATCCACTTAGCGATTTAACCAAGCGATTGCACGATAACGACATCATTATCGTGCAATCGCTTGCAAATCGCGCATGCATCGTGCATGCATCGGGCATGTTTTGGTAGGAAGCGACCAGCGATGCACGTGCCAGCTGCTCGCTTCCAACATCTGACATCACCTGTACATGCTGGTCAACCTGACGATCTCGTCAGGTTCAGCATGTGCGGGGATGAGGGATGTGCCTGGACTGAACGAGTGAACGTTCAGTCTAGACACATCACTAGATATGCAAACGAGAGCACGATTGCAATGTCGTAATTGTGCTCTCGTTTGTATATCTATAAGTGGATACCCGCCTTAAGGGTCTTAAAAGGGCCTTGCTTTAAAGCAGGGGTTTAATCGTGCTAAGCCAGATCCCTGGCTCACACTTCAACTCTAATAACGTATTAAGACTACTAATATGATTCTGAGTATCATGCATAATAAAAGGACATAGCGTATATATTTGGTAATCAGAACATCATAATATAGTTATAATACTGATACTTTATTCTGTTACAGTACCTTGGTGAAAGACTTCAGCTCCTCTTGTATAATGCAAAATCACCTTTTAGAGTTGTACAGGACATCATAGTACAGCACATGGTGTAACATATTTATTTTAATATAATACTGAGTATACCTATAATAAAGCAGTATCCTGATAACAGATATTGGTGGCAAATTGTAGATATCAAATTAATACAACCGCAAAATATTTGTTTTCTACATTCTTGCATAAGGAATAAGTGATAGTAATAATAAACATAATAGTTAGACCCATCCCATTATATTCAGTTTTCCACATTGAATTTGCTATTTCATCTTCAAACCCTAAATGTGAATTGAGATACAGAAGAAACCCTGACGTTCTATACATACATTTTTTTTCCTCCCTTTTTGTCCTTCCATTGTTTTCATTATACCTGCTGCAATGACCTCAGCCTGTCTGCGGTGAAACTGATCTCATTTTATTACCTGCAACCTTTAGTAAGGAGGACCAACTGAGAAGGAACCCACTTCCAGATGTCTCTTCCAAAGTAAGAACAAAGTAATGTTAGTCATCATGCCAGTAGCTCTGAGAAAACATTGATGTAATATGTAAGAAACCACTGACTCACCTGTCTTGTAGGTACATTTGCTACACATTATTATCCTGTAATTATCATTAGTTTGATATACCAATTTAATATAACCTCCCTCTCTTTTCAGAATTTGGAGTAATGCAAATAAATAAGCCATTACTATATTAGCACTTTAGAAGTTTTTATTTGTTCTGCTCTATATAATAATGTGCACCTCTTACTATTACAATGTTCATATGCTTCAAGATGTGTGATCACAAATGAATACTGTAACAGTCAGATTAGATCTACACTTGATTCTTTTAAAGTGACATTAGATCTTGCCACTTGGTAATTATAATTTTAGTGTAAAAATTTAGATTGTTAATGGTATTTAACTGCTATTCAGATACCAGCTTCACAATATATAATGTTGAATATTTACTATTGTGTTCAACACTTCTATTTAATATTGTGGATTTTATATAATCTTTGTTGTCCAGCAGGAGAATATAACCACTGTTGTTTGCTACTGTAATCCTTCATACCTCTTCTATACCCAAAGCAGTCACTACCTGTACTGTGTCTTCATGTCACAAAAACACACTACATGGGTTCGGCATCCCTACTGCTGGAATCCCAAACATAGGATATGGGTATGTATCCGCGTTAGCCCGCAGTAGGGGGGTTAGGTTTAGGGACCCCGGGGGGGGGACTTAGGGTTAGGCACTCCCCAGGGAGGGTTAGGGTTAGGCTGCGGGGAGGGGGGTTAGGATTAGGCACCACCGGGGGGAGGTTAGTGTTAGGCAACGCTAAGGGAGTGTTAGAGTTAGGGAAGAGAGAGGGGAGGGTTAGGTTACTTACCTTCACCTGTCGGGATTCTGCACCGTCAGCCTTGTAGAATCGGCATTTAAACCAGCGACTACTCTGCTGCCGGTATCTCATACCCAACCCCTCTACTACTACTACTACTACTAATAATAATAATAATAATAATATGTGCCCCTTTCAGTAGAATAATAGTAATTATATGTACCACCTTTATCAGATTAAACAATGATGGTATAGATGCGCTCAAAAACCCCTTTTGTTCTGGTGTGCAAATGAAAATGATAAAAGAAACAAGGTGTCTAAAGGTTTAAACTAATCTTTACTATTCGAAACTGAAAGTGAACATGCAAAGAAAAATTATATATAATAACAAAATGTAGCTCTCATCAATGTCAATGATGCAATTAAAAAATGTTCATACTAAGTAGCAAAGACAGATAAAGCAGTAACGATGGTGGTGGACACCTGAATAAGGTGTGGGGGGAGAGGGGGAGTTAGATCCTAGACAATGTTAAAGAAAAAAAAAAAGTAAGGGAAGAAAAAATTGGAGACTGAAATAACTTGTTGCAGAATTTAGGTCTTATAAGGAATAGACCTGATAGGTCGGTGTAAAGTTGAGGGGGTATGGAGACCACAATAGAAAGTCTTGGGGGGGGGGGTTATGTCCTGCATAGCTCAGTGTAGTGATATGCGGCGGCCCGCAATTTGATGATTGTTAGTGGGAGGCATTACTGCCTCACAGCACTGAGATCATGGGGTTAGATTCCCACCACGGCCCTAACTGTGCAGCAGAGTTTGTATATTTTCCCTGTGCTTGCGTGGGTTTCCTCCGGGTACTCCGATTTCCTCCCACACTCCAAAAATATACTGGTAGGTTAAATGGCTCCCAACACAAATTAACCCTAGTGTGTATGTGTGTGTGCATGTGATAGGGAATATAGATTGTAAGCTCCACTGGGGCAGGGACTGATGTGAATGGCCAAATATGCTCTGTAAAGCGCTGTGGAATATGTGTGCGCTATATAAATAACTGATAATAAATAAATAATAAATAGTTAAGTAATGGTGTGCACAGATGTTGTTGTCCGGGGTAGGAGTACAGTACTGGAGTTACTGGGGGGTAGTTCTCTTTGACACAGTGCACACTCCGCACTGGAAGGACCGCTGATATCTATGGGGGGGAATAAAACGGCTGTGGCTCGAGGAACTGGGTGTCATTACCCCCCTCCAAATTAGGGCCTACCTCCTCAGGTATCTACAGTGCTCCGCTCTCACCCCTTATCGGCTTGTAGTCTTCTCGCGTATCTCCTCCTGTCGCTTCCGGTTCAGTCACGTGTTCATGGCCCGTCTGGTGCCGCCGAGGTATGAGATGTCCGTGGTGATCTCCTCTCGGTTAGTGTGAATAGGTGTAGCGCCAACGCGTTTCAACCCTTGTGTGGTTTTCTTCTGGGCAATGCAATGTGACACACTACATGGGTTTGGCATCCCTACTGCTGGAATCCCAAACATAGGATGTGGGCATGTATCCACGTTAGCCCGGAGTAGGGGGGGTTAGGTTTAGGGACTCCCGAGGAGGTAATTAGGGTTAGGCACCCCCCAGGGAGGGTTAGGGTTAGGCTGCAAGGAGGGGGGGTTAGGGTTAGGCACCACCGGGGGAAGGTTAGAGTTAGGCACTAGGGGGGAGGTTAGGGTTTGGCACCACTAAGGGAGGGTTAGGGGGGCGCCTAACCCTCCTGGGGGTCGCCTATCCCTAACACCACTCCCTGGGCATGCCTAACCCTAACCCTCCCCCCTACAGGTGCCTAACCCTAATCACCCCCCCAAAACCTAACATTAACCCCGCTAACTGCCATAAACCTAACCCTCCCCCACTGCAACTAACAGGACGGGAGCCCCCCAACATACCTCGTTCGGGCACACGTCATCCTGGATTCCGGCATCGGGATTATGATAGGTGTTGGTATTTCGACACCTATCATAAATCCCTAGCCGGCATTCTGCTATCGGGATTGTCACATAACTACATCCCGGATTTAGGACCACTACAGTAAAATATACCATCTTATGATGGGGTACACACACACTAACTGACACAGACACACACAGACAGACACACACACACCTCTATCACTAAAAAACATAAATGCAGCAGGCAAATAAATTCAGCCAGCATGATTTATTAAAGACCCTCCTCCCCCCAGTAGTGCCCATTATACAGTGCCCCCAATAGTGTCCCCCTATGCAGTATCCCCAGTAGTGTTCCCTATACAGTGCTCTCTTATACAGTGCCCCCAGTAGTGCCCCTTATACAGTGCCGCAGTAGTGTCCCTTATACAGTGCCACCAGTAGTGGTCCCACCTATGAAGTGCCCCCAGTAGTGGTCCCCCCATGTAGTGCTCCCAGTAGTGGTCCCCCTAGGCAGCGCCCCCAGTAGTGCCCCTTATACAGTGCCCTTAGTAGTGCTCCTTATACAGTGCCCCAATAGTGGTCCCCTCTATGCAGTGCCCCTTATAAAGTGCCCCCAGTAGTGGTCCCCCCTATGCAGTGCCCCAGTAGTGCCCCTTATACAGTGCCCCCACTAGTGGTCTCCCCTATGCAGGGTTGGGCACCCCCCCGGGTAGGGTTAGGGTTAGGCTAGGGGAAGGGGGAGGTTAGGGTCAGGCACCCCCCCCGGGAGGGTTAGGTTTGGGGTGCAGGAAGGGACGGTTAGGTTTAGGCACCCCCAGGGGGGGACTTAGGGTTAGGCACCACTGGGAGGAGGGTAGGGTTAGGCACCCCTAAGGGAGGGTTAGGGTTAGGGGGGAGAGGGAAGGATTAGAGTACTTACCGGCCGCTGTCGAGATATCCTCCCTTCGGGCTTCCGGCATCAGTATGAGAACCAGCGGCTGTCCAGCCGTCGGTATTTCATACCGATTCCCAAGTAAATACTGGCTGCTATTGCATGTAGCACACAAATGCTGGGCAGCTTTATTTTTACACTGCAATTTAGATTTCAGTTTGGACACGTCCCTCTCACATCTAAGGGGTAAATTTACTAAAGCTTTTAAACCAGACAAGTGGTGGTGTTGCCCATAGAAACCAATCAGATTCTATAATTTTCTAGAATGCAATAGAGAAATATCAGCTAGAACCTGATTGATTGCTGTGACCAACACCCCCACTTGTCTGCAGGGCCACTAAGAGCCAGCCTGGGTGAAGGCGGGTATGGCCTAATCGCGGTAGACGAGGCCATGCCCCCTCAGAAAAAACATAGTTCCAGCAAGCCCGGGCCTGGGTTATTAGTACCCGCTCCCCCTCCCCCCTCTCTCGGTACCCCTGCTTGTCTGTTTTAGAAGCTTTAGTAAATCTACCCCTAAATCTCTCCACATCTTTTTATATCTGCCCCACCTACAGTGCAACATGGTTTTACCAAGGTGCACAGTTACTTGCTCTTTCTTGCTTTATTCCTAACTCAGAATCAGGCACTCTGTGCCTCTCACACATATGCTGATGCACACTCTGTGCCTCTCACACATATACTGATGCACACTCTGTGCCTCTCACACATATGCTGATGCACACACTGTGCCTCTTCACACATATACTGATGCACACTCTGTGCCTCTCACACATATGCTGATGCACACTCTGTGCCTCTTCCCCCACATACTGATGCACACTCTGTGCCTCTCACACATATGCTGGTGCACACTATGTGCCTCTTCACACATATGCTGATGCACACTCTGTGCCTCTTCCCCCACATACTGATGCACACTCTGTGCCTCTCACACATATGCTGGTGCACACTATGTGCCTCTTCACACATATACTGATGCACACTCTGTGCCTCTCACACATATGTTGATGCACACTCTGTGCCTCTCACACATATACTGATGCACACTCTGTGCCTCTCACACATATGCTGATGCACACTCTGTGCCTCTTCCCCCACATACTGATGCACACTCTGTGCCTCTCACACATATACTGATGCACACTCTGTGCCTCTCACACATATGCTGATGCACACTCTGTGCCTCTTCCCCCACATACTGATGCACACTCTGTGTCTCTCACACATATGCTGGTGCACACTATGTGCCTCTTCACACATATACTGATGCACACTCTGTGCCTCTTCACACATATACTGATGCACACTCTGTGCCTCTCACACATATGCTGATTCACACTCTGTGCCTCTTACACAAATGCTGATTCACACTCTGTGCCTCTTACACAAATGCTGATTCACACTCTGGCCCTCATTCAGAGTCGATCACAAGAAGCGATCGCTCACTCTGAATGAGGGCGGGCACTTCTTGTTTTGAAGGGCTGCCTCCAGGTCGCAAGCTAAGCTGTGGGTTACCACCCACAGCTTAGCTTGCGATCAGGGTGATGGTCGCGATGGTCATCACCATCGCGACCATCGGGGCTTACGACCAGACCCTAAGGTTGGGTCTGGGCACTAGTAAGCCCCAGGGAACTTCCTGCTCTGTTTGAGCAGGAAGTTCCCCACTGACATCATCAGTGGGGAACGCCTCCGTTTGGCCGGGCACGCCCCTGGCCCGCCCAGCAAACGGGGCGAGCTGTCACTCAACATTGACAGCTCGCCCCGTCTGCTACGAGACCCCTAGCGACGGAGCGCCCGTCTCTAGCCGGGTATCACGCATGCGCACGACGGAGCCGGGTATCACGCATGCTCTGTGGGGACCATTGACCTGGTTGCGAGCACTTCGGCGCTTGCGACCGGGTCTGAATTATACCCTCTGTGCCTTTCACAAATGCTGATGCACACTCTGTACCTCTCACACATATGCTGATGCACACTCTGTGCCTTTCACAGATATGCTGATGCACACTCTGTACCTTACTTACACAATCTGATTACAGTCTGTGCTTCACACACACTTACACACACTCCTGCACACACTGTGATCTACCACACACAAATTCTGTATCACACACATTGTAACTCTCACGCACACACTCTGTACCGCACTGACAAACACACACACATTGACATTGACCTCTTCCTTTGTACTGCCTGTAGTCTCCTCTCCAGCAGTCTCCTGAGTCCTGCAGCTTCCTCCATTCCAGATAGTGTAGGATTGTGTGTGTCTGTGGTTGACCAATTGGAGCACAACAGACACTGCTGAGGAGTCCCACACCTGATCAGGAAACTCCTCAGCATTACAGCAGCATCTGTAATGCTATGCAGTGTTGAATGTGTAGTGTAGGTGTCTGCAGAGAGTGGGTCTCTGTGCAGGGTGTGTATGTATACTGTTGGTGTCTGCAAAGTGTGGGTCTCTATACAAGGGGAGTGTGTGGTGTAGGTGTCTACAGGTGTCATTTTATGGTGCAAATGCAGACTTCTGAGGAAGTTTCCTGCAGAATGACTACATCGTAGGTGCCTATAAAAGCTATCTGTCTAATACAATGCAAATTAAATAAAAAAAAAAATGGTAAAATAAAAATTGTTCATGAGCCCCGATATATATGTATCATTCAACAAATAGGGATAATTTGATAGTATTCAATATGATAAAATGAGATGGGACAACTTTACTACTGACATCAATTAGGTTAATAAGGTAATAATGATTGTTCGCCTACTGAGTCAAAAAGTAAATTCAGAAGTGCTGGTTTGTTACTCTGCAGAGTACAGCCTAAAGCTGCCCAGTAATGAAAGTGCACTCTGCCTGCCTTGCTACACAGTAGTCATTTGCTGAACAAAGAATTTAGCAGTGTTTTTAAATCAAACAGATTTAACCAACTTGCCTGAATGACCTTTTTCGTGTTTTCTGGTGTTTGGGAGCAAATTGTTAATTAGCTTTTGTTCCCATGCACTACTGTATTTTCATTCCAACCAAACAACTAGTTGGATGGTTGGAGGAAAGTTGGTCTGGTGTATGGCCAGCTTAACATGGCCACCAGCAGTATTTCCAGGGCAAGAGAGTGGTTGGGAGGAAGAACTTCTTCCAATCACACATCTATGCACATTCTGGTTAATTATTGTCAGAAGAAAATTAACCTACCAGTATGGTCATCCTTGGTGAGGGGATCTGAACGGAACCCGTCTCTTTGATGTATAAAGAAGTAAAATATAAAGAAGTAAAAGTGCAAAAGCAATCTTTTTAAATTTCTATCAAGAGCCAGGGCCATTCTGCACATGCGTGGTGTGTTCGATATGCATGTGCGGCTGCCATTGAGGGTTAGGGAGGAACCTTCTCCCGGTAATTTTTGCAAATTAGTAGCTTGTAGGCTACTATAAGATAATGCCATTCGGAACTTGGTAAATCCGACAGCCTTGCATCCCTCATAGAAACCTATAAGGCCTGCAACTGCTAGCAGAAATGGAGAAACTGTAGCAGATATCTCCAATATCTGAGATGTAGCTAGCATCCCAGTGGTCGGGACGCAAGCGCTCAAAATACTGGTGCCAGAATCCCAACCGCCGGCATCCTGACAATAAGTATTGGGGTTAGGTGTAGGGTTAGGTTTAGGGTTAGGCACTAGGGAAAGGGTTAGGGCTAGGCTGCGAGGCGGGAGGATTAGGGTTATGCTGTGGGGGGGAACATTAGGATTTGGCTGTGGCGGGGGAGGGTTAGGGTTAGGCTGTGGGGGGAGCATTAGGGTCAGGTTGTGGCGGGGGAGGATTAGGGTACTTACCTAGTTGGGTCTGGATTCTGTCTGTTGGGATGTCGCTAATGATATTTTGATTGCTGGCATCCCGACCACCAGTATCCCATACCCAACCCCCTGAAAATGGGTGTTTTGGGGACTATACCACAAATATTACTTAATAAATAGGCAACCTGGTTCTTATTAAGGAATTGTGAACAAAAAAATTATAATCATTCCTTATATGGCTATATAGGCTCCCAGTACAGAGTATGTAGAGGCATACGGTATATGCGTCTTGCGTAAAGCTGTTTCAAAATTATTTGGGTTAGATTTACTAAATGGTGACACTTTTAACCCGCTGTCCATCTCCTGCAGGTTTTCACCACCAAACTGCTGGATTAATATTCAGTAGTTTGCAGTGTCAGACTGGTACATGAAGGGCCTACCGGGGCAATGCAGAGCCAGGAGCCCGTGCTTAGAGGGTGTGGCTAGTCACCACAGAGGCTCGGCCATCTACTAGAGTGGACATTATCTGCAGGCAACATGGACACAATAGTGCCTGGGCTCAAATACACAGTGCCAAATATACAGGGCGCTGCTAAATTAGATTGGCAGGAAAATGTATCTTGGTGCAGTTTCTACAGAAACATATCAAGCATCCATGTTCCTGCTCTACCAGGTAACTGACCCTCTAATAGCAACAATAACAATAATAATAATAACAATTGTAATTCATAATAACAAGGTATAATGCAAATGCACAGTCCAGAACCTAAAATTAGAGGAAGGGATGGGGACCAGAGGCATTGGGGCCCACCTGGGATTTCCCCTGTACCCCTGTGGGCCAGTTCAATCCTGGTAGTTTGGATGGTGTTTGTAAACCCATTGGCAATGATGTTTGACACTACCTGAGGGGGTGACACCAAAATATCAGAGCTGCTCTGCTAATTTGGTGTCACCCCCACTCCACAGATGGTGTAATTGATGCGCATGTCATCCACACTATGCTGGGAATCGGCAGAGGCTAGGGGCTGCCCAGCAGCTCCCAAAGCACTGGGCAATCGCACAGCATGACGATAATGGGGGTGTCACATGGTCAAGCCCCTAACCATCATACACAATGGTGTGTGACATTGCGGACACAAAGCCATGCCCCCTTTCATGTGCGAGTGCAAGGATTCCACAGAAACCCATTGGGTGACACCAACCAAAGTGACACCACTGAAGGCAATCATCATGAATTGATGAAGGAGGAAAATAACATTAAAAACTGTTAAGGGGCAACAATACTAAACCGATAACAGGCATGTTAGTGAATCCAGTCCTGGTTTTATATATAGTCCACTAGCACCAATAGATGTGGTGGAGACACAGGCCCATAACAAGATGATGCTAATAAACCATGTACTGTACATTTGGACTGCACATGCCTAAAATCACAATATAGGACCTTATTCAGAGATGAAAGCATAAGCACAGTAGTTGCATCTGTGGACACATATACGTTGCTAAAATAGGGTAATGCTATAGGAGGCGTCTTGTGTAAATAAACGCCTCCTGTTCGCTTCATCCAAAGATGCAGCATTGGATCACTTGCATGAACATCGTCATTTGAGTAACCTTCTGGTTACTCGGGATGGCAAATGTTTTCACGCAGCTGAAGCCAGTGAAGCTGCATACAAGAACGCAAACACTGGCTTTAATATGCCCAGAAAGTGGGGCCAATACACCCCCGTTTTCTGGGACACTGCCTGGTGCCGTTCCTGTTTTTTTTTCTCCTTAGCCAGCTTACATTTTCATGGGTGTCTAATTTAGATCCTATACTTTGTATTCAAAATAAATAAAAATTCTACAAAACAACACCAATAGTTTTGAAGAATAAAGGAGTAATAATTGTTTTTATATATTTCCTCATAGATCTTGTATTATACATGAGAGGGCTAAATTCTCACTAATGACTGACTCAGACATGCCTGATTCCTACTACATTCCACTATCTACACTTTCACCCTGCATTGTATTGACTGCTGTCAATGACTGATTCCTTCAAATACTAGCCTGCGTTTTTCCCAAATGTATTCCTCTAGATAGTGTAAATCAATTAGAAGCTAGTTTAAGCATGTAGTAAAATCAACAGTGGAATGACATATCTCTTTTATGAGATAAATCATCAGAACTGAACATTTTTTAAAAGCTGACACCACAGAGTCTGTTTTGGATAGAAGAGATATGGACTTCCATTATTGCATCCAAGCATGTAAAAAAGAATGAATATGGCATATGTGTTAGGATTAGGGATGAGCGGGCTCGGGTTTTCCCGAGATTCCAAATTGAGGCAAAACGTCATCATCCTGCTGTCGGATTCTCGCAGGTTTTGGATTCTATATATAAGTCCCTCACGCGGTGATTCGAGCGCCATTTCACACTGACTCCAGTCTGTCCTGTGCTAACTTGTGTCTAGTGGCTTCTGTGCTGTGTCCACTCCAGGCCCTGTGTCCAGTGGCTTCTGTGCTGTGTCCACTCCAGGCCCTGTGTCCAGTGGCTGCTGTGCTTTGTCCATCCTCCCTCCAGTGGCTGCTACTATGCTATGTCCATCCACTCCGTGTGTCCAGTGGCTGCTGCTGTGCCCATCCTCTCTACCTCCAGTGGCTGCTGCTGTGCTGTGTCCACTCCAGTCCCCTTAGTGTTAATAATGGCCAAACTAGATTTACAGTACAGGCATATAGAAAATATGTTTATTATTTTTATATAGTGCAGGAATTAATATTAAAAGTCTAACTGTTACACAGTGGTGCTGCACTTTGACTCTGCATGCCATACCCCACTGCGATATAAGCAGTTGTCATTTGCAGAAAAAGTAAAAAAAGTTAATGAAAAGTTTTTTAAAAATTGTTTTGTTTTCTTTATACAACCTGTGTGCACTGTACCACAGTGCGTTTGTTCACGTACATAAAAGCGCTATGTCTCCACGCAGTGTCAGCTGAGCTGCGAATTGAAAAAAGTAGAAAAAAATATAGTGTTCTATTGTTTGTAATCCATCAGCGTGCTGTCCCCCAGTCCATTTATCCATGTACATATAAAAGTGCTGTGACTTAACACATTGTGAGCTGAGCTGCAAATTGAAAGTATAAAAAAAAATATTGTTTTATTATTTGTACTATGGAGTTCATTCAGACCCGCTCACAAGTTGCGGTCACTCGCTGGCAAAAAGGGTCCGGATATTTAAATGAAGTGCTCGCACTGCGTCGCGTAAGGACACCCACTATGTTTTAGCAAACTATGGCAAAGTGCGCTCGCAAGTGTCTAAAGATGCCCCCTTGCCATTCGCAACACATGTCATCTCCGGGAAATGAAGCATTAATCGAGAGCCATTGGAGCTGCTCGCAGCCCTTAGGGTTGCCTTAGCCTTCCGCAAGTACAGCAATCAGTGCTGGCTGAAATACATGCAGGTGACGTGTATAATGACGCTACTTTGCTAATTATGCACACCCTTTAAACAGCGTTTTGGCAGGCTGACATGCCTGTATTCGCACATCCACTCCCCCATTCACAAGCACCTTGCCCTGTTACCACCCACAAATGGCACTATCTGTCACTCAAAGCAGCAACCTGATAGTGGCTTACAAGCAACCAAAATCAGATCACAACGAATGGCTTGCGTACGCGCACTGCAAATTATACGCATGCGCAGATGGATGAAAATTTCTCAGGGGGACTGGTGTGCCTTAACGAGCGGGTCTAAATCAGGTCCTATGTCCATACACTGTCCCCCTGTGTGTTGTTCACTTACATATAAAAGCACTGTGGCTCCACACAGTGGGCTTTATTCAGAGGCGGCCGTACGGTCTACGACCGCACGGACGCCTCGATGTTTGTCCAGTGCGCATGCGCACGAGGGGGCCGGCTCCTTCGTGCGCATGCGTGAGACCCGCTATGACCGACAGCGCCGGTCGTAGCGGGTCTCTTTCCAAAGGGGGCGAGCTGTCAATGTTGATTGACAGCTCACCCCGTTTGGAAGGCAGGCCGGGGGAGTGGCAGCCCAAATGGAGGCGTTCCCATGGGAATGCCTGCCGTTTGGGGGAGGCCCCACTGACATCACTAGTGATGTCAGTGGAGAGCTTCCGGCTCTGACATAGCCAGAAGCTCTCCGGGGCTTACGACAAGTGAGACCCTACCCTAGGGTCTCGTCTTAAGCCCCGATGGTCGCGATGGTCTAAGACCATCACGCCCATCACCCTAGCGGTCATTAGAGCTGTGGGTGTAAACCCACAGCCTAATGACCGAAACAGAGGCGGCTGGTCAGGATGCAAGCGGCCGCCCAGTTTCTGAGCGACCGCTTGCATCCTCCGGCCGCCTCTGAATGAGGGCCAGTGGGAGCTGAGCTGCGAATTGAAAAAAGTAGAACAAAATATATTTTACATTGTCTGTACTATGTCTGTGAATTTGTTGATATGGATAATGATCAGCCAAGAGAAGAGCAGAAGCAACAACCAAACACTAGTGCTGCTGCTGCTGCCACCAGTAACAATGAAACTGATACTAGTCCTTCAACATCACCTACTAAAGCATCAGGGCATCTGAAATAAAAAAAATATATATTTTACATTGGTGAAAAAAAAACATCTAATAAAGGGACAGTTTAGTGCAGAACAACATAAAATTGCCAATATGCCATTCAAAACACGCAGTTGCAAGGAAATGCTCAGACCTTGGCATTTATTCATGAGTAGTGGTTCTGCAACTGTCAATGAGGCATCTTCTTCTGCCTCTCATGTTGACGATGCAAGCCTTTCTCAGTCAGAGTGTAGAAGAGGTCACAAAAAATTAAATCTGGAAAATCAGTGCTAAAAAAAAAGTAAAACCACTAAGGCAGTAGAACAAACTGTGTGTTCAGAAACGTCACAAATCCCTCAGTCCCTCATGTGTGAGCCTGACCTTTCTGTACTCATAGAGAAACCTCCTTTCTCCATTTTTTCACTCTCTGCCAATGTGAGGATGAGCACCACAAGAAGTTGCTGACTTAGGGCCTGATTCAGACCCACTCGTGAGCGGCTGTCCGCTCGCAAGTGGGTCGATGTTATGGACTGAGCATGCGCACGACGGAGGGAGCTCCGTCGTGCGCATGCACCAGACGCGACGAGCGAAGGAAAGTCCTTCGCTCGTTGTGTCCGATCAAAGGGGGCGTGCTGTCAATGTTGATTGACAGCACGCCCCCTTTGGTGGGCGTGCCGGGGGCGTGCCTCCCTGACGGGGGCGTTCCCACGGGAACGCCTCCCATCAGAGGCCGGCCCACTGACATCACTAGTGATGTCAGTGGGAGTGATTTTGGCTCTGATAGAGCCAAAATCACTCCGGAGCTTGCGGTTGAAAACCTCAACCGCAGGCTCCGGCTCGCAAATTCGATGATCGCGATGGTCTCGACCATCGCGACCATCACAATGCACGCTCGTATAGCCTGTGGGTGGTGACCCACAGCTATACGAGCGTCCAGGAGGACGCTCCATGAAAATGGAGCCCGGCCCTCATTCAGAGCGTGCGCTCTGCTCAGAGCGTACGGCTCTGAATGAGGGCCTTAGACATTGAAGATGCTACAGTGGCAGTGCAACAGGATGAGAGGGATATTTGTGTAGCTGACACAGGCGCTAATGAGGATGTTGATATCAAGGATATGGATGATGAGGATGTTGTTTGTGTAAGTGAGGCACCAGTGGAAGCAGTTCTTGCCCATGATAAGAAGGCCATTGTCAAGCCTGAGCATAAGATGAAAAAATCCACCTCTTTGAGTGTAATTATTGTTAGCCAAATCCAGACAACAATTGTCTTGCCATCTGTAGCGTTTGTAAAGCCACAGTAAGCAAAGGTAGGGACTTTAACCATCTAAGAACCTCCTCCCTGTTACATCATCTGCAGTGGGTGCATGAAATGTTTCAACAAAATCAGAAATGTATGCTAAAAAAGTAACAATAAGCAGTCCAACATCAGCTAGCTCCCTTCTCTCTGCTAGATCCAAGCATCTGAAATCTCCACCACCAACAACTTCATAATCAATATCCTCAATCATGATTGGAAGTAATCCTGCATCCAATTTGATAAGGCTAACTCAGTCCCCCCCTATCTAGGATTCCTCAGAAAAACCCTTCAGTACTAAAAAAAGGAAATAATGAAGGTAGCGCTAGTACCTATACCTAAAACACAGGTGGCTGCCCTAAAAGAGGATAAAGTAGGGGCTCACCTTCCTTTAGATACTATATGTTAGAAAGTATCCTCTGTTGCCTCCTGTGGGTTCCGTGTATGGTTCAAATACAGTTACAAAGTAGTGCCAAAAGTCAATGTTTTATAATAATAGTCATAAAAGAATGGTAATAGAAGAATAGCAATGTTTATTGCAAAAGTTTGATAAAATAATATAAGAAAATGCACATCCGTGCTGTGGTATACATAAAACGGACTCACTCACAACGTAGAACATAAAAGAAAACACTAAGTGTATATGTATTAATCATAGAACAGCAGACACGCTAACAGTAGCGTTTTACTCTGCTACCCTATATTGTAATCCAATTGGGCATCCAAAAAAGATGATACAGGTAGGAATCGCGCATTTTCCCTGGAGATAATTCCAGCGTGACTAGTAGTCCAAGTCTGAAAAGAGCAAGTGCTTACCGTATCTTCAGAAAAGGTAAGGTCAGTGGGGTTTGTTTGCCGGCAAACTCGGGGACAACTTACATGCTGCAGACATAAGTTAGAATCCCCTCCACAGTCATCAGAGTAAAACGCTACCCTTCAGTACTAAGCCTGCTGCTGCAACTGCTGGGGGTGGATCTTCATCGCAGAAGGGAACCAAGAAGACTACTACTAGTAGTAGTTTTAAAAAAACATATAACTGTTATACAATCCTTTGATAGAGGAAGCAAGTATGACAGCTGATCACTGATGTAGTAACAGCTATGCTGGTATTAGATCTGCATCCAATATCCACAATTAATGCAGTGGGTTTTTGACAGTTACTTAAGGTCCTGAATCCCTGCTAACAAATCCCATCTAGATTCCACTTCACTAAAAAAAGCAATTCCCCACCTGTACATGGATATTTAAAAACCTAATTAGTGGACTCCAAAGTGTTGTTGTGGTTAAGCGCAACAGGCCAAACTAAAGTTTACATGACTGTGACAGCCCATGGGGTGGGTGTATTGCCTTTAGCAGCCTGAACAACAGCAACAGCATATAACAAATGCCAGCTCATTCAGTGCAGGATACTCTCTGTATCACCAGCTTCACTAAGAGGCATACCGGTGTCACCCTCTTAGAAAAACTCTGGGAAGTCATTAAAATGGCTTACCCCGCTTGGACTCTCTTTGGGATTTGTGACATCTGACAATACCACAAATATTGTGAGAGCATTACAGCTGGGTGATTTCAAACACATCCCATGTTTTCCTCTCACAATCAGTTTGGCGGTGCAGAAATCTTTGAAAAATGACAGGGCCATGCAGGAGATGCTGTCTGTGGCTTGAACAATTTTGGGACATTTTTGGCATTTAGCAGCTGCATGTAGTCAATTGCAGCACTTGCAAGAACAGTTTAATTTGCCCTGCCACCAGCTGAAGCAAGAGGTAGTAACAATGTGGAATTTCACCCGTTATATGCTTCAGTGGATGGAGAAGCAGCAAAAAGCCATCCAAATCTACACAATGAACTATGACACAGGGAGAATGTACATTACTACAGCGCAGTGGAGAATACTTTCCTTATTGTGCGAGGTGCTGAAACCCTTCGAAGTAGCCATCTGTGAATTGAGTTCAGACACTGCCAGCTTGAGTCAGGTGATTCCCCTAATAAGACTTTTGGAAAAGCAGCATTGAGAAACTGTAGGAGGAGCTGAAATGAAGCAATTCCGCTAAGTATATCGGACTTGTAGATCAAGTCCTTTATTCGCTTTGCCAGGATCCAAGGGTTGTCAGCATCCTAAAATCGGATCAATACATTTTGGCGACCATGCTCGTTCCTAGGTTTAAGTCATATGGCGTGTCTTTTTTTTACAATGGACACAGATCAGAAGAGAGGCAAAGAGCTTTTGGCAAGCAAGTTGTCAGCTTGTGACACGGCGCCATCTGCTTCTTCAGTTTCTCTGCAACTGTGGCTGCAGGAAAAACTCAGCTTTCCTAAGAGACCCACTGGAGATGCAGATGAGTCAACACAACATTTTGACATCTGGTCGGGTCTAAAAGAATTGCTGAAAACTAGTGACACCTCTACCGTGACTCCATCTGATATGGTCACCATCCAGAGAATGGTTGAGTATTATTTTAATGATAGCAGCCAATAGGCATGATAGACAATCTGTTTGACTAATGGCAGAAAATAAAGGCACTTTGGAGGTCCTCTCACATGACAGTCAGACACCTTACACATGAAGCTATCTGCTCCTGCAAAGATCCCCGCTATGTACCAAGGGAAACTCACAGAGACAGCAGTTGCTGTAACCACTGTCCCTGTGAGTTAAATCCACCGGCCTCCATAGGCTTAAAGCAGTTTACAACATCTGAAGATGGTGTAAGCCATACTTGCCGACATTCTGGCTACCTCCTACAGGAGAGGACAGCCAGGTCAGTACAGCAAGGGGGAGTGAGGGTGTGTGGCGTGGCATAGGTGGGTGGTGCAAGGGCATGCCGACAAGATTGTATCATTGTGGCCATGCCCCCACTATACAATGCCGATAATATAGACATTGTGAAGCTTAGATTGGGCTACAATGATGCAATTCTGCATGGATCATGCCATTGCACCCCCCTGGACTGCTCATTTGCGTTCAGTAAGTGGGGTGTGCGGCAGCAGTTTGAGCGGCTGCGGGTGGGTTAGCGTTCGGCTCCGGGAGACTTGCCTACTCTTCTGGGTGACTGGGAGTGCCCCCCGATTGTCGGGGGTCTCCCAGCCGTTCCGTAGGCAAGTATGGAGTAAACTAACAGGCCAAACCCCAAAAAGCTTTGCTTTTTGGAGTTTGGTACATAGGGCTGAGATTGTAGTCCCCATTGATAATATTCGGGACTGCAATCTGCTCTGCTAATTAGCACTGTGAAATATCCTGCATTGTGCTATTAGTACAAAGCAATAATTTATAAAATTATTCAGAAACTTCAGTTTCTACATAACTACCAAAAAAATCTTGATACCGCTATATGAGACACAATATACTTTTGTAAAAAATAATTAGAATTGCAACTGAGCAGATCTATGTAGTGTGTGCAGGGGTGTTTAGAGAGGAGGGGGCCCCTGTTCACTCACCATCTGGGGCCCTCTCCTCTCTTTCCGGTATCTGCGGCGTACTGACAGTTTCAGTGGACTCCAGGCACTAGTCTGTGAATGGAGTTTCCTGCTGCCATTTTCCAGGCGTTTTGTGTAGCGCTTCTCCAGCCGATGTGGGACTTCGTAGAGGTAAGTATTAGGTAGAATGGGTGCAGGGTGTGCAGTGTGGGCCCCAGGACACCCTGCACCCATTATAGATACGCCCAAGAATGTGTGGCTGCACACTACATACATCTGCCTAGTTGCAATGGTTTTAAACTGACAACAAACAGCTTCATATAGTTAAAATTCATAGGCTCACTTTGCAGCAGATAGCTCCATGTGAAAGGTGCCTGACTGCAATGTGAAAGGTGATGGATTGAGTCCAGGATATGACAGTTTTGAGAAATGTATGTTTTAAATAAAGGAGTTTGTAACTAAAGGTGAACATATTCTCCTGTACTTACAGTACATGTTCTTTCTGCCTGTCAATGTGAGAGGTGCTAGGTTCAAGTCCTGGATATGACTGCCAAGAAATGTGTGATTTAAAATAAAGGATAATGGGGCAGGATAATGGGGCAGATATATGAAGCTCTGGGAAGCAATAAAGTGGAGAGTGATAAACAACCAACCAATCAGCTCGCAACTGTCATTTTTCAAACAGTCTGTAACATGACAGTTAGGAGCTGTTCATTTATCTCATTTATCACTTTCCAGAGCTTCATACACCTGCTCCAATGTAACTAAATGACAAGGAGCTCTCAAGTTAAGTGCATGAATGTGGTATAAGAAGATTGGTGTCCAAATCCATTATATATATATATATATATATATATATATATATATATATATATATATATGTGTGTGTGTGTCATGTGGGAAGGGGCATTATACTGTAACATGTGCATTTTCCATGGAAGCCGGGGCTCTTTGAAGCTTTGCATAGTTGGGGAAGATAAGGGGGGCCCTTTCTGTTATTTATACTGGGCCCTAGAATTTCTGATGGCAGTCCTGAACAAAGCCATTGATCCCTGACCTAGGTGTTACCAGCGGTCCTCAAGGACTTTTGCTGGTGAATTCAGCTGCCAGCACAGTGTACATACACAGGCCTCCCCGCCACTGGAATTGGCTGTATATACAGTACAAGTGGAACTCTTTCTATTTCATTAGTGGGTGATCTACATTACCGGCTCAGAGCTTGTAAAATGCTGTTCTGATGCAGGTGCAGCTTCACTAGCAGTTTCCTACATCTAGAGCTGGTGAGTTATACAGCATAATTATTGTGTAACATCAATGAAGCCATTGGATTCAGACTGAATTTGGCAGTGACACCTTGATAACAGTGGTACAAACGGATCGGTGCCCCTCTATCATCATATGGGACAAATCATATGTTGCCCCTTCTCCATGAGGCAACGCCTTGTTGCCCCTTTTCCATGTGGCCATGCCCCCTTTTCACGTGCGCACCTTATGTCCCTATTTAAAAAAATGGATGGGCATCCCTGCTCTTTCTGGGTTGCAAAAGCCTTCTCACTCCATACATCTATTTCATTTAGAATACACATTCAGCACCCTAATTGCTAAAACTATTATACTCTGTCTAGGCATGTACACTTTCTTCCCCTATACGCCTCCATGCCGCTCTATTTTCCCCAATCCCTACTGCTGTGTGGTCTCCCAACTGTGCTAGTCTGTGTTCCCTCAACAGCACCAATCTGTTTTTCTCCATCCGCGCCACCCTGTCTTTCTGCATCTGAGCCAATCTGTTTCCTTACATCTGCACCACTGCCTTCCACTCAGCCACACCACTCTGTCTTCCCCTAATCTGTGCCACTCTCTTTCTGTACCACTCTGTCTTCCCCAACCGTGCCACTCTGTCTCCCCCCCACCCACACCACTCTGTCTTCCCTCCATCCCAATTTGTTTTTCCCAATCCCTACTCTTGTGTTTTCTTCCATTTGTTCTAGTCTGTATTCTCTCATCCACACCAATCTGCCTTTACCCATCTGTGCAGCTCTGTCTTCCTGGATCCATGACACTGTACCACTCCATACACATCGCTCTGTCCCCCCAAACTGTGCCATTCTGTCTCCCCAATCTTTTGCACCATTGCTTTCTACCCATCGCAATCACTGTGGTTTCCATCCATCTCTACTGCTTAATCTTCCCCCTTTCCATGTCTTTCTGTCTCCCCATCTAATCCACTCTGTCTTCTCCCCCCATCCACACCACTCTTATCCCATTTATGCAGCTCTATCTTCTGCTCATACCTCAGTTGCATAGACTGCATGTGTATATTCCAATGAGCACCAATTATGTGAATTAGCAGCTCCACCATTTTGTGAGTGACAGCAATTTCACTCTGTGAGAGTGCTGAATCTGTAGTTTTTTACAGGGTGTGATGGCATTCCACATCTGTATTGCACAGGGAACACGTCCATTAAGGCATCAGCCTTAATGATCGGAATTTCATTGCGAAAACTTTTCTCCATTTTGAGAAATGGGGAAAGTGCAAAAACCCTATTTTTTGTGGGGATTTCTTTCAGAACCCTTTGGACAGCCCCACTAATAATACTTTTGCAAAAACAAAATTCGGAATTTGTGTACTTTGGCGTGACAAATGCGTTTAATGTATTTAGTATGGTATTTTGGAGGGTCATAAGGATGCAAGTATTTTAAACATCGCTCGTGGCTGGCACAGACAATTTTTTAGCGGTTTTAAAAAACTACCTGTGCCAGCCACGTGCAATGAATAAAACACTTGACGCATCCTTACGGCCCTCCGAAATACCAGACCCAATACATTAAATGCATTTTTCACAGAAAAAAAATAAAAATACCGACATTTCAGCTGTCATTTTTCGCCGAAGTACGCAACTTATGAAAAAAAATGTTCACTAAAGTATCATTAGGGGGGCTGTCACAAGGGTTCTGAAAGAAATCCTTGCATTTTAACCCTTAAATAGGGGATTTTCTTATTTTTTTTTCGCCTGCTCTAGGCAGGAGAAAAGTTTTCTCCACTTTTTAGGCAAAAACCGGCCATTTTTTTGTCGTCATTGGCGAAATCAGCCTATATCGGCAGCAAAATCAGCCGACCAGTTGACCGATTTCACCAACGACGGTGAAATCGTCCAATTTCGCCTCTAAATGAATTCCCCCCTATGTCCCTAATTTCTGGCTGCTACTCAGCATCAGTACAACGAGCATCAGGTGTGTGAGAGTTTTAAACCCTTCCTGTGCTTCAGTGATTATTCCAGTTGTGTCTGTGTAAATGTGAAACCATGGAATTCCACACCTCCACTGCTAATGCAGAACGAACAGGTTGGAGGGAACTGATTTCACCAGAATGTGGGTAATTCAGGTGAGAGACAATCCCTCTCACCACAATATATATACGAGGTCTGTCTAAAAGGTTTGGTGAATGGTCTGATATATCTGTATGCAACGCTTGCAGCAAGGTCGCTCATGCGTGCTGACATGCATGGACAGGTCTGGACCTGCCCCCAGTCGGGGTTTGCCCGAGGCCTCCACGGCACTGCCATTGCATTTATTTCAACAGAGTGTCCTGAGCAGTGTGCCTCACATCCTCTATCTGCTAACACAGTCTACTTTAATATTCAATTTCTGCACCCATTCACTTTAATTCCACTCAATAATAAACTTTTGTTGTTGTGCATACACCTTTTCCAACACTGTACTTGCACTTTCTTTCACATTCATATTTCATTCCTACTTACTGTTTTCTTCCCCCAATTGCCTCAGCCACACCATGACAATGCTTTCTTTTACTCCCCCATTACTCAGTCTCTACCTAATCCTCTGTCCTGCCCCTGCTTCCACCTTTATTCTTTCCCCTTGTCTCCTGCACCTCCTCCTCCCCTTCTCCCCCTCCTCTGTCTGCCTTCCTTCTCTCCTGTTACCCCACTTTCATACTGTTTTACCGCACCTTGGTCCTACTACTCCACTGCTAGCCCCTCCTCCTATGCTCCTCTCTCTGTCATTTCACCCCACTGCCATCCACATCTTATTAAACTCCCTCCCTGCCTACCTCCTGCAGGTTCCCTCCCTAGCTCAGGTGCTTGCACCATCGCTACACTCGATTCATAACGGTCCCCCTAATTGATCTCACCTCCATGCTACAGCAACACTGATAATCTCATTCACATCTCTCCCGCAAACTCTTTACCTCTATCCTATGCCCTCTGGAATGCCCGATCGGTCTATAATAAACTGGTTTCCACCCATGACCTTTTATCTCCAACTCTCTACATCTCCTAGCCATTACTGAAAGCTGGATTTAACCTTCTGACATCAATTCTCCTGCTACTCTCTCCCCTGGGGGCCTCAAGTTCTCTCACACCCTTTGCCCAGGGGTCTCCATGGTGGTGGTGTTGGGGTCCTTCTATCCCCCGGTTACTCCTACTAGCTAATACCCTCTAAACCATCCCTTACAATCTCCACATTTGAGGTTCATGCTATATTCTTTTTCCAACCAGTACACTTTCAAGTAGCTGTCAATTACCGTCCCCCTGGTCCTACCTTCAAATTCCTTGACAACTTCGCTTCCTGGCTCCCTCACTTTCTCTCCTCAGATCTTCCCACCATTATCCTAGGTGACTTTAATATTCCAATTGATATCCCCATGGAATCCTCTGCCTCTAAACTCCTTACCCTCCCATCTTTATTTGGTTTCTCCCAATGGTCCTACTCGCCTTTCCATGTGAGTGGGCACTAACTTGATCTGGTCTTCATTCACTGTTGTGATGTTTCTGATTACACTAATACCCCATTCCCTTTCTCTGACCATCAGCTTCTCTCTTTTAACTTATCCTCTCTCCAATAAACAAATGGTGAGAGGACAACCCACAAACACAGATCCAGAGTAATTTCCTGCCTTGGTACAGATTTTAAAACTATATGAAATTCTCTATAGTTAGATTACCTAGCAATTTTAAAGGCGGTGTAAAAGAAACACCAAGCAGCAAGATATGTAGGGAGCAGTAGTTAGATTACCTAGCAATTTTAAAGGCTGTGTAAAAGAAACAACAAGCAGCAAGATATACACAAGATATGATCTCGCACCAAAATATGTCTATTTTAAATATTATCGAGATAATTCATTGGCTATTCTCCAATGTTCCCCAAAAAACTTCATTCATATATTCTCAAAATTCATATATTGTGTGCGAAAAGGTGCTACCTGACTACCTAGAATCAGACTAAACTCAAACAAAGAAAAAGTTAGGTATCCTGTCTGGTGCACTTAGGGGATCACAATAATGTTATTAATTAGTCTCTGTATGTATAATAAAATATAACTTTTATTTATATATATTAAAAAAGGTAATATTAGGTCCAAGTAAATAATGGCGAAATATAAAATAGATAGAATAAGATAAGTGAATATTGTAGAAAGAAAAAGTGATTTAAAACATCACCTGTCGCCGGTCTATTGTATATGAAATAAGTAAATATTAGCCCAAGTAACATATATGGTATATATGTCTCTAATGATATCCCTATTATATTTATTCAGTAGGTTATGATATCTTTAGGGAATAAATCTCATAATGCTGTCTGGATCGATGTTGAATATCACAGTCTAGAATCAAAAGTTTGTTCTTCGTTTGCCATATGTTGATACAAATCTCTGTGCAATTTAATGAAGTTAAACACGTCTCAGCACACAGACTGATCTTATAGTCAGCCTGTGTGTACACAATAGACTAATATTATTACAGATGTATCTTTTTAGGTTTATACTTCAGATATTGACCATTTAGAAGGTTGCTAAATTTTTAATCTGCTTAATAGTATCAATCATTAAGGCAATCATATACCAATTATGCTTTCATATGTGTCGATTCTTATGTGAATAGATATTAAATACAAGTAATCCGCTCCCACAGGGAGTCACTATGTAATTCCACTGAAGATTGTGGATTCTCTGTCCCCTAAATCCACTATCGAATATCATATAACGCTGTGTATGATTACCACAGCCTCGTGTGCCCGATGTTAATTTCCCCTTCTGCCGGCTTTGTTACGCCGCTTTACCTGAGTATACGAGGTGTTCCAGGCAAAAAATGCAATGACTAAACAATCAACATATATATTATATTATATGCAGCACAGAAGATTGGGGATTCTCTGTCCCCTGAATCTATTGTCCAATATCACAAAGCGCTGTGTATGATTATCACAGCCTCGTGTGCCCGCTATTTATTTCCCCTTCTACCGGCTTTACATACGCCGCTTGGCATGAGTACACGAGGTGTTCCAGGCAGCAGAAATACAATGGCTAAATGATCAACATATATATTATTTGTACAGCATTCAATTGTGCTGTTAAGACCGGCGGCAGCGTGTGGTGCTGACGCGCGTTTCGCCTATAGTCGGCTTTATCAAAGCAGTGCAACCCGAGTATCCCCCGTGTCCTGTTTATATGCCCACTCGCGTCTCTCATAGGCCAGTTTGAATGTAGCTACTTAATACCTCTATTTGATAGGTTCTTCTGTTATTTAATGGCAGCATGTTTAGACTGATATTTCCGTCATTTATACATACTTAAGGATAAAGATAAAAATATTCGTAATCGTCAATGCCTGAATTAGATCTTTTATTAGTGATCTCATGTTGACATATTTGTTATAGCATTAATGCTATTAGGTATATTACCAAAGATAGATGTTCAATACAATCTCATAAATCAATCAATTGTCAATTATATAATATAAATTTATGATTTTCTATTTATTACCACTCTTCGATATTTTACTAATAACACATAGGTCCTTACAATAGTGAGTGACATTATTGTACCAATGTTTATATAGGATATATTCCCTCTAAAGGGGTATTAGATATTCTAATTGTCCATTATTTATTCAGTAGATAGCAATTCATTCCTGCATGTTTCCTACTATATTATTGCATCATATTGCAACAGAAATAAATTGTACTATCTTAATTTGGATGGTATAATGATTCTCAGGTACATAGGATTATGCATTAGCCCTATCAATATAATAGTGAAACATAATATCTGGTAGTAATAGTATAAGACAAAAGACAGTACTATTTTGGGGCCATAATCCATTGCTATCTTGTATAATAGTGTGTATGTACTTTATAATATAGTGATATAATTAACTAATTAAATACATAAAGGTGTATCATATTGTGCTTTATATGGTGCATCTTTCCTTTCATTAGTGAGGTGTTAACTAATATAGTGTGGAAATTTGTAATATATCATAAAACATACTTTCTATAAAGTAAGTGTATAAAGTGCAAAAATATATAGGAGGAAATATAATAAACGAATATAGATATATAATATTAGTATCCCTATTCCTGAATTATATTCCACATACATGTCTTATGTGACAGTGAAAATGAAATAAAAGAAATCATCAAATGTAAAAATTAATAAATAAGTGAAGTGTGAAAAGTTTAAAACGTTCAATTAGTACTACTACCCATCTTATATATATTTTTCAAAATAATATATTATTAAAGATAAAATAAATTTGACTCAGACCCTTATATAAGGTGCATCCTTATACCCGAGTGTCATTATATCCAATAAATGATGTTCAGTAATCTCTATCCCCTTCAGAATTAAATATATTATTATCTAGTAGGATATTCTTACATAAACTCAAATAGTATCCCATTTATGAAATGTGTATAAGTCATTACTATGAGAACTGATTAATTTAAAACAAAATCAATATTACTCAAATGGATACAGTTACAGATTATGGAATCTGTGGTGGTTCTAATGAGTATGTTTATCCTTTATTATTCATCAGTACTTATGACACTAGAGAGTATAATGTATTATTTCATTAATAATTACCTAAAACATATCTAAATCCTACCTATTGTCGTAGCCATCAAGAAGAATTTACCCCACCATATAAAGGTACTAAATCGCATGTGTATTTTATAGGAACGCTCCATAATGGTTACACTCATTCAAACCATATGGATCCACACTATTCATCATGAATATCATTTTCGATTCTTTTTTCAGCAATTCTTTAGTAGTATCTCCCCCTCTGATGCCCAATTTAATTTTTTCTATTCCATAGGCCTTCAGATGGTCGGGATTGCTGTCGTGTTTTCTCAAAAAGTGTTTAGCTACAGTTGTTAATGGTTTAAATTTTGTGATATCTGTTTTTGCATTCCTTATATTTCTTATGTGTTCTGAGACCCTTTGTCTCATCTGTCTCTTAGTCATTCCTATATAATTTAGGCCACATGTACAGAAGAGGCAGTATATGACTCCTATGGTCTTACAATTAATAAAATCTTTAATTACTACCTCTTCCCCGTATCTGTTTGTGGTCTTGTCCTTGGGTACTATATATTTGCAAGTACTGCAATTTCCACACTTGTGGCATCCCGTAGTCTTGATCTTTGTATTTTCTTCCCTTTTGAAGTGACTATGTACCAATCTTTTTTGTAAGTTATCTGATCTTCGCCAGCTCACATTAATCTTCTCCCCAAGTATTTTCTCCAGATCTCTATCCATAGTGAGTATTCTCCAGTGCTTTTGTAGAATATCTTTAATTTGCCTCCATTCATTGCAAAAGGTACCAATGTATCTGATTTTCTCATCCTTGCCTTTGTTTTGTTTCGTAGGGAATATCAGTGTATCCCTATTTCTTCTTTTAGCTTCATTATAGCCTGTTCTGATGATCTTCTTACTGTAGCCCCTCTTTTCTAGTCTCTTAGTTAATTGTACAGACCTTTCTTCAAATGTTGTTACGTCTGTGCAATTTCGTCGAGTTCTCAGGAATTCCCCTTTGGGGATACTTCTGACCGTAGCAGGAAAATGAGAGCTACTTGCATGGAGAATGCTATTGGTTGCCGTTTCTTTTCGATAGATATCTGTGACTAATTGTCCTTCCTCTGTTATCCTAATTTGTAGGTCCAAGAAGGTCACCTTCTCCTGGCTCATATCACTGGTAAGTTTCAAGTTTATCTCATTTTCATTTAGTATAGTTATGAATTCCATTAGTACTTCCTTTGTTCCTTCCCATATGATTAGTATGTTGTCTATGTATCGGTACCAAGATGTTATATGGTCCGTATATTTATCATTTTTCAGAGAGAACACCACTTCCTTCTCCCACCACCCGAGGTACAGATTGGCATACGTTGGTGCACACGTTGTGCCCATAGCTGTACCTCGGGTCTGTAGGTAGTATCTCTCATTGAAGGTAAAGAAGTTTTTGGTCAAGATAAACTCTAGAAGTTGCAAAATAAAGATATTATGATCCTTGTCTTCTTCCATATCAAGGAAGTATTTTACAGCTTCTATACCATTGTTGTGGTTAATACTAGTGTATAGTGACTCTACATCACATGTACACAGCCAGGTTTCCTTAGTCACTGTAGCACTATGAATTTTTCCTAAAATATCCAATGTATCTCTTGTATAAGATGGTAATTCTATTAAGAATTTTTGAAGACATTTGTCCACATAAATGCTAGCTTTTTCTGTTAGTCCATTCATGCCTGATACTATTGGTCTACCAGGAGGTTGTTGCAGATTTTTGTGGGTTTTGGGTAAGATGTAGAACGTTGGTACTTTGGGGTATTCTACCCATAGGAATTCTTTTGTATGTTTTGTAATTATGCCCAAGTTTAGATATCTCTCAATTAGTCTTTTATATTCACATAGATAATTAGCAGTGGGATTAAAGATAAGTCTTTTATAGCAACTGATGTCGTTTAATTGCCTGAGGACCTCTTTTATGTAGTCATCCTTTCTCCATAGGACTATATTGCCCCCTTTGTCTGATGGTTTAATTTCAATCTCGTCCCATTTTTCTATTTCTTGTAAAGCAAGAAATTCCCTTTAGAAGGAATATATCCTATATAAACATTGGTACAATAATGTCACTCACTATTGTAAGGACCTATGTGTTATTAGTAAAATATTGAAGAGTGGTAATAAATAGAAAATCATAAATTTATATTATATAATTGACAATTGATTGATTTATGAGATCGTATTGAACATCTATCTTTGGTAATATACCTAATAGCATTAATGCTATAACAAATATGTCAACATGAGATCACTAATAAAAGATCTAATTCAGGCATTGACGATTACGAATATTTTTATCTTTATCCTTAAGTATGTATAAATGACGGAAATATCAGTCTAAACATGCTGCCATTAAATAACAGAAGAACCTATCAAATAGAGGTATTAAGTAGCTACATTCAAACTGGCCTATGAGAGATGCGAGCGGGGCATATAAACAGGACACGGGGGATACTCGGGTTGCACTGCTTTGATAAAGCCGACTATAGGCGAAACGCGCGTCAGCACCACACGCTGCCGCCGGTCTTAACAGCACAATTGTATGCTGTACAAATAATATATATGTTGATCATTTAGCCATTGTATTTCTGCTGCCTGGAACACCTCGTGTACTCATGCCAAGCGGCGTATGTAAAGCCGGTAGAAGGGGAAATAAATAGCGGGCACACGAGGCTGTGATAATCATACACAGTGCTTTGTGATATTGGACAATAGATTCAGGGGACAGAGAATCCCCAATCTTCTGTGCTGCATATAATATAATATATATGTTGATTGTTTAGTCATTGTATTTTTTGCCTGGAACACCTCGTGTACTCAGGTAAAGCGGCATAACAAAGTCGGCAGAAGGGGAAATTAACATCGGGCACACGAGGCTGTGGTAATCATACACAGCATTATATGATATTCGATAGTGGATTTAGGGGACAGAGAATCCCCAATCTTCAGTGGATTTACATAGTGACTCCCTGTGGGAGCGGATTACTTGTATTTCATATCTATTCACATAAGAATCGACACATATGAAAGCATAATTGGTATATGATTGCCTTAATGATTAATATTAGGCAGATTAAAAATTTAGCAACCTTCTAAATGGTCAATATCTGAAGTATAAACCTAAAAAGATACATCTGTAATAATATTAGTCTATTGTGTACACACAGGCTGACTATAAGATCAGTCTGTGTGCTGAGACGTGTTTAACTTCATTAAATTGCACAGATATGGCAAATGAAGAACAAACTTTTGATTCTAGACTGTGATATTCAACATTGATCCAGACAGCATCGATCCAGACAGCATTATGAGATTTATTCCCTAAAGATATCATAACCTACTGAATAAATATAATAGGGATATCATTAGAGACATATATACCATATATGTTACTTGGGCTAATATTTACTTATTTCATATACAATAGACCGGCGACAGGTGATGTTTTAAATCACTTTTTCTTTCTACAATACTCACTTATCTTATTCTATCTATTTTATATTTCGCCATTATTTACTTGGACCTAATATTACCTTTTTTAATATATATAAATAAAAGTTATATTTTATTATACATACAGAGACTAATTAGTAACATTATTGTGATCCCCTAAGTGCACCAGACAGGATACCTAACTTTTTCTTTGTTTGAGTTTAGTCTGATTCTAGGTAGTCAGGTAGCACCTTCGCACACAATATATGAATTTTGAGAATATATGAATGAAGTTTTTTGGGGAACATTGGAGAATAACCAATGAATTATCTCGATAATATTTAAAATAGACATATTTTGGTGCGAGATCATATCTTGTGTTTTTCTGTTTACATTGACTGACACTAGTTCAGTTTTTCAGGATCTCAGCACAATTTACAATAGAGGTAGAGTCCATAGTATTAACATAATACTTAAAGTGCAACCCCTAAATTTGAGAATGTCCGCATTCAGCCTAAGTCAGGATTTACTAAACAGACAAGATAAATGGAAGACGGAAGCGAACTCCATTTTTGGTAGTATACCCAATAAAGATGACGTGTCAATAGGAACAAACTGGAATAATGACCTAATTGAACTTAAATTCATCATGTTAAAACAGACTAAGACCTTTTGGAATAAAACCATGTTTGACAGTTATCAACAAAATAATATGGCCCCAAGAGGACTCAGACCCAAGGTCTTTCCAGCCTTTGAGTTAGATGAACATCTGAGAAAAGAATGGGAGAAAAGTCTTTTAAAATGCTCAAGAGAGCTGATCAATATTCTAATCAAGCATGATGAGATATTATTAGAACAATATAACAAAGAAATTGCACAAATTGGGGAGAAACTGAAGGAATATGAGAATCTGGATGCTTTCCAGAAACTTTATAATAAACATAAAATGGAGATAGAACAATTTGAAAAGAATATAATAGAAAAGAAACAACAGAAATATTTAAGGGATAAGAATGATTATGTTACAGATAATGTTTTTAGATGGAGGAAAAACTTCAAAAATAGAAACCAGAGAAGTTCCCTCAAATATTCCACGTCTGAGATAGAAACATCTGAAGGAGAGTTATCAGACAGCTCTTTAAAAGGCTCATCCAATAGGGGAACCAGATACCAACAACCTTTTTTAGGTTTAGGCAACAAAACATCTATAGATCCCATACATCATTTAGGAGGACAAGGAGGGGAGGAAAGTGGAGAAAACCAACAGAAAAGGGTAAGGGGAGAATTGGGTTCCTCTGTACAAAGGAGGAACAGAACATTCAGAAAGTGAGCAATGATGAAAACTTACAGATCATCAATTTAACAGATAAGCCACTTAATGAATATCATCTAAGTGTCCTTTCAAAAGGACTATCCTTCTCCCCCACTAAATCCATGAATAGATTTGAGGTAGAGAAGGATCTCAATCTTTTTTCTAGAAAAATCTTACTCAAAAATTCTTCATTAATAAAGAAAGGTCAAAAGAAGAGAGGTGTACTAATGAGGTGGATCAAACCATGGATGAAATGGATAGACAGGCTTTAAAAATCCTGGAAGATCTTCTCGAGGAAAATCAGGACCCTCAACAAGATAAGAACTCAGGATTAGTTACCCTAAAAAAACAATCTACCTTCTTCCCGAATACACAGATTTGCCCTCAAGTGAAGATATATATGGAACAAGTATCCCGAGATCTTGACAAATTATATGAGCAGAAGAACAAAAAGAATGTTTTCAATCTTTCTAAGCAAGAATTTCTTGCTTTACAAGAAATAGAAAAATGGGACGAGATTGAAATTAAACCATCAGACAAAGGGGGCAATATAGTCCTATGGAGAAAGGATGACTACATAAAAGAGGTCCTCAGGCAATTAAACGACATCAGTTGCTATAAAAGACTTATCTTTAATCCCACTGCTAATTATCTATGTGAATATAAAAGACTAATTGAGAGATATCTAAACTTGGGCATAATTACAAAACATACAAAAGAATTCCTATGGGTAGAATACCCCAAAGTACCAACGTTCTACATCTTACCCAAAACCCACAAAAATCTGCAACAACCTCCTGGTAGACCAATAGTATCAGGCATGAATGGACTAACAGAAAAAGCTAGCATTTATGTGGACAAACGTCTTCGAAAATTTGTAATAGAATTACCATCTTATACAAGAGATACATTGGATATTTTAGGAAAAATTCATATTGCTACAGTGACTAAGGAAACCTGGCTGTGTACATGTGAAGTAGAGTCACTATACACTACTATTAACCACACCAATGGTATAGAAGCTGTAAAATACTTCCTTGATATGGAAGAAGACAAGGATCATAATATCTTTATTTTGCAACTTCTAGAGTTTATCTTGACCAAAAACTTCTTTACCTTCAATGAGAGATACTACCTACAGACCCGAGGTACAGCTATGGGCACAACGTGTGCACCAACATATGCCAATCTGTACCTCGGGTGGTGGGAGAAGGAAGTGGTGTTCTCTCTGAAAAATGATAAATATACGGACCATATAACATCTTGGTACCGATACATAGACGACATACTAATCATATGGGAAGGAACAAAGGAAGTACTAATGGAATTCATAGCTATACTAAATGAAAATGAGATAAACTTGAAACTTACCAGTGATATGAGCCAGGAGAAGGTGACCTTCTTGGACCTACAAATTAGGATAACAGAGGAAGGACAATTAGTCACAGATATCTATCGAAAGAAACGGCAACCAATAGCATTCTCCATGCAAGTAGCTCTCATTTTCCTGCTACGGTCAGAAGTATCCCCAAAGGGGAATTCCTGAGAACTCGACGAAATTGCACAGACGTAACAACATTTGAAGAAAGGTCTGTACAATTAACTAAGAGACTAGAAAAGAGGGGCTACAGTAAGAAGATCATCAGAACAGGCTATAATGAAGCTAAAAGAAGAAATAGGGATACACTGATATTCCCTACGAAACAAAACAAAGGCAAGGATGAGAAAATCAGATACATTGGTACCTTTTGCAATGAATGGAGGCAAATTAAAGATATTCTACAAAAGCACTGGAGAATACTCACTATGGATAGAGATCTGGAGAAAATACTTGGGGAGAAGATTAATGTGAGCTGGCGAAGATCAGATAACTTACAAAAAAGACTGGTACATAGTCACTTCAAAAGGGAAGAAAATACAAAGATCAAGACTACGGGATGCCACAAGTGTGGAAATTGCAGTACTTGCAAATATATAGTACCCAAGGACAAGACCACAAACAGATACGGGGAAGAGGTAGTAATTAAAGATTTTATTAATTGTAAGACCATAGGAGTCATATACTGCCTCTTCTGTACATGTGGCCTAAATTATATAGGAATGACTAAGAGACAGATGAGACAAAGGGTCTCAGAACACATAAGAAATATAAGGAATGCAAAAACAGATATCACAAAATTTAAACCATTAACAACTGTAGCTAAACACTTTTTGAGAAAACACGACAGCAATCCCGACCATCTGAAGGCCTATGGAATAGGAAAAATTAAATTGGGCATCAGAGGGGGAGATACTACTAAAGAATTGCTGAAAAAAGAATTGAAAATGATATTCATGATGAATAGTGTGGATCCATATGGTTTGAATGAGTGTAACCATTATGGAGCGTTCCTATAAAATACACATGCGATTTAGTACCTTTATATGGTGGGGTAAATTCTTCTTGAGGGCTACGACAATAGGTAGGATTTAGATATGTTTTAGGTAATTATTAATGAAATAATACATTATACTCTCTAGTGTCATAAGTACTGATGCATAATAAAGGATAAACATACTCATTAGAACCACCACAGATTCCATAATCTGTAACTGTATCCATTTGAGTAATATTGATTTTGTTTTAAATTAATCAGTTCTCATAGTAATGACTTATACACATTTCATAAATGGGATACTATTTGAGTTTATGTAAGAATATCCTACTAGATAATAATATATTTAATTCTGAAGGGGATAGAGATTACTGAACATCATTTATTGGATATAATGACACTCGGGTATAAGGATGCACCTTATATAAGGGTCTGAGTCAAATTTATTTTATCTTTAATAATATATTATTTTGAAATATATATATAAGATGGGTAGTAGTACTAATTGAACGTTTTAAACTTTTCACACTTCACTTATTTATTAATTTTTACATTTGATGATTTCTTTTATTTCATTTTCACTGTCACATAAGACACGTATGTGGAATATAATTCAGGAATAGGGATACTAATATTATATATCTATATTCGTTTATTATATTTCCTCCTATATATTTTTGCACTTTATACACTTACTTTATAGAAAGTATGTTTTATGATATATTACAAATTTCCACACTATATTAGTTAACACCTCACTAATGAAAGGAAAGATGCACCATATAAAGCACAATATGATACACCTTTATGTATTTAATTAGTTAATTATATCACTATATTATAAAGTACATACACACTATTATACAAGATAGCAATGGATTATGGCCCCAAAATAGTACTGTCTTTTGTCTTATACTATTACTACCAGATATTATGTTTCACTATTATATTGATAGGGCTAATGCATAATCCTATGTACCTGAGAATCATTATACCAACCAAATTAAGATAGTACAATTTATTTCTGTTGCAATATGATGCAATAATATAGTAGGAAACATGCAGGAATGAATTGCTATCTACTGAATAAATAATGGACAATTAGAATATCTAATACCCCTTTAGAGGGAATATATCCTATATAAACATTGGTACAATAATGTCACTCACTATTGTAAGGACCTATGTGTTATTAGTAAAATATCGAAGAGTGGTAATAAATAGAAAATCATAAATTTATATTATATAATTGACAATTGATTGATTTATGAGATCGTATTGAACATCTATCTTTGGTAATATACCTAATAGCATTAATGCTATAACAAATATGTCAACATGAGATCACTAATAAAAGATCTAATTCAGGCATTGACAATTACGAATATTTTTATCTTTATCCTTAAGTATGTATAAATGACGGACATATCAGTCTAAACATGCTGCCATTAAATAACAGAAGAACCTATCAAATAGAGGTATTAAGTAGCTGCATTCAAACTGGCCTATGAGAGACGTGAGCGGGGCATATAAACAGGACATGGGGGATACTCGGGTTGCACTGCTTTGATAAAGCCGACTATAGGCGAAACGCGCGTCAGCACCACATGTGCCGCCGGTCTTAACAGCACAATTGTATGCTGTACAAATAATATATATGTTGATCATTTAGCCATTGTATTTCTGCTGCCTGGAACACCTCGTGTACTCATGCCAAGCGGCGTATGTAAAGCCGGTAGAAGGGGAAATAAATAGCGGGCACACGAGGCTGTGATAATAATACACAGCGCTTTGTGATATTGGACAATAGATTCAGGGGACAGAGAATCCCCAATATTCTGTGCTGCATATAATATAATATATATGTTGATTGTTTAGTCATTGTATTTTTTGCCTGGAACACCTCGTGTACTCAGGTAAAGCGGCGTAACAAAGCCGGCAGAAGGGGAAATTAACAGCGGGCACACGAGGCTGTGGTAATCATACACAGCGTTATATGATATTCGATAGTGGATTTTGGGGACAGAGAATCCCCAATCTTCAGTGGAATTACATAGTGACTCCCTGTGGGAGCGGATTACTTGTATTTAATATCTATTCACATAAGAGTCGACACATATGAAAGCATAATTGGTATATGATTGCCTTAATGATTGATACTATTAAGCAGATTAAAAATTTAGCAACCTTCTAAATGGTCAATATCTGAAGAATAAACCTAAAAAGATACATCTGTAATAATATTAGTCTATTGTGTACACACAGGCTGACTATAAGATCAGTCTGTGTGCTGAGACGTGTTTAACTTCATTAAATTGCACAGAGATTTGTATCAACATATGGCAAACGAAGAACAAACTTTTGATTCTAGACTGTGATTTTCAACATCGATCCAGACAGCATTATGAGATTTATTCCCTAAAGATATCATAACCTACTGAATAAATATAATAGGGATATCATTAGAGACATATATACCATATATGTTACTTGGGCTAATATTTACTTATTTCATATACAATAGACCGGCGACAGGTGATGTTTTAAATCACTTTTTCTTTCTACAATATTCACTTATCTTATTCTATCTATTTTATATTTCGCCATTATTTACTTGGACCTATTATTACTTTTTTTAATATATATAAATAAAAGTTATATTTTATTATACATACAGAGACTAATTAATAACATTATTGTGATCCCCTAAGTGCACCAGACAGGATACCTAACTTTTTCTTTGTTTGAGTTAAGCAGCAAGATATGTAGGGAGCAGTAGTTAGATTACCTGTGGATGATAAGAAATGAAAAATCACATCACAGTCTTTCCCAGGTAGAAGTATAGTTAGTAATAACTCCTGAGTAACTCCGGCTTCAATTTAAAAATTCTAGTTACACTTTAAATTAAGCACTTAAAATATAAGCACTATTGCAAACGTAGCCCAATATATATATATACAGTATATATATATATATATATATATATATATATATACACACACATATATATATTTATATATATATATATATATATATATACCAACATACATACACACACATATATATACTGTAAATGGTATGTTTTTTCTCTCTCTTGTTCTTCCTGTCTCTTTCTCTAGCCTCCTCTCTCTCCCCCCACACTTTTTCCTCTCTTCTCTCATCCCCTTTTACTCCAACCCCTCCTCCCATCTCATCTGTCTTTTTCTCTTATCAACACTTATTTTTATTATATAACTTATCCTGAGCATTACCTTTTTTTTCATATCATCTTTGCTATCGTACTTTTTTGCACATCCACACCTTTTCTTCTCTACAAAGTGCACTATTCCTTTCTTTTATACGGTTATACATTTTTCGCTATTGATAATCTTGTGATATTGTTAATGGTTGATTTTGAATAGTGTTTTTAACTCCATCGTGAGATAGTATCTGATAATATATAAGATTCCATATATTTCAAGTCCGTAAAAACTCTAAAAAAAATATTTCATAAAAAGTAAAACAAAATTCCTTCTTATTACCATTTAATATCTGACCTGAAAATTATACATTGTCTGTCAAAGATGATCGCTGTAATCCATTACTATTCACTTTTCTTTTACATACAGTAGTAAGCTATTCTCAGTATCACAATATATTACATTGTGTCAAGTTACAAATATCTTTATAGCAGCTATCTATTTTATTTATTTATTTACTTAATAATTATGGTTTATTTTTATTCAAATTTGTTTTGTTTATTTGTATTTAGTTTGTACAGTTTATTTGTATTCATTTGGATTCAAACATGCCCTGAAATAGAACCAGTATGTTAGACCGCCGGCCACATGGTTCAAATCCCGACGCCGTAAGACCGGCAGCAGTGAGGATCCCGACAGGGGATTTTGGTAAGTAGAACTAACCCTGTCCCCCCATAACCCTAACCCTCAATTAGGGGTGCTTAAACCTAACCTCCCCCCTAGTGCCTAACCCTAACCCACCTTGTAAGTGCCTAAACCTAACCCTCCTGTCCCCGCAGCCTAAACCTAACCCTCCCGGGGGGTGCCTAAACCTAACCTCACCCTGGGGGTGCCTAACCCTAACCTCCCCTTTCCCTATCCTAACCCTAACACTCCCAGGGGGGTTGCCTAACCCTAAGTCCCCCCGGGAGCCCCTTACCTAACCCTACCCCGGCTGTCCGCGCCTGCCACCAGGCTTACCTTCATTCGGTATGCCTGGCCTCGGGCTCCATTCATAGGGATAATTATAGGCATCAGGATTTCAACGCCTATCATTAGACCCCTGCCGGGATTAGATAGTCGGGAAGCAGGCGGTCGGCATTTTGACCGTCGTCTTCCTGTCTGCATCCCCCTGAAACCTCACCTGTTTATCTAAGTCTAGCAGCCCTTCTCAAACTGCTTGTTTCTTCCCAGCTCACCTCTCAGTTTTACCTCCCAAACTTTTATATTGTTAAGTTTTTACAAGCAGTGCCCTTCACACTCTTGTTCTCTCAAAGCACTAACTCAATAGTGTTTTCTTTTTCTGTCTCCACTTACAGGGATCACGGTCCGCACCGTACAATTATTATTTACAATTTACAATACAATTATTATTTATTTAATTAATTTATGTTTATTCATTTCCTGTATGCAGGATTCCCTAATGGTGGTGCTATACAAATTATTATTATTATTATTATTATTATTATTATTGTCAGGCTGCAACTAGCCCCCCTCCCTAGTTGCGGCCCTGACAATAATAATAATAATAATAATAATAATAATAATAATAATAATAATAATAATAATAATTTGTATAGCACCACCATTAGGGAAACCTGCATACAGGAAATGCAATATATAAAACTATTATATTGCCCCTTTATTAATGATATAATAGTATATTGTTCTGGTGCCATTGTGGTGGACTTATCACTTCAGATTTATACCAAATGGCGTGGAATTGTGTGAAACTGAAGATAAAATCAACTCCCCGGAAGTGTATGAGCTATACTAATGGTTCGTTAGGATGCAGTGAATGCATCATTATGAGTAATTGAGAGCATTATGATCTCTCAGTCTAATGATGTTCATCTTTTGGCAGTCTTTGACCTTTTCATTGAATATCCTTCTTTCAGCTCTGAACTCTCAATCATTACCATTGTATGCTTTAGCAACTGCTAAGAATCTGGGTTTTAATGCCAGTATTATCCCCAATTCTTGTTAGTGGCTGCTGCCAATTATTAGCATGGTTTGCATTTTAACAACCTTTGTCTTATGAATCCTAATAATGAGATATTATAACCATTTCCATAAAACATAGCACATGTAGTCTTATGAAACTGTAAACAGTATATTTACAAGGTCATAGTGTTAAATATAGCAACGTTTTTGTTTAGTCTTTTCACTAATAGCAAAGTCTATGGTAGCTCTGCAAATCATATAATGAACAATGAATGATTTGAATTTTAGTGCAATAAGCCTGGCAATCCTTGTTGTACATTTTATACACATACTGTATGCATGGGCTATTGCAAATGGCCAGCAAGTGATGCTTACTATTCTTCTGCCCACAAACTTTCATGAAGAGACCAGTGCCTACCACCCCCAGGAGCAAACACAGGAGAGGGGGGGGGGGTTATATATATATATATATGGAGAGAGAGAGAGCGAGAGAGAGAGAGAGAGAGAGAGAGGAAAATGGAGTGAGAGAGGGAAATGGAGAGAGAGAGAGAGAGAGAGAGGGGGGGGAATGGAGAGAGAGAGAGAGAGAGAGAGAGAGAGAGGGAAATGGAGAGAGAGAGAGAGAGAGAGAGAGAGAGAGAGAGAGAGAGAGAGAGAGAGAGAGAGAGGAAATGGAGAGAGAGAGAGAGAGAGAGAGAGAGAGAGAGAGAGAGAGAGAGAGGGAAGTGGAGAGAGAGAGAGAGAGAGAGAGAGAGAGAGAGAGGAAAGAGGGGGAGTGAGAGAAATGGAGAGAGAGAAGAGAGGGAGAGGAAAGAGGGGGAGTGAGGGAAATGGAGAAAGAGAAGAGAGGGAGAGGAAAGAGGGGGAGTGAGGGAAATGGAGAGAGAGAAGAGAGGGAGACAGAGAGGGGGAGGGAAAGAGAGGAAGAGAGGGGGAGAGACATGGAGATTGGGGGAGAGAGGAGGTAGACAAGAGAGAGAGAGAGAGAGAGAGAGAGAGAGAGAGAGAAAATATATATATATATATATATATATAAATATATCGGGGGGCACTCAGCGGGACTTTCACAACATAGAAAAGAATGAACCAGACGGAGCCGGTGTCTCTTGCCGACGTTTCAGCAAACAAATGCTTTTATCAAGATATACGTGTCTTGATAAAAGCATTTGTTTGCTGAAACGTCGGCAAGAGACACCGGCTCCGTCTGGTTCATTCTTTTCTATGTTGTGCAAGTCCCGCTGAGTGCCCCCCGATTATCTCTCTATATATTGTCCTCGTTTGGAGTGGCACCAGGGCAGCTATTGTATTTAAGGAGAGTGCCGGACGCTATCTTTTTGTTCTATATATATATATATAATATATATCAGACATACATATATTATATATAACACACACTAACACATATACAGTATACACACAATAACACATATAAACACATTAACACATATACATTATACACACACTAAAGCTGGCAATACACCAGACCAACTTTCATCCAACCAGTTGGTTGGTTGGAATTAAAATCTGATAATGCATGGGAGCAAATGGTACGGCAAACGGATGAAAGATGTTGTTCAGACAAGTTGTTTAAATCAAGTAGATTTTAACAACTTTCCTGAATGACCTTTTCTGTGTTTTCTGGTGTTTGGGAGCAAGTTGCTAATTGTCATTTACTCCAATGCATTACTGGACTTTCATTCCAACCAACCAACTAGTTGGATGGTTGGAGGAAAGTTGGTCTAGTGTATGGCCAGCTTTACACATGTACACAATAACACATACACATATACTGTATACACAAGCACATACATACACATATACAGTATAAACGCTAACATACATATACACATACAGTACATACACATATATACACACTAAAACAGTACACATACATACTTACACTTTTGATGCAGTCCATCAGGGGGGGTTTCTCTGTACTCAGAACCCCCCCTGTGTGTGCAACTAACCCCATGTGCAGAGGAAGGGCAACACAGTCCCAACCAAACTCATGGTGTATAGCAGGCCTGGCCAATCTGTGGCTCCTCAGCTCTTCTGAAACTACAAGTCCTAGCATGCTTTACCAGCTGATTGGTAGGAGGATATGCTGGGACTTGTAGTTTCATCTGGAGAGCCACAGGTTGGCAAAGGCCTGGTGTATATAATTATATGTAGTTTACCTCAGGGTATCTTTTACATAATGGCTGTAAAGTATTTATTTGTACAATCCAACTTTTAAGTTGACCATTATTTTCTTGTCCACTAACAACGTACCCTTAATTTTCACTATTGTCCATGAGTTAACCACAGATATAAAGGGAACACCAATATGGAGGAAGGAACAAGATTAGCTCTCCCTCTTATGTTTTTGCATTAGTCAGTTCAGTAGTAGCCATTTAAGCTTGAACAGACATTTGATAGTTTATTTTAAGATCTTTAAAAACAGCAACAGCAAACTTTAAAGTACGATCCGCAAATGTGCCAAACCAGTTGCACCAGATTGTATTATTTGACTTTACCACAAATAAGTTTGATGCCCCCAATGCAGCAACATTCAACTGAATTCCAAACCACTTCCAGTATTGGGGCATCTGTAGTTGAAAATATGCTCTTTAGACCCTCCAAACTGGAACAGCATTTCACAACCTCATGGACATATTTTTAAAGCCTTATCTAACATAATCTAACATTTTAAGAAGACATTGGGTTTTCAAAGCCGCTGCTTGCAGTGGTTCTGGCCACGGGATTTCAAAGGGCAATTATATTAAATAGAAAAAATTATATATACGAATAAAAGGAGCGCTTACAGCATATAGCATAGACACATTTCTAAAAAATTTGTTACATAAACAGTCCTAAAAATAGGACTAAAGAAAAAACAAAATACATTAACAGAAAGATCACCATCTCCTCCTCATACATATAGCCTTAATCAAATAAATGACTCATATGTTTCAGAGTAGTCGCTGGATTGTCTCCAGTTGTATATACAATAAATGTAATCCACTCATATGTATAGCAATTCTCCAGATGAAGCAACAAGCTTATATTTGCAAAGTCTATTTCATTTGTGCTGAGAGTATAGATACCCCCTTCCAGACAAAAGGTTTAGAAATGTGTTGGTGTAGCCAAGTTCCAAACACAATGTGGCAGACTAGCCGACAGCATAATTATGAGTCACTTATGTCCCGGTATAGTTACCCAGCCAACTCCCGACAGGTGTTCGTATGGGGTATTTGGTGGTCCGGTCTTTCTGCGCTCTAGCTGCGGCTTGCAAATCCACAAGCAGCGACAGTATCCAATGCACTGTTATAGTAGGCAAATTACCACCACACACAAACTTTATTGTTTGAGTAATAAATCACTAGCAACTCCACCGGCAAAATCATAAGAAGGAGGTAGTAGGTCTGAAGAGAAGAATAAAGTTTCCTTTTCCTTTATGAGTTTCTCCATCTAAGTCTGCTGATGGTTTCATCAGAAGGTATGAAACCATCAGCAAACACAGACGGAGAAACGCATTAAGGAAAAGGAACATTATTCTTCAGACCTACTATCTCCTCCTTCTTATAATTGTTAAATTAAGTGAACAATAATATTAAATGTAAAACCTGGAGAGTTTTGTATTTAATATTATTGCCCTTTTAAATCCCACAGCCGAACTGCCGACAAGCAACAGTTTGGAAAAGCCCCCCTCACCCCCCCAAGTAAACATTCTTCTTTGTGACAGTAAGTGAAGATCCAAGTGCAGCATGTTATCCGTTTTACATATTACAACTACAGAAGTGCATTGTGGGATTTAGAGGCGGTTGCTCGGGAGCGATCGGTAGCACCCAAAGTGATCAACAATATGCAAAACGAGCGCTCAATCGCAACGCACATCGAAAGCGCAGAAACAATGAAAGCACACCTATCTCTAGTGGCTAATTCAGAGTCGGTCGCAGGCGGCAACTTACGTCAGCACGATTAACACCTGTTACATTGTTAATTGCCTACAGACATCGGTTGAGGCCAAAACGATCGCCTGCACTCGAAATGCTTATGGTAGACCCTGGGCTACCTTTAGCACTGCGAGCAGTAGCATCGTTATTGCAAGGAAATGACATGTGTGATGACTCGCTCAGTAATATATGCACGTCCTTTTTAAGGTCAACCACGCCTGCGTTCACGCCACCACACCCCCGTTCACAAGCACCTTCCCCTGTAACCACCCATAAACGGCACGAAATGTCAATCACAGCTACAGCCTCGTAGTGACTAGCGAGCAAGAGGATTGCGTTCAGAAAGACAGACTTGCGCACGCGCACTGCCATGTGTAAGCATGCGCAGTTGAAAACATTGCTCGCTACGTCCAATCGCTCTGTGCGACCGCCTCCGAATGAGGTCCACTGTGTGCTAGTGATGGCCATCGGTAGGTTACCCATCGATGGTCACCCTCGATGGTAGTATTGGTGTATGGCATAGATGGTATGACACCATCGGCTGTTAACCATCAATGGTTTCATTCACCGTTGGTCATCCCTGTTTCATTACTGGCCAGGCAGCTGGCCAATCTGGGAGTGAGGGTGGGGATGGTGCTTTGTCGGAAGGCAGAGCTAATCTCTGTGTCCCAGAACATGGGGGGGAGGGGGGGTAAACATTGTTTGGCTCTGTGCCATCAATGGCTGTGAACCACTGGATTACCGCCATCAATGGCAAAACCATCGACCATTGGTGGTTAACTATCGATGTTTAATTATCATTGATGGTTGATGGCCATTCCTACTGTGTGCAGCTCAGCTCCACCGCAAATATGCTGTTTGATGAGAGTAAAACTGACAATCTTATTTTCATTTTCATTTTCCTATACACTTTAGTCATATGAACAATTACTGCATTTATGCATAAACTTTCAGGGCCTCATTCAGAGGCGGTCGGAGGATGCAAGCGGTCGCTCACAAACTGGGTGGCCACTTGCATCCTGACCGCCCGCCTCTGTTGCGGTTGTTAGGCTGTGGGTTAACACCCACAGCTCTAATGACCGCTCCGGTGATGGTCGCGATGCTCAGAGACCATCGCGACCATCGGGGCTTACGACGAGACCCTAGGGTAGGGTCTCCATTGTCGTAAGCCCCAGAGAGCTTCTAGCTCTGTCAGAGCCGGAAGCTCTCCACTGACATCTCTAGTGATGTCAGTGGGGCCGCCCCCAAACAGTAGGCGTTCCCATGGGAACGCCTCCGTTTGGGCTGCCACCCCCACGGCCCGCCTTCCAAACGGGACGAGCTGTCAATCAACATCGACAGCTCGTCCCCTTTGGATCGAGATCCGCTACGACCGGTGCTGTCGTTCGTAGCGGGTCTCACGCATGCGCGCGACGGCGCCGGCGCCGTCGTGTGCATGCTCTGTGGGGGGCCATCGACCCGGTCCGAGCGCATCGGCGCTAACGACCGGGTCTGAATGACCCCCTCAGACTCAAGCTATTTTTTTTAAAACAAAACACAGTGTCTTACTGTCTATATAGGTATCTCACTGTACCATGGGATTATGGTATTTTATGGCCAACGTTCCATAACATTTACATGTTTCTTTGTCTTGTTACTTGTAATGTATCTCATTTCCAGGGTGGGGTCAGTAGTCATTCTCCACTCTCCCGTCACCTCTTTCACTCCACCCTCTTTATTCTTCAGAGTAGACATTCCTGCTGTAAGGCATAAAAGGATTAATGGACTGAAGCTTTTCTAAAACACAGTGTTAAGTATCTAACTGCATGGAGGACTGGAGTTTTAAAAATCAACAATTAAAAATGTGTATTCTGAGTGTGGAATTTTAAACACAAATCTAGTGCATGATCTAAATTAACCGAATACACATAAATGAGCAAACTATACCCTATATTTACAGAGACAACATGTTAATTTAATTGTTATTGTAAGAAGATTGCTAAAAAAAAATCTTTTAAATACTTGTAGAAAGAAACAATGACAGCCCTTTCTGGTTACGAGTCAGAAATGTCTTTAATAAATTGCTTAGAGAACTTTGAAGCTTTTAGTGGACAGTGGAAGGACATTTCACTTTTTATTCTTAGACAACAGGAACACTTATCCCAGCAAATAAAATTAGGAAAGTTTCTTGGACAGTAAAACTCAAACAGGTAAAAAAGCAACAGACTAATGGATGCAGACAAGGCGTTATACATATAAGCAGTCTATGTATAAATGGATGTTAAACTGAAAAAATATGCCCATGTTTGCCAGGATTTCTTTTGTTGTCTCAAAAATGATTTATTGGTAAAACCAATAGTATTCTACTATTTTATATAATATGCACTTGGGTGCACTGCTCTGTTGGATATTTAGTTTTGCTAATAAATTTACCATTTACCAGTAGTAGCAGTGGTGGTAATAGTAGTAGTAGCAGTAGTAGTAGTAGCAGCAGTAGTAGTATCAGTAGCAGTAGTATCATTAGTAGTAGTAGTAGTATCAGCAGCAGTAGTAGTAGTAGTAGTAGTAGTAGCAGAAGTAGTAGTAGTAGCTGTAGTAGTAATAGCAGTAGTAGCGGCAGAAGTAGTAGTAGTAGTAGCAGCAGCAGAAGTAGTAGTAGCAGCAGTAGTAGTAGTAGCAGCAGTAGTAGTAATAGCAGTAGTAGTAGTAGTATCAGCAGCAGTAGTAGTAGCAGAAGTAGTAGTAGTAGCAGTAGTAGTATCAGTAGCAGTAGTATCATTAGTAGTAGTAGTAGTATCAGCAGCAGTAGTAGTAGTAGTAGTAGCAGAAGTAGTAGTAGTAGCTGTAGTAGTAATAGCAGTAGTAGCGGCAGAAGTAGTAGTAGTAGTAGCAGCAGCAGAAGTAGTAGCAGCAGCAGAAGTAGTAGTAGCAGCAGTAGTAGTAATAGCAGTAGTAGTAGTAGTATCAGCAGCAGTAGTAGTAGCAGAAGTAGTAGTAGCAGTAGTAGTAGTAGCAGAAGTAGTAGTAATAGCAGTAGTAGTGGCAGAAGTAGTAGTAGTAGTAGCAGCAGCAGAAGTAGTAGCAGCAGCAGAAGTAGTAGTAGCAGCAGTAGTAGTAATAGCAGTAGTAGTAGTATCAGCAGCAGTAGTAGTGGCAGTAGTAGTAGTAGCAGAAGTAGTAGTAATAGCAGTAGTAGTAGTAGTATCAGCAGCAGTAGTAGTAGCAGAAGTAGTAGTAGTAGTAGCTGTAGTAGTAGTAGCAGAAGTAGTAGTAATAGCAGAAGTAGTAGTAATAGCAGTAGTAGTAGTAGTATCAGCAGCAGCAGTAGTAGTAGTAGTAGTAGCAGAAGTAGTAGTAGTAGTAATAGCAGTAGTAGTAGTAGCAGCAGAAGTAGTAGTAGTAGTAGTAGTAGCAGCAGTAGTGGCAGTAGTAGTAGTAGCAGCAGCAGAAGTAGTAGTAGCAGCAGAAGTAGTAGTAGCAGCAGTAGTGGCAGTAGTAGTAATAGCAGTAGTATTAGTAATAGCAGTAGTAGTAGTAGCAGCAAGTTGGATGGTTAGACAGAAAATCTTTAGGTTGGATCCGCTTGTCCTACATCCAGCTGTAAGACCACAGGAAACATTTGGACCCTGCACAGGATCACACCAAGTTGCACATATTTTCCAAGCAAATAGGGGGATACCACCTGTACCAAGGCTACAGCAACTTTTTGGACACTATTTGCGGCATCTACCCACCTGCAGCTGTAAGTCCACAGGAAACATTTGGACCCCGCACAGGATCGCACCAAGTTGCACATATTTTCCAAGCAAATAGGGAGACACCACCTGTACCAAGGTAACAGCAACTAATTGGACACCATTTGTGGCATCTACCTACCTGCAGGTTAAGTCTTAACATCATAATATTACAGTGTGCTATTACAACAATTAACGGAGTCATGTGCATACCATATTATATATGGCTTTATTGAACCTTATTTATCTAACATTTGTTGGGACTCTTTATCCAATATATTGCCATTTTTATATACATAACAGCTTGAATTCTGTTATTTCACATGTTATTTTTTAGACATTAAATTGTTTCAATATTTTATTTTCATCTGCCACCTTATTTATCCAATACTTATTACACATTTACACCATTACTGGATTGCGCTAATTTTTGCATTTTATTTATTGTTTGTTCTCTCGTCAGATGACCTTTGATTTTTATTATCTGCATCCTCATAGACACACATTTTAACATCACATCTACATGATACTGACAGCGCAGCCTCCATTTCTCCCCCCTTCTTGTCTTCATTCACCTGCAGTCTGTGTAGTGATATACCACCATAGGTTCAAGCAATGTTCTCTTGGCAATACATTTGCAATCAAATAAACAGTTCTCCTTTTTGATAAGAGAGGAGGTAGTGAGGATCAAGGAACTAGACCCTTGGAGGTTATCTTGATATTCATCAAAATATATATAATATTATTTACCCACAGTTTCACAAACACCTAATAACTACATTCACTATTGTGTATTGAATACCATTATCTGTATATTGAAAAAAGAAATCACACAGGAGATGCGTAGTGGTTTTACAATTTTATTTTCATTTTTTCTTTATTATTATTTTTCTTTTTGTTTGGATCATTTATGACTATATATAGATCTTTCTTATATTTCGCGGACAACTTCTTTTACTTGAAATCATAATAAAAGTTATATTTTAATATTTATAATAATCTCCTTCATGTGACTGATAATCATTTTGTCAAAGTTTAATTTGAATAGGTCTGTGAGTGCCCCACAAAGGAATAACTATTTTTCTCTACACTTCTTTGTAATATCAATAGCAACAGTAGTAGTAATAGTAGTAGTAGTATTATTATTAATAGTAGTAGTAGTAGTAGTAGTAGTAGTAGTAGTAGTAGTAGTAGTAGTCGTAATAGTAGTAGTAGTAGTAGTAGTAGTACCAATAGTGCTTAAAAGCACTGGTTTATGGATTAAATACATTTAGACTACAATAACTATTAGTATTAGTAATATTACAAGTAGTAATGGTGTTTATGAAATAGTAATGGTCCATCCAAATCATCAATATGTACAAGACCAAAATCATCCAATGAAGTCACTGACCATTAAAATGATTGAAAGAGACTGAACTGAGTATTATTTTAATACAGATTTGATTTTGTTTTTTATTAACTTTTGCTTAATGCTTACAAAACAGTCTTGACATTAAAATCTCTATTAGTAATATCAGTGTGTTTTCTACCTTTGCCGCATTCTTAAGTAGGGATGTGCACCGACCACCGTGTTTTGGTTTTGGTTTTGATTTTAGATCTGTATTTCCTTCAAGGTTTTGGATCTGGATTTGGTTTTACAAAACCACCCTTGCATGTTTTGGTTTTGGTTTTGGATCTGTATTTTTTCAAAAAAATCCTAAAATCAGCTGAAATCACATAATTTGGGCCTGGTTTTACTTACAGTGTCACAATATTTTTTATGAATAAGAAAAGAATAACACACTGCGCTACCACTTACAGTGTCACAAGATTTTTTATGAGTAAAACACTGCGCTACCACTTAGTGTCACAAGATTTTTTATGAAAAAGAAAAGAATAACTCACTGCGCTACCACATACAGTGTCACAATATTTTTTATGAATAAGAATAACACACTGCGCTACAACTTATAGTGTCACAATACGTGGATTATAAACTGCAGTCTGGCCAGCAGTGTCAACGAACAATAATAGTGTAGCTAGCACACGCAAAAAAAAATGATTTTTTTTTATTTTTTATTGTGGAATGATAATATTAGTTAACTTTTATTTTTTTATACTAGGGAAGAGCACCCTGGATTGACAGAGCACCCCTGGATGACACAGAACCCCTTTATGTACTGCAGCCCTAGCCCCTTGATGGACAGAACAACACAGCAGCACCCTTTTATGTACTGCAGCCCCCCTTTATGTATTGCAGCCACAGCCCCTTTATTGACAACACAGCAGCATCCCTTTATGTACTGCAGCACCTTGATGGTAATGCAGCCCTAGCCCCTTGATGGACAGGACAACACAGAAGCACCCCTTTGTGCCTGGGGAAGAGCACCCCTGGATTGACAGAGCACCTCTGGATGACACAGCACCCCTTTATGTACTGCAGCCCCATCCCCTTTATGGATAACACAGCAGCACCCCTTTATGTACTGCAGCCCCAGCCCCTTGATGGACAGGACAACACAGCAGCACCCCTTTATGTACTGCAGCCCCCTTTATTTACTGCAGCCCCCGCCCCTTTATGGACAACACAGCAGCACCCCTTTGTGTACTGCAGCCCCCCTTTATGTACAGCAGCCGCAGCTCCATTATGGACAACACAGCAGTACCCCTTTATGTACTGCAGCCCCAGCCCCTTGATGGTCTGCACCCTTGAGAAGTTGAGAACACGTGCACAGACAGAGCAGCACAGAGCACGTCTGTTCTGTACACTCTCCACAGCCGGAGTGAAAATGGAGCTGATCACCGGGGCCTTTATAGAATCCAAAACCCGTGAGAATCCGACAGCGGGATGATGAAGTTTTGCCTCGTTTCTGATTACAAGTTAGTTGGGAAAACCTGAGCCAGACTCAGATCCTACTTGGATCCCCTATGTTCAGGTGGAACCGGACCCGCTCATTTCTATTCTTAAGTATTTTGTATTTGAAATGAACCACTAAACTGTAGCTCTAATGTACATTATACTGGTAAAGTAGATCTCTCTCATATGATAAGTCTGTGAACACTGTTTATATCTATATTTACCGAGACTGTCAGTTTTTCAAGTTGTTATTAATAAACTACTTTTAGTGCTACAAGTGCCGTTTCTGTCTTATTTGTTCAAGTGCATTTAGAGTTTTATACAGGTTTAAATTCTATCCTGGGACCTGTAGTCTGCCCAAATATTTTTACATTTGCATTGCAGTTGTTACCTTTTACATTTGCAGGAGTTATATCCAGTAAATATGCATGTCTGAGCTGGTACATGTAACCTAGTTTGTAAATTCATCAATGTGTTGTATCTTTTTCTGTTTGTTTAATTATTGTAATATATATACAGTCAGGTCCATAAATATTGGGACATTGACAGAATTTTCATATTTTGGCCTCTATTCACCACCACAATGGCTTTGAAATGAAACAAACAAGATGTGATTTAACTGCAGACTTTCAGATTTAATTTGAGGGTAATTACATCCAAATCAGATGAACGGTGTAGGAATTACAACGGTTTCTATATGTGCCTCCCACTTTTTAAGGGGCCAAAAGTAATGGGACAAACTAAACAATCCTAAATCTAACTTTCACTTTTTAATACTTTGTTTCAAATCCTTTGCAGGCAATTACAGCCTGAAGTCTGGAACGCATAGACATCACCAGACGCTGGGTTTCATCCCTGGTGATGCTCTGCCAGGCCTCTACTGCAAATGTCTTCAGTTCCTGTTTGTTCTTGGGCATTTTCCCTTCAGTTTTGTCTTCATCAAGTGAAATGCATGCTCAATCGGATTCAGGTCAGGGGATTGACTTGGCCATTGCATAATATTCCACTTTTTAGCCTTAAAAAACTCTTTGGTTGCTTTTGCAGTATGCTTCGGGTCATTGTCCATCTGCACTGTGAAGCGCTGTCCAATGAGTTCTGAAGCATTTGACTGAATATGAGCATATAATATTGCCCGAAACATTTCAGAATTCATTCTGCTGCTTTTGTTAGCAGTCACATCATCAATAAATACAAGGGAACCAGTTCCATTGGCAGCCATACATGCCTACGCCATGACACTACCACCACCATGCTTCACTGATGAGGTGGTATGTTTTGGATCATGAGCAGTTCCTTTCCTTCTCTTCTCTTCCCATCACTCTGGTACAAGTTGATCTTTGTCTCATCTGTCAATAGGATGTTGTTCCAGAACTGTAATGGCTTTTTTAGATGTTGTTTGGCAAACTCTAATCTGGTCTTCCTGTTTTTGTGGCTCACCAATGGTTTACATCTTGTGGTGAACCCTCTATATTCACTCTTGTGAAGTCTTCTCTTGATTGTTGACTTTGACACATATACATCTACCTCCTGGAGAGTGTTCTTGATTTGGCCAACTGTTGTGAAGGGGTTTTTCTTCACCAGGGAAATAATCCTTTTGTCATCCACCACAGTTGTTTTCCGTGGTCTTCCGGGTCTTTTGGTGTTGCTGAGCTCTCCGGTGCGTTCTTTCTTTTTAAGAATGTTCCAAACAGTTGATTTGGCCACACCTAATGTTTTTGCTATCTCTCTGATGGGTTTGTTTTGATTTTTCAGCCTAATGATGGCTTGCTTCACTGATAGTGACAGCTCTTTGGATCTCATATTGAGAGTTGACAGCAACTGATTCCAAATGCAAATGTCACACCTAGAATCAACTCCAGACCTTTTACCTGCTTAATTGATAATGAAATAACGAGGGAATAGCCCACACCTGTCCATGAAATAGCTTTTTAGTTGATAGTCCCATTACTTTTGGCCCCTTAAAAAGTGGGAGGCACATATTGAAACTGTTGTAATTCCTACACCGTTCACCCGATTTGGATGTAATTACCCTCAAATTAAATCTGAAAGTCTGCAGTTAAAGCACATCTTGTTTGTTTCATTTCAAAACCATTTTGATGGTGAATAGAGGCCAAAATCTGAAAATTATGTTAATGTCCCAATATTTATGGACCTGACTGTATATATATATATATATATATATATATATATATATATATACAGTACATTACTGTGCAAAAGTTTCAGGCAGGTGTGGAAAAAATGCTGCAAAGTATGAATGCTTTAAAAAATAGAAGTGTTAATAGTTTATTTTTATCAATTAACAAAATGCAAAGTGAATGAACAGAAGAGGAATCTGAATCAAATCAAAATTTGGTGTGACCACCCTTCCTCAAAACAGCATCAATTCTTTAATTCTTCTAGGTACACTTGTACACTGTTTTTGAAAGAACTCAGCAGGGAGGTTGTTCTAAACATCTTGGAGCAAGTGTGACAGCTGTCATCCAATTGCACAGCGGGTCACTGATGCATTGACGCCTGTGCTTGTATTAGATGGTGAAATGGTGAAATAATAGAAATTGAGGATAATACTGTGCAGGAAGTGCAAAAGGAGGATGAGGGGAATATTTGTGTCCTATCTGATGCTAATGAGGATGTTAATGATGAGGATGTTGTATGTGTAAATCAGCCACCAGTGGCAGCAGTTCTTGCTCATGATAAAAAGAAAGCCATTGTCATGCCTGGGCATAGGACCAGAAAATCCACGTCTTGGGTATGGAATTATTTTAATCCAAATCCTGCTAATAGTTGTAAAGGCATCTGTACCATTTGTGAAGCCAAAGATAGTAGAGGCAGGGACGTTAGCCATCTAGGCACCTCCTCCCTGTTATGTCATTTGCAGTGAGTTCATGCAATTTATTTAACAAAATTCTAATTATTTGTAAATTAATAACAAGCAGTCCAGTATCAGCTACCAGCAGTTTGGACCAGCACATGTAATCTCCACCACCAACACCCTCATCATCAACCTCCTCCTTAATAATTGGAGGCAGTCCTTCCAAAAAAGTGTTTTGTAGGGGCCCAAACAAACCAATCACAGCCACAAAAGTGTCAGTCCTTGTCGCTAAAGTGCTTGGTTTGTTAAACTGTGAATGTCCTTTTTAATATCCAACAGTGGGTGGGAGGGCCCAAGGACAATTACACCTTGCACCTCTTTTCTTTGCATTATGCACAATTTGGGGCATTGCTAACTGACATTTTTAGAGTTTATTAAACTGCCATCCTATATGCCACTGCTGTGTGGTAATGCTTCATAGATGTCTTATATTTTTTTAAACTGCCGTCTGGTTGTGCTGCTGCTCTGCCGCTTACTTTAGCCAGCCAGCTCGCTGCAGCCTTTGGCCTATATTGGTGAAAAGTAGTGACAACAATATTGTGAGGTGGTTAAAATTGACTGGAAATGGCTGAAAATAATTATTAGGGTTAATAATACTGTAGGAACAAAAACTGTCCCAAATGATGTGATTTTAGCTGTTTTTATAATTTTTTGAAAAAAATACAGATCCAAAACCAAAACACGCAAGGGCGGTTTTGCAAAACCAAATCCAGATCCAAAACACGAAGGAGATACAGATAAAAAAATTAAAACCAGCAAAAATGGTCCGGCGCTCATTTCAATTTCATTCATTGTTACCTGGTATTTTCTGTCAGGCTCCCATGCAGTAACTCTTCTAAAAAAAAATCTTTTGACAATGGGCATAAATTAATATTATAAGGATTATTTTAATATTACAATTCCCTGAAATCTGACCCTGAATCAGCTACAAACTGACAGCTGGAGAACTTTAAATATATCCCCACTTAGTACAAATGTATAAATTAGTCTGACAGTATAGCAAGTAGTGTGCAGTAAGTAACATAAATTTGGATGGGGCACATGTCCCAATATTTCTAGAGAGATACCCCTCTCTGCAGCATTTGTTCATTTTATACCACATAGTAGTTCCCTAGTTAATTGTATACCCCACTGTAGTGCCCTAGGGCAGTTGTTCTGGCTAAACTGAACCACTGTTGATCCCTGTCAGGATCTAAGTGACAACCCACCATTGCGTGTTCTATATGGCAGCAGTTTCTATTGAATACACTGTGGATACAAAGTTATTCTATTAATATTAATTTACGGGTGACCATAGTGGATTAGAAGCTCTTAATTTCCTATTCATATTAATTTACTTGTGCTTCTCTATTTGTTATAGAATGTACTATTAAATGGATATCATAGGGCACGATTCTATTCAGCGTTATGTAAATAGCGCCGGGAGTGAGCTCCCGGAGCTATTCAATACACTGCGCTGCCAAGTCCAACTAATGATTTCTTCTCTCATCCCTCCGGGGATGAGAGAAGAAATCCAACAAAAGTCCCGGCGCGAGGCTGTTTTCTGCCCTTCGCGCCTGGAAAACAGCCTTGCGCCGGGAAGTTAGGTCGGGAATGCCCGTTATCATGCCTAAAAACCCTGTTTAAGGCGCGAGAACGAGCCTTCCCCGACCTAACATCGCGATGAATTGAATAGCTCCAGGAGCTATCTCCCGGCACTATTTACATCACGTAGAATTGAATAGTGCCCATAGAAACAGACAGCTGGCTACTTTCACTTTGTGGGTTTGTGAGGAGTTCAGGTGGAGAAACAGAAAGTTGTAGGAAAGTAGTAGAAGAAAAATAAAAGTGATTGCAAAAGTGGTCAGTTTTTTTAAAAGTTGTCTTTTTTCTTGTTCTGTATATCGTCTATTTGAGGTGTGTTTTCCATATAGTCCCTGGTTGTTGTTTTTACTGTGTGTGTTTTTTTGTTTGTATGAATGTAGTTTGATAGTGTGTTTGTTTTTTAAGTTATGTTATGTTTGTTATATATTTGTTTGTGTATTTCTGTTAAAGTCCAGTCATGGTGAGAGGCATTATAATCCTTTGTGGCCCAATTGGATGATATCCCTGTCAATCAATCTAGCCTTTCAAAATCAATTAATTTACCTGCTGTTTCAGCAATCACGCCTGTCTGAGCCTAGTCATTTTTTGGGGGCAAGTTTGCCACCGTTATTCCGGTGGTTTTCAAAACTGCTGAGTAATAAATCCAGGGTTTCTATTCTATTCGATTCTTTCTATGGACTAAAACAACAAAGGTACTTTGATATTCAATTCTATTTTATTCTATTCTTTTTATCAATATATGTTTATTGGTAGATTTTTTATTGTTTTTTTTTGCTTTCAAAAACAGTTTGTGACAAAAACAGCATACATTCGGAAACATGGCTTGAAATATAAACCACACATAACAAGTACTAGATATAAAAATAGATCCACACCTTAACCGCAATAATCAAAAAAAAAAAAGAAAACACAGATAAATAAAAGTAATATAAAAAACATAAATAAATGAATACATAAATGAATAACAATCTAAATCAGAAAAGAAAAATACAAGTAAAGGGGGAAGTAGGGCTAAAAAAAAAAATTGGAAAAGAAAGAGGGGGGTGGACGGGGGGAGAGCTCGTGGCTCATTGGGGGTCATTCAGACCCGCTCGTGAGCGGCAGTACGCTCGCAAGCGGGTCAATGTTCCCCCACTGCACATGTGCACGACGGAGGGGGCTCCGTCGTGCGCATGCGCGAGACCCGGCGAGCGACGGGCTCTCCATCGATCCGGGTCTCGCACCAAAGGGGGTGTGCTGTCGATGTTGATTGACAGCACGCCCCCTTAGGTGGGCGTGCCGGGGGCGTGCCTGCCAGATGGAGGCGTTCCCATGGGAACGCCTACCATCTTAAGCCGGCCCCACTGACATCACTAGTGATGTCAGTGGGAGTGATTTTGACTCTGATAAAGCCAAAATCACTCCAGGGCTTGCGGCAGTGAGACCTTACCGCAGGGTCTCCGTCGCAAGCCCGATGGTCGCGATGGTCAAGACCATCGCAACCATCATCATGGACACTCGCTATAACTGTGGGTGGTAACCCACAGCTATGCGAGCGTCCATGAGGAAGCTCCAAAAAAAGGTAGGAGTGCCCTGATTCAAAGCGAGCGCTCTGGTCAGAGCGTTCAGCTCTGAATCAGGCCCATAATTAGAAGTAAGTAAATGTTCCATATGGAACAGCCTTTTAGCAGAAAAAAATAAATTAGATTAGAGATGACAGGAAAATAATATCAGAGCTCAATCCGTGGATCTTAAATATGTACTAGCAGACTTAAATTCCAACCATGGGTGCCAGGTAGAAATAAACTCCTGATATTTCTACAGGCCCATTCGAAGATCTTCCATGGACATATATAAGTCTATACAGGTGAACCACTCCTTAAGTGTGGGAGGGGAAGTCGATCGCCAACGCACCGGGATCACAGCTTTGGCGGCACTATTAAGAAACTTTAACAGGGACTTTTTATAGTTTGAAATAGGACCAGGGAATAAATTGAGAAGCCAGAAGGAGGAGTCAGAGGGGGTATCCTCACTCACTATAGTCTTAGTAATAGAAATCACCTGGTTCCAAAAGGGACGTAAGAGACTGCAGTCCCACCAAATATGTAGTGGGGAGCCTGTATCCATGTCACACTTCCAACATTTGTCTGATAGCCCCGGAAACATTTTTGGTAGCGAGTAGCTAACCGAGCTAGCAAACGTGTTTTGAAGAATTTTGTTCCAATCACTCTCCTCTAAATCAAGGTGTAGGTCTCGCTCCCAATCCTTGGCGTATTTGGGAAGAGTAGTGTACAAATGTTCAATCAAAAGTGCATAACTCCGTGAGAGAAAATGCGCCAGGCGCAAAGGTGTCAGGCACAAATCCTCAAAGGGAGTCAAACATCTAGATCCCGCTGTGCGAACATCACTCCTTTGTAGAAAGTGCTTCAATTGAAGATACCTCCAAATCTCAGCCAGAGGAAGCCTCATGTAGCCTGCGGAGAAGGAGAGCATAACTCCCCCGTCGATCAGCTGGCCAACTCGCTGCACTCCCTGACGTTTTCAAATAGCAAATGTGACGCCGGCAACACCCGGAGGGAAATCAGGGTTACTGAAAAGGGGGGTCAAGGGTGAGAGAGTAGAGGACATGCACGTTAGTTTGCGTAATCTATTCCAGCGGGCTAAGGTGGGGCCAATAGTGGGATAGGAGACAACAGGAACCCTGGATCCCCAAGGATACTGTGCAATGGGAATGGGAAGGGAATGATTCTCAAGGTGAACCCACTGTTTGGCGTCAGTTGTCCGAGACCACTCCATTATCCTACCCCACACAATAGCGTCATAGTAGACTGAGAAATGGGGCAACTGAAGGCCTCCCATATGTCTGTGTCTGAAGAGAACTGTGTGTTGAAACCTAGGACTGTTGTTTCCCCATACAAGGTCTCTGACGACATTATGTAGCTCTCAGAACCATGACTTGGGGATATGTATGGGCAGGGTTTGGAGGAAAAACAAAACTCTAGGGAGAACATTCATTTTTATTACACTAATTCTACCAAACCATGAGAGCCGCTTGGTACGCCAGTCCCTAAGATCTGAGCGGAGTGTAAGGAGCAACCATTAAAGATTGACATCAAATAGACGAGAAGAGTCAGTATGTAGAGTAACTCCAAGGCATGTTTGAGCCCTGCAATTGAGTGGGGGGGGGGTGCTGACACATTCACCGCTATGGATTTAGAAAAGTTTATTTTAAAATTGATAAGGGTACCAAAGTGATGAAACTCAGCCATCAGGTTAGGGATCGAGATGACAGGGTTAGATAGAACGCCAAAAGGTCGTCTGCAAACAGTGCTGATTTATAGTCCATATCACCCACCTTCAATCCTGTGATGTTAGGATTAAGTCTAATGGTACACGCGAGAGCCTCTATACATAATATAAAAATTACAGGAGAAAGGGGGCATCCCTGTCTAGTGCCATTATTGATCTGAACCGGGTCCGAAAGGGTACCATTAATCTTAATCCAAGCAGAAGGGAAGCGATATAGTGCTAATATCCATTGGAGATTCGCAGGACCCAGACCCAGGTATCGCAGAACCCCTTCCATGAATATCCAGCTAATTCTTTTGAATGCCTTCTCGGCATCTTTTGAAAGCATCACCACAGGAACAGGGCCACCTGAAGCCAGATGAATAAGATCTATAGCTTTAGTGGTGTTGTCCCGTGCTTCCCTCCTGGGTACAAAACCTACTTGGTCCGAGTGTATTAAGTTAGGGAGCAGCGCCTTGATTCTGTTAGCAATAAGTTTTGCAAACAAATTCACGTCACTATTGAGGAGGGAGATAGGGCGGTAACTTGCACACTGGGCCGGGTCTTTACCCATCTTGGGGATAACGGTTATGTGGGTCTCTAGTGATTTAGGAGAAAACCCACACTTATTTGTAATAGCATTAAAGGCTCGGAGCATTTTAGGCAAAAGAGAATCCTTGAAAAGTTTATAATAAATTATAGAAAAGCCATCCGGACCTGTGCTTTTTCCGGAAGTTGTGTCTTTAAGGGCTGTCTCGAGCTCCAAAAGGGATAAAGATGAGTCTAACCAGGCACTGTCTTCTTCTGATAATCTAGGAAGGCCAGATTCTCAAAGGTATTAGGCCACAAGGTCCTGAGAAGAAGCTAAGGATTCTGGGGACAATGGATCCCGTAGGTTTTATAATTTGGTGAAATAAGCATGAATGTGTCGGCAATATCCCTAGCAAGATGATGCTGGATCCCTGCAGAGTCCTTGACTGTTTGAATATAAAAAGTGGCTCTTTGGGCCCTCAAAGCTCTGGCAAGCAACTTGTCTGGCTTATTTCCCCATTTATAGAACCGGTTTCTACAGAGTCTGTAATCTTTTTTAATGTTGTCAAAGAGCAAAGCATTTAGGGCAGACCTAGTCTCAATCAAACCAGATAGGATTTGAGGGGAAGGGGAGGACTTATGTGTTGTTTCCAACACTCTAAGCTGCTGGAACAGGGCAATTTTCCTACTCGTTTTTTTCACGTTTGAGCATTGAACCCAGATGGACTAGTTTCCCCCGTAAAACACATTTATGGGCCTCTGACACTGTGACCCCAGAGACCTCAAGTGTCTCATTAAAGGAGAAGTAATAATTAACTGCCTCAACCAATTGAGACTTACATCGTGGGTCAGCTACAATTTGTTCATTAAGATGCCACACACATTGCTTTGAATAGGTGCATGAGGTCTCAAGGGTCAGAGAAATGGGGGCATGCTCAGACCACGTAATAAGGCCTATGGCAGTGGAATTAATCAAATGTAAAAATCTCTGTGGGAGTAGAAAATAATCTAGTCTGGAGTATACGTCATGGGGTCTGGAATAAAAAGTGTAGTCCCTGTCCCTGGGTACTGGAGTCGCCAAGTGTCAACCAACTGGTGGTCATGGAGGGAGCGTCTAACCTTGTGATGGGAAGTCAGCGAGAATGTAGCAGGTGTTCCTGAAACATCCACTTCTGGCTGGAGAGACCAATTCAGATCACCCCCAAGAACCGGAATATCTACGACCAGCAGGGCAATCTGATGCAGGATGGTTGAGAGAAAAGATGGCTGATTCTGGTTGGGGACATAAAGATTAATAAATGTATACAGTCGGCCAAATAACGTACACTTAACCAAGAGTGTCCTGCCCTCTTCCAAAGCTACTGAGGTCACATCTTGAAACGGGAGGCGCTTAGATAACAGAATGGCAACTCCTAGGGATTTGCCTTTGGTGTTGTTATTATAAAAAGAGACTGGGAAATTGCAATCTTTAAAGATAGGGGCATCAGTAGACCTAAAGTGCGTTTCCTGGAGAAACGCTACATCCACCTTAGCTGCGAACAGGTCGCATAAAACCCTAGATCTTTTCTCTGGCAAATTTAGGCCCTTTGTGTTGAGCGAAACCACTTTAATCGTTGTAGCTCATGTATCAACCGCCATCATCTATCATCTGTGACAGTGAACATAAATCATGATGGAGCACACCAGGTCTCCCAGGGAGGGGAATCACATTGGGGTAATCAAAATAAAAAAAAGAAAGAAAAAGAAAGAAAACAAAAAAAAAGAACACATAATAAGGAACATACAGAACAATAGCTTGTAAACACTACCACCACTTGGGAGCTTGGGCATGAGAAGCATGACCGAGACCAAGTGAAACCGGGTAGTAAGGGGGTCATCGGGGGTCAGTGACAAACAGCGACCCTAATAAAAAACCAGTGCATACAAAACTTTTTGAATACATTGCAGAGAAGACATTGCAGATACAATCAATTCAGTGTCTTGTAGTACAAAGAAAGAACATTGAAAAAACATATCTAGATAGATCGAACCAAGGGTGCCCCTTGGGGAATGCTTATTGGTAATATCTAACTTGAACATCCTGGAATAATATAACACAAATTATGCGATAATACATTGAAAAGGATATGCAATCAGATAAGGACCAAAGGGAAGGATTCGGCTTGCCAGTTTCCATACAGGGCATCATCCAAAAAACCTAAAAAACAAGTTGAGAAACAGCAAAAGGGACAAACAAAGAAAATTCTTTCTCATTACAAATATCTGGAAAGTACATTGAGTATGGAAGACGGCTCAGAAAATATAAAGATCATCACTCGGGAGCCAGGGGTACAGACTTGTGGTGGATAGTAGGAGGTTTCGGGCTGCGACACACCAGGTGCCGGTCATTGTAGGGATGAGAGAGCTCTGGTGGGAAAGAGCCCAAAAGTGACTCTTGCCAATCTGGAAGGGACACCAAAGGAATGCTCAGGGTGGAACAGAAAGAGGGGAGGTCAGCTGGATCTTTGAAGGTAGACAACTTGCCGTTATGGTAAACTTGAAGTCTGAAAGGGAATCCCCATCTGTATTTAATATTGAGCCTCCACAGTTCAGCAGTAAGAGGATGTAAAGCTCTGCGTTTTTGGAGTGTCGACCAAGACAAATTCTGAAAGATCTGAATCTGTTGATCGTCGATGTTTATGACATCCAAAGGAAGAACCTTGCATAAGATATCTTCCTTCTTGGAATAATAATGGAGCCGACAGATAACATCTCTAGGGCGATCTGACAGGGCACCTCTGGGATGCAAGGCACGATGGGCTCTATCAAACTCTACCTGGGAGTTGGGATCCTGGCCCAGGATGTCATTGAAGACCTTGATGAGGAAGCCGGCAAGACCCTGTGGTAAGATATCCTCCGACATCCCTTTGATCTGCAGACTATTCCGCCTCCCTCTAATGTCCAAGTCATCGAGGCGATCTTGAAATTGCTGAAATGCCATTGATTGACTGAGGACGGAGGGCATTATGTGCAGCCGTGGAGTCGGAGGTGAAATCTTCTAAGGAAGTAAGACGATTGCCGATATGAGATATGTCTCCTTGAATTGTAGCAATTTCAGAGTGAACAGTTTCATGAATCCTACATTCCAACTGCTCAAAATCTTGTTTAGCTGGCATGGACCGCAGCATCTCCAGGATTTGTGAGATCCCACCCGGCCCTGGAGCAGCGTCTGGGCCCATGGAAGAATCTTCAGTCCAGAATGGAGAGTCAGAGACCAGGGAAAGTCTGGGAGATGCCAGGGCAGATGACTCCTCCATCTGAGCAGAGCCCTGGGATCTAAAATACTTTTGCAAATCTGAAGTAGGTATAAGGCAGGCAGAGTCTTTATTCTGAGGTCTCTTCTGTTCCATCTGAGAGCTTCTCCTACCTCTTCCCATGGGGCATGTAGCAAAAAACAATGGGAGGGTAAAAAGGAAAAGTTAAAAGGGCACTGATGGTTACAAAAGCGGGAGTAGAGTATATTGCGATCAGGGTCGCCATTGGCCCATTTCCCCCTAGAATATGGCTAGGCCGACATCAGCATATTAAAGTGACCTTCCCAAGGTTGTGAATGAGAAATGGGGGTGTCTGCACTCCAATCCCTGGTTCATAAAATAATTACCGGAAATAATGGTAAACAAGGAAAAGTCAATGATTTCTGTAGTATCAAAGAGCCCCACCAGGTGTAACCGGTGCACAGGAGTTGACATTCAGAGGAAAAATTAGTTGCAGTATAATAGATTAGGAAAGCCAGGGTCAGTATAGTGAAAGAACAATGGTGAAACTCCCTGTAAAATAAGCAGCACCTTGAAATCCAGAGTAGATGTATGTAACAATATATTAGGTAGACCTGGAGGATAAGCAGGGCATCTGGGAAGCAGGCATACAGGAGGGATATGTAATAGCAGGTAGCAGCCTCCCACAGGACTCACCAGGAGCAGGGTAATCAGTCCAAAAGCCAGGCCAGCCCTGTCACTTCACAGCGCACAGAGGGAGCAGCTGGCACGAGAGACCCTGAAGCAGTTGGGAGCTCAGTGTCTCCAGGGGGCCATCCGAGGTCCAGAGAGAGCCACACGCAGGAGGTGGTCCTGCGGGAGGTCACACCGCCTGCAGCCCGACACTTACGGCTCGCGGGCAGCTTGGGAGCGCTCCGGAGGTCCAGGCACCTGGTAGCAGAAAGTGGCAAGCGGAGGAGGGAGCCCGGTGAGCAGCACACCAAAAGAGTCCAGGAGGGAGAGCAGCAGCAGCCAGACAATGTGGGAGTCAGACCGCCAGACCCGGTGCACTATTCGAGGCCCCGGCTCCCACGTGCACAGGGTGCAACCTGAAGAGACAGCCAGAAACATCTCCCGATTTGGCGAACCTGGTCGCAAGGTGAGTGTATGGCAGAGGGGCAGAGGCAGCCAGAAAGGGGGATCCGGGCAGCACTTTGAAAGGGGTCTAGGCTGAGTTATCAGGGATGTCAGGCAGGAGCTATGGAAAAAGCGTGTCCAGCTCCTATGCCAGTCAGGCCACACGCCCCCTATTTTATTCTATTCTAAAGTGTGCTTTTTCTGCAGTTTTGCAGTGGTTTTGGCCGTGGAAAACCACCACAAAACTGCTGGGATTTAGAATCCGCCACTTAGTACGTTTAGCCCATTGTTCACATGGAGAACAAAAATCATCTTAAACCATATTGTTTTGTCAGATAAGCTAATTCACAAGTGTTTTTATTGTATGTTAATTTTTTGTAAATAAAACCTAAAAAAAAAAATAATTTTATGCCACATAGTAGCGACCAAGTTAATTTTATACCTGACGACGGGGGGCTGACCCCAAAACATTGCACAGAAGAGCACTGATTTTTCTTTGATTATCTGTACTGGGAGTACCATTTATTTCTTGAATATGGTGAGTACCTCAGCAAACATTTGGAAGGCTCTGCAACAAAGTGCTGGTATTTTTATGTTTTATATATCTACCTATCTAAGAGATGAGTGGCTTGGTTTTGCTGAAAACCCGACTCACCACGACGTCGGGGTTCCGAGTCAAACCCAGTCCTGGATTTTGTCTTCCTGTACTCGAATCTAAAAAACGGATCTAAAATCCAGAACATGAATCTAAAAACTGGATTACAAGTTTTGGATTACAAGTAAGCAGATCCAAATTACATCATTTCAGCTGTTTTGATCAATTTGAAAGAAAACCAAAACACTTGAGGGTGGTTTTGCCAAAACGAAAATATGGGGGTCTGCAAACATCTCTAATAGATAGATAGATAGATAGATAGATAGATAGATAGATAGATAGATAGATAGATAGATAGATAGATAGATAGATATACCACATTGTTTCAATAACAATCACAGAAGTTCTGCACTCACTATATATACAAGCTGTATTCTCTATACTTTATAAACAGGGAGTGCTAAGCTGGCCACACACTAGACCAACTTTCATCCAACCATCCAACTAGTTGATTGGTTGGAATGAAAATGTGGTAATGGATGGGAGTAAATGATGATCAGCAATTTGCTCCTAAATGCCAGAAAACAGATGAAAATGGTCTTCAGACAATTTTATTAAATGTTTGATCTAAGCAATTTGTTCAAACAACAGTTTTTGTCCATTTTCCAGTGTTTGGGAGCAAATTGATGATTGTTATTTGCTTTCATATCTTACCAGATTTTCATTCCAATCAATCAACTAGTTGGCTGGTTGGATGTAAGTTGGTCTAGTGTGTGGCCAGCTTTAGTCTCTTTGATGCAGTTGGTCAGGTTAACAGAAGTCGCAACAATTGAAACTAACTTTCCCTGCATTCTTGGGATTGCACAGGCTAACCTTTCATGGGTCCTCAGTCCCCATGGTAGAGGGGGACCCGGGGCACGTGCCCCCTGGTTCTCCCCTTAGTTCTGCTCTGCAGTCTCTATCTTAGAAGAGTTTGTGGTGTGAGCTGAGTGCATGAGCTCATTCCAGGGCCCAGTAATACCCCTTTTCCACCAAAATTCCAGGTCTGACCCGGAGTTGTAACAGAGTTCCTATCCGGATCAGATCCGGAATTTAGCCGGCGCCGACTCAGGATATTCCCGAGTTGGCATCGCTCACACCGGAGTTGGGTCTGCATAGACCCGGCTTTCCCGGCGTGAAAGTGGATGCTTGGAGATGACGTCATCTCCAAGCACCACTGAAGCTGGACCAATCGGCTGGCTAGCAGCGCACTCCAGGTCATCGTGACCCGGAGTGCGCTGTTCTCTACGCCCGTGTTAAACCCTGCTATTTACCTGGGTTGGATTGCCGGGTCACTCGACCCGGCGATCCAACCCTCTCCCCTTTTACATCAGGGAGCTGCCCGGGTTAACCCTGCAATAACCCGGGTTTTAGCTCCGGTGTAACAGGGGTATTAGCCAGTTTTATTATGGCATTGGTTGTTTATAACCTGTTACCCTAGCTATCCTTGTATTTATTTTACCTCCTGCTGCAAATATAGGTGTACATGTCTCTAGCAGGTTATTTTACAGTACTTTGGTGGTTTTAACATTTTCATATAATTTTGGTAACAAAATGTAAGAACAATTTGGTGTGTGATATGATGTTCAGATATCTGTGTCTTTGCATAATGAGCATTATGTATGCCATTATGGAAGAATTTTGGATTAATTGATGCCACACCTGTAACTGTGGTCAGGTAATTAAGTGCACACAACTGACTCATTCAAGCAGACAAAGGATGTTCCTTGCCAGGTTCAAAATAAACTCTATGGGGCTGATGCTGAGTTGGCCACAATTAAGCTCCATATCACAAGTGTAAAAAACAGTTACTAAAAACAAGCATATACAAAGGTGGGACTATCACAGGTCTGCACCAGTAGTGTATGCACCAGTTTTCTGCTAGGAATACATGACATACATGTTACACCCGTGTTTTAACCATTTATTTTGCTTGTAAGATGCACATTTAATATTGGTTTTCAGTAAAACTTAAAATTGCTCATTCTATGGGGGTGTATTCAATTTGGTTTGGCAGGGGATAAAGTATCGGGCGCATGCCCGCTTATCCCCGTATTCAATTCCAGAAGCTGCGGAATTTTGACCCGGCGGAAAGGTAAGTATAGAAAAAATTAGGGAATTTTCGGGAAATGTTCCTGGCACCCCCTAATGATGTCCAGACATGGGGGATCACTATGGGTACCCCTATTTTTGCCTGCTGAAGGGAGTCAGGGTTTTTAAATAGTCGCGGCAGGTGCATAAATGCGGCATTCAAGAAGGGGTGAAGAATAGCACTTAGCTTAGTTTTTGGGGCAAAATATCTATGCCCATCAAATTTGGGGTACATGAAAATGGGTGTTAGCATATTTTTAAGTCCCTTAAATGATTTTTAAAAATTCTTCAAAAATGCACCTGCAGCTAAGACCCACAATGCAGAAAATACCTGCCGCATACTTGGGAACCCCTCTGGAATCTATTTCACTACTTTAGGATTTTGTCCCCCATATAATTTTTTTTTAACCCCACAATTCAAGTACATTTTTTGGGGTGTCCAGATTTTTTTGAAAACTTTTTTTGACACACATTAATTTTATGGGACATTCCCAGTGGTGCAGGCTATTTTTTTAACCCTTCACCCCTAAACCTCAATTCTGCACTTTTTTTCGCCAACTATTGTGTGGAGAAAAGTTATCCCCATTTTTTACAAAGACTTTTCGCACCAGCGAAAAGTCTTTGAAATTGAATACGGGGATAATTAAAACAGGCGAAAATGACGAGTTTTCGCCTCAAATTGAATACTGCCCTATATCTCTCTCTGGGAGACGTGTACTAAGCCTTGGTGAGAGATAAAGTGGAGAGTGATAAAATGCCAACCAATCAGTATCTAACGGTCATTTTCCAAAGTCTGTAAAGTGACAGTTAGGAGCTGATTGGTTGGTACTTTATCACCATCTATTTGATCACTCACCAAGGCTTAGTACATCTCTCTTCTATGAGAAAAACATATATGTTCCAGGTTCTTAACTTCTTTGTGATAATTATCCAACTTTAATCATTCATGCCGGCATGCATGGGTTCAGTGGCGGTGTGCATCGCTCCCTGTAGATAGTTATGATGTCGTCATTGTTGAAATGTCGACATGATGAACACATCGGGAGCAAACATCCTTTCTGTACTAGGCCAATGTTAGAACACCCTTTGTCTCCCCTATCACACTTTCCAAGGCACAAGTGGGTATAAATGCCAGAACCACACAAATCTCTATAGGCACATACTGTATGCATGCAGCTGATTTTGTGTACATGCACAAACAATTTTACACAATTTACACTGTGCAAAACTGAAGCAGGTTTTATGGCTACCCTTCCCCATTTATTCACATGGCAATAACATTTAGGATGACTTTCCAACTCTGTGCATGGCCAAGGAACTAAAAAGTTTCTAATAATTTCCCATTCACCAGATGTGTCAGTAGCGTACACCAGGTATGTGTATTTACTACTGTAGCCTAACAGAGACTTTGCTTTCCCTGGGAAAAATGACTAGAGAATGTGTGTTGACCCATCCCTGCATTATTCTCTATTCTGTAGAGGTATTTTCATATTTTGCCTAATCTCAATAAACCTCTGTTATATATCAGAATAATTGCATCACTTTGAATGGATATCATTTTTATTTTTCTCTGTTTGACTTAATCTTCTGATTTATTCCTGTTCCTACCTTCTGCTTCTCGTTTTATCACCCACATCTTCTCATGTATCACTTTCAGCTAACTGCAAGTAGGGAACAAAAGGCTCAGCTGTTGAATGGTATGATACACAATATGTTAGCCAACCTGTACTTATTCTGACAGACTATTAAGAAACACTTATCCAGTGATCAATGGGTGATCCTGTTTTACTATGCTACAAACCAGTGATGAAAAGGAAGAAAAAACCTTGACTAGGCCTCAAGTGACTTAAGCTCTGATAAAGCCCTTGTAAGGGAATGTAAACTGAAGAATGATCATCTTTACTGCAGCAGGCTTTGTGTTCCTAAAATGTCATAAATCATGTAGGATCCAAACAAGAGCTCAGTGACAACAAAGCCAGCACACTGGAGAATAAATAACCTGTGAGCCCCAGACAATACTGAAATGCGTTGACCTTCTTTCCAGTCATGCATTGTTTAAACTAAATACAAGCTGCAGACTTACCTTAAGAGGCACTATCCGGTTAGCAAACACTTCACACCATCCCTAACCCCAGTTGCCCCTATGATTATAACTGTCAGTTTGGTAATTCATCAAATCTTTTATTTCACAGAAAAAGTACCAATATGCTCACGGTCAGCTCTATGCAATCTTCCCACCTCTACAGTACAATACACTTGTAATATTAATGTAATAAGTGTATATAGCAAGTAGTTCACATTCAGTTATTGAGAGTAGGTAAATAAACAATAATCGAACGTGCTCTAGGTTTGATGGTGCCCAGATCAAATGAAAAAAATTTAGCCCCTTGAACACTGTTCTTTATAATTCTGGCTGTATGCTTATATTGGTACTGAAATATATAGTGGAAATACAAATAAGTTAAGTGTAATTCTGGCTGTATGCTTATATTGGTACTGAAATATACAGTGGAAATACAAATAACTTAAGTGCAAGTGCAAGGTAAAACCTCAATATGACTGGAATGAACACCATATGCACATACAAACACTCAGTGCTGTGTATAGGAAAATTTAAAGTGAATATATTGGGGGCCACTAAGGCCCCAGAAGCTTTAGGGGTTATGATTAGGGAGGTACCAATCCCGGGATTTGGGGATTAAACCCACAGGCGCAGCGGCCTTCAGTGACACATGCAATTAGAGCTGTTTTCTTGTTCTTCTGTCTTTTATTTTTTTCTACTGTGGGGGCTAAGAATGTCATCTCAATCCCAGAAATTCTGGGATTGAGATTGTTCTCCATACTCCTACATCTCTCCACAGTGATCCCCCTTGCTTCACTACAGTGTCATCCCTCCTGCATCTCTCCAGCACCATCCCCCCTGCTCTTCTCCAGTGCCATCCTCCCTGATTCTCTCCAGGTCCTCCCTATTAGGGGAATTCAATTAGAGGCGAAAAGCCATATTCGCCTGTTTTTTTGTGAAAAATTTGCCTAAAAAAAGATTCGCCAAATTCAATTCCAGGACAATTTCGCCTAAGTCGAAACAATTCTCCAAAAATGATTCTCCAATCAATAGCTGGTGAAAAGAAATGCAAAATCTTTATTTTGGGGTGCAAACGTGGGGAAACAACTCAGACCCCTTGGGACAGCCCCCCAAAGGACAAATACGCAAAAAAAACAGAAACTAAAACCTAAGAACACCCGAAAAAAGACATATCATTTTTGGGGTGTAAATTTAAAAAGTGGGGGGATAAACATTAAAAGTAGCGAAAAAGACTTCTTGGGGGTCCACAAGTATGGGTCAGGTGTTTTTGGGATTGCAGGTGCATGCAGCAGGTGGATTTTTCACGTTTTTTAAAAGTTCACTTTAGAGACATAAAAACATGCTTGCACCCATTTTCAAGTACCCCAAATTTGACAGGAATTCTTATTTTCACCAAAAACTACAGCTTTATGCCATTCTTCACCACTTTTACAAAAACGCTAATAGCAAGCAATTTACACAACTTAAGTACACAAAATAGCTTTATTAGGGCTATTAGTACACATCTATACTGATTCCCTATGTTAGTGCATCTTTTTCAGGGGTACAGACTGATTTCCCCAGTTCTTTCAATACTTTTCACCTGTTCCGTATTCGCCTGTTTCCGTGTTCGCCTGTTTTGCAATTGAATTAGGCGAAAAGTGGGGACGAGCACGGAATAAATTCGCCTCTGAAACAGGCGAATGAAGCGAACAGTCGGACAGGCGAAAAATTCGCCTCTAATTGAATATGGCTCTATGTCTCACCAGCATCATCCCTTCTTTGTCACGCCAACACTATCCCCCTGCATTTCTTCAGCACCATCTTACTGTGTCTCACCAGCATCTTCCCCCCTGCATCTCACCATTGTCATTCCCCCCTGCGTCTCTCCAACACCAACCACTTCTCCCTCCCATGTCACTCCAGCCTCACCCCGTCTCTCCAGCCTTACCCCTCTAACTCTCCAACCTTATCCCTGTGTCTCTCCAGCCTCATACCTGCCTATGTCTCTCCAGCCTCATTCACCATGCATTTTCCCAGGACCATCTTCATGTCCTGTGACTGACTCACTCATTATCACTCACTCATTATGAATGCATTTATTTTATGCCCCAGTCACTGCTGCCCCCACCTTATATCTATTTTATTTACTTGTCAGCCGAGCAACCCCAGCCCCAGTGATCCCTGACCTGACCAGACAAACTCTCCCCACATCCCACACCATTATGTTTCCTTTTTTACTAATCTGATGTAATAGCTCTTCTATTAATGCTGCAGATACAGCAGAAGTCCTCCTTCACTAACAATACCCCAGCAGCATCCACACCCCTCATTCAGTCTGTGTGCCCACACCTCATGTGCAGCTGTGGCCAGGGGTTCCAATTATGCCATCTAATTCCCAGTCTTGTCACTATGGGAATGAGACAGAAAAGACGTCACCACATCTCTATTCTGACCTGCCAAGTAACTATAGGGCCACCCGCACATTATATCTATTGATATGGGTGGCGTGGCACACAGTGGGGCAGCCTCCTCCATCATCATGCAGTCCCAGAACTGCCTGTACTAGTAAGTGACCTGACGTTCAGTACAGTCAAGGTGGGCTGGCGGAGGCAGAATGCTTTCTGCCTCCAAATACAGCTTACAGAAAGCAGTTCCACAATATTCCAGCCCATCTTAACCACTGGCCAAAAGAGTCATCTCCATTCTATGCTTGGTTTGTTTGGTAAATTTTATCCTAATTCAGAGGCGTCACCGGGTCTGGTGACACCCGATGCGCACTCTGGATACCCCGTGCGTGCCGGAGGCATGTGTGGTCAAAAAGGGGGCATGACTTAAATAAAGGGGTTGTGGCCTTGCGGGGAATCCAGATGACATCACTCCGGGGGTAGCTTAGCATCTTTGGAGATGCTGGGCTGTCCCCGGAGACTGGGCAGTCTACACTGTTAGCTCCTCTTCTATGACAGGATGTTACACTGCAGCACCTGGCTCCTGTCACTGCAGAGCAGCTGCATTTTGGTGTCACCCCCTCCGAGTGCCCGTACCCACCGCTCTCCCCTCATGATACCACTGCCCTAATGTTACATTTTACAGAAGATATCCACTCAGATATTTTCAAGTTTATAACTTTATTAAGCGCTTGTATAGAGCACTTGTATAGAGCACTGTTGTAGGGCATGCTTGCTGACTCTCTGGCTACCCTCAGCCAGATCGGCACTGTAGGGGGCATGGTGGCGGTAATGGTGAGCGATATGGGTGCGGTGCGTGGAGGCATGATCGCAGCTCCACGGCCCCACCCCCACCCCCCGCTATACACAGTAGCATATCTATAATGGGTGCAGTGTGTGCGGGGCACATGGGCCCCCGGGTCCAGGGGGGACTCGCACCGCACACACTGCATCCGTATTTTTTTTAATTTACATGTCCATGCTCCCGCATTGGGTGTCAGCGCTGCTCAGAACACCGGAAAAATGGCCGCTGCGGCCATTTTCCGGTGTTCTGCGCATGCGCAATAGACTACGGGCACTAGAGTGTGCCCGGAGTCTACTGTGCATGCACAGAACGCTGGAAAATGGCCGCCACGGCCATTTTTCCGGAGTTATGCGCATGCGCAGCAGACTCCAGGCACACTCTAGTGCCCGGAGTCTACTAATGCTCCAGTGGCTGGCCAGCTGCGTCAGTCGGCTGCCAGCCACCGGTGAGAGAGGAGGGGGTCCCGCACGGGGAGTGCACATGGGCCCCCTTCTCTCTTCAGACGCCCCTGGCTATACAATGCTGAGATTTCTGGCAATGCACAGCAGGGAGTGGGGCTACGATCTTGAAACCCCAATCTGCTTTGAAATCTTTGCCTGGGAGAGACCTTGCTAATGCAGTATAACTTCCTTGTGTCTTGTTGCTGTGCTCAGTCTTGTCATGGTGTATGACTTGTGACATGAAACAGTCTTCCACAACCTCACCTTTGTAGCAGAGTTTGGCTGTTTCTCACCCAGTTTTAAGCCTCCTACACAGCTGTTTCTGTTTCAGTTAATGACTGAGTTTCAACCTACATATGAAAATGATGATCATTATTACCTATTTGGTATGATAGGTTAATCATACACCTAATTATAATCCTACAAAATCCCTGATTTTGTGCAAGTGTACCTAGCAGAATTTATGCTGTTTTGAAGGCAGAGGGTGGTTACACCAAATAATAATTTGATTTAGATTTCTCTTCTGTTCATTCACTTTGCATTTTAATAGAGAAAATAAACTAACACTGTATATATACAGCGGGTAAAATAAGTATTGAACACATCAACATTTTTCTCAGTAAATATATTTGTAATGGGGCTATTGTAATTACATTTTCACCAAATGTCAGCAACAACCCATACAATCCACACATGTAAAGAAATCAAACCATAGATGTCCATGAATTAAGTTATGTGCAATAATGTGAAATGACACAGGGAAAAAGTATATATTTACTGAGAAAAATGTTGATGTGTTCAATACTTATTTTACCCACTGTGTGTGTGTGTATATATATCATGATGTGTGTTCCTGAAGAAGGGGTCACAGAACCCCGAAACGTTGAATAAACACGGTTGTTTACACCAGTTTGGAGAGTCCCGGGAGTGCCGCCTAATTGTCTCTTGTATATTATTATTATCATTTATTTATATGGCGCTACAGTGTTCCGCAGCACCTTACAAAGTACATAAACAAGTTGTAGACAAGCGACTTACAGAACAATACAATACAGGACATGGATAATATATATTGCTACATTAGCGACCATAACACCCAGATAAGCAACAGAGCATAAGCAACCAAGGGAATTGGTATGAAATACTGCCGGCCGTATGGCCGGCGGTTCGATTCCCGTCAGCGGCAGCCCGACAGGAGCAGAGTGCGACGTAGCGGAAGCCCGACAGCGCTGGAAATCCCGATCATGGATAGGTAAGTATTTACTAACCTAACCCCCCTAACCCTAACCCTCCTAGTGCCTAACCCTAATCCCCCCTCTAAGTGCCTAACCCTAACCACCCCCTTCCCCGCTGCCTAAACCTAAGTCCCCCGGGGGGGTGCCTAACCCTAAGTCCCCCCCGGGGGTGCATAACCCTAACCCTCCCTCCCCCTAGCCTAACCCTAACCCTCCCGGGGGGGTGCCTAACCCTAAGTCCCCCCCGGGAGCCCTAAACCTAACCCTCCCCTCCCGCAGCTGTCCGCTCGCGGCGCCCGGCATCCCTACGATCGGGATGCCGGGCGCCGGTCTCCCAGTGTCGGGGAAATGCGGGCATCTACATCTAGACGCCCGGCATTTCACCCTTGCTGGGAAATGACAGTCGGGAAGCCGGCTGCCGGTATTTAGGTAGTCGGCTTCCCGATTGCCTCCCCAAACAAGTGTTAGGTGCCCTAGTGGTGAGTAAGAAGTAGATGAAACTAAAGTAGGGAGAAGCACAAGAGGGTAGAGAGCCCTGCTCGTAAGAGCTTACATTCTAAAGGGGAGGGGAACACAAACAGGTTTGACACAGATGGGGCAGATGGGGAGGAAGGAGCATGTAGCAGGGAGTTAGAATGATAGCTGGCATTGTCCTACGTGGATGGCACCCTGGGCAAGGTATTGGCCCACTGTGGTCAGCAGAGTGCCGGTCAAATATTGTGTATATATGTTTTTGCATTCAGGGTAAATATATATTGTTTTTGCAATCAGGGTAAATACTGGCTGATTTTGCATGTAGCCCACATATACTGTGCAGCTTTATTTTTACCATGCAATTTACATTTGAGCTCGGATACGTCCCTCCTAAATCTAAATCTTTCTGCACATTATTAATCTGCCCCACCTGCAATGCAACATGGTTTTGCCAAGGTACAAAGTACAACGTTTCTGGCTCTTTTTTGCTTTACTCCCACCTCAGAGTCAGGCCTATAGTCAGTTTTAGATCTGTCCTAATGTTATAGCGAGTGACCAGAAGGCTTAACTTTGCAAATTAATAATAACAATAATAATAATAATAATAATAATAATAAAAATCATTATCTCTGTGTCTTCCAGGGCTTATCCACACAGATGTTTTTTGTCAGCTTTTAGACATTAGTACAATTTTATTTGACTAAGCTACTAGGCATATGGGAGTAACTAACATGCCTGATATCCACTTTCACGCCAACCATTTTTATAAGAAAATCACATTTTAGCACAAAGACTTAAGTCTATGAGTAAGCATTTATCATGTTAAATGTATACAGAATGATTTAAAAAAAGAGAAATGGCATTGATATAGATTAGCCCTTGAACCACAGGTTTCCATCAAGCAGCATATATTGTATTCAATCAACAGTCAATTGTGTGCCATTAATTCACATTTATTAAGAATGTAATTGTTCCCTACGCTGACAACATCAATGGAAGCCTAGTTTATTTAAGGTGTGCTTAAACAGATATTATAAAAACATTTTTGGCTAAAACTGGTCATTATAACTTATAGCTAGGATATCATTTTATATGGATCTAGATTTGCAGGGTACGCACATTCTCCTAGTTGAGCACATGTTTATATATGTTAATGGAACAGAGGCCCTGATTCAGAGTCGGACGCTCTGACAGAGCGCTCGCTCTGAATCAGGGCCGTCCCTGCTACTTTTTGGAGCGGCCTCCTGGCCGCTCGCATAGCTGTGGGTCCCCAGCATGGTATTCTAGAAAATGTATATTGGTATATTATGATCTGAACATTTATTAATAATATTTTTTCTATGTTCCATAAATCTTAATTTAAGATGATGTGTGGTGCAAACCAATGTGGTATAAATTATAAATTATATACTGGGAATAGCAATTAATAAAATATTCAATTTTAAAAAAATTTTTAGATTTTGAGGCGTTTACAGATTTAGGGGTAAATTTATTAAAGTGAGAGTTTTTAGAAGTGAGCTTTAGAAGAGATGTTGCCCATAGCAAGTATTTAGATTCTAGCTATTATCTTCTAGAAGGTGCTAGTTAAATGTTAAGTAGAATCTGATTGGTTGCTATGGGCAACATCTCTTCTAAAACTCACTTCTAAAAACTCTCATTTAGTAAATTTACCCCTTAGTTTTGTTCACAACATGTGTACAAGTAGTACATTTAGGGGTATATTGACTAAGAATCATATATGTCCATGATTGCATTTCCGGCCGTATTTCCCCTAATCTTATAACATAGATATTTACCAAAGGCAAAACGGGTGTAAAATCACAGCCGAACACACAAATACAAGTAAATACACCATTGAAACAATTCTCAATTACTTTCCATAGACAGGAATACAACATGGGGATTTACCATGAATCATGTGGGCAAAGAGAATTGTAAATGGAGCAAACTAGGGCAAAAATAAATGTGTAAAATAGACCCCTTCCTCAGCAGCATGTTCATCAGAAGCACTGCACAGATCAGTGTTATCTGTGCAGTGCCTACGTGCTATAGCGTAAAGAAAGAGTTCCACTTTCTCTTTTAAAAAATAGCGTGCTCCCTTCCAAAAGCATAACCTGCCCTGGAACTCTGAGCCCATTATGGTCCAGGAAAATTGGAAGGAGGGGGGGTGGGGGAAACTATGTGGGGTTCCCCCGGTTTTTCCTATAACCAGCACCGGGCTGAACCAGCCAGGGTGGTAATGACACAAAAGAAGGACACTCAGCATGGGATCCTTCTGCCAAAGCATTTTCCAGCCTCAAACTAGTCAGCTCAGGGACAGGGCTGGCAATCCTCAGAAAGTGGGGACCAACCAAAAAATGGGGTCCCTTCTCCCGAGGGTTAGCCAGCTGAAAGCCCAGGGCTCTTCCCTGCCCCACCCAGTGCCAGTGAGTGGGTTAAATTTAGTACTAGTATTGGGACTACAAGTCCTAGCAAGCCTGCCCTGCAACACTTGCAGAACCACAAGTTTCAGCAGTTCGCTGTCACCAGTACCCCCACTGTGAAGAAAATATAAAAAAAATGGCATGACACACAGACACCGTATGTTGTAGTCATATGACAGTGGCTACTGATTAGATAAGAGTGATCTGACTCTTAGCCAAACATGGCTAAGATTCAGGAACCATCATGGGTTCTGTCAGACACCGTGGAAGCGGTGTATGTACAGCAAGGTATATACACTGCTTCTGTGTCCATGGCATCCAGTAATCACTTAATTATATTACCAGGGAGTATGTAAGTATATAGTGTGAGTGCAGGTGGGTGAATAGGTGAATGCATAATAAAAGAATACTACATATGGTGTGCGTGCGTGTGTGCGTGCGTGCCATGACATTTTTTAAAAATATTTTCATCACAGTGGGGGTACAAATGCCTGCTGGCACTTGTGACTCTACAAGTGCTGCAGGGCAGGCTTGCTATGACCTATAGTCCCACTGTAAAGAACAATATTAGTATTATATTTAACCCATTACCCCTGAACCCAACGCCACAAGAGTTCAGGGAACTGGCCTAAGCTTTCAGTCCAGGGCTGGTTGATCCTCGGGAGGGGGGAACCCATTTTTTGGGTGGTCCATACTTTCCAAGGATTGCCAGCCCTGGTCTGACCAGTTTGGGGCTAGAGAATGCTTTGGCAGGAGGACCCCATGTTGTGTATCTCCCTGCTATTACCACCTTTACTGGTTCAGCCTAGTGCTGGTTATAGGAAAATAGGGGGAACACCACATTGGTTTTCCCCCTGATTTTCCTGTACTAGAACAGGCTCTGAGATTCAGGGCTAGTTCTGCTTTTTTGGGGGGGACCCCACGCCAGATTTTTTTTTTTTAAATGTAACCCTTTCATTAACTGTAACACACAGAAGCACTGCACAGATAACATTGATCTGTGCAGTGCTTCTTCTAAACATGCAGCTCACGGGCAGGTCTATTAATTTCAGTTCAAATATTAATGAGCTAATACACTTTCAAACATGATTCCATACACCCTCAGAAAACATGATTCAGTGAAACACGATTTTAGTAAATTTGTGAGTTTGTTTGAGAAATACTCACTTGTGTTCCTGCGATGCACAGTGTGTCTAAATTCGGACAGGCAAGATTCTTAGTAAATATACCCTTTAGTGTGATTACATTTGTAAAAACAAAAGATTTGTGAGCCTGTAATGGTCATTGAAATGGATCTTGAGCTTGATAAGAAGGATTCTTAATCACTTAAATGGCAACACGTTTCCAAAAACCGCTCAGAAATTGTCAGGTTTTTTTTGGATTGAATTGGGTCAAGAACACATATTTAAAACATACTGTATGCACGCATCATCCACACACACTCTGTGTCCAGAGAGTCTGAGGGCTTATATAGGAAAGGTTCCTGGACTGCACACCCTAAATATATATAATGGGAGGTGCTGCCTGATGAGACTAACTGTAGGCACAGAAACAGACAAATCTCAGGTGCACAACTCCAAATTACTGATAATATATAAATGCAATAACATTTTGCAATCAATAGAGTGTAGTAGATATGTAGTATTTGTCTTGGTGCACCATCTAATGGATTGACATCTATACTGCAACTTCATGAGTCAAGATAAGCTGCCTGATTAGTGCTTAATACATAGTTGGATTTTCCTACGAAATAGCTCTTGAGATATATATATCTATGTATTTCTATATGCATACAAGCAATATATTTATATATATATTTTGTGTGTGTGTGTATATATATATGATTCATTATGGATCGCTATTGCGATCCCAGCTGCGATTAAGCACGCAGGTCTGCTGCAAAAATATGCTAATGACTGCAATCGCAAAGCCAGTACAGAGATGCCCAAAGCCAGCATAGAGAAGCTCACTACCGCTTTTGCACATCCATAATACCTTGCAATCTTGCATATACATCGGGAACATCGAGTAACATTGGCCCCTCATGCACAATTACAAAAGGTCTGACCTTACTCAGAAATTACCAACCTCGTCGCACACAGTGAGTACACAAGCTGTGTATGCCGTCGCAGTGCAATGGCATTCAAATGGACAGGCATGTCTGCATTTCTCCGACCACTCCCGGTCACCACCCCCAAATGCTCACTTCCTGTCAATCACTCTGCGATGACTCTGCGTAGTCTCTGTGATTACAGTGCGATCGCAGTGTTGCCTTCACGCACGTGCATTGTGATGCCTACGCATGTGCAGTAAGCAACAATTGGCCGTTTACAAGCTTAATCGCAATAGTGATCCATAATGAATCAGGCCCATAGTCATTTTGGACTTGAGGAGCCAGTGCAAATTCCGATAAAAATTGTTTTTGTCTCCATAGTTAAAAAACAGTCACTAAAAGTATATTTGTCCTCAAAAAATTATATCTATATACATTTAGCTTGAGGAGCCTGCACACTACACGTGCCGAGTATTAAGCGTCTGGTTTTTCCTTTATTGTTCCGCTCCCTGATGTCACATTGAGATAATACATACCTCGGTTTCTTTCTAGATGACTAAGCTATACAATATTGAAAACACAATCCAAATTAATTCCGTAGTTTTTGCATGATGCCGGAACAAACAGACAAACAAAAATTCTGAAAAAAAAAATTGTCTCCATAGTTCATACACAGCCCCAAGGAGTACATTTCTCCATAGAAATTCTATGTACAGACACAACCATTACAACTTTATTAAAAGGTTAGCATGCAGTTTCTGATTGCTAAATTAAAAAAATTCATGTCAGTAGGACATTGCTCACATCACCAATAGCCCTTCATACACACAATGTAATGGGCTTGCTGAGAAGGCAGTCAGCTGTACTAAATACCTGCTAGAGAAATGTTCCAGAGATGATTCAGATCTATTCATGGTACTCTTCAATTTGAGTAAAACTCCCAGAGATGGTCTCGCCTCTCATACACAGCAATTCCAGATACACTCACACTGTTATCCCCATTGCCAAGTCCAAGCTACAGTCCAAGTGGAGTACAATGTGCAGGATGCTTTGGCAAGTTCAAGACATCAGCTTAAAACTAATTATGTAATTTTTTCACATTGGTTGCTTTATACACAGGGGAGTCTGTAAGCATCCAGACTCCTGTGGGATACAATAGGTTAGGCACTGTGCAAGGATGTGCCAACAGGCCCAACAGTTATGTCATAGAAGCCGATGGAACCCTTTACAACAGAACAGGCATCATCGGTTGCAAGTGTTAGAATCTGCAACTATACCTGTTCTGGAACATACAGATTATGGGAAGAAATCAAAGGTGGAAAACAGTCAGATAATATGTTAATGACTCATTTGTAAGATTTCCAGACAATAGCAGACCCATGTATGATGTTGAGACATTCCTGGTGGAGTCTGTCCCACTTTCTTCATCACTTGGTCTGGCACAGTCTCCAAGCCCAATCCCAGAATCCAGGACTTTGGGCTCTATTTACTACAATCCGCATATTGAATGCGGATTGTAGTGTGATATTACCAAGTGAATTCGCATTGCGAATTCAGGCAATATCACAGGGATTTACTATAAATCCCTTGCAGGGACAGAGCTTGCGATAAAGCTCTGTCCCTGCGGATCCCATCCGCACTCTAGTCGCGGTATTTTCGGAAAAAATACCGTGACTAAGAGCCCGCGCATGCGCCGACCGACCACCGCTACTACCCCCCCACTGACGCTAAGCCCCACCCCTGGCGCTAAGCCCCGCCCCCGCGATCGCGGACCCCCGCGACCCCCCCTCCCTTCATTACACTTACCTGCATCCTCCTGGCCTCCGGTGATCTTCTCCGGGCTTCCCGATCAGGTGATCTCCCATACTGCACTGGGGCCTGATCACCTGATGACCGGGCCCCAGTGTACTATGGGTGACCAGATGACCGGAGAGGAGCCATCATCGGAGGCCCGATCACCGGTCCCTGGATTCAGGTAAGGAAAAAAAAATGTTTAATTTTTTTTTTCTTTTTTGTACAGCAATCAGCTTGCGGTCTGCTTAGACCACATAGCTGATTACTGGTACCGGCTCCCGCCTCTGCTCTCCCCGTTAGAGCAGAGTGGGAGCCCGGTAACCGGGGGAGACCCTGGATAACGCCACCTCCAGGTGGCGTTATTATCACAGGGCTTCCCCCGGTATTTTTTTACAATTTATTTTTAGTAACTTAGGTCGGATCACATTTCCCATTACAATTATGGGAAATGCGATCTGCTTTACTAAAAATAAGTGATACTGGGGGTTGGAGTAGAATTTTACTAATTCTACTCCAATTGTCCTATAGTAACTACAGGTGAAACTAAAATAATGTGAAAAGGATGTGAAAACACCCTTTTTCACTTTATTTTAGTAAAAATAATGTTAATAAATAGAGCCCTTTGTCACATAGGGCTCTATTTACTACAATCCGCATATTGAATGCGGATTGTAGTGTGATATTACCGAGTGAATTCGCATTGCGAATTCAGGTAATATCACAGGAATTTACTATAAATCCCTTGCAGGGACAGAGCTTGCGATAAAGCTCTGTCCCTGCGGATCCCATCCGCAATCTAGTCGCGGTATTTTCGGAAAACATACCGCGACTAAGAGCACGCGCATGCGCCGACCGACCACCGCTACTACCCCCCCACCAACGTTAAGCCCCGCCCCCCGGCGCTAAGCCCCTCCCCCCGCGATTGCGGACCCCCGCGACCCCCCCTCCCCCCTCCGCGACCCCCTCTCCCTTCATTACACTTACCTGCATCCTCCTGGCCTCCGGTGGTCTTCTCCCGGCTTCCCGATCAGGTGATCTCCCATACTGCACTGGGGCCCGATCACCTGATGACCGGGCCCCAGTGCACTGTGGGAGACCAGCTGACCGGAGAGGAGCCATCACCGGAGGCCCGATCACCGGTCCCTGGATTCAGGTAAGTGAAAAAAAATTTTTTTTTTCTTTTTTTTACAGCAATCAGCTTGCGGTCTCTTTAGACCACATAGCTGATTACTGGTACCGGCTCCCGCCTCTGCTCTCCCCGTTAGAGCAGAGTGGGAGCCCTGTAACCGGGGGAGACCCTGGATAACGCCACCTCCAGGTGGCGTTATTATCACAGGGCTTCCCCCGGTATTTTTTTACAATTTATTTTTAGTAACTTGCACACAGATCACATTTCCCATTACAATTATGGGAAATGCGATCTGCTTTACTAAAAATAAGTGATACTGGGGGTTGGAGTAGAATTTTACGAATTCTACTCCAATTGCCCTGTAATAAATACAGGTGAAACTAAAATAATGTGAAAAGGGTGTGAAAACACCCTTTTTCACTTTATTTTAGTAAAAATAATGTTAATAAATAGAGCCCATAGTGATGTTCCAGTTTATCTCATGCATGTCTGCAATTTATAATTGTGTATGCTGTTCCCTCATTCACTACTGTTACACTGTTTTGCACCCATACACCTCCCATACACCTGTTGTGTATTTGCTTTGCTTAAAAAAACAGAGGGGAGGTGTATATGTGTTCCTCTGGCTGGTGAAAGTAATGTGACTTCAACCAGTTCTTTGTCCCGAAAGCCCCCCGGCTGCCATGTTGGATGTGCAGTTTGTAGTAAAATATATGCTTCAGATGTGCCACAGCTAGAAATATGTTTTTCAAAAGATTTGGAAGCACCTGATAATAATAAACTTTAGTTGTGTAGTTATCCTGTTATACGTCTTTGTTGACTACAGTACGTGCAAGTTCAGCAAAATATACATGGTGATTAAAGGGAAGAAATGATGGATATTCCCGCAATATGAGGATTTAAAGAAAGGGGCACAATAAATGTAAGAAAAGGGACACAATAAATATAAGAAAAGGGACACAATAAATGTAGGTTGCTTTGTAAATTGTTCCTTTTATTCTGCAATTTAAAAAGATATGCGGGTAGATATGCGAGTTGTATCTGCGAACAAACAATACTATATAATAATAGTAAATAAATAAATAGAAGGACCAGAGACCTACTACCAGAGTGCTGGAAAATGTTTCAGCCAAATATGGATCTCCTCTTATTCCAAGCATTCTTTTTCACCAATAAGATCTTAAAATACATTGTCACATAAAATATACATACAAATACTTTTTAGAATATGAAAATAACTGACTAAGGTGACACATACAGAAATACTAAATATGGATGTACCCCAAGCAGTAATGCTAGGCTAATCATTAGCCTAAAACCTAATACTATCGTAAATTTTAATCACAAACATACCTGAAGTTTAAAACTGTCCTAATAGAGCTGTGATCTTTCCTCCTCAAGTTCTAACAATGCTGTAAAATAAAGAAAACAAATAGTTTATTTTTGTAGTACACCAGCCTTTAGTACTGCAAACGCTATGCTTTCTCACATAGATGGAAGTTACAATTCATGTTCTGCAATAGGGAATGGTGAGGCCCTTACAAGGGGGCAAATGAAGCAGCAGCTCTACACTTTTTTTTTACTTAGTAAGAGCATTAAATACAGCCAAAAAATGTTTTTATTGTTGGCTTTGTAGACAAGAAAGGAAGTGCAAGACATAGCGGGACAAAAAGAAAATCTTGCCAAGGAAAATCATTTAGTACATTTCTTTTGGAATTTCATCAATTGTTAGTAACACAGAAAATTAGATGGAGACTGTTATCATTTTAGGATCCAGCTCAATTAAGCATTTAAGAATTAGTAATTAGCAATTTACAGTATGTGCACACGGGAGCGTGTACATGTTGTGCAAGCAGAGGGTCTAATTCAGAGATGTACACAAATTCGATTTTTACGTATATCTCTGATGTCTGCAGATCTGCGCACGTGCAGGTCTATTTCTGCAATGTCAGTCACAGTGCCACAAAAGTCGCAGCATGATTGACATGTTGCTGCCATTTGAGGGCAGCAACGGTGAGCATTCCAAAAGACAGGGGAGTGTTGGCCCCATTTTCTGGGTGTGCTGAGACCAGTGGCTGCCTCTTTGGATGCACTTTCACTGGCCCCGATACACCCGGACATCCAAAGTAACCTGAGGGTTACTGAGATGTCCAATATTCATATAGTTGATCCGATGTTGCATCTTTGGATGCAGCAGCAGATCAGAGTAGCTGACAGGAGTCAACTTTTTACATAAGAAGCCTTCTGTGGCAGAGCCGCAGAGTACCAAGGGGATGGGTACGAGATGCCAACACTCGGGATCCCGGCGTTCAAAATCCCAAGTCCAGCATCCCAACAGGGTTAGGATACCGACATCCTAACTCTTCTCCTATCCCTAACCCCTACTTCCCACTGCCTAATCCTAAGCCTCCCTCCCTAGTGCCTAAACCTAACCTCCGCCCGCACCCTAAACCTAACCCTCTCTCCCTAGTGCCTAAACCTAACCTCCCCCGCACCCTAACCCTCCCTCCCTAGTGCCTAACCTTAACCCCTAACCTTAAGCTTCGCCCTTCCCCTAACCCCACTACTTACCTTTGGGATGCCAGCGGTCGGGATGTCGGCACAAGGATTCTGACAGGTGTCAGGATTCCGTTGCCAGTATTCTAAGCGCCTGCATCCCACTTGCCGGGATTATGACCGCATCCTGTACAAAGATGCAGTAGCAGCCACAATAGCTTTCATCTCTGAATCAGTCCCTGAGTGCTGCCAGGATGAGTACCACCCAGCCTTGCAAGAGGCCCAAGAGGTGTCCTCCACCTTGTCAGAGGTCTGAGAGGTGCCCATTGCCTTGCCAGAGGTCTAAGAGGTGCCTGCCACCTTGCCAGAGGTGAAAAAAGTGTCAGTTTTTTTACCAGAGGTCTGAGAGGTGTTTGCTGCCTTGCCAGAAGTTCAAGAGGTGCTCGGTACCATGCCAGAGGTCAAAGAAGTGTTTGTTGCCTTATCAGAGTCCAAGAGGTGCATGCTGCCTTACCAGAGGTCCGAGAGGTGCCTGCCGCCTTGTCAGAGGTCCGAGAGGTGTCTGTCACCTTGTCAGTAGTAGTAGCCAATCAGTCCAGGGCCTAGTAGTGGTATAATTTTATTTTTGTGTTGTAAAATCAATAAAATCATAAAATTAAATCCTATCCTTCCTGGTTTAATTATTACTAACAATCTATTAAAATCTGACAGTTGCCAGTGCACTCACACAGCAACTTTTTCAGACTTAGCGCTTTTGGCTCAGCAGGACACTGGACATCTCAAAATCACAAGGAAAAGGCCTAGGTTGCCTTCACAGAACATGGCTGTGCTTTTGGTGGGGCAGCACATATGTGATGTCACACAATGGAGGAGGCAGTGAGACAGTGTGCAGCACAGGGAAGGCTTATGAAGCCTTCCACTGTGCAACAATTTGTACTACAGTATGCCCAGCATTTGATCCCCTGCCCATCCAGGTGGGCAGGCGAAGTTTGAGTGTGTTGGGCCTCGAGCGGCTGCTGGTAACAAAAAGAAAAAAAATGTCTTCAGCAGCACAGCAAGCAGTTCCTGTGGGCCTATTTAAATGGGGGGCCTGAAGCTGCAGCTCCAGCCACCCTATTGTTTACCCGACCCTGACATTGCATAAAGTGCACCTAGTAATATGCTTCACTGCTGAAGTGCAACTGGAAAGTGCTAATACATCCCACGAAAGTATAGGACAAGTGTCAATTCCCACTAGCGCTGAGCTGGTGCAAAAATGCAAACATTTTGGAGATTGAAAATAGATGTGACTTTACAAAATTGTATAGCTGACCATGTATCAATTAATCTCCTGGAGGGCACCTATACAAAGTTGGCAATTATGTTTTATCCCTTTCACCCTCTGAAGAAACTCTATATAGAGTATACTGTATATCTCTGTATACACTGGAGTAGCTACAGGCCATAAATGAATATTGGGCCCAAATAGCAATGCCATATGCAGCCATCTACTTGCCTGTAACAGTGGAAGTGCACATATCATATCTGTGTCCTCCTCCCCCACCATGATTGCTGTCAAGTTGTGGAGAGACGCTCAATGGAAAGAACCCTATTGGTGTGTTTTTCTTCCATTAGGCACATAATGTTATTGGGATTGGAGCATGTAGGCCATTTACCTATTGTCTACTCTCCTGGAATGTCAGGGAGACTCCCAAATTTTGGAAAGGTCCATGGACTTCAGGGAGAACAGATCATCCTCCTGTATCCCACTCAGTTGAAATTGAGAGGACAGGGGGTTTGATGATGTGATTTTCATCTAATCAAGTCACTGTGGCTCCATCTGCTCTATGTGATGCCACATTGTGAACGCAAGTCCATGATTACACGATTCGCCTTGCACACACTGGCCACCTGAAAGTAGGGAAGTAGGTACATTTGCCTTTTTAGCACCACAAGCTTTTCTATGATCATAGAAACACTCATCTGTCGAAGCTGGATTATTGACTGAGACAAGATCAGTTTAAAATTGAATCACAGCAAAGCCATCTTGCAACTGGCCGCAAGACACCATCTTGGAAATGAGATCGCAAGACGCCATTTTGCGAATGGCCGCCCAAGCGCCATTTTAGATAAATTCACATTTAAGTAAATATGGCGATATTACTATTAGCACCATGCGATTGCATCTTTTCACCATTCCTCATATATACATCAATACGCACAATTGCGCTGTTAACTAGTCGCATATTAGCGAATGCATAAGACCCTGAATGAAAACGCTGTTTATTAGCTAAACTAGCGTCCTTATATCAAATCCCACATACTCACAAATTACATATTCACATACAAGGTTCCATAAGCTTTAAGGTATAAGATTTAAGTTTGTTCATTTAGTATAAATGCTGTGAAATAAAGATTATTTGGTAATTAAGGTTTTGTCTATTTGAAACAGCCTGTTAAACGCTCTGTAACAGATGCATCCCCCTTGGGAACCAGTGGCATCAGCAACAAACTTCTCTATTGTTTTGTCTATTCCTGGGGGGTATAAATATGTGTGCTCCAACACTGGGTATTAGTCTTCGTGCTGAATGCTGATTGACGAGGGGTTTCTTGCTGATGCCAAACATCTGGTCCGGAAGCGCTGCGTATGTACACTGTACTTGGGTCTGTATAATTTCTTTGCGCCTAATTGTGTTTGGATCAATAGCGTGTAACTGACTGTACTTTTACTTGAATAATACTTTGTGCTTTGGAACCACAGATTCTAGGTCTGAAGTCTTTATTTACTGTATGACTGCGTACGCAAATTAGCGTCATCATTAGAAGGTATAGGCAGGATATTAGAAGGTATAGGCAGGACATTAGAAGGTATAGGAAGGAGTGTATAGAGGTTCTAATTCAGTATCATTACTTCATGCAATCAGCATCTGAAGGCCTAATTCAGAGATTGACACAGATCACACAGACGCTGCATCTTTGGGCCTGATTCAGAGATGGATGGTAATGCGATCGCAGCTTTGATTTCATTAGTAAGGATCATCCGAGCATAAAAACGCCCCCTGCTGTAAATATCGCTAACATCGATGCACCTCAGCGCCCATCTTTTCTTTGCGGCAGTTCTGACCTGCTGCAACCTTGGCAGCTCTCCTGACATGCAGAGCTGCACAGGAGAAATTCATGCACGCCTATGAAACGATGTTTAAACTAGGGGTGTGCACCGGCCACTTTTCGTGTTTTGTGTTTTGGTTTTGGATCTGGATCTTTCTTCGTGTTTTGGATCTGGATTGGTTTTGCCAAAACCACCCTTCCGTGTTTTGGGTTCTGGGTTTTGTGTTTTGGATCTGTATTTTTTTTTTAAAAAGCATAAAAACAGCTAAAATCACAGAATTTGTTGGTTTCTCTGCTCCTATGCTATTATTAACCTCAATAACCTTAATTTCCACTCATTTCCAGTCTATTCTGAACACCTCACACCTCACAATAGTGTTTTCATGTCCAAAAGGTTGCACCGAGGTAGCTGGATGACTATGCTAAGCGACACGAGTGGGCGGCACAAACACGTGACCCATCTAGGAGTGACACTGCAGTGGCAGACAGGATGGCAGTTAGAAAAACTAGGCCCCAAACTGTACATAATGCAAAGAAAAAAAAGAGGTGCAAGATGGAATTGTCCTTGGGCCCTCCCACCCACCCTTATGTTGTATAAACAGGACATGCACACTTTAACAAATCAATCATTTCAGCGCCAGGGTCTGCCACACAACTGTGGCTGAAATGATTGGTTCGTTTGGGCCCCCACAAAACAAGCTGGCAATTAATGTGTCCCTGCACAAACTGGCTCTACGGAGGCAAGATGTCATCCTCATCCTCCTCATCCACCGATTCCTCACCCTCTTCAGTGTGTACATCCTCATCCTCACAGAGTATTAATTCGTCCCTGCTGGAACCACAGGTCCCTCTGTACGTTCTGGAGGCTGGTCTCCCTGGAAGAGTTGATAATTCATTTTATGAACATCATCTTCTCCACATTTTGTGGAAGCAACCTCCTACGCCTTTCGCTGACAAGGTTCCCGGCTGCACTAAACACTCTTTCGGAGTACACACTGGAGGGGGGGCAACTCAGGTAAAATAGAGCCAGTTTGTACAGGGACCTCCAAATTGCTTCTTTTTCCTGCCAGTACAGGTACGGACTGTCTGACATGCCTACTTGGATGCTGTCACCGATGTAATCCTTTAACAGACAGACGCACGCTTGTCGCTGCTGCTTTGAGGATTCAAGTGCGGCTACAGCCCACACAATTCACAAAGACAGAAAAAAAAAAAGAATATTTTTATTGTTTGTGGAGCACACTTTGAGGGTTACACCACCCTTTAACAGACAGACGCACGCTTGTCGCTGCTGCTTTGAGGATGCAAGTGCGGCTACAGCCCACACAATTCACAAAGACAGAAAAAAGAAGAAGAATATTTTAATTGTTTGTGTAGAACACTTTGAGGTGTCACCACCCTTTAACAGACAGACGCACGCTTGTCGCTGCTGCTTTAAGGATGCAGGTGCGGCTACAGCCCACACATTTCACAAAGACCGGAAAAAAAAAGAACAATATTTTAATTGTTTGTGTAGAACACTTTGAGGTGTCATCACCCTTTAACAGACAGACGCACGCTTGTCGCTGCTGCTTTAAGGATGCAGGTGCGGCTACAGCCCACACAATTCACATAGACAGAAAAAAAAAGAACAATATTTTAATTGTTTCTGTAGCACACTTTGAGGGTGTCACCACCCTTTAACAGACAGACGCACGCTTGTCGCTGCTGCTTTGAGGATGCAAGTGTGGCTACATCGCACACAAGTCACAAACACATTAAAAAAATAGTTTTTTATTTTTTGGAACACTTTGAGAGTTACACCACCCTTTAACAGACAGACGCACGCTTGTCGCTGCTGCTTTAAGGATGCAGGTGCGGCTACAGCCCACACATTTCACAAAGACCGAAAAAAAAAAGAACAATATTTTAATTGTTTGTGTAGAACACTTTGAGGTGTCATCACCCTTTAACAGACAGACGCACGCTTGTCGCTGCTGCTTTAAGGATGCAGGTGCGGCTACAGCCCACACAATTCACAAAGACAGAAAAAAGAACAATATTTTAATTGTTTGTGTAGCACACTTTGAGGGTGTCACCACCCTTTAACAGACAGACGCACGCTTGTCGCTGCTGCTTTAAGGATGCAGGTGCGGCTACAGCCCACACAATTCACAAAGACAGAAAAAAAAAGAACAATATTTTAATTGTTTGTGTAGCACACTTTGAGGGTGTCACCACCCTTTAACAGACAGACGCACGCTTGTCGCTGCTGCTTTGAGGATGCAGGTGGAATCTAGACGGGATTTGGAACCGAGGACACACTACCTCCATCAATTGTCTAAATCCCACTGCACTAATGTCGGATACCGGACGCACGTCTAACACCAACATAGCAGTCAAGGCCTCAGTTATACGTTTTGCTTCAGGATGACTGCTGTCGTACTTCATCCTCATCGCTAGGGACTGTTGGAGGGTCAATTGTTTAGTAAAAGTAGTGATGTTCCTACTTCCTCTCTGGGATGATGAACAACTCCCAGCAGCAGCAACAGCACTAGGAGGAAGAGGTTCTTGATCTTTCCCTATTTTATTTTTATCGGAGAAAGTTTGGTCCTCCATTTATGTTATATTGATATATATATACGTGCGGCTAAAGCGCACACAAACACAGAAAATATTATTTTATTTTTGCTGGAGAGTAGTGCACTTTGTGGGTTACACCACCCTTTAAGAAATGAGCCAGCCGGCTCTTTACTTATGGGACACAGGCGCACGCTTGGCGCTGCTCCTTTGTTGATGCACGTGCAGCCACAGTGCACACAATTCACAAACACAGAAAATAATTTTTTTTTTGGTTTGGACTGGAGTGTACTTTCGGGGGTTACAGCACCCTTAACGGTCAAGCCAGCCGGCCCTTTACTTATGACACAGGCGCACGCTTGGCACTACTTTGTTGATGCACGTGCGGCTACTGCGCACACAATTCACAAACACAGAAAATATTTTTTTTTTAGGTTTGGACTGGAGTGTACTTTCGGGGGTTACAGCACCCTTAACGGTCAAGCCAGCCGGCCCTTTACTTATGACACAGGCGCACGCTTGGCACTACTTTGTTGATGCACGTGCGGCTACTGCGCACACAATTCACAAACACAGAAAATAATTTTTTTTTGGTTTGGACTGGAGTGTACTTTCGGGGGTTACAGCACCCTTTAACGGTCAAGCCAGCCGGCCCTTTACTTATGACACAGGCGTACGCTTGGCACTACTTTGTTGATGCACGTGCGGCTACTGCGCACACAATTCACAAACACAGAAAATAATTTTTTTTTAGGTTTGGACTGGAGTGTACTTTCGGGGGTTACAGCACCCTTAACGGTCAAGCCAGCCGGCCCTTTACTTATGACACAGGTGCACGCTTGGCACTACTTTGTTGATGCACGTGCGGCTACTGCGCACACAATTCACAAACACAGAAAATAATTTTTTTTTTGGTTTGGACTGGAGTGTACTTTCGGGGGTTACAGCACCCTTAACGGTCAAGCCAGCCGGCCCTTTACTTATGACACAGGCGCATGCTTGGCACTACTTTGTTGATGCACGTGCGGCTACTGCGCACACAATTCACAAACACAGAAAATTATTTTTTTTTTGGTTTGGACTGGAGTGTACTTTCGGGGGTTACAGCACCCTTAACGGTCAAGCCAGCCGGCCCTTTACTTATGACACAGGCGTACGCTTGGCACTACTTTATTGATGCACGTGCGGCTACTGCGCACACAATTCACAAACACAGAAAATAATTTTTTTTTTGGTTTGGACTGGAGTGTACTTTCGGGGGTTACAGCACCCTTAACGGTCAAGCCAGCCGGCCCTTTACTTATGACACAGGCGCACGCTTGGCACTACTTTGTTGATGCACGTGCGGCTACTGCGCACACAATTCACAAACACAGAAAATAATTTTTTTTTGGTTTGGACTGGAGTGTACTTTCGGGGGTTACAGCACCCTTTAACGGTCAAGCCAGCCGGCCCTTTACTTATGACACAGGCGCACGCTTGGCACTACTTTGTTGATGCACGTGCGGCTACTGCGCACACAATTCACAAACACAGAAAATATATTATTTTTTTAGCACTTGGGGGGAGCACCCCTGATGGACAGAGCACCCCCTGGACAACACTACAGCACTCCTTTAGGACTGGGACACTGCACAGGACTTTGGAGTGGACACAGCCCCTATGGAGAACTGACTGCACAACACAGTCCAGCCAGCCCCTATGGACTTTGAAGTAGTGGACACAGCCCCTATTAACAACAGCAGCACAGCACAACATAGCCAGCCCCTATGGACTTTGAAGTAGTGGACAACAGCAGCACTACACTACACTACACTACACAGCCCTAACTCCCACCCTCCCTCTTCACTGTCCACAGCCGAGTGAGAAAATGGCGCCGACGCGGGTACCTTATATAGGATCCAAAACCCGCGAGACTCGGAAGGCGGGATGATGACGTTTTGCCTCGATTTCAGATCCGAGTCAGGCGGGAAAAGTCGAGCCTGACTCGGATCGGACTCGGATCGGGGGGGCTCGGGGGGGTTCGGATTTCAGAAATCCGAACCCGCTCACCCCTAGTTTAAACGTTTTGGTACGCCTGCGTTTTTATGACCACTCCCTGTTACTAACCCCAAATGCTGAAAGTCTGTCGATCACTTTGTGATGGATTCCTTTGTGGTTCCGTAATCGCAGTGCAATCACTGTGCACACACAGTGCACCTTATACGCATGCGCATGGACAAACAATCGATCGAACTGCATACGTAATCGCCAGCAGGCCCTCTGTACGCAGTAGCTCTGTGATAATATGTTAATGCAGCAGGAGGCATCTTATGTAAATAGACACCTCCTGCCAACTTCGCTATTCCACTGTTGCATCATGGATGCAGCATTGGATCATCTGCGTGACCATTGGTCACCTCAGGTTACTCAGGATGGCTGGGAAAGGACAAGGTCACAGAATTCAGCATGCCTAGAAAACTGAACCAACAGCCTGCCACTGCCCCCAAACACCAGCAGCATGACAATCATGCTGCGGTGTTTGGGGCACTACAAGTGAGATTGCAGCCCCGAATCTGCACATGTGCAGTGCAGCTTCTGCTTCTTTACATATTCATTAGGGCAGAGGTTCCCAAACGCGGTCCTCAAGACTCCCCAACAGTTTAGGTTTTAGAGATATCCATGGTTGAGCACAGCTGGTTAAATCAAATTGACTAAGGCACTAATCAAACCACCTGTGGTCAAGCATGGATATCTCTAATACCTGAACTGTTGGAGTGTCTTGAGGACTGCGTTTTGGAACTTCTGCTTTAGGGGATTCTGATCAGTTGAGGAATCAAAAGGTAAAACCTTTATAAGTTCCACTGAGCAGGGCACTCAGCAGAGTAATATGTTGGCACCTTATAATTAAAGAAAAAAATAAAGGAATGAAATTTACAGGATAGGGAAACTATTTTCTACAATAGAACGATGGGAAAATCTCAGTGCAATAATGTGGGGATAGTTAATCAGGAGGACTCTCTTTGAAACAATGGGGAAAGTTCTGTGCAGTAATGAGCAGGACCATCATGCAATGCAACTACAGTTTTTAAAGCCTATATTACAGTCGGAGGCTACATCACATGCTGGGCAATATAGTGGGTGAAGGTAAGATAGGAAAGGTCCAGGGGTCTCAAGCCTTGCCATTTAAGGTATATTGTTAACAAATGTATATAAAGAAGGTGGGTTTCAAGTTGAAGTGTATTTTTTTGATGGTATACATGTTACGTGGTGATATAATTAAGAATTTTATGAAAGTTATTCCGTTTCAAGTACCATGTTAATTATTTGTTTCACATTTGGCTGTGAGCTTTATATTGGTGCTGTTCTAATAAAATGTAAAGCATTTAGTTATTTATGAAAAGCTGGGGGTGGATATACAGTCTGAGCTACATTTAATGTCATCCTGCCCGACATTTCTCTAGTGATTTCTTACCTTGGCTCCCTACTGAGTTCACACTTTCCAGTTACATTTATGAAGGAAAGTTGTAAGAATTTGTGGATCTCTCAGTGTCATTTGGGAATAATATAGCTAAATAAAACGACGTAATGTGTGAAAATGCCAGTTTTATGGTGTCCTCAGTGCTCCTGAGAATTTCATACGTCAGGCCTGGAAGAAACTAGAATGAAACAGTCTGTCTGCTCAATGCAAAACTCTGTACAGGCAGGGAGCAGCTGGTTCTCTACAAATATCACAGCTAATTGTAGAAATTAGGCTAATAAGCTTGTTTTACCATATAGGTCTCAAAAAGAGCTACATCCTACTGCTAAGGAATGTGCTGCCAAGTCTAATGTACAAAAATGTTTAACTTAAAGCAAGTTATATAGCATGGAAATAAGGGGCTTTACACTTGCTGCGACTCACAGGCTAAAACATTTTCCTGGTATGGTATTGTAATGCTGGCGGTTGTGTAGCCGCCGGTTCAAATCCCGACAACCTGAGCCCGAAAGGATGAAATGCCGACAGAGGAGGTAAGTAAAGCTAACCCTTCCCTCCCCTCCCCTAACCCTAACTCTCCCTTAGGGGTGCCTAACCCTAACCTCCCCCCTAGTGCCTAACCCTAACCTCCCCCAGGGGTGCCTAAACCTAACCCCCCTTTCCCTAGTCAAACCCTAACCTTCCCAGGGGGATGACTAACCCTAAGTCCCCCTGAGAGCCCCCTAACCTAACCCCCTCCCCCCCACGGCTAAGAAGGGGCTCACCCCGGACTTACATCATTCGACCCCGCATCGTTCTAGATTCAGGCGTCGGGATTATGCTGTTGGGATTGTGACCATGCCGTCAGTATGGTGGGCAAGTGGACTTCATCAAAATCAACAAATCAAACCGCTTTGAAAATAGCTTAAAATACAATATCAACCGTTTTATCGGCGAAACACTAAAATGATCATTCATACACACCATGCAATAAATTAGGCTGATTACCCGATTGTTGGCAAATCGGCCCTATAGGGTGTAGCTAGATTAAGAAAGAAAAAGTAGCTGTGCATCTTGGTAAAACCATGCTGCACTGCAGGTGGGGCAGATATAAAATGTGCAGAGACATTTAGATGTGGGAGGGGTGTGTCCAAACTGACATCTAAATTGCAGTGTAACAATAAAGTTGTCCGACATTTGATGGGCTGCATGCAACAGTATTTACCCTACATGCAAAAACAAATGTAGGTATTTGCACCCTTTGCAGTACAACATGGTCTGTCCGGGTACACAGTTACTTACTACTTATTACTCTATTCCCAACTCTGAATCAGGCCCATAATCCAGAACGTATTATGACCAGTTATGCCACAGACTGTGGCTAGGCTAGCTTTAGGTAGATAATCTTAATACACTCCAAGACATTATTATTATTATTATTATTATTATTATTATTATTATTGTTTATTTATATGGCGCCACAAGTGTTCCGCAGCGCCTTACAATGTACATAACCAAAAAGTGACTTACAGTAAAATACAATACAATGAAGGACAAGGACATGGATAATATACATTGATACATAGGTGGCCATAACACCCACATAAGCAGCAAAGCATAGGCACTAAGTGTTAGGTGTCCTAGTGGTGAGTAAGAAGTAGATGAACATAAAGACATGAACAACATCAGATATATTAAGACAAAGGAACATAATTTGCAGATGACAAAGGAACATCGGGCCTGATTCAGAGCCGCTCGTAAGCGGCCGCTCGTTTGCTATGAGCGATGTTCGCACAACTGCGCATGCGTATGGGTCGTAATGCGCATGCGCAAACCAGTCATTGCGGTCAGAAATCGAGCGCTCGCAAAACAGCGAGGGGCTGCTAATTTGATTGACAGAATGTACCGTTTGTGGGTGGTAACAGGGGAAGGTGCTTGAAAACGGGGGAGTGGAGATCCGAACACAGGCGTGCCTAACGGTCAAAAGGGCATTTAATGGGAGTGCATAATTAGTAAAGGAGCGTCATCGACCACGTCACTTGGTTGTCTTTTAGCATGAACTGCTCGCAGTGACTGCGGTAGGAAAAACCTACCACAAGCACTGCGAGCAGTTCAGATGCCTTTCGATGTACCCGATTAATCTAATAAATACCGGAGATGACGTGTTATGCGAACGGCAAAGGGGCGTCTTTACAAAATAGCGAGCGCATTTTTCGTTCGCTCACTCAGACATAGAGGCGTCAACAAACCGCAATGAGCGAGCGCTCAATTTACATAGCCGGCCCCTTTATTGGAACGACCGTTTTATGGGCTGAATAATTATACGATGTATCAATTTACTAGTAACTACTAGTAATGTCACTAAGGCATGTTCACTTCTAACTAATAATCATGAGACATTATTTATACTCCTGAGGTTCCTAATGAATTGCTAGGCTGCATGAATATTTGGCGACCCCACAAACTGGATTTCATTGTAGTGCCATACCAGGGCACTTTTAGCTTAGTGGGGAGCCTCCCTTCCTGCCAGTGAACCTGATGTTATGATAATATGCATGCCTGAAAAAAAGGTTGCTAGAACAAAGTTGAGGCCCCTATCCAGACACCAAAATGCCACTTCAGACTTGCCACCCTCCTTCGGCCCTGGGTAATGGCAATGATTTCAGTACAGCCCCACACCACTGTGTATAGGAGGCCTGTCCACTTTTAGGTCTGTAATTCCCGAACACAGTTCCTGGCACTAATAATATTAGCATTTTTATTCAGGAAGGAATTCACTGTGAGGTCATTTGGCATCCACATCAATGTGGGCTTCGGCCCTGATTCAGAGCCGGACGCTCTTTAAGAGCGCTACCTCTGAATCAGGGTGTTTTTTTTTTTTTTTTTTGGAGCCGGCCTCCTGGCCGATCGCTAAGCTGTGGGTGACCACAGTGATGTCAGTAGGGCTGCCCTCAATAGAGCAGGAAGCTCAACTACTGACATCACAAGTGATGTCAGTAGGGCTGCCTTTGGCCAGCCACCCCCCTCCTCGCCTACAAAACGGGGTGAGCTGTCGATCAACATCGAAAACTGTCCCGTTTTGTTGTGAGCCCCGCAGCGACTGATTTCTCGCTCGCTCTGGGGCTCGCGCGCGTGCTCACTGCCCGGCCATCGACCCGCTTGTGAGCGGGTCTGAATCAGGCCCTTTGTTTTACCTTCTTCTGTGTTAGTGCAATGACAATTTCTGAAAAGTTAAATGTAGCGAACCTATATCTTTTTACATCCTTACTGACTAGTGTTTAATACCGCTTTTACACCAGAGCTAAAGCCCGGGTTATTGCAGGGTTAACACGGGTAGCTCCTTGGTGTAAAAGGGGACAAGGATGGATTTCCAGGTCGAGTGACCCGGCAATCCAACCCAGGTAACTTGCAGGATTTAACACGGGAATAACCCGTGAAACCCTGCAGTGTAAACGTCACGATGACCTGGTACGCGCCGCATCCCGGCCAATCTCCAAGCATCCACTTCCACACCGGTAGAGCCGGGTCACTGCAGACCCGGATCCGTTGTGAACGGCGCTGACTCTGGAATTTCCTGGGTCGGCGCCAGCTAAATTCCGGGTCTGATCTGGTTTGGAACCCTGGGCCTGATGCTGAGCGCTCGCAAGTAGGTCGATGGTGGCACAGTGCGCAAGCAAACGATGGAGCGGGGTCCTTCATGTGCATGCGCGAGACCCGGATAGCGACGGGCAAACCGTTGTTCCGGGTCTCGTACCAAAGGGGGCGTGCTGTCGATGTTGAGTGACAGCACGTCTCCTTTGGTGGGCGTGCCGGGGGCATGGCTGCCCAGACGGAGGCGCTCCCATGGGAACGCCTACCATCTGGGGCCGGCCCCACTGACATCACAAGTGATGTCAGTGGGAGTGCTTTCGGCTCTGTTTGAGCCGAAAGCACTCCAGGGCTTGCGGCAATGAGACCCTACCACAAGGGTCTCGTCGCAAGCCCGATGGTCGTGATGGTCTTGACCATTGCGACCATCTTCCTGGCCGCTCGCTGTAGCTGTGGGTGGTCACCCACAGATATACGAGCAGCCTGGAGGCCGCTTTAAAAATCAAGAAGGACGGCCCTGATTCAGAGCGAGCGCTTTGTCAGAGCGTCCAGCTCTGAATCAGGGCCCCTGTTCCAACCTCCGGGTCAGACCCGGAATTTAGGTATAAAAGCAGTATAATAGAGTTCTGGCCAAGGCTAAGCAGAAATAATGAATTTCCAATATATATATATATATATATATCACAGTACAAGGCTCAAACTAATAAAATGTACTCCAATCTTTAGGTGTGTTTGACCAAGGCCTACTCACCAATTGTTATCATTCCTCAAGAATGGGGATGTATGTATGAGCAGAAGATGAAGTGATTAGTGCCAGGACAACCTGCAGCCAATCACAATTTTAATATTTGTTGCCCAATTTTAGGATTGCCCAATCTAACAATCTGCACCCATACATTGCAGATCTTTTTCAGCAATTACAGATCTGCCAATATTGAAGGGCCAATCCTTTTACTAGTAACGGTCTGCAAATCTGCTGATTGCTACCATACACTAGCAATCTACAGCCCCAGTCGATCTGTGAAATCCAATCACTTTTTGGTTGGAATCTGCAATCAGTAATCCCCATACATTGCAGTTATTTTTTACGCAATCAACTGCAAAACACAGAATTGCCACAATCGATTGCTGATGTATGGGGGCCTTTAGACTATTAACAGCAGTTTAGAGCAGAGGTTCCCAAACGCAGTCCTCAAGGTGCCCCAACAGTTCAGCGTTTAGAGATATCCATTATTGAGCACAGGTGACTTAATTAGAACCTCAGCCAATTTGATTTAACCACCTGTGCTCAACCATGGATATCTCTAAAACCTGAACTGTTGGGGAACCTTGAGGACCGCGTTTGGGAACCTCTGGTTTAGAGTATTTCAGCCAACTACTGCCTGTCCATATGTAAGAAAGTTTAAAGTGTGTCACATGTGAGGGAGATGTACTAAGCCTTGGGGAAAAAATAATGTGGAGACAAAGTACCAACCAATCAACTCCTAACTGTCATGTTACAGGCTGTGTTTGAAAAATGACAGTAGCTGATTGGCTGGTACTTTATCTCTCTTTTCACATTATCTCTCTCCAAGGCTTAGTACATCTACCCATGTGTGTTTGAGGGGTAGTGGGTGGTAACCCATCTTGTAGGTAATATGAGCATTTAAACATTAACAACAGCACAGTATAACAATGTGAGGCTGCTATCAAACTGTTGTGTGAAGAATCACACCTCTTTAATGAAGGCAGTTATTTTATTACCATAGATTAACACTGGTATGTCATGAAAGCCTCTGTCTGATGTAAGGTATGCAAGCAGATGTGTACCAAAGAAAATTATTGAGAATTACTCTAGCACGGCGGCAGTCAGTGCATAGCTGGCAACATCTTATACCCCTTTTACACCGGAGCTAAAACCCGGGTTATTGCAGGGTTAACCCGGGCAGCTCCTTGGTGTAAAAGGGGTGAGGGTTGGATCGCCAGGTCGAGTGACCAGGCAATCCAACCCAGGTAAATAGCAGGGTTTAGCACGGGAATAACCCGTGAAACCCTGCTGTGTGTACGGCGCACTCCGGGTCTTGATGACCTGCAGTGCACCGCAAGCCGGCCGATCGGTCCGGTTTCAGTGGCGCTTGGAGATGACATCATCTCAAAGCGTCCACTTTCACGCCGGAAAAGCCGGGTCTATGCAGACCCGACTGCGGTGTGAGCGGCGCAGACTCGGGAATATCCCGAGTCGGCGCCGGCTAAATGCCGGGTCTGATCTGGATAGGAACCCTGTTCCAACTCCGGGTCAGACCCGGAATTTTGGTGCAAAAGGGGTATAAGTAATAGCAAGTGTACATTAGGCAGGTTTTATGTTGGTGGATCCACTTTATTTCTATATTCTACCACAGCAGAAACCAGTGGTCAGTTAATACCATTTTTCCACCAAAAACCCGGGTCTGACCCCGTTTACACTGCACCTTCAATTCGGGTTATTGCTGGGTCAGCCCCATTCACACTTAATTCGGGTCTGCCCTGCTAAACTTGTGAGGTCATAAAAAGTGGGAGTTGACTGCTCCACAGCCACCAATCAGCTCATTTTAGGCATGACCCAGGTCGAATATTCGGGTTGCGCCATTTACACTGCACCATTACTCAGGTCCATCCCGGGTTCAACCCTGGTAGCTACCTGGGTTGGATTGCCAGGTCACTTGACCCAGGTTATTTTTCAAGGACCCTTTTCCACTGAGCCGCTACCCGGGCTATTGCAGCAGTGGAAAAGGGGTATTAGTGTTGCTCAGGTAAAGATAAGTGGACTGAGTAGCCTATTGAATTCAGCACATGTGGATGTCAGCAGGCACTAACCAGATTAGCGCTACAAGCAAGTTGAGGAAAACTATGCCATCAAGAGCAGGACGTAACAATGGGAAGAGCAGATTTCTAGACACATTAATTTACAACTAATGTGAAACAAATTATCAAACAAAATTAACACATGTAATAGAGATACGTAGTTCTGATGTCCTCTTAATTGACCATTCATTTAACCATACAGTAAATGGAAAACCTTCAATAATGCGTGCCTCCAGTGAGACCTGCAATCCCTGTGAATGCACAACGTGGAAGCCTTTGCTGTGTTCACCCCACCTGTTTTGCACTTTTCTAAATTACCTTTTCTGTATTATAACCCAATAGTCAGTTACTGACATACAGACATTAGCCGATGTTTGGGATATATTCTCATTGCAGTATCTGATTTGAAATAATCAGAGAATATGAAAACGTCAACAACATATTGTCTTAATAGGATTTTATTTATATTCTAAGTATTTTCTGGTTTACATCACCATAGATCCTAAGATGAAAAGCAAAAAAACATGGAGCCTAACCAATAAATGTATTTACACAAATGTTTCAGCTTGCTTGTATTCAAGAACTCATTTATTTTCTTTTTAAAAGCACAACAATGTTTAGACTCCAGCCAAACTTCACAGGCTGATAATACAGGGAAAGTGAAGCATCAAATTTCAAGGAATGTGAACTACAGCAAAGTATTAACTCACAGTAAATATTTATCTGCACAATGATTTCTTAGCAACAGGTGGTCACTGGAGACCATAACACAAATGTATTGTATGGTGTTGTTTAAAATAAATATTATTTAATTACAAATTTACAACAATGCTTATGATTTGAATTACATATACAGTACGTGCTTTAATGCTGAAACCTGCTCTATACTGATTACTTCCAGATTGCTGTAAAACACACTGATGGCTCTTCTGGTAACAGGACAGATATGCATGACTTTGTGTGTGGCTTCTTTATGGTCTTTTTAAATATTAATCACTTTTGAACTTACCTTTTTAGTATCTTCATCTTACTGTCAATGGCATGAAAATAACAGAAGAGCACAAATCATCGCCCCAACATGTAGATTTTACTGCAAAGAAATTAGGATTTTGAGTAATATAACATAACTTTATTATTTTATTGGAAATATAAAAAGAAAATGTTGAGTCAGAAGCTAGAAGGTATCCCAATATCCTTCTTTATCTAGCAGTATATACAATGCCATAACAATGCCATTACAGCAGAGGACTATTTCCTTGAACTGTAATCTGCTAATAAAATAAATATATAATTTATTATACATAATCATATGAGTTTACTTTTAACTGAGCATAATAAGGAGGAAGTGAAACTATTTAAGGGGATTTTTAGGCCCTCATATATGGAAAGGCGGCATAGGCATTGGGCGGCAGGGTTGCAGAGTTATATGGGTGGTGGGCAGCATGCCCACTTTGCATGTCATTTATTACATTTTTACATTATTTATCTTTTATTTACGTACATATTACAAATATATAACTATTAGCTCAATGGTTTTCCCACAAATCCTATGGGGCTAATAATTTAAATCAAATGTATTTATTACCATGCACAAATATATTGACATTTCAAGGGATCGAGCATCAATTATAGATGACTTCTTAAGGTGGGTAAAGACCTGACCGATATATCTGCAGACTGTTCAGATGCCTGATTCATCGTGATTGACGTCACAACTGGGCGTGCATTTACATGCGCCCGCTCAGTTGAGCTGTCAATCACCACCGTCCCATGCAGAAAGTGTACGGGTTGTACATACATCATAATGCACCAATATGTCTGCAGATATATTGGGCATCGGCTGTGCAGCACAGCCGATGCGATATGTTCGTGAACGATGTTATTCACAGACATTTCTGGTACACACTGGTCAATGCACAAACAATATATCGTCCATTCAATTGAATGGTTGATATGTCAGCCAGTGTGTACCCAGCATTAGAATTTTCTGTAAAGATACCAAACCTTATGCCACCCAGTCTAATGCTTTCATCATATTGTCACTTCAGATCAATGAGGCTTGAAGTCTCAGTGACATATTTTGGATCTGGGACTACAAAGATCAATCTCCTCAACTAGCATGATGACAAGAGAGGCGTGGCTGACATAGGACTCAGCTTGCTGCTTAATCTTGCATTGAGCAAAACAGAATCAAGGTCCTTAACAGAGCAGTGAATGGAGGGCCCATTATTCAGGTAAGCTATCAGGGTAACTTTAACAAATTTACACTAGTATAAATGTGATTAGTATCGAAGAAAAAAATAACATTCTTTAGTCTTGGAAATAATGTGATCTATTTTAACGGCTAGTACAAAAACACTGCACATGGTTAAGGACTTCATCTCACTTAACTTTGTGGTTAAATTGACAATTACAGAGGGCTTTGTAGTGTCAATTTTCTTGATGGTAAAATGGATGCACTGAATAAACTTTATTCTACACGCAATAGATACATGAAGCTTGCAGTCTATAGTTTCTGCTGGCTTGGGGAAGATTCAGAGTTGTATACTTAGAAAGCAGCTGTGACGTTTGTCAGCAAACGTGCAGAACGGTTCATGCGCATGCACTATATAAAGCAACGTACTGCATCAGTTCCAGACTGTGTGCTATTTACACAGCATCTACAACACTTATTCCAGGCAATGTGCTATACACAGACACTACAACACCCATTATAGCCTGTGTGCAATAAACAGCAACCTACTACATCTGTTGCAGGCTGTGCGCTATACACAGCATCTACTCAATCCATTCCAGGCTGTGCGCTACACACATAGCAATCTACTACATTCATACCAGGCTGTGCTCTATACATAGAACCTACTACATCCATTCCAGGCTGTGCGCTATATACAGAGCAACCTACTACATCCATTCCAGGCTGTGCACAATACATAGAACCTACTACATCCATTCCAGGCTGTGCGCTTTACATATAACCTACTACATCCATTCCAGGCTATGCGTTATATACAAAGCATCTACTACATCCATTCCAGACTGTGCGCTATATACACAGCATTTACTACATCCATTCCAGGCTGTGTTCTATACACAGTAACCTACTACATCCATTCCAGGCTGTGCGTTATATATAGCAACCAACTACATCAGTTCCAGGCTGTGCTCTATATACACAGCAACCTTCTACATCCATTCCAGGCTGTGCCCTATACATAGCAACCTACTACATCCACTCCAGGCTGTACGCTATACACAGCAACGTACTACATTCATTTCAGACTGTGCGCTATATTTAGCAACCTACTACATCCATTCCAGGCTGTGCGCTATACACAGCAACCTACTACATCCATTCCAGGCTGTGCGCAATATACACAGCATCTACTACATCCATTCCAGGCTGTGCCCTATAATCAGCATCTACTACATCCATTCCGGGCTGTGCGTTATATAAACAGCAACCTACAACATTCATTCCAGGCTGTGCGCTATACATAACAACCTACTAAATCCATTCCAGGCTGTGCGCTATATACACAGCATCTACTACATCCATTCCAGGCTGTGCGCTATATACATGGCAACCTACTACATCCAGTCCAGGTTGTGTGCTATACATAGAACCTACAACATCCATTCCAGGCAGTGAGTTATATACACAGCATCTACTACATCCATTCCAGGCTGTGCGCTATATACACAGCATTTACTACATCTATTCCAGGCTGTGTTCTATACATAGCAACCTACTACATCCATTCCAGGCTGTGCGCTATATATAGCAAACTTCTACATCCATTCCAGGCTGTGCCCTATACATAGCAACCTACTACATCCACTCCAGGCTGTGCGCTATACACAGCAACCTACTACATCCATTCCAGACTGTGCGCTATATATAGCAACCTACTACACCCATTCCAGGCTGTGCGCTATTTACACAGCAACCTACTACATCCATTCCAGGCTGTGCACTATACACAGCAACCTACTAAATCAAATCCAGGCTGTGCGCAATATACACAGCATCTACTACATCCATTCCAGGCTGTGCCCTATAATCAGCATCTACTACATCCATTCCGGGCTGTGCGTTATATACACAGCAACCTACTACATTCCTTCCTGGCTGTGCACTATACACAACAACCTAATACATCCATTCCAAGCTGTGCGCTATATACACAGCATCTACTACATCCATTCCAGGCTGTGCGCTATATACATGGCAACCAACTACATCCAGTCCAGGTTGTGTGCTATACATAGAACCTACTACATCCATTCTAGGCTGTGCATTATATACACAGCATGAACTACATCCATTCCAGGCTGTGCGCTATATACACAGCATTTACTACATCTATTCCAGGCTGTGCTCTATACATAGCAACCTACAACATCCAATCCAGGCTGTGCGCTATATATAGCAACATATCTCATCAGTTCCAGGCTGTGCACTATATACACAGCAACCTACTACATCCATTCCAGGCTGTGCGCTATATATAGCAACATACTACATCAGTTCCAGGCTGTGCACTATATACACAGCAACCTACTACATCCATTCCAGGCTGTGCGCTATACACAGCAACCTACTACATCGACTCCAGGCTCTGCCCTATACATAGCAATGAACTACATCCATTCCAGGCTGTGCGCTATACACAGCAACCTACCACATCCATTCCAGGCTGTGCCCTATACATAGCAATCTACTACATCCATTCCAGGCTGTGCGAATATTCACAGCAACCTACTACATCCATTCCAGGCTGTGCGCTATACACAGCAACCTACTACATCGACTCCAGGCTGTGCCCTATACATAGCAAAGAACTACATCCATTCCAGGCTGTGCGCTATACACAGCAACCTACCACATCCATTCCAGGCTGTGCCCTATACATAGCAATCTACTACATCCATTCCAGGCTGTGCGAATATTCACAGCAACCTACTACATCCATTCCAGGTGGTGCGCTATACACAGCAACCTATTACATCCATTCCAGGCTGTACACTATATGCACAGCATCTACTACATGCATTCCAGGATGTGCGCTATATATAGCAACTGACTACATCCATTGCAGGCTGTGCGCTATACATAGCAACCTACTACGTCCATTCCAGGGAGTGCTCTATACATAGCAACCTACTACATCCATTCCAGGCTGTACACTATACACAGCAACCTACTACATCCATTCCAGACTGTGCGCTATATATAGCAACCTACTACATCCATTCCAGGCTGTGCGCTATATACACAGTAACCTATTACATCCATTCCAGGCTGTGCGCTATACACAGCAACCTATTAAATCCATTCCAGGCTGTGCGCTATATACACAGCATCTAATACATCCATTCCAGGCTGTGCCCTATAAACAGCAACCTACTACAGCCATTCCAGGCTGTACGTTATATACACAGCATCTACTACATCCGTTCCAGGCTGTGCTCTATAAACACAAATTACTACATCCAATCCAGGCTGTGAACTATATATAGCAACCTACTACATCCATTCCAGGCTGTGCGCTATATACACAGCAATCTACTACATCCATTCCAGGCTGTGCGCTATACACAGCAACCTACTACATCCATTCCAGGCTGTGCGCTATATACACAGCATCTACTAAATCCATTCCAGGCTGTGCGCTATACACAGCAACCTACTACAACCATTCTAAGCTCTGTGCTATATACAGCAACCTTCTACATCCATTCCAAGCTGTGCACTATACACAGCAACATACTACATCCATTCCAGGCTGTGCACTATACATAGCAACCTACTACATCCATTCCAGGCTGTGCCCTATACATAGCAACCTACTACATCCATTCCTGGCTGTGCGCTATACACAGCAACCGACAATATCCTTTCCGGGCTGCGCGCTATACACAGCATCCTACTATATCCATCCAGGCTGTGCGCTATACATAGCAACCTACTACATCCATTCCAAACTATGCGCTATATAACAACCTACTACATCCATTCCAGTCTGTACGCTATATACACAGCAACCTACTACATCCATTTCAGACTGTGCGCTATATATAGCAACCTACTACATCCATTCCAGGCTGTGCGCTATATACACAGTAACCTATTACATCCATTCCAGGCTGTCCGCTATACACAGCAACCTACTAAATCCATTCCAGGCTGTGCGCTATATACACAGCATCTACTACATCCATTCCAGGCTGTGCCCTATAAACAGCAACCTACTACATCCATTCCAGGCTGTACGCTATATACACAGCATCTACTACATCCATTCCAGGCTGTGTGCTATACACAGCAACCTACTACAACCATTCTAAGCTCTGTGTTATATACAGCAACCTACTACATCCATTCCAGGCTGTGCGCTACACACAGCAATCTACTACATCCTTAACTGGCTGTGAGCTATACACAGCAACCTACTACATCTGTTGCAGGCTGGGCGATATGCACAGTATCTACTACATTCATTCCAGGCTGTGTGCTATACACAGCAACTTACTACATCTGTTCCAGGTTATGTGCTATACACAGCAACCTACTACATCTGTTCAAGGTTGTGTGCTATATACACAGCAACCTACTACATCCATTCTAGGCTGTGCGCTATACACAGCAACCTACTACATCAGTTCCAGGCTGTGCGCTATACATAGCAACCTACTACATCCATTCCAGGATGTGTGCTATACATAGCAACCTATTACATCCAATCCAGGGTGTGCGCTATACATAGCAACCTACTACATCCATTCCAGGCTGTGCCCTATACATAGCAACCTACTACATCCATTCCAGGTTGTGCGCTATACACAGCAACCGACAATATCCATTCCGGGCTGCGCGCTATACACAGCATCCTACTACATCCATTCCAGGCTGTGCGCTACACACAGCAATCTACTACATCCTTAACTGGCTGTGAGCTATACACAGCAACCTACTGCATCTGTTGCAGGCTGGGCGATATGCACAGTATCTACTACATTCATTCCAGGCTGTGCGCTATACACAGCAACTTACTACATCTGTTCCAGGTTATGTGCTATACACAGCAACCTACTACATCTGTTCAAGGTTGTGTGCTATATACACAGCAACCTACTACATCCATTCTAGGCTGTGCGCTATACACAGCAACCTACTACATCAGTTCCAGGCTGTGCGCTATACATAGCAACCTACTACATCCATTCCAGGATGTGTGCTATACATAGCAACCTATTACATCCAATCCAGGGTGTGCGCTATACATAGCAACCTACTACATCCATTCCAGGCTGTGCCCTATACATAGCAACCTACTACATCCATTCCAGGCTGTGCGCTATACACAGCAACCGACAATATCCATTCCGGGCTGCGCGCTATACACAGCATCCTACTACATCCATCCAGGCTGTGCGCTATACATACCAACCTACTACATCCATTCCAGGCTGTGCGCTATACACAGCAACCTACTACATCCATTCCAGACTGTGCGCTATATAACAACCTACTACATCCATTCCAGGCTGTACGCTATATACACAGCAACCTACTACATCCATTCCAGGCTGTGCGCTTTACATATAACCTACTACATCCATTCCAGGCTATGCGTTATATACAAAGCATCTACTACATCCATTCCAGACTGTGCGCTAAATACACAGCATTTACTACATCCATTCCAGGCTGTGTTCTATACACAGTAACCTACTACATCCATTCCAGGCTGTGCGTTATATATAGCAACCAACTACATCAGTTCCAGGCTGTGCTCTATATACACAGCAACCTTCTACATCCATTCCAGGCTGTGCCCTATACATAGCAACCTACTACATCCACTCCAGGCTGTACGCTATACACAGCAACCTACTACATTCATTCCAGACTGTGCGCTATATTTAGCAACCTACTACATCCATTCCAGGCTGTGCGCTATACACAGCAACCTACTACATCCATTCCAGGCTGTGCGCAATATACACAGCATCTACTACATCCTTTCCAGGCTGTGCCCTATAATCAGCATCTACTACATCCATTCCGGGCTGTGCGTTATATAAACAGCAACCTACAACATTCATTCCAGGCTGTGCGCTATATACACAGCATCTACTACATCCATTCCAGGCTGTGCGCTATATACATGGCAACCTACTACATCCAGTCCAGGTTGTGTGCTATACATAGAACCTACAACATTCATTCCAGGCAGTGAGTTATATACACAGCATCTACTACATCCATTCCAGGCTGTGCGCTATATACACAGCATTTACTACATCTATTCCAGGCTGTGTTCTATACATAGCAACCTACTACATCCATTCCAGGCTGTGCGCTATATATAGCAACCTTCTACATCCATTCCAGGCTGTGCCCTATACATAGCAACCTACTACATCCACTCCAGGCTGTGAGCTATACACAGCAACCTACTACATCCATTCCAGACTGTGCGCTATATATAGCAACCTACTACACCCATTCCAGGCTGTGCGCTATTTACACAGCAACCTACTACATCCATTCCAGGCTGTGCACTATACACAGCAACCTACTAAATCAAATCCAGGCTGTGCGCAATATACACAGCATCTACTACATCCATTCCAGGCTGTGCCCTATAATCAGCATCTACTACATCTATTCCGGGCTGTGCGTTATATACACAGCAACCTACTACATTCCTTCCTGGCTGTGCACTATACACAACAACCTAATACATCCATTCCAGGCTGTGCGCTATATACACAGCATCTACTACATCCATTCCAGGCTATGCGCTATATACATGGCAACCAACTACATCCAGTCCAGGTTGTGTGCTATACATAGAACCTACTACATCCATTCTAGGCTGTGCATTATATACACAGCATGAACTACATCCATTCCAGGCTGTGCGCTATATACACAGCATTTACTACATCTATTCCAGGCTGTGCTCTATACATAGCAACCTACAACATCCAATCCAGGCTGTGCGCTATATATAGCAACATACCTCATCAGTTCCAGGCTGTGCACTATATACACAGCAACCTACTACATCCATTCCAGGCTGTGCGCTATATATAGCAACATACTACATCAGTTCCAGGCTGTGCACTATATACACAGCAACCTACTACATCCATTCCAGGCTGTGCGCTATACACAGCAACCTACTACATCGACTCCAGGCTCTGCCCTATACATAGCAATGAACTACATCCATTCCAGGCTGTGCGCTATACACAGCAACCTGCCACATCCATTCCAGGCTGTGCCCTATACATAGCAATCTACTACATCCATTCCAGGCTGTGCGAATATTCACAGCAACCTACTACATCCATTCCAGGCTGTGCGCTATACACAGCAACCTACTACATCGACTCCAGGCTGTGCCCTATACATAGCAAAGAACTACATCCTTTCCAGGCTGTGCGCTATACACAGCAACCTACCACATCCATTCCAGGCTGTGCCCTATACATAGCAATCTACTACATCCATTCCAGGCTATGCGAATATTCACAGCAACCTACTACATCCATTCCAGGTGGTGCGCTATACACAGCAACCTATTACATCCATTCCAGGCTGTACACTATATGCACAGCATCTACTACATGCATTCCAGGATGTGCGCTATATATAGCAACCGACTACATCCATTGCAGGATGTGCGCTATACATAGCAACCTACTACGTCCATTCCAGGGAGTGCACTATACATAGCAACCTACTACATCCATTCCAGGCTGTACACTATACACAGCAACCTACTACATCCATTCCAGACTGTGCGCTATATATAGCAACCTACTACATCCATTCCAGGCTGTGCGCTATATACACAGTAACCTATTACATCCATTCCAGGCTGTGCGCTATACACAGCAACCTATTAAATCCATTCCAGGCTGTGCGCTATATACACAGCATCTAATACATCCATTCCAGGCTGTGCCCTATAAACAGCAACCTACTACAGCCATTCCAGGCTGTACGCTATATTCACAGCATCTACTACATCCATTCCAGGCTGTGCTCTATAAACAGCAAATTACTACATCCAATCCAGGCTGTGAACTATATATAGCAACCTACTACATCCATTCCAGGCTGTGCGCTATATACACAGCAACCTACTACATCCATTCCAGGCTGTGCGCTATACACAGCAACCTACTACATCCATTCCAGGCTGTGCGCTATATACACAGCATCTACTAAATCCATTCCAGGCTGTGCGCTATACACAGCAACCTACTACAACCATTCTAAGCTCTGTGCTATATACAGCAACCTTCTACATCCATTCCAAGCTGTGCACTATACACAGCAACATACTACATCCATTCCAGGCTGTGCACTATACATAGCAACCTACTACATCCATTCCAGGCTGTGCCCTATACATAGCAACCTACTACATCCATTCCTGGCTGTGCGCTATACACAGCAACCGACAATATCCTTTCCGGGCTGCGCGCTATACACAGCATCCTACTACATCCATCCAGGCTGTGCGCTATACATAGCAACCTACTACATCCATTCCAAAATATGCGCTATATAACAACCTACCACATCCATTCCAGTCTGTACGCTATATACACAGCAACCTACTACATCCATTTCAGACTGTGCGCTATATATAGCAACCTACTACATCCATTCCAGGCTGTGCGCTATATACACAGTAACCTATTACATCCATTCCAGGCTGTCCGCTATACACAGCAACCTACTAAATCCATTCCAGGCTGTGCGCTATATACACAGCATCTACTACATCCATTCCAGGCTGTGCCCTATAAACAGCAACCTACTACATCCATTCCAGGCTGTACGCTATATACACAGCATCTACTACATCCATTCCAGGCTGTGTACTATACACAGCAACCTACTACAACCATTCTAAGCTCTGTGTTATATACAGCAACCTACTACATCCATTCCAGGCTGTGCGCTACACACAGCAATCTACTACATCCTTAACTGGCTGTGAGCTATACACAGCAACCTACTACATCTGTTGCAGGCTGGGCGATATGCACAGTATCTACTACATTCATTCCAGGCTGTGCGCTATACACAGCAACTTACTACATCTATTCCAGGTTATGTGCTATACACAGCAACCTACTACATCTGTTCAAGGTTGTGTGCTATATACACAGCAACCTACTACATCCATTCTAGGCTGTGCGCTATACACAGCAACCTACTACATCAGTTCCAGGCTGTGCGCTATACATAGCAACCTACTACATCCATTCCAGGATGTGTGCTATACATAGCAACCTATTACATCCAATCCAGGGTGTGCGCTATACATAGCAACCTACTACATCCATTCCAGGCTGTGCCCTATACATAGCAACCTACTACATCCATTCCAGGCTGTGCGCTATACACAGCAACCGACAATATCCATTCCGGGCTGCGCGCTATACACAGCATCCTACTACATCCATCCAGGCTGTGCGCTATACATACCAACCTACTACATCCATTCCAAGCTGTGCGCTATACACAGCAACCTACTACATCCATTCCAGACTGTGCGCTATATAACAACCTACTACATCCATTCCAGGCTGTACGCTATATACACAGCAACCTACTACATCCATTCCAGGCTGTGCGCTATAAAGAGCAACCTACTAAATCCATTCCAGGCTGTGCACTATATACACAGTATCTACTACATCCATTCCAGGCTGTGCTCTATAAACAGCAAATTACTACATCCAATCCAGGCTCTGCACTATATATAGCAACCTACTACATCTATTCCAGGCTGTCCGCTATATACACAGCAACCTACTGCATCCATTCCAGGCTGTGCACTATACACAGCTACCTACTAAATCCATTCCAGGCTGTGCGCTAAACACAGCAACCTACTACATCCATTCCAGACTGTGCGCTATTTACACAGCAACCTACTACATCCATTCCAGGCTGTGCACTATACACAGCAACCTACTAAATCAAATCCAGGCTGTGCGCAATATACACAGCATCTACTACATCCATTCCAGGCTTTGCCCTATAATCAGCATCTACTACATCCATTCCGGGCTGTGCGCTATATACACAGCATCTACTACATCCATTCCAGGCTTTGCCCTATAATCAGCATCTACTACATCCATTCCGGGCTGTGCGCTATTTACACAGCAACCTACTACATTCATTCCTGGCTGTGCGCTATACACAACAACCTACTACATCCATTCCAGGCTGTGCGCTATATACACAGCATCTACTACATCCATTCCAGGCTGTGCGCTATATACAAGGCAACCTACTACATCCAGTCCAGGTTGTGTGCTATACATAGAACCTACTACATCCATTCTAGGCTGTGCGTTATATACACAGCATGAACTACATCCATTCCAGGCTGTGCGCTATATACACAGCATTTACTACATCTATTCCAGGCTGTGCTCTATACATAGCAACCTACTACATCCAATCCAGGCTGTGCGCTATATATAGCAACATACCTCATCAGTTCCAGGCTGTGCACTATATACACTGCAACCTACTACATCCATTCCAGGCTGTGCGCTATATACACAGTATCTACTACATCCATTCCAGGCTGTGCTCTATAAACAGCAAATTACTACATCCAATCCAGGCTGTGAACTATATATAGCAACCTACTACATCCATTCCAGGCTGTGCACTATATAAACAGCAATCTACTACATCCATTCCAGGCTGTGCGCTATACACTGCAACCTACTAAATCCTTTCCAGGCTGTGTGCTATATACACAGCATCTACTAAATCCATTCCAGGCTGTGCGCTACACACATAGCAATCTACTACATTCATACCAGGCTGTGCTCTATACATACAACCTACTACATCCATTCCAGGCTGTGCGCTATACAGAGCAACCTACTACATCCATTCCAGGCTGTGCGCAATACATAGAACCTACTACATCCATTCCAGGCTGTGCGATATATATATCACCTACTACATCCATTCCAGGCTATGCGTTATATACAAAGCATCTACTACATCCATTCCAGACTGTGCGCTATATACACAGCATTTAATACATCCATTCCAGGCTGTGTTCTATACACAGTAACCTACTACATCCATTCCAGGCTGTGCGTTATATATAGCAACCAACTACATCAGTTCCAGGCTGTGCTCTACATACACAGCAACCTTCTACATCCATTCCAGGCTGTGCCCTATACATAGCAACCTACTACATCCACTCCTGGCTGTACGCTATACACAGCAACCTACTACATTCATTACAGACTGTGCGCTATATTTAGCAACCTATTACACCCATTCCAGGCATGCGCTATCTACAAAGCAACCTACTACATCCATGCCAGGCTGTGCGCTATACACAGCAACCTACTAAATCCATTCCAGGCTGTGCGCAATATACACAGCATCTACTACATCCATTCCAGGCTGTGCCCTATAATCAGCATCTACTACATCCATTCCGGGCTGTGCGTTATATAAACAGCAACCTACTACATTCATTCCAGGCTGTGCGCTATACATAACAACCTATTACATCCATTCCAGGCTGTGCGCTATATACACAGCATCTACTACATCCATTCCAGGCTGTGCGTTATATACACAGCATTTACTACATCTATTCCAGGCTGTGCTCTATACATAGCAACCTACTACATACATTCCAGGCTGTGCGCTATATATAGCAACCTTCTACATCCATTCCAGGCTGTACCCTATACATAGCAACCTACTACATCCACTCCAGGCTGTGCGCTATACACAGCAACCTACTACATCCATTCCAGACTGTGCGCTATATATAGCAACCTACTACACCCATTCCAGGCTGTGCACTATTTACACAGCAACCTACTACATCCATTCCAGGCTGTGCGCTATACACAGCAACCTACTAAATCAAATCCAGGCTGTGCGCAATATACACAGCATCTACTACATCCATTCCAGGCTGTGCCCTATAATCAGCATCTACTACATCCATTCCGGGCTGTGCGTTATATACACAGCAACCTACTACATTCATTCCTGGCTGTGCGCTATACACAACAACCTACTACATCCATTCCAGGCTGTGCGCTATATACACAGCATCTAGTACATCCATTCCAGGCTGTGCGTTATATACATGGCAACCTACTACATCCTGTCCAGGTTGTGTGCTATACATAGAACCTACTACATCCATTCTAGGCTGTGCGTTATATACACAGCATGAACTACATCCATTCCAGGCTGTGCGCTATATACACAGCATTTACTGCATCTATTCCAGGCTGTGCTCTATACATAGCAACCTACTACATCCAATCCAGGCTGTGCGCTATATATAGCAACATACTACACCAGTTCCAGGCTGTGCACTATATACACAGCAACCTACTACATCCATTCCAGGCTGTGCGCTATACACAGCAACCTACTACATCCACTCCAGGCTGTGCCCTATACATAGCAATGTACTACATCCATTCCAGGCTGTGCGCTATACACAGCAACCTACCACATCCATTCCAGGCTGTGCCCTATACAAAGCACTCTACTACATCAATTCCAGGCTGTGCGAATATTCACAGCAACCTACTACATCCATTCCAGGTGGTGCGCTATACACAGCAAACTATTACATCCATTCCGGCTGTACACTATATGCACAGCATCTACTACATCCATTCCAGGATGTGCGCTATATATAGCAACCTACTACGTCCATTGCAGCCTGTGCGCTATACATAGCAACCTACTACATCCATTCCAGGGAGTGCACTATACATAGCAACCTACTACATCCATTCCAGACTGTACACTATACACAGCAACCTTATAAATCCATTCCAGGCTGTGCGCTATATACACAGCATCTAATACATCCATTCCAGGCTGTGCCCTATAAACAGCAACCTACTACATCCATTCCAGGCTGTACGCTATATACACAATATCTACTACATCCATTCCAGGCTGTGCGCTACACACAGCAATATACTACATCCACAACTGGCTGTGAGCTATACACAGCACCCTACTACATCTGTTCCAGGCTGTGCGATATGCACAGTATCTACTACATCCATTCCAGGCTCTGCGCTATACACAGCAACTTACTACATCTGTTCCAGGTTATGTGCTATACACAGCAACCTACTACATCTGTTCAAGGTTGTGTGCTATATACATAGCATCCTACTACATCCATTCTAGGCTGTGCGCTATACACAGCAACCTACTACATCAGTTCCAGGCTGTGCGCTATACATAATAACCTACTACATCCATTCCAGGATGTGCGCTATACATAGCAACCTATTACATCCAATCCAGGGTGTGCGCTATACATAGCAACCTTCTACATCCATTCCAGGCTGTGCACTATACACAGCAACCTACTACATCCATTACAGGCTGTGTGCTATACATAGCAACCTTCTACTTTCATTCCAGGCTGTGCACTATACATAGCAACCTACTACATGCATTCCAGGCAGTGCGCTATTCATAGCAACCTACTACATCCATTCCAAGATGTGTGCTATATATAGCAACCTACTACATCCATTGCAGGCTGTGCGGTATACATAGCAACCTACTTCCTCCATTCTTGGCTGTGCTCTATACACAGCAACTTACTACATCTTTTCCAGGTTATGTGCTATACAGAGCAACCTACTACATCCATTCCAGACTGTGCACTATATAGCAACCTACTACATCCATTCCAGGCTGTACGATATATACACAGTAACCTACTACATCCATTCCAGGCTGTGCGCTATACACAGCAACCTACTAAATCCATTCCAGGCTGTGCGCTATATACACAGTATCTACTACATCCATTCCAGGCTGTGCTCTATAAACAGCAAATTACTACATCCAATCCAGGCTGTGAACTATATATAGCAACCTACTACATCCATTCCAGGCTGTGCGCTATATACACTGCAACCTACTACATCCATTCCAGGCTGTGCGCTATACACAGCAACCTACTACATCCATTCCAGGCTGTGCGCTATATACACAGCATCTACTAAATCCATTCCAGGCTGTGCGCTATACACAGCAACCTACTACAACCATTCTAAGCTCTGTGCTATATACAGCAACCTTCTACATCCATTCCAAGCTGTGCACTATACACAGCAACATACTACATCCATTCCAGGCTGTGCACTATACATAGCAACCTACTACATCCATTCCAGGCTGTGCCCTATACATAGCAAACTACTACATCCATTCCTGGCTGTGCGCTATACACAGCAACCGACAATATCCTTTCCGGGCTGCGCGCTATACACAGCATCCTACTACATCCATCCAGGCTGTGCGCTATACATAGCAACCTACTACATCCATTCCAGGCTGTGCCCTATACACAGCAACCTACTACATCCATTCCAAACTGTGCGCTATATAACAACCTACTACATCCATTCCAGGCTGTACGCTATATACACAGCAACCTACTATATCCATTTCAGACTGTGCGCTATATATAGCAACCTACTACATCCATTCCAGGCTGTGCGCTATATACACAGTAACCTATTACATCCATTCCAGGCTGTCCGCTATACACAGCAACCTACTAAATCCATTCCAGGCTGTGCGCTATGTACACAGCATCTTCTACATCCATTCCAGGCTGTGCCCTATAAACAGCAACCTACTACATCCATTCCAGGCTGTACGATATATACACAGCATCTACTACATCCATTCCAGGCTGTGCGCTATACACAGCAACCTACTACAACCATTCTAAGCTCTGTGTTATATACAGCAACCTACTACATCCATTCCAGGCTGTGCGCTACACACAGCAATCTACTACATCCATAACTGGCTGTGAGCTATACACCGCAATCTACTACATCTGTTCCAGGCTGGGCGATATGCACAGTATCTACTACATTCATTCCTGGCTGTGCGCTATACACAGCAACTTTCTACATCTGTTCCAGGTTATGTGCTATACACAGCAACCTACTACATCTGTTCAAGGTTGTGTGCTATATACACAGCAACCTACTACATCCATTCTAGGCTGTGAGCTATACACAGCAACCTACTACATCAGTTCCAGGCTGTGCGCTATACATAGTAACCTACTACATCCATTCCAGGATGTGTGCTATACATAGCAACCTATTACATCCAATCCAGGGTGTGCGCTATACATAGCAACCTACTACATCCATTCCAGGCAGTGCCCTATACATAGCAACCTACTACATCCATTCCAGGCTGTGCGCTATACACAGCAACCGACAATATCCATTCCGGGCTGCGCGCTATACACAGCATCCTACTACATCCATCCAGGCTGTGCGCTATACATACCAACCTACTACATCCATTCCAGGCTGTGCGCTATACACAGCAACCTACTACATCCATTCCAGACTGTGCGCTATATAACAACCTACTACATCCATTCCAGGCTGTACGCTATATAAACAGCAACCTACTACATCCATTCCAGGCTGTGCGCTATACAGAGCAACCTTCTAAATCCATTCCAGGCTGTGCGCTATATACACAGTATCTACTACATCCATTCCAGGCTGTGCTTTATAAACATCAAATTACTACATCCAATCCAGGCTGTGCACTATATATAGCAACCTACTACATCCATTCCAGGCTGTGCACTATACACAGCAACCTACTAAATCCATTCCAGGCTGTGCGCTATATACACAGCATCTACTAAATCCATTCCAGGCTGTGCGCTATACACAGCATCTACTAAATCCATTCCAGGCTGTGCGCTATACACAGCAACCTACTACAACCATTCTAAGCTCTGTGCTATATACAGCAACCTACTACATCCATTCCAAGCTGTGCGATATACACAATATCTACTACATCCATTCCAGGCTGTGCGCTATACACAGCAAAATACTACATCCATTCCAGGCTATGCGTTATAATTCGCAACCTACTACCTCCATTCCTGGCTGTTCACTGTACACAGCAACTTACTACATCTGTTCCAGACTGTGCGCTATATAACAACCTACTACATCCATTCCAGGCTGTACGCTATATAAACAGCAACCTACTACATCCATTCCAGGCTGTGCGCTATACAGAGCAACCTTCTAAATCCATTCCAGGCTGTGCGCTATATACACAGTATCTACTACATCCATTCCAGGCTGTGCTTTATAAACATCAAATTACTACATCCAATCCAGGCTGTGCACTATATATAGCAACCTACTACATCCATTCCAGGCTGTGCACTATACACAGCAACCTACTAAATCCATTCCAGGCTGTGCGCTATATACACAGCATCTACTAAATCCATTCCAGGCTGTGCGCTATACACAGCATCTACTAAATCCATTCCAGGCTGTGCGCTATACACAGCAACCTACTACAACCATTCTAAGCTCTGTGCTATATACAGCAACCTACTACATCCATTCCAAGCTGTGCGATATACACAATATCTACTACATCCATTCCAGGCTGTGCGCTATACACAGCAAAATACTACATCCATTCCAGGCTATGCGTTATAATTCGCAACCTACTACCTCCATTCCTGGCTGTTCACTGTACACAGCAACTTACTACATCTGTTCCAGGTTATGTGCTATACACAGCAACCTACTACATCTGTTCAAGGTTGTGTGCTATGTACACAGCAACCTACTACATCCATTCCAGGCTGTGCGCTATAAATAGCAACCTATTACATCCAATCCAGGGTGTTCGCTATACATAGCAACCTTCTACATCCATTCCAGGCTCTGTGCTATACACAGCAACCTACTACATCCATTCCAGGCAGTGCGCTATACATAGAAAACTACTACATCCATTGCAGGCTGTGCGCTATACACAGCAACCTACTACATCCATTACAGGCTGTGCACTATACATAGCAACCTACTACATCAATTCCAGGATGTGCGCTATACATAGCAACCTACTACATACATTGCAGGCTGTGCGCTGTACATAGTAACCTATTACATCCATTCCAGGGTGTGCGCTGTACATAGCAACCTACTACATCCATTCCAAGCTGTGCGCTATACATAGCAACCTACTACATCCATTCCAGGCTGTGCGCTATATACACAACATCTACTACATCCGTTCCAGGCTGTCCACTATACACAGCAATCTACTACATCCATAACTGGCAGTGAGCTATACACAGCAACCTCCTACATCTGTTCCAGGCTGTGCGATATGCACAGTATCTACTACATCCATTCCAGGCTGTGCGCTATACACAGCAACTTACTAAATCTGTTCCAGGTTATGTGCTATAGACAGCAACCTACTACATCTGTTCAAGGTTGTGTGCTATATACACAGCAACCTACTACATCCATTCTAGGCTGTGCGCTATACACAGCAACCTACTACATCAGTTTTAGGCTGTGCGCTATACATAGTAACCTACTACATCCATTCCAGGATGTGCGCTATACATAGCAACCTATTACATCCAATCCAGGGTGTGCGCTATACATAGCAACCTTCTACATACATTCCAGGCTGTGCGCTATACACAGCAACCTACTACATCCATTACAGGCTTCGCGCTATACATAGCATCCTACTACATCCATTCCAGGCTGTGCACTATACATAGCAACCAACTACATGCATTCCAGGCAGTGCGCTATTCATAGCAACCTACTACATCCATTCCAAGATGTGTGCTATATATACCAACCTACTACATCCATTGCAGGCTGTGCGGTATGTATAGCAACCTACTACCTCCATTCCTGGCTGTGCACTATACACAGCAACTTACTACATCTTTTCCAGGTTATGTGCTATACACAGCAACCTACTACATCCATTCCAGACTGTGCACTATATAGCAACCTACTACATCCATTCCAGGCTGTGCGCTATACACAGCAACCTACTAAATCCATTCCAGGCTGTGCGCTATATACACAGTATCTACTACATCCATTCCAGGCTGTGCTCTATAAACAGCAAATTACTACATCCAATCCAGGCTGTGAACTATATATAGCAACCTACTACATCCATTCCAGGCTGTGCGCTATATACACAGCAACCTACTACATCCATTCCAGGCTGTGCGCTATACACTGCAACCTACTAAATCCTTTTCAGGCTGTGCGCTTTATACACAGCATCTACTAAATCCATTCCAGGCTGTGCGCTACACACATAGCAATCTACTACATTCATACCAGGCTGTGCTCTATAAATAGAACCTACTACATCCATTCCAGGCTGTGCGCTATATACAGAGCAACCTACTACATCCATTCCAGGCTCTGTGCTATACACAGCAACCTACTACATCCATTCCAGGCAGTGCGCTATACATAGAAACCTACTACATCCATTGCAGGCTGTGCGCTATACACAGCAACCTACTACATCCATTACAGGCTGTGCACTATACATAGCAACCTACTACATCAATTCCAGGATGTGCGCTATACATAGCAACCTACTACATACATTGCAGGCTGTGCGCTGTACATAGTAACCTATTACATCCATTCCAGGGTGTGCGCTGTACATAGCAACCTACTACATCCATTCCAGGCTATGCGCTATACACAGCAACCTACTACATCCATTCCAGGCTGTGCGCTATACTCAGCATCTACTACATCCATTCCAGGCTGTGCGCTATATACATAGCAACCTACTACATCCATTCCAGGCTGTGCACTATACACAGCAACCTACTACTTCCATTCAAGGCTGTGCGCTATACATAGCAACCTACTACATCCATTTCAGGGTGTGCGGTATACAAAGCAACCTACTACATCCATTCCAGGCTGTGCACTATACACAGCAACCTACTACTTCCATTCAAGGCTGTCCACTATACCCAGCAACCTACTACTTCTATTCCAGGCTGTGCACTCTTCACAGCAATCTACAACATCCATTCCAGTCTGTGCGCTATACACAGTAACCTACTTCATCCATTCCAGGCTGTGCGTTAAATACATAGCAGACTACTACATCCATTCCAGGCTGTGCGCTGTACATAGCAACCTACTACATCCATTCCAGGCTGTTCGTTATACATAGCAACCTACTTCATCCATTCCAGGCTGTGCATTAAATACATAGCAGACTACTACATCCATTCCAGGCTGTGCGTTATATACACAGCATCTACTACATCCATTGTAGGCTATAGCGTTATTTACATAGCAACCTACTACATCCATTCCAGGATTTGCATTTTGTAAACAACAACCTACTACAGCCATTCCAGGCTGTGCACTATACACAGCAACCTACTACTTCCATTCAAGGCTGTGCGCTGTACATAGCAACCTACTACATCCATTCCAGGCTGTGCACTATACACAGCAACCTACTACTTCCATTCAAGGCTGTGCGCTATACATAGCAACCTACTACATCCATTTCAGGGTGTGCGGTATACAAAGCAACCTACTACATCCATTCCAGGCTGTGCACTATACACAGCAACCTACTACTTCCATTCAAGGCTGTCCACTATACCCAGCAACCTACTACTTCTATTCCAGGCTGTGCACTCTTCACAGCAATCTACAACATCCATTCCAGGCTGTGCGCTATACACAGTAACCTACTTCATCCATTCCAGGCTGTGCGTTAAATACATAGCAGACTACTACATCCATTCCAGGCTGTGCGCTGTACATAGCAACCTACTACATCCATTCCAGGCTGTTCGTTATACATAACAACCTACTTCATCCATTCCAGGCTGTGCGTTAAATACATAGCAGACTACTACATCCATTCCAGGCTGTGCGTTATATACACAGCATCTACTACATCCATTGTAGGCTATAGCGTTATTTACATAGCAACCTACTACATCCTTTCCAGGATTTGCATTTTGTAAACAACAACCTACTACAGCCATTCCAGGCTGTGCACTATACACAGCAATCTACTATATGCGTTCCAGGCTGTGCGTTATATACACAGCAAACTACTATAGGTACATCCATTCCAGGCTGTGCGCTATATAAACAGCAACCTACTACATCCATTCCAGGTTGTGCATCATACAGCAGATATCAACATGCAATCCAGACTGTACTCCATATGGCTGACCACAATATTCATTTCTAGCTAGGTGGCACACTTCATACATCTAGGTTTTGCCCTCCTTCAAGTGGGTGCTTATCACCAGTGTCACTCAGAATGCTATATCTAGCTAACGCTGGCAAACTTTAGCAGATCATATCATCTACTTCAGACTGGGTACAAGATCCAAATATACCTCTCATCTGTCTCAGCTGTGTATTATATTTGTTAGACTCATCTACTAGTCTCCTGGTACCCCAGTGCCTGCTGCTTATTTCAGCCTGATCCAGTCTTTGCTTTCCATCTCATATCTCAATTAGTCCTGCTCCAGTTGCCTTTATTTTCCAGGCCACAAGGCGGCTCACCAGCCTGCTACCTTTGACGCTGACCCACACTACTACTAAACTGCAAGAGGAGGAGTTTCATCAGGTCGCTTAGCTTCATATACTCTCCTAATACAAAAGCCAACCCATGGCTTCTGACCTGGGGCAACAAAACTCTAGTGACCTGACAACTACTGTACATTCCATGGCAAGCTGTTATGTTGTTTTAAAATATGTTATGACTGTCGGTGATGTCAAAGCCATGGCGCAAAAGATCTTTTATAACTGCCATATAGGATTCACTCCCACACCAAAGATATTTTATCTAAATTCCAAGAATTCTATACACAATTATATCGATCTTTCGAGGTAGATAGTAATCTTCAGGAACAATTATTATCAGATGCTAATCTTCCTACTCTAACACAGGAACAAAATGACCTTTTATCCTCTGAGATTACGGCTACTGAAATACAAGCGGTAGTTACAGGGCCTTTACCAAATAAATCTCCTGGGCCCGATGGGTTTACCGGAACGTATTTCAAATTACTACAACCTTACTTGACACCCACATTGCTGGAATTGTATAAAAAAATGTTACGGGATCATCCTGTATTCCCTTCCTTCACAGAGGTATATACCACACGTCTGCCTAAACCGGGTAAAGACCCGCTCTTTGTTGATTCCTAAAGTCCTATCTCACTTTTAAATTCTGATTTCAAAATCTTATTTAAAATTATAGCAAATAGATTACAATGTATATTACCAGATTTATTAACATCTCATCAGCTTGGCATTGTTCGTGGTAGAAACTCGGTGAGGGCAATACGAATGGCCATAGCGGTGGTGATTGCGCAATATCAAAGTGATAAGTCTGAAGGAATGTTATTGGGATGAGACACGCATAAAGCATTCAATACGGTGTCCTGGTCCCATCTTTTCTCTGTTTTGTAGAAATGTAATTTGGATCCCACATTTATTCATCTTATACAATATTTTTATACACAACCGATTACGACACTTTTAGTTAATGAAATTTGTGCCAACCCGTTGCAAATGTATAGGGGAACACGTCAGGGATGCCCGATATCCCCCCTCCTGTTCAATTTATCTATTGACCCGCTGTTCCATCTGCTCCAGTCATGGCCTGAATTTAAAGGGATCACAATAGGTGGGGCGGAAATTAAATTATCCGCTTTTGCTGATGATGTCTTGTTATACATTGCCAATCCAAGGGATACCCTGGAGCTGATTTTGGATAAACTGGGGGATTTTGGAGCCATTTCAGGTTATACAATTAATCTATCCAAATCTATAGGTCTTTACCTGAACCCACACATTCACACTCCACGATGGGGCTATAATTTGCCTGTCACTTGGGCCAAATCTTCTATTGAATATTTGTGAGTTCGGATTCCAAAAAGGATATATCTAGAGCTATTGCCCAAATTTCCAGTGAATTGGAGGGATGGGATCATATTTTGCTATTTTACCTGGGCCGAGCCAGTTTGATTAAAATGGTGACATTTCCTAGGTTGTTATATTTACTTCAATCACTTCCAATATTATTATCGCAGATGGATTTACACTTCTTAAATTCTTTATTTCATAAATTTATTTGGGGGGCAAAGAGACCACACATTGGTCTTATTAAGCTACAGCAGACCAAACATAACTGAGGGATCAATTTCCCAAATATATTGCATTATAATCATGCGCCCATACTGAGGTACCTTCAGGATTGGCTACATCGACAGGATACGTATGCAAATACCTCGATTGAACAACACTTTTTATTAGATTGTAGCTTGTCAGGATTTTTTCATTTACATGATGCAGAAGTATCACCACAACTCCGTGAAAATCCACTTTTATGGTCCACACGTAAAGTATGGCATATTTTAAAGTATAAACAAAATATCAACTCATATAAATCCATTTTTTGGGGAATCCTGATTTCCAACACGGTCAGGCGTCCTTCCCTTTTACAAGGTTATATAGAGAAGGTCTGACAACAATCAATGTCTTATTGGATAAACAGGCCAAACGACCTATAACTTACTCGCAAACGATAGACAAATTCCCACTGTTCCGAATTCATTCACTCGCATATATGCAAGCAAAATATTATATTTGTGCAACCACTAAGTGGTTCTCTGATGTTGATTGGGACAACCCATTAGACAAGTTACTTCTGTCTCGACATGCTCTTTCTACTTATTATTCTTTTCTGAGAACACAAATTGACCATGCCCAAATACGCACTGGTTTGAGCAGATGGATAGTTGATGTCCCCTCTCTTTCCTGTGAGACTTTGAATAAAATGTTAGCCACCTCTAGGAAAATACTTCCTGCAGCGCAATACCAAGAGATGTTCCTGAATCTATTCCACAGGGCATATTTTTCTCCTCACAGACAATTTAGGGCAGGAATGTTGACATCACCCCCATTTCCACGTTGCCTATCTCCATTGGCAGACACATATCACTACATTTAGAAATGCCCTCTCCTTAGAATATATTGGTTACAGGTGCGTAGATACGCTTTAGATAACTTGGTAAACTATCTACCTTTTACTAATGAGTGGCCATTGTTTGGAATTTTACCAGAGGGTCACAAAAGGTTTTAAAGAAACTATTAGTGATAATAAGTGCGGTAGCGCGCAAAGCCATTTTACAAGCCAGGATAAGTACTGCCCCTCCTACTCTAACATTATTTAAGGAGAAGCTTTTCCATGTGTTTAATATGAAATGGATAGAATTCACATTAGAAAGAGAACCTCGGGTTTCTACATTTTTGATACATGGGAGTGCTATATCTCAATTTTGCCCATTACTATTCGGAAACATATACACGTGTCGTTCAGAAATACTCAATGGTATAATTTACGTGAAATATCCAATGTCCCTCCAATCATTCTGGAATGTTAATAAAAACCAATGGAGGGAAGCATTAATACACTTCTACATATATCAAGTAGTTGCGGTTGTGTCATTATTAAAATAGGGGTATATAAATATATCCTTGCTTTATTTGGTTTTTGGTTGCGGTTTACTGGGTTCCCAATCTCGCCTCATAACTCAAAACTCTCACTTTTGACAAGGATAAAGGTGGAACATCATTTAGACCATTATATCAGTGTAGTAGAATGAATCACATTATTTTTTTCAGTTAAACTTTATTATTATGTATTGTTACTGTGAAAATTTCAAAATATTTTGTCAAATGATTCTGTTCTCAACTATTGAACTGTAATGTAATAGTTATTGTGTTTTCCTTCTGTATATCTTTTACGGTGTTTCAATAAAAATGTAAAACTGAAAAAAAATATATATATTTGTTATGACATTGTGATTTGCAAAGTACTGTGCTGCATCATATTAGCCATGTACCCATGGCAATAGATTTGTTCTGGCCTAATTACATTAGTGTTTACGTAGGTTTATTTGTACAATTTTGGATGTTAAACAACAGTTTACTGTGAAGTTTTGTGTAAGTGAGGGTATAAATGTACTGTGCAACATCAGGACAGTGCTGTAGAAGAGCTCATATGCGCCAAAGGCCAGTTTCTTCAACCCCGAAGGACCTGCCCTTTGCCTTTAAATGTAGGTGCCTCACCAGGCACTCCCCAAACTGGAAAAGGGTACCATCGCTTTGGGCCTGGGCAGTAGCAACAGTCGCACAATCCACATTACATCCCTGTCAGAGAGATAATTTTATGTGCCTGGACATACAATATATAAATGTCAAAGACATATATAGACACAGATCATTGATCTCTCAAGAGAGACACCTGTCAAAGTGCGCCGGACACCGGCTACCACTTACCGGGTCCGGCAGCACTGGAATCTCTGTCGGCGGCAGGCAGCGGGTAGGGAGTTCCGGTGCCTGCTGCTGTGACGTCTGCTCCGGGTACCCCTCACGCTGGCTGGAATTGCGGACGGCCGAGGCTCTCCTAGGAGAGCACGCGCGACGACTTGCAGGGGGATTTAAAGTGACAGGCGCACCAAATGTGAAGTCACGTTTGGCGCGAGAATTTAAACTTACTATATTTAAGGAAGTCTCTGGCACCAGACAGGTGCCAGAGTATAGGCTCCATACCATACTCCAGCGTTCCTAAGTACTTACCTGTTATCCTGATCTTGACCTTGGCTTGTTTGTGACTCCAAATTCGTCTGACCCCTTTTATTGCTCCTGATATCTGGTTCTGACCCTGGCTACTCCCTATGACCTGTTTACGTCTGCTCCCTGGTACCATCTCGTCTGTTGGTTGTGACCTGGCCTGTCGACTACGTTTATTCTTCTGCACCTCATCCAGTGTTCACCAGTACCTGTGTAGGGGAACCTAACCTGAGGGCCATGACCTGTGTGTCGGACGCAGCCAAGTCCATACCTTCTTGCGAGGGTCCCTGGTGAATACCGCTGGCACATTAGACTCCGCGCCTCAGGCATAGGTCTAGCCAATTCCCTAATTACAGGCCGCATCCACAATCCGTCCAAGAGTTGCGACAACACCAGTTCACACATATATCATTGCAAGGCGTATGACAGATTAGGATGGGGGTAACTACAATATAATCGGATTTCCCTCCCGCTGCCTCTTTTCCATCATTCTCCTAGCAAAGACAGCTCGGTGGTCAGTGATGTCATCTCTCCTCCATTCATCTGTCAAAAAACAGGATGGAAAAGAAACAGAATTAATTAACGCCCTTATGTGCAAAGCTTTAATCATCTTTACTAAAGTTGTTCATTAGTTCAGTATCTGACAATAACGTAATGATCTGGATATTCCTTCCTCATCAGTGTGGAGTGTCACATGTAGACGTAAAACAGAAAATGATAATAACACAAAGTAGACATTCTGTATTCAGAAAAGATAATACTATATAGGAAGTTTCAAACCACTCTTACCTTATGTGAAAAACATGAATACTATCCATCAGTATATGTTTCCAATCTGGATTAATGGCAAACGAATACTTGCTTTCAAAGCTGTTCAGTCTTAACCAAACTTTCTACTACAGTTCGGTTTTAAAAATGTTACATGAGTTTTTTCCCTACATCACCAACAGCAAAAATGGACCTTTAAACTAAATGCCAATATGTACAAATATATGTATTTTTGTGTGTTGTTATTTCAGATTCAAGGTAGCAGATATTTGCCGCATGGTATTATAGAGCACATTTATGGCAATTGTATTTTATGATGATTTTCTTTTTTTCATGATCATTGTATATTCACATACAGTAATTATAGCGGAGACAAGAGTATTTAATCATAATGATATAGTACAATGCAAGAAGAATAAAAGAGAAGGAATTACACACACAACAAATGTAATGTCCATGCTGTCAGTTGTGAATAGACACAAGAAATTTATATTCTTTTTCAACTCAGGCTACTTAGATTTTAATTTTAATTTGGATTTAATTGGCAAGATTTTAATTTGGAAATAAATTATAAATCTAGAATACCATGCACCACATTATCTCGATTGTGGTTCATTTTATTTGTGATGTAAACTATGTCTTTTCACTAAGGATAATGAGCAATAAATAATTACATAATATCCTGTAATTATCTGATGAATAATCAATGACATTCAATAAATTGGTTTACAGATTACTCCTATTTGGTAAAGCAGAAAATAATTGAGAATACAATTTGCATTCTGCCATGTAGACCAGACTGCAGTACAATCCATTTAACCTCTTCTTGAACAATATTATTTTGACAGTGTTTTACTGGATGAAGGAAATATTAAATTATACTTCATTAATCATTAACTCTTAATTTAATCCAATATCATGTTGTCTCTAGTTTCATTAAATATATACTAGATTGTAAAAGCACAAAATTGAATCTCCAAACCCCATAGCAATAGAGGACAGGTGATGTAGCTGTGAAAATGGGATTAATTCACTCCTAGGTCCTGGTTCAGAGATGGATATAGCTGCGTTCGCTCTTGCATCTGTTGGCGGAGTTGTGGCTGCAATAATCTGCATATATTAGTATCAGCCCTTCCCCTGGTGTACAGGTGTGCTAGTGAATGTGCAAGGACTGAGACACCCACATTATGTGTCTCTGCACCCTATAATACTGTCGGTGATTCTTTAAACACCACCATTGGCGGACCAGCCACAATTGAGCCTTTTATGGCTATGGCTGTGCATCTGTGAATGCTGCTGCGTTCAATGATACGCCTGTGACACTGCCATAACAAGTTCAAGGAGACAGACTTTTTCTGCATTCACTTCTAGCTACCTCCCAGTCACCACGAGCAATGTCCATCACTTGTTTGACCCTTTTCTGATACCATTTGTCCCAATTGCTACAGCATCTTTGCGTATATACTATGTTTCATGCATGCACCATAGGGGTTTTTAAAATTCTCTCAATTTTTCCACACATGGGGTTCTCGTTGCACATTCATCAGCCCATTATTGGTATGCTGATGTTGTAGGCTGTGAGCACAAAATCAGCCTTCTGTGACATAATGTGCAAAACTGTCTGCAGCTGGATTTACTGTATCTGTATTTTGGCAATTGTTGGGTTTGCAGGTTGGCTTAGTCTTTTCCCCAGCTGCTCCTGATCACATAAAGTTGGACCAATTACCTTTTTGTGCATTTTGGATGCCTTGCACTACAAGCAATGAATTGTTGTCCCCTGGGCTCTTGGCTTTGTTCTGAAAAGGACCTCAATCCTGTCTGGTAACCACCTCCAATTCTGCTCCACTTCTATTTCACTCCAAACCTACTGAACTCTCCCACACCTTGAAAACCCTTCTCTATAGATTACAAACACTCATAAGCAGGGCCCTCTCTACTGTCTGTTTCATGTCTGAGCCTTTTCCACCAACTTTGTATGTGCTTCCTATTCTGTTTCTATATATTCTGTCATTTGTTTCTTTTGTATCATATTTTGTTATATCAATTGGTTCTGCAGAGTGTTGTGGTACCTTATACATAAATATTGATGATGATGAGTTTCTATATACTAATCCAGTGCTTCTCAAATCCAGTCCTCAGGACACACTAACAGTTCATGTTTTCCATATCTCCTTGCTGGAGCACAGTTGCATTCATTACTGACTGACACATTTTAAAAGATTGAATGGTGGTTCCCAAGGACTGGATTTGAGAAGTCCTGCACTAATCCATAGTCCTAGATTGCTGGATAGGCAAGTATAATTTAAAACCAAAGGACCATTATAGATATTGACTGCTGTTAATGTGTTTATAGTTTAACAAATCTATTAGCAAATTACCAGCTTCTTTGTTTATAGTTTCTGCCTAATATTCAGTTGATATTTGTAAATTTTGAATCAGTACTATTATATACTGTCTATGCTGAGAAAATTGTCATTCTTGTTTAATCAGTTGTCTTTACGACCGTTCTCCGGAGCATTGTGCTCTGAAAGAGTAGCTGTCAGTAACATCATAAATGAGTTTTAACTCAGGAATTTATATTCATAAATTAGAGATTTTAGACATTTAGAGGGAAAAAAGACAACATTAATCACAAGCCATGTGTGTCCAATTTTTTCTATTCACATAAATTACTTTATTGCTGTTTAATGTATAACCTATGGTGCTTATACTAGTGTTATTTGTTACATTTATATAGCTACTTTTATTGCTATTTTTATAGTGCATTGCAAGTTTTTGTTCTGCTTTCAACATTTCATCTATGAATCTCCTTTGATGTGGGACATATTTTTACACTATATTGAGTCAACTTTCATGATGACATGTTCTTATTTACTGTGTGTGAATCACGTGCAATTCACTTCCCTTGTACGTATTACTTATTTGATAGAGCACACAATATTTCCATGATGTAATGATTATTCTCTAAACCTAACATTACCGTGTCACTGAAAAACATGAAATCGGCAATCCTACTTTTTGTTTTTTCAATGGTAGGGTGTATATTTACTGAATGTCAATTGTAATCAATTTTGATAAATTTTAAGTCAATCAAAATCGATCAACTTTTCGATGTTGTGTTTATGGGGCTAAATCAAAAATTACTAACAGGCACTGTTTGATTATTTTTTTTTTAAGTATTAATAAATGTGTAATTTAGCCCCAGAAACACAATATCGATTAAAATCGACCTTTAGTAAATATACCCAAGTTTCAAGTTTTGTACCTTGTTAACATGAATCTGAAAACGTAATTTTACTAGGATGTCCTCCTATAACTCAGGCTTCCATTTGTAAAATGTCACTGAGGGTGATAGTACTATGCAAGTCTCTCAGTGGTAATTTGTGTTTCAGCACTCATGGGGAGTGGGTCACCTGAACCCTTAGTCAGAGTCCCCCTGACATTACATAATGGCGGGGGTAGAGGGGGGATTATGCTGTGGACGAGCATGCAGATTACAGGGATGTCCCAAAGCCTCTTTGCTTACTTCCTTATATGTTATGTGACTGTGGCTATTGTAGACTTGTGACACTTAGCAAACTGTGGATCATTAGCAGCAGCCCGAGAAATAACAACAACACCAAATGTGTTATTACAGTAACCCAAAGTGATTTATGTTAGATAAACATGGATTTCTTCTTATAGTTGTATGCATGTGAAGAAGTGAGAGATGATCAGTAATTTCTAAAATATTTTTTGTTTTTTAAAGAAATACAATTCACCAATTAAGTAAAAGTAAAGCACATTTGCCAAGTTTTTTGTAATACCATTTATAGCAGAATCTCTACTGCAATTCTTTTACCTTATAGGGAAAAACAGAAATTGAATTTAATGAAAAGTATTATGCTCTGCACCATGACAAACACAAAATACAGAATTAGAGCATGTTAATGTAACTAAACTCTGGAGACTACAACACATAAGGTGCCCACACACTGTCAGATATGTTGCACGATTTGCCGATTTCGATGCATCGAAACAACAAATTTGTGCAAATCGTGAGTATCCACTCACCATCACGATGCCGATGCACGTACCCGGGGGTCATACATCGCATCTTCAGATCTTCCCTCCTACTGGTAAGATATGGCAATCTTGTTAACAATGCACAATAGGTCGTTAGTTGATCGTTTTTCAAAATGAACATTTTATGCGGGATATCGTAAATCCAGGACTGCCAGGGAGCTGCTGGGGAGTTCAAGGGATATTGTTAACATTGCATCGTTTGCGAGTCGTTCTGTGCATGGGCACCTTTAGAACAGAATACACTTTAGATTTACATCTGGATTGCAAACATTAACATGAGATGATTTTCTTGTCGGCCATAGATACAGTAAGTACTGCTTTTGTCAGGTTTCGGCCTAGGATCGTACGTGACTCACCTCAGCACTGGCTTCCCCTGACCTCTCGAGCGGTCAGACACCAGGCGCTGAGGATTATACCCGGGGTCTGCTAGGACATCCATGTGTTCGCTTCGTGATTTGGTTCCTGCAGTTACCGTCATGAACCTAGCCATGTCAGTCTACAGTACATCACCTGATTAGCCCTTTACCCAATGGTAGCCTTAGTTGCTGTCAGCTGACACTATTCTCCAATGGAATGCTACCTTAAGGTATGTAGCCGGGCTCCAGACAGCAGGAAGTTGCCTGTACAACGTTGTTACTTCCAGTGTATACTAGCTGTTGCAGTGTTCCAGGTTCCAAGCTCCTTTCTTCCAGCAATACTCTCCTAGTGTTTACCCATGGTGTGTGTGTGCACTCAGGGCCTGATTCAGACCCGTTCGCTAGGCTGCGTTCACACGTAGCCTGCCGATGTTTGCAATCTGTGCATACATACAAGACGCAGTGCGTGTGCGCAAACCAGTCCATGCGATCGGGAAGTGTTCACACCCAGTTCATAGACACTCCTCAAGCATGAGTGACACGACGTGCCATTTGCGAGTGGTGACAGGGGCTTGTCGATGGTAACGGGGCTGTGGTGGTGCGAACGCAGGCATGTCTGTGCATCTAAACGCCATTTCAGGGGTGTGCATAATTGAGACGCATCGTCAGCATACACGTCACATGGCTGGAGTAAACACAGCAGCACTCACAGTGCTTGCGGTAGGGTATGGTCAACTACAAGTGCTGCGTATGGGTACGATGTCAGCTGATGTTACCGATTGTTTAATACACTTCCTGGAGATGACGTATGTTACTAAGGATAGTGGGCGTCTTATGTCAGGCTGCTGGACGTCTAATTTCATACTGTGATCGCACGGCAAAACAATGGGGCGTGCTATTGTCTTGGTAGCGACCATGGGCTTTGCATACTTCATACTTTGAATGCGGACATCTGAGTGCAAACGCAGCCTTGCGACCAGGTCTGAATCAGGCCCTCAGTATGTTACCCAAGTACTATCTCCGAAGTGTCATCCTACTATGCAAGTTCTGCATCAGGAACCACAGTGTATGTACTGATTACGTCAGTACATACACTGTCAGTACAATATCCTAGTACCATTCTCCTGTGCCAGTTCTGCGTCTGAAGCTGCAGTGTGTGCACTTAGTACATCGTCCAAGAACAATCCCCTAGTGCAGGGATGGGGAACCTGAGGCCCAGGGGCCATATAAGGCCCCTGGAATCATTTGGTCTGGCCCTCTGAGCTTTTTTCTGCTAGCCTCATCTGGCTATCAGGATGCCTAGAAGGGCACCCTGCAGCCAGAATCTATGCAGCAGTGCACCTGGAGCGTCTTTAGGATGCTTCAGATGGTCACACTGCTGCCCTTACAGCTCCCTGGAGCATCGTCAGGGTGCTTCGGGCATTGTTGTAATCATTGGCAATTGTGGCCCCACCCCATGTGACATCACACAGAGGGGGTGTTGCCTGCACCAGGCCTGCAAATAATGATATATATATCAAAATGACCCTCGGCAGAAAAAAGGTTCCCCACCCCTGCCCACCCCTATCCTAGTGCATTCTCCTGTGGCACCCCTGTTTCTGGATCAGCAGGGTGTGTACCCAGTACATCACCCAAATGCAAAACTTCCAGTATCATTCTCCCGTGCTTTCCCTGCAATAGTGTTCTTCCATTTCCCACTTGTGCCAGATACCTGACCAAAGGGCCACGACATGCTTGCTGGGTGCAGCTTAAACCCAAATCCCGCTTGGAGGGGTAACTGGTGAACACCTCCCAGTAAGTTAGACTCTGCACCTTTGGTCAGGTCTAGCCTACATCCGGTACTTATAGATGAGGTAGGTATATATCCAGACCCCTCGCCTCCGATTCCTTTCTCAACCTGGGTCCACATCTTCCAATCCATCCACAGATGACCACCATGGGCTGAATGTGACAGGTTGGAGCCCACATGCAGGTAATTGTGTAACCAGTGATCCAGTATTCCAATACGGAATAAGTAGTAACCTGCAGTGAAACGTTTATGACTAATTGGTTTTGCCAGCAACAAGGAATTGATGATTGAAGTTCAGTAAGGCAGAGATTCAGCAAAATACCCTCTAATTACACAAAAGCAGCTAGATTTTCACCAAAGCACAAGATTGCAACCGCCAATGGCAGGAAGGGGTGTTTTTAGAAAGGGTGTGGTGTATTTTGTAAACATTTAAAATGTTAACAATCTGACTGCATTCCATACTGTATGGTGTAAGAGCACGAGAGACATAGTTTTGCACTGCATTGCAGTAGAAAGATTACCTATCACAGAGAAAATTATTGAAATTAGATAAATTAGATAAAGGGGTTCAGTGAGGGACCATTAGTGATGTGTTTTGTTATGTGGATGGGCCCTGAGCTGTAGCTGGAGATCAATTCTCCTATACTTTCAATGGCACATATTTACTATCGTCCATTCTCAGTTTGGTGGAGAAGCATATGTAATATCTGCTAAAATGTTGTTGGTATATAGATGATGGGGCCTCTATTATCTGATATAACTTGCTTTTCATGTAGAATTTGCAGCTTAGTGGTGCCTCCACCAATGTCATGTAGCAGGGAAGGTTCACAGAGAGTCAGCTCAGAAAAATATATGTGGTCTGAAGTGTGGTAGACTGTTTTCCCTTCCATTCTTTCAAACCAACACATCATCCCACAGGGCCGACACTACCATTAGGCAGCTGCCTAGCGTGCCGGCACCTGGGGGGCGCCACTGTGTCCGCTTCGCAGTAAAATGAAGGATGTCTCTTTCAGAGACATCCTTAGTCTACATAGTGCGGGCGCCAGCCGTGGGTTTTATATGCCACCCCATCCCTTCACCTGGCTGAACTTGCTCTGAATATGCGTCAGTGTGTGTCACTGACAAGCCACCTGTCTGGTGCGTCTACACCATATAACAAATAAACAATGATTTGCTATCTGCATGTACTGTAAATCTAACTTGGCCAATATTAACAGTGTTTAACATTAAGGTGACTGGAGTGGACACAGCACAGCAGCAGCAACTGGAGGTGGAGATGATGGACATAGCAGCACTGCAGACACTGAACACAGGGAGTGGATGGACACAGCAGCAGCCACTAGACACAAGTACTAAAGTGGAGACAGCACAGCAGCAGCCACTGGAGGTGGAGAGGATGGACACAGCAAAGCAGCCACTGGACATGTTAGCCTAGACTGGAGTAAGTGTAAAATGGCACACAAATTACCATGGGAGAGACTTATATAGAATCCAAAACCCATGATATCGACTCCAGGATGATGACGTTTTGCCTCGATTTACAATCCAAGCAAGGCGGGAACACCCGGGCCGCCACTTGGATTTATTCACATCGGGGAAGTTTGGGTGGGCTCAGTTTTCAGAAAACCAAGCCTGCACATTTGTAGTAGCTACACATGTAGTGCATTAATATAAGTACGTTAGGAGTAGACTTTAGAGTAGGAGTACTGTTTGATAGAGAAGTACGGTAGAAGTAGAATGTCTAGTAGGAGTAGTGTTTGATAGAGAGAGTACAGTAGAAGTAGTATATCTAGTAGGAGTAATGCGTGATAGAGAAGTACACTGGGAGTAGATCTTGGAGGAGTAGTGTTTGATAGAGAAGTACAGTAGAAGTAGAATGTCTAGTAGGAGTAGTGTTTGATAGACAAAGTACGTTAGGAGTAGACTTCAGAGTAGGAGTAGTATTTGATAGAGAAGTACAGTAGAAGTAGAATGTCTAGTAGGAGTAGCGTTTGATAGAGAAGTACAGTATAAGTAGAATGTCTAGTAGGAGTAGTGTTTGATAGAGAAGAACAGTAGAAGTAGAATGTCTAGTAGGAGTAGTGCTTTATAGAGAAGTACAGTAGAAGTAGAATGTCTAGTAGGAGTAGTGTTTAATAGAGAATTACAGTAAAAGTAGAATGTCTAGTAGGAGTAGTGTTTGATAGAGTACAGTAGAATGTCTTGTAGGAGTAGTGTTTGATAGAGAAGTACAGTAGAAGTAGAATGTCTAGTAGGGGTAGTGTTTTATAGAGAAGTACAGTAGAAGTAGAATGTCTAGTAGAAGTAGTGTTTGACAGAGAAGTAAGTTAGGAGTAGACTTTAGAGTAGCAGTAGCGTTTGATAGAGAAGTACAGTAGAAGTAGAATGTCTAGTAGGAGTATTGTTTGATAGAGAAGTACAGTAGAAGTAGAATGTCTAGTAGGAGTAGCGTTTCATAGAGAAGTACAGTAGAAGTAGAATGTCTAGTAGGAGTAATGCGTGATAGAGAAGTACACTGGGAGTATATCTTGGAGAAGTAGTGTTTGATAGAGAAGTTCAGTAGAAGTAGAATGTCTAGTAGGAGTATTGTTTGATAGAGAAGTACAGTAGAAGTAGAATGTCTAGTAGGAGTAGCGTTTGATAGAGAAGTACAGTAGAAGTAGAATGTCTAGTAGGAGTAATGCGTGATAGAGAAGTACACTGGGAGTATATCTTGGAGAAGTAGTGTTTGATAGAGAAGTACAGTAGAAGTAGAATGTATAGTAGGAGTAATACGTGATAGAGAAGTACACTGGGAGTAGATTTTTGAGTAATAGTACAGTTTGGTAGAGAAGTGCAGTAGAAGTAGAATGTTTAGTAGGAGTAGTGTTTGATAGAGAAGTACAGTAGAAGTAGAATGTCTAGTAGGAATAGCGTTTGGTAGAGAAGTACAGTAGAAGTAGAATGTCTAGTAGGAGTAATGCGTGATAGAGAAGTACACTGGGAGTATATCTTGGAGAAGTAGTGTTTGATAGAGAAGTACAGTAGAAGTAGAATGTCTAGTAGGGGTAGTGTTTTATAGAGAAGTACAGTAGAAGTAGAATGTCTAGTAGAAGTAGTGTTTGACAGAGAAGTAAGTTAGGAGTAGACGTTAGAGTAGCAGTAGCGTTTGATAGAGAAGTACAGTAGAAGTAGAATGTCTAGTAGGAGTATTGTTTGATAGAGAAGTACAGTAGAAGTAGAATGTCTAGTAGGAGTAGCGTTTCATAGAGAAGTACAGTAGAAGTAGAATGTCTAGTAGGAGTAATGCGTGATAGAGAAGTACACTGGGAGTATATCTTGGAGAAGTAGTGTTTGATAGAGAAGTTCAGTAGAAGTAGAATGTCTAGTAGGAGTATTGTTTGATAGAGAAGTACAGTAGAAGTAGAATGTCTAGTAGGAGTAGCGTTTGATAGAGAAGTACAGTAGAAGTTGAATGTCTAGTAGGAGTAATGCGTGATAGAGAAGTACACTGGGAGTATATCTTGGAGAAGTAGTGTTTGATAGAGAAGTACAGTAGAAGTAGAATGTATAGTAGGAGTAATATGTGATAGAGAAGTACACTGGGAGTAGATTTTTGAGGAATAGTACAGTTTGGTAGAGAAGTGCAGTAGAAGTAGAATGTCTAGTAGGAGTAGTGTTTGATAGAGAAGTACAGTAGAAGTAGAATGTCTAGTAGGAATAGCGTTTGATAGAGAAGTACAGTAGAAGTAGAATGTCTAGTAGGAGTAATGCGTGATAGAGAAGTACACTGGGAGTATATCTTGGAGAAGTAGTGTTTGATAGAGAAGTTCAGTAGAAGTAGAATGTCTAGTAGGAGTATTGTTTGATAGAGAAGTACAGTAGAAGTAGAATGTCTAGTAGGAGTAGCGTTTGATAGAGAAGTACAGTAGAAGTAGAATGTCTAGTAGGAGTAATGCGTGATAGAGAAGTACACTGGGAGTATATCTTGGAGAAGTAGTGTTTGATAGAGAAGTACAGTAGAAGTAGAATGTATAGTAGGAGTAATACGTGATAGAGAAGTACACTGCGAGTAGATTTTTGAGGAATAGTACAGTTTGGTAGAGAAGTGCAGTAGAAGTAGAATGTCTAGTAGGAGTAGTGTTTGATAGAGAAGTACAGTAGAAGTAGAATGTCTAGTAGGAGTAATGCGTGATAGAGAAGTACACTGGGAGTATATCTTGGAGAAGTAGTGTTTAATAGAGAAGTACAGTAGAAGTAGAATGTATAGTAGGAGTAATGCATGATAGAGAAGTACACTGGGAGTAGATTTTTGAGGAATAGTACAGTTTGATTGAAGAGTAGAGCATTTCATAGATATTCTTTGATTTTAGCATATATAGCACAGGACATGCCACTTTCTATGACCTAAGTTGAAAGTACACATATCTGGTATCCATATTTGAGATTTAGGCCCTCATTCAGAGCCGTACGCTCTGAGCAGAGCGCACGCTCTGAATGAGGGCCGCCCTCCATAAAAATGGAGCGTCCCCCTGGACGCTCGTATAGCTGTGGGTCACCACCCACAGCCTATACGAGCGTGCAGTTTGATGGCCGCGATGGTCGTGACCATCGCGACCATCGAAACTGCAAGCCGGAGCCTGCGGTTGAGGTTTTCATCCGCAAGCTCCGGAGTGATTTTGGCTCTATCAGAGCCAAAATCACTCCCACTGACATCACTAGTGATGTCAGTGGGCCGGCTTCTGACGGGAGGCGTTCCCGTGGGAACGCCCCCGTCAGGGAGGCACGCCCACCAAAGGGGGCGTGCTGTCAATCAACATCGACAGCACGCCCCCTTTGATCAGACACAACAAGCGAAGGACTTTCCTTCGCTCGTCGCGTCTGGCGCATGCGCACGACGGAGCTCCCTCCGTTGTGCGCATGCTCAGTGCAGAACATCGACCCACTTGCAAGCGGACAGCCGCTCGCGAGTGGGTCTGAATCAGGGCCTTAGACCAATTTCATAGTCATTTTCTGGAATTGCTCTAAGTTCAAAATAAACCTTAATATATTCCAGCAAATAAAATGTATTTAGCCAAATGAAGACCATAAACAATAGTTTCAAGTGTGATCTACCAGGAAACATGAGTGTCTTGATCAACGGTTGGATCTAGAGTGTAGCTCTGGCGGATATGGATGAAGCTTATTTTATCTCTATGCAGTTTTATTTTAAAAATATAAGGGGTTAAAGCACGTATATACCTTAGTGAACATCTATTAAATCCAAATGCTTTTAAAAGACCATAGAGGTAATTTTCCTTTTTTTTCAATTAATATATACATGCCTATACTTTTCTTTTGTCAACTGCATTCAGTAGCAGAGTAGATCTAACTCAGACAGCCTGATTCAGAGGTGGATGCAGTGTCAATGTCGGACGCAAACGGCCAATCTTTTCAGTCTGCGCAAGCGTCACAATGGTTACCGCTCTAAGACACAGAACTAATCTGGACACAGAGGGCCTGATTCAGAGCCGGACGCTCTGACCAGAGTGCTCGCTCTGAGTCAGGGCCCTCCTACCTAAAAATGGAGCGGCCTCTTGGACGCTCGCATAGCTGTGGGTTACCACCCACAGCTTATGCGAGCGTCCATGATGATGGTCGCGATGGTCAAGACCATCGTGACCATCGGGCTTGCGATGAGACCCTGTGGTAGGGTCTCGTGGCCGCAAGCCCTGGAGTGAGTTTGGCTCTATCAGAGCCAAAATCACTCCCACTGACATCACTAGTGATGTCAGTGGGGCCGGACCCAGACGGTAGGCATTCCATCTGGCAGCCTGGCAGCCATGCCCCCAGCACGCCCACCAAAGGGGGCATGCTGTCAGTCACCATCGACAGCACGCCCCCTTTGGTGCGAGACCCGGAGCGATGGAAAGTCCTTCGCTCGCCGGGTCTCGCGCATGCGCACAACGGAGCTCCCTCCATCGTGCGCATGCACAGTGGGGACCATCGACCCACTTGGCTGTCGCTATGCGGGTCTCGCGCATGCGCACGAAGGAGCTCCCTCCGTCGTGCACATGCGCATTAGGGCACCATCGACCCGCTTGCGAGCATCCTACGCTCGCGAGCGGGTCTGAATTAGGCCCAGAGAGAGTAATTTTCAGTGGACATTTCTAGGAGGTAACATGGATGTGGATAGCCAGATACATGGGTGTTGCAGTCAGAGACATCGTCTAAAGATGCAGTTGAACTAATACAGGTGGACATGTTCAGATGAAGAATCTGCATCTCATTAGGGCTGGATCCAATGTTCGATGGTGCAACCGATGGTGTGTCTTAATATGCACAGTAACGTCTTAGCACCACAATCGGGCATCTCAGTAGGTAGACCATCGACTGCAGCATTAGATTAAATATGTAGACACTGCAATGGTAAAAGACATGCGGCTGTAATTGCATACACCTCTGAATCAGGCCCAGAATGAGCACTACAATAGATAGCATGGCATATATTGTGTAATGTATGTCCAGAAAGTGTACGCGCTGAAATGTTTATCAAGACTTACAACCGGAAAGGGGGAATATAGGTCTGAGTTCAGTAAGGGCTTGATCATGCAAATGTGTCTAATTCTGACAAGTAATTTTTTGAATATACCCAAGTTATGCAGCACTAGTGATGATAACTTGTTGCACATTAGGTACATATGCTGCGCATGCAGATCAAGACGCGTACAAGATCTCAAGATGTATACAGCTCTGCATAATTCTATGTGGACTATATTTTTGAGTAATTTGCAACCATTTTGCTAACAATTCTGCATTTGGATCAGTGTGTCTAAGTATGTCTGAAATGCTATGTATAAACTAAAGATGTGGGCCAACCCTCATCTTTTGGTTTTGGTTGTGGATCTGAATCTCCCCTGGTTTTGGAACTGGATTGGTTTTGCCAAAACCTCACCTCCGTGTTTTATTTTTTGTTTTTGGATCTGGATTTTCTTCTTAAAAATATCATAAAAACAGCTAAAATTACATAAAATGGGCCTGTTTTTGTTCCTACAGTATTATTAAGCTCAATAACATTTATTTCCACTCATTTCCAGTCAGTTTTGACCACCTCACAGCTCACAATATTGTTTTCAGACAGTTTAGGCCAAAAATTTGCACCAAGCTAGCTGGCTGACTAAGCTATGTGGCAGCAGTGGGTGGCACAAACACGTGGTAGTTCAACTTCCAACATGGCACATCAGGAAACAAATGTTTTTATTATTCAAGAGAGGCCTGAGGGAGTTGGAGTATGTATGTAGTTGAAGGCAGGGACAGGAAGGGTTTGGTAGTAAATTTAATTAAATTTTTTTATTCTGAAGTAAATTTATGAGGGAGAAAGGGAGGGGAGGAGGCATTTACAAAAAAAAATTACTCATTCAATCAGTCCTTGCCCCAGAAGAATCCTTGAGTGCCAAGCCTGCTGCTGCTGCTGCTGGGAGTCAATTTTCTCATGCCAGAAGGGGACCAGGAAGACTTCTAGTAGTGCTTTCCACATGAAAAAGCATTTCCCAACCTGTACAGGGACATTAAAAAAAACATAGTTAGTGGCCTCAAAGTGCCACTTAACCAGCACAGATATGTGGACAAGCGTAAGATCTATGATTTAAGGCAGGGCTAGCTAACCCTTGACCTCAAGAGCTACCAACTGTGCATGTTTTCCAGGTCTCCTCACAGAATATAGTTATAAATAATTAAATGTGTTGTTGAGTAATGAATACACCTGTGCACCAGCTAGGTGGTCTGGAAAACGTGAACTGTAACTGTTAGTAGCTCTCGAGGACTGAGGTTGGCTACCCCTGATTTAAGGCCTTACATTGTGTCTTTCTCGAGAATCCTGCGCCTGCTTCTGTGGCCAAGAGGATATTTTCATCCCAGAAGGGGACCAGGAAGAGTGCTTTGACTTAAATAATCCTTTGCAAACCTTCTGTAAAGGCATTTCCCAACATGTACAGGGACATTAAAAAAACAGAGTTAGTTAGTGGCCATCAAACTGCCATTGTTCCCACTGTCCACTTCACCATATCAGATATGTGAACATTCAGCTTTAAGGTTTAAGTCTAACGTTGTGTCTTTCTTGAGAATTCTTGAGCACCATGCCTGCTTGCTGGGAGTGGATTTTCATCCCAGAAGGGATGAAGACATTGGTTTTTCTTCCCATCGGACACAGATCTGAAGAGAAAGAGATACATGTAAATAACTACTGTCAGGAAAAAGAGGCAATTTGGGGGTAATATTAGTTTTACTAAAGTTTCTAAAAATGAAAAGTGTTCATGTTGCCCATAGCAACCAATCAGATTGTAGTTATCATTCTCTATTGCATTCTACAAAATGATAGACAGGATCTGATTAGTTGCTATGGGCAACATGAAGACTTTTCATATTTAGAAACTTTAGTAAATAAATATACCCCTTGGAGGCCCTTGCACAAAAAAACTGCCTTTACTTTACTTGAGCTGCGCACCTTCCAGTGTGTACTCAGAGTTTTCAGCACAGCCGGGAACCTTGTCAGTGATCGGCCTGAGACTACTTCCCCAAAATGTTGAAAAGATGATATTCATCGAAATGAAATACAAATTCTACGAGAAAGAACTTTACCGTCAATTACGTGCAAAAATTACAGAGGCACCTCTAATGGTGGATTCTAGCAGGGACAAATTAATATTATGTGAAGAAGATGATGTATACATCACCCCAGTTTATTTATACCATCACCCAAGCCTATATAGTCATCTCATCATCTGTTGTAAATTACATCTGCGCTCCGTGCTCCACTTTAGTGGATGTGAGCTCCATTTTAGTCCATATCATCACTACACCCCCTACACATCTTCTGACCTGGGCTACAGGAGAAGCAGCTGCACTCTGGAATACAGTTGCATGGAATTGCCCCTCTGACTCACTGAAAGTCAGGTAGAGGGGCCATGATTAGGGAGTAGGGACACTATAATCAGAGAACACACTTTTAGCTGCTTTATTCCATTTTTTAAACCATATCCTCTATTTTCACCTTTGAAAATGTTTATGCAAATCTCAGCAGAGGCATTTATGATGCCATGGCTAACACGCACACCCACACACAGAAACAAATAACACATTGATTGACTGAATTAATTTTTTATGGCACTTGGGAGGGAGAGCATCCAAACGAGGCAGCAGCCGACAACGGGATGATGACGTTTTGCCTCTTTTTCAGATCCGAGTCAGGCGGGAAACCTGAGCTGACTAGGATCTGACTCGGATCCCCTAAGTTTGGGTGGGTTCGGTTCTTAGGGAACCGAACTCACTCATATCTAGTATAAACCATTCCGTAGTACTATACTTCCAGGCTGCTGCTCGAAAATATCATTGTCATTTTCTTTTATTTTTAATGTGCCACATAGTTTTCCTGTTACTTGTATATTCTCTGTATGGCCCTCTGAAAACTGACATACTGTAATCAGTAGTAAGTTATCATATCTTTGGAACAATACCATTTAAAAATACATTGAAATAAACCAACAAACTAGGGACCACATGGATAAGTAGAGAGGGTTGTATAACTCACTATATCTTGACAGGCAGGTAAAGGTGGGACTGAGTGAAATGAGAAAGAAAGATTTAAGAGGAGGGATGTAGGTTATGATGAAAATGCGTGTTTTGAGTGAATGTTTAAAGCTGGCAAGATTGGGAGAGGGAGTGAGTTCCAGAGGAGGGGGTCTGTATGGGAGAAATCTTGAATGTGAGATCAAGTAAAGGATAAAGTTGATGTGCAATCACAGAAAGAGAGAAGGTGGTGGTTGTTAGTGTGGCTATAGATGTAGTTGGGGCAGAGAACTTAAGTGCTTTGTATGTGAGGTTCAGGAGTTTGAACTGGATTCATTAGGGGACTAGGAGCCAATGAAGCATGTTGCAGAGGAGGGAGACCAATGCAAGAGTGACATATATTTTCAATGTGCATGTTGAAAGACAAAGAAGAATCAAGGATGACACTCAGCAGGGTTGAGGAACAACAAATATGCTGAAAGAGAGAGAAAGAGGGGGGAGGAGAGAATGAGATCCTGGAAGAGGGAAAACGGTGAGTTCAATTTTGGACATGTTCAATTTGAAAAACACACTTGGACATCCGTGTTGAGATGGCAGAGATGCAGGAAGAGAGAGACACAAGCAAGAACAGAGGAAGAGAGATCAGAAGAAGAAAGGTAGATTTGAGTATCAACCGCATAAAGGTGGTATTGATGACTGAAGGAGCTGATGAGTTTTCCAAGGGAGGAGGTATAAAGGAAAAGGAAAAGGGGCTCAAGGATGGATCCTTCAGGAATGCCAACAGAAAAATAAAACAGGGGAGATGGAGATACAGGTAAAGATAAAAAAGTAAAATCAGTGAGCCACGAGAGGGCCTGTTCATGGAAAACAATAGTTTGTAGAGTACCAAGGAGAAGCAGGTGATCAACAGCATCAAAGGCAACAGACAAGTTGAGAAGCATGAGAATGGAGAATTGACAATTGGCATTGGCAGTGAGAAGGTCATTAGTTACCCTATCAAGGGTGGTTTCTGTAGAGTTGAAGGCACAGAGGCCAGATTGAAAAGGGTCAAGATGGGAGTGGGAAGAAAAAAACTAGGTGAGACAGAGATAAGCTATCGTTGCAAGGAGTATGGAGGCAAAATGTAGCAAAGACATAAGAAAGTAGTTGCAGAGGGAGTCAGAGTTAAGTGAGGGTTTCTTGAATTTGAAGTGGAGGAAAATGGAATGAGAGCACAATTTGCTTCAGTACTGTTCAGCAGTAGGTAATAATTCCTGGATGGTAGCATGTAAGCTTGGAGTGCCAGTGTTGGATGGCATGTCCAAAGAAGCTAAGAGTAACAGGTGGGGTAGCGGCAACAAGGCCAGAGAAAGGGGTGTAACAGGAGACACCTTGGGCAAGAGAGGTGGGAGATTTCAATTGTGTTGTAGCAGAACTAGTAATTTGATTTACTGGTTAGACCAGTACACACCAGTTTGGCACTGGTCAATCAAAATGAATGTCATAGTAATAACAACAGTCATAATATTTAAAAAAAATTGTCAGAATACAGATGTGTGCTTTACTACTGAATAACACCTCTTGGTGGGCCAGGTCCTGGGCAACTCGGCCTTGCCGAGCATCTTTCTTGCACAAAATGTGCATCCTATTTGCATAAATAAAACAATTGGGAGCAGCAAAACTGCATTGCTAGCAACCACAAACCACTGGTGATTGCAACTTTTGTCTCTGTGTGAGTCCCAATCAGTATAAAAAGGTCTCCGATGCGAGCAGCCGTGGCTTTTTCTCATAGCAGGTTCTATTGTGTGGCTTTGCACTTGTATAAAACCAATTTCTGTGTAGTTAAGGTCACAGCCTAGCATCTCAGGTACACTGTGGGTGACTTTTCACTGCGTCTGTGATGTGATGAAGATGCAAAATGTAAAGAAATATGCAGATCATTAGTCATCTCTATAGCATCTCTGTCGGGCATCTCATGCCGTTTTGCGTGAAGATGGTCAGTCTATTAAGACAAATCTGTATTTTATCAATATAATAATGTATACGTGACTACATGAAAACTGTACAAAACCGATAACATTATACACTTCATATATGAAACTAGAAATTATCATGTCCCAGTCTCTGCTTTCAGGAAGATCTGTCTCTCTGCTCCAAAACTCTTAGGGGTAAATTTACTAAACTGACAGTTTGTAGAAGTGAGTTTTAGAATAGATGTTGCCCATAGCAAATAATCAGATTCTACTTAATATTTAACTAGCACATTCTAGAAGATAATAGCTAGAATTTGATTGCTTGCTATTGGCAAGATCTCTTCTAAAACTCACTTCTAAAAACTCTCACTTTAGTAAATTTACCCCTTGGAAAAGTTATCTATTATGGGAGAGCTCGTTACCAAATGGCTGAGTCATGGATTTGATGAGAACCAGTTCCAATACGGGTCATATATCAGGCCACAGTTTCAGCAACACACAACTGCAGCAATTGCCAAGAAAATTACATTACCTCTATTTTGGCATATGGCACAGGAATCAAGGCATTTTAAGGTATGTGATGACTAGAAAAGTGCTGTGAAATTATTTTGAAATAACTTGCAAAAAAAATATATGAGCATTTAAACTGATGGACAAAATAAAACAATTTCCATCTTCTGCATGTTGGACAGTTCTCAGTACATAACTTATACAGATGTACTTTTTGTTTAAGAGAGAGAGAGTGAGAGGGATTCTTGTAACTGCCATCTGCAGACTGTGATAATACTTGAAGGGCTCCAGGGGTCATTAATGGATAGCATAAACATGATTTCTTTCTTCCATCATGTGACTATTTCTCGGTTATTGCATTCATTTATAAGTGTCTACTTATGGCGTAGCTCACTAAGGGACTGATTCACTATGAATCGCAATTGCGATCGCGGCTGCGATTACGCATGCAGTCTGACTGCGTTGATATGCTAATCTATTGCGATCACTATGCCGTCACAGCACTACATAAGGATGTCCACCTTACTTTACACACATCCATAATGGTTAGCAAGACTGTGAAACCATCGGTAACATCGAGTACCATCGCAGCCTCTCGCACACTTGCACAAGCTCTGACCTTACTCAGGAATTGCTAATGCACTGAGTTCTCAGACTGCGTATGGCATCGCAGTGAATAATTCATTCACACCCCTGCAACGGCGTTCGAACACACTGGCATGCCTGCGTTTCGCCGACCACTCCCCCGTCACCTCCCACAAATGGCACTTCCTGTCAATCACTCTGAGAGGGATTCTGCGTCGTCAGTTGCGATCACAGTCCCAATCATAGTGGCCGGTTCGTGCGCGCACTGCTATGCATACGCATAATGTAACAGTCGGCCGATTGCGTGAGTAATCGCAGTTGCAATCCGTAGTGAATAAGGCCCTAAGATGGCAACAACAGCTACTTTTGATGGCGGGATTTTCAGGATAGGATTTCCTTGCTCAATGAGAATTAGTTGCACTGACATTCCCAAACACTAAATCTATATTTTATATTGCAGAATGAACTATTTAAATTACTTATAATTGGTAGAGCCTGCCAATATAGTGTACTGTTCCCTGCTTAGCGCTTCTTTTATTTCATGTATTCCTTTGTTTTAGTGGGTTTGATAATCCCTTAACTAGAGGGTGCAGGCTGTTTGATCTAATTGCAATCAATTGTGATTGACGCTTGGCGTTTCTTGTTTCTTTTTATTTTTGTTCAATATATCAGATCAATATTGATTTGGTAAGGAGAGAAGGGTGGAAATTAGAAAAAGCGAGACTGGCTATTTTGCATAGCGTGTTGCACTTTTACATTTCATCACAAGCACTTATAAATATTTCAGATAATAGAAGTTAATCCTCTCAATGGCACCACCACTCTCATATTGAGGTATATTATATCATTGGCAGAGCTGTAACTAGACTTTTTGGTGCCCTGTGCCAGAGAGAGCATTTGCGCCTCCCCTCCCCATTTTTTAAATAGGGACATAAGATAGTGCACCTGAAAAAGGGATATGGCTTCATGGGGAAGGGCCAGGGAAGAGATAGGGGAGGCCACGAGATGCTGAGGATAAAAGAAGATAATAAACAAGAAACTTAACAGGCCTAAACAGCGCCCCCTGCCCTGTGGTGCCCTGTGCCATGGCACTGGCCGCACTACCCCAGTTACGGCCCTGATTATTGGACCCATCTCGTTTCTGATGGTAAAAGAGATTATTGCTGCTTCTCAAGAGATATCAAGATGAATATCATGGAGAAATCTAAATTTTGTTCACACTTTACTGCTGCCCCCATAGCCCACTGTTGGGACACCCAAGAAAGTCAATTTATGAAGCGGTGAAAAGCTCTGTGCTATGCTGCTTTTGTTAAAAACATGCTCTCATGTTAGGATGGCGGTAGGCTAATTTACAGGCACACAGGCATCTGGCCTCTCATGTGCATGCACAAACTTCTCAGCTTGCACATGTTCAATATGTAGGAATGATAAAGCAGAACCATCAGAGGTTTTCTTCTCCAGATACTCTACAGTGTTTTAAAGTGCATGCACAACCTTTTCAGCTTGCGCATGCGCAGTACAGGGACAAATCAAAGAAATGCAGTCAAAGTATCCGGCCCCCCCAACATAAAAACATTCTTACACCCCTGGTGTAATATATATATATATATATATATATATATTGTGACACAGTTAGGTTAGGGGGTCCCTCTCCTGGGTAGAGGACTCCTTCCTTACACACACACACAGCAGCAGGGAAGCAGCACACCAGTCTGGATGCAAGTACAAGCTGGTCGGCGCCAGTCTTTATTGTACAAAGTCAGAAATAACATAAAGAAAACATAAACATAAATCCTAGCCCTGTCGGGGCACTAACTTCACAGGTAGTTCCCTCACTACCAGAACCTGGCAGGGCCTAATGCCCTCGCCAACAACAAAGGCACAGCACAACACTCGCAGTTAGGTTTCCAAGTGTCTCTGAGCAAACTCCCTGCCTGCTCTCCCGGGTGAGACAATCAGCCCTCAACACACTAGGCTTATATTGGCCACTCTCAGGTGGAAAACTAACAAGCCTGTTACCAGGCTGCGAGAACCAAAACCTGGAGTGGCCGTGGGTGGAGCCCTCCCTCTCCTCTTACCCACAACCCCCAGGTCCCAAACCGGCTTTTCAAAAAGCCGAGACTCAAGCCTGCTACACTGCAGACTTTCTCCTGGGTGTTTAGAACACATAAGACAGGAATCTGGGACAAATGTACCTGCCACAGACCACTTTACCAGTGATCCTATCACAATATATACAGTCAGGTGCATAAATATTGGGACATTGACAGAATTTTAATATTTTGGCCTCTATTCACCACCACAATGGCTTTGAAATGAAACAAACAAGATGTGCTTTAACTCAGACCTTCAGATTTAATTTGAGGGTAATTACATCCAAATCAGGTGAACGGTGTAGGAATTATAACGGTTTCTATATGTGCCTCCCACTTTTTAAGGGGCCAAAAGTAATGGGACTATCAACTCAAAGCTATTTCATGGACAGGTGTAGGCTATTCCCTCGTTATTTCATTATCAATTAAGCAGGTAAAAGGTCTGGAGTTGATTCTAGGTGTGACATTTGCATTTGGAATCAGTTGCTGTCGACTCTCAATATGAGATCCAAAGAGCTGTCACTATCAGTGAAGCAAGCCATCATTAGGCTGAAAAATCAAAACAAACCCATCAGAGAGATAGCAAAAACATTAGGTGTGGCCAAATCAACTGTTTGGAACATTCTTAAAAAGAAAGAACACACTAGAGAGCTCAGCAACACCAAAAGACCCGGAAGACCACGGAAAACAACTGTGGTGGATGACAGAAGAATTATATCCCTGGTGAAGAAAACCCCCTTCACAACAGTTGGCCAAATCAAGAACACTCTACAGGAGGTAGGTATATATGTGTCAAAGTCAACAATCAAGAGAAGACTTCACAAGAGTGAATATAGATTCACCACAAGATGTAAACCATTGGTGAGCCACAAAAACAGGAAGACCAAATTAAAGTTTGCCAAACAACATCTAAAAAAGCCATTACAGTTCTGGAACAACATCCTATGGACAGATGAGACAAAGATCAACTTGTACCAGAGTGATGGGAAAAGAAGAATATGGAGAAGGAAAGGAACTGCTCATGATCCAAAACATACCACCTCATCAGTGAAGTATGGTGGTGGTAGTGTCATGGCGTGGGCATGTATGGCTGCCAATGGAACTGGTTCCCTTGTATTTATTGATGATGTGACAGCTGACAAAAGCAGCAGAATAAATTCTGAAGTGTTTCGGGCAATATTGTATGCTCATATTCAGTCAAATGCTTCAGAACTCATTGGACGGCGCTTCACAGTGCAGATGGACAATGACCTGAAGCATACTGCAAAAGCAACCAAAGAGTTTTTTAAGGCTAAAAAGTGGAATGTTATGCAGTGGCCAAGTCAATCCCCTGACCTCAATCCGATTGAGCATGCATTTCACTTGATGAAGACAAAACTGAAGGGAAAATGCCCCAAGAACAAGCAGGAACTGAAGACATTTGCAGTAGAGGCCTGGCAGAGCATCACCAGGGATGAAACCCAGCGTCTGGTGATGTCTATGCGTTCCAGACTTCAGGCTGAAATTGCCTGCAAAAGATTTGCAACAAAGTATTAAAAAGTGAAAGTTAGATTTAAGATTATTTAGTTTGTCCCATTACTTTTGGCCCATTACAAAGTGGGAGGCACATATAGAAACCATTGTAATTCCTACACCGTTCACCTGATTTGGATGTAATTACCCTCAAATGAAATCTGAAAGTCTGCAGTTAAAGCACATCTTGTTTGTTTGTTTCATTTCAAGCCATTGTGGTGGTGAATAGAGGCCAAAATATGAAAATTCTGTCAATGTCCCAATATTTGTGCACCTGACTGTATATATATATATATATATGTATATATATATATATATATATATATATAATCTCAAAGTGTCCGGCACTCTATGTATGAACACTTTAACTTGACCAGGTGCCACCACACATCCAGTGCTCACAGTTCCCCCAATAGTGCGGCACTCAGGCTCCAAATAAGAAACTACAAGAAAGTGATGCAATCAATGTTTCAGTTTGTAAAACAAACTGACAGTTTGATTTATAAACTGAAATGTCGATTGCATCACTTTGAAGTTGAAGTTTCTTATTTGGACCCTGAGTGATGCACTATTGGGGGAACCGTACATATATATGGTGTGAGCTTGAGAAAGGGGGTTGCATCCCGAAACATTGCTTTAATACACCCTTTGAGTGCCGTTCTTTTTCTTGGTGTCTACATTGTCTGATGGACTGAGCATCGGGGCATGTTGTTGCCTTTACGTGGGAGTGCCAGCATAATCTTGGATATATGTAATATATAATAAATATATAACTGTTTTTCTAAAGCTCCATCTACAGTTCCTGAACTTAGTTTTCCAGAAAAATAGCCCTGAGTTTAAAGGTGCCTACACACTAGACGATGTGCTCATGATGCGATAACGTGAGCGATTTCCCTTAAACTCTCTCCGGCACTCCAGGACACAATATGGTGATAAAGTGTCCAATCTGACCAATGATCTTATGATCTATCGTACATCATTAACAACCTTTAACTCATTAGATCGTGCACGATATATCGTTAGCTTGCAAAACACCTGACGATGATCTTCAAGATTTCAGTAAAATTTTAATAATGGGCGGGCCTAATTAGGGGGTATATAAAGCAGGTGCCATTTTACCTCTGAGCACTTCCGCTCTGTTATTAGTGAGGCTTGGTTTATACCTGCTGTACGCTGTACATTGCTATTGTGCTCTGCTTTTGCCTGGCTTAACAAAGTGTGTTTTTGCTGCATTCTATCCTGTATTATGGATCCATGTATGATGGATCCCTATCGCTATAGAGTTCTGCTAGCCTATGCTGGGGTTAAGATGGTGAAGGAGAAGGCCCAGCAAAGGAGGAGAGCATGCTGGACTAAGGAGTGGCTGCTGCAGAGGGATACTCACTCTCACATGTCCCTGCTGATGGAGATTCAGGAGAACAATCCGGACGACTACCGCAACTTCCTGCGCATGGATTATGCCACTTTCCAGGAGTTGCTGCATCTGGTAAAACCCTATATCCAGAGGCAGGATACTAAGCTGAGGAGGGCCATCCCTGCTGAGGAGAGGCTGGTGGCTACCCTGTGTTACCTGGCTACAGGAAGGTCCCAGGCTGACCTGAAGTTTGGGTCCCTCATCTCCCCTCAAGCTATGGGCGTCATCATCCCGGAGACATGTCAAAGTTCTGCAGTATCAGTTTTGCAAGGTAAGAAAAACCACACTACACATTAAGGACCTCATTCAGAGTCGGTCGAAGCGGCCGCACGGTCGTACGCCACCGATGTTCGCTATACTGCGCATGCGTAAAGTTTGCAATGCGCGTGCGCAAACTAGCCGCTATGATCAGAAATTTCTCTCTCCTTGAACACAGCCAGGTCGGTAGTTTGAGTGACAGATTGAGGTGTTTGTGGGTGGTAACAGGGGAAGGTGTTTGAAAACGGGGGAGTGGAGATCCGAATGCAGGCGTGCCTAATTATGCGAACGGCGTTTTATGGGAGTGCATACGGTTTATGGGAGTGCGTAATTAACAAAGTAGCGTCATGGCACATGTGACATGGGAGGTTTTTACACTGACATGATCGTAGAGCTTAAGAGAGGGTATGGTCAACCTTAAGCTCTACGACCAGTTCCGATGGTTCCCGATGGTCTTGATTAATCCTTATATGCCCGGAGATGACGTGTAATGCGTACGAGAAGGGGGCGTATTTTTTTTAATTCCGGCCGCTTCCTCCCCTTGGTCGGCCAGCTACCGATCCGAACTTAGGGACGCAACTTGCGAGGGAATCATTTGCATATCCGGCCCCTTTTCCCGTACGACCGTGCGGCCGCTTCGACCGACTCTGAATGAGGTCCTAATTTCTTTAGACAGAAAAGTTTTTTTGTTTTTTTTAGTGTAGAAAACAAGTGTAAAAATACTTTAAAAACAGTGTAAAATTTGCAGCCAACATGGCTGCGTGTAATAAAACTGTCTTTATGACAACACTACAAAATTGGCATTCCAAACATGGAAAAAACAACTGTGAAAATGCATTATTTTTCTGTATATACATTTATAATGTAATAGGCAATTATCAACAAGTTGTATCAGTCCCAATAGCTATGCTGCTTTATGATATATGGTGGGTCAGATGCCTCCTTGAATAGGCCAAGAAACACATGGCGCAAGTACGGATTGTGGCCCCAGCTTCCAACAATCTGTCCTTACGACATGTGTTTAGTGACCATGTCCAATCAGCATTGTCACCACCATATACCATAGAGTAGTATTGGGAAATATAAAACGTGTTGATAATTGTATAAAAACATTAAATAAAACTGTTAAACGTTGTAAAACCAAAGAATCTCCACCACAGACTCCAAAAGGCCACTATAAATTGCCTGGCTTGAGGTAGACGGGTTAGTGGGTGGGGGAGTAGGCTGTGACTGGGTTGGAGGCATCACAGTGGCGGGAGGGGTAGGTGGGTAGGGATGAGGGTCAGCAATGTAGGTGGCTGGTGACAAATAATTTCTGAACCCCCTGATGACTAAATCATACAGCAGACGCTGAAATTCCAGCTGCATGTTAGGCATCATCTGCCTCATGGAGCAATTTATGTGGGAAGTTAGGTGATCAAAGTGGTCGGTTGGCCTTCTTAAGACCTCTTCAGCCTGCCTGGTCTGGGGCTGTTTTCTTCCCTGCCGAAGCCTTCTTTTTTGGGTAGCTGTTGGTGGTGGGCATGAAGGCAGTGATACCTCGCCCTCACTTTCCCCAATGAGGCTCAAATCAGGAGTCCCTGCCAACTTCAGTTCTTGGGTGGGAGTTTGTTGGAAAAAAATAAACCAAAAATTAATGATCATGTTTTAACCCATATTTCATTTTTTTCTAGTTTCCTACAACCGTGGATGAGTGTAAAACCATCGCTAACTGCTGGGGAGCCATAGATGGGAAACATATCCGCATAACCCCACCTGCCAACAGCGGATCCTACTATTATAATTATAAGGGGTAATTCAGTATCATTCACATGGCGGTGATGAATGCCAACTATGAGTTTATTTTTGTAGATGTTGACAAAAATGGCCATGCTTTGGATGGTGGGTCGATCAAACAGACCGCATTCAACCGAAGGCTCATCTCCAAGACCCTCAACTTGCCTACAGTGGAGGAGACCAAGCACGGCCTAATTATTTGTCTTTGTGGCTAACGAGGCTTTCGCATTACGCGAGTATATAATGAAGCCATATGCGCAAAGGGGCCTGACCAAAGAGAAGCCGATCTACAATTACAGGCTTTCCAGGGCACAACGTATTATGGAAAATGCATTTGGAATTCTCAGTAACCACTTCTGCATTTTCCACACCTCAATAAACCTGCATGTGGACAAAATTGACTGGGTCATCTTGGCATGTTGTGGCCTGTATAACTTTCTATGGTGCAAAACAAACCCAACAAAGGGCATCTGGCACAGCTATGCCAGACGACCCTGACCACCCTAATGAGATTGTCCAGTAGTTGTCTGTGGCCACACCTGGACTGCAAAACACAGAGACTGCCTGGGCAAAACAAGTGAGGGAGGAATACATGGCCTATTTTAATGGCCCGGGGCCAGTGCCATGGGAGGAGGACTGTCTCAGATAAAAAAAAATAGAGAAGACATTTGGGGCAAGGAAGGAAAGTAATGTAAAGAAAAAACAACAGCAAACAAGGTGTGTATGCACTGTATATATACTTACCAAACCTTCCTCGGATGCCACGCTCACAACTTCGGCCACCTCCTCCTCTCCCTCTCGTTTGGCCATGAGGACAACCGACCCTCACTGAGGTTCTCCCTCCAGGACACAGGAGATCAAATTGTAATACAGATTGTTTAATGGTTAGCATTACTGCCTCATAGCACTGAGGTCATGGATTCGATTCCCATCATGGCCCTACCTATGCGGAGTTTGTATATTCTCTCTGTGCTTGGGTTTCCTCCGGGTATTCTGGTTTCCTCCCACACGACAAAAATATACTGGTAGGCTAATTGGCTCCCAACAAAAATTAACCCTAGTGTGTATGTGTGTGTGCATGTGATAGGGAACATAGATTGTAAGCTCCTCTGGGGCAGGGACTGATGTGAGTGGGCAAATATTCTCTGTAAAGCACTGCGGAATATGTGTGCGCTATATAAATAACTGGTAATAAATAAATAAACAAATAAATAATACCACAAGGTCGGGTGATAAACATCATTAGCTGAGGCTCCAGATCTTTTGGACTCTTCCACCTTCTTCCTCTCTTTAACAAAAACTGTCCTGAGATTCTGGATTTTATTCCTCACCCATTTAACTGTTGCGTCGCTGTAGTATCGCCTGCTATATTGGACCAACTCCTCCAATGCCAATAGTTTTTTGGACTTGTTGGCATAGTCACGACAGATAACCCTCCAGAGACATTCCTTGGCTTGCAAAAGCTTCAGGAAGCCAGTAATAAAATCGCAATCCTTATCCAAAGACATTTCTATGAGTAAAAAAAAAAAATGAAATGGACATTTTTATTGTTATTATACAAGTTGGTTTTTTTTTAGGATTCTTAATGTTGCCATATGTTGCTGTTTTTAATGTTGTTTATAGTTATAGTGTTTTTAATGTTGTTTTAAGTTATGCTGTTTTAATGTTATGGTGTTTTAATGTTTAAGTTTATTTTGAATTGTTGCATTTTTCAATAAAGTTTTATTTAGAACAATTTAATATGAATGATACTGTTTTTTTAATAATATATATTATGTGTATACACAATAGGGCTGGCCACAGAATAGTGGTCAGAGGGTGGGTCATGCATTTATATACAGTACATTGGTGGTCAGTGGGTCATGCATTTATATACAGTACAATGGTGGACAGTGGGTCATGCATTTATATACAGTACATTGGTGGTCAGTGGGTGGGTCATGCATTTAATAATAGACATTTGTGGACAGGGTTTGCACTTAAAACACATTGGTGGTCAGTGGATACATTGGTGCTCAAGAGCACTACATTATACTTACCAAAATATAATAGATCACGATCAGGTGTGCAAGCTGCTAAAGGAATCGCGTCCATCTCCTTCCACGCACGATGCTGCACAAAATGGAGACTGGGTGTGTACAGGGATATGTCAGTCAAGTGACACGGAATGGACAATAGATCGTGCCAACACACGAACAATCTGCACAATCTGTAGACAAGATCTGAAGATGCGATATACGAGCAGCGGGTACGCGCATTGTGATCGTGAGTGGACACAATTTTTACATATTTTAAATGCGTCGAAATCGAGCGAATCATGTAAAATCATGTAAAATATCGTCTAGTGTGTACGCACCTTAACTATGATAAATTGTGGGGCAAACACATTCTGTTACGCTGTGATAAGCAGCTATACAGACTGTGGGCCTGATTCAGACCCGCTCGCTAGATGCGGCCGCTCGCTCCCAGCATATGGAAATTCAGCTAAGTGACGTCAAGGCAGGCGATCGCACGGCAAGGCATAAGCATGCCCACTATGTCTTGGCGAGCGATCACTTTGTGTTTATAGACGCCCACCAGCCTGTCTTTAGCTACCCACTAGCGAACGTCATCTCCAGGAAGTATATACAACCATCGGTACATCGGGTTCATCGGATCTGACTGCGGTGACTGTACCCTACCACAAGCACTGCAAGCACTTCAGTGTATAATTCAACCAGGTGACGTGTACTATGACGCTGCCTGTTAACTATGCACGTCTCTGAAACGGCGTTGAAACACAGGCACGCCTGCGTTCGCAACTCCACTCCCCCGTTACAACTGCCCTGCCCCTGTTACCACCCACAAACAGTCTCTCCTGTCACTCATTCACCTGGGCTGTCTTTGCTGAGCAAGAGAGTGCTTCCCGATCGCTCTGACTAGTTCGCGCACGCGCACTGCGATGTATACGCATGCGCAATTGCATAACATTGGCTGCGTACGATGGAGCGGCTGCTTGCGAGACGGTCTGAATCAGGCCCTGTGTGTTAATATTGAGTAAACTTAAAGATAGATTGATTGGTCCCATGCAGAGAGAGGAACACTAAACTAAGAGATTCCTTATTGTGTAAAACAAAACTATAATTGTACTGTGACCCTTGTAGGTTTTAACAAACTCAGCCACCTCTCTGGACTTCCAAAGTGGCCACCTGCCCCATACAATGAGGATACACCATTAGTTTTAAATAGACTTGCTATAAACAAGTGTGGACATAAAAAGCACAAGTGTGAAAAGTGCAATGCATATATTGGCTCATTGTCTTTTCCACACTAATGCGCTGATTTCAGCAGATTTGTTTCCTGTCTTAGTGCCACCTCACAGAAGGTGGTTAGAGCAAGTGAGCAAAACAGAAGATTGTCTACATTTTGACCCCTGAAATATACGGTTCTGGCAGAAATCAGTGAAAATAAACTCTTTTTTTTTTTGAGCCATTAGGCTTTCACATAATATTTTGTTTTAATGTAACTCCAAATGTGTCTTGTAACTTTCTTATTAAAAGAACAGCATACACTGATTTTTCCTGAGCAGCCCTAAAATGCCCCACTCATTTTTAGTAGAGATGTGCACAGACTCCTGTGTTTTGGGTCTAAATTATCATTGTGTTTTGGGTCTAAATTATCATTGTGTTTTGGTTTTGGCAAAACCACTGTCAGGTGTTTTGTTTTGGTTTTGGATTTTTTTAAAAATTGATACAAACAGCTAAAATCAAATAACATGGGCCTGTTTTTGTTCCTATGGTAGTATTAACATCAATAACATTCCATCCAGTCATTTCTAGTCAATTTTGACCACCTCACAGCACCTGAAATCACAACGGAGGGCCTTACATGCAATCCAAATTATGCAGGAGACAGTTTTTAAGATCTGAGTTCCGAACTTGGCAAGTAGACCCGAGTTGGGACTGGGTTCTACTCTAAACCCCAAAGTGATCTGAGCTGGGATACGGTTCAACTTGGAACAACAAAGTTTGGGTGTATTCGGTTTTCAACAAAACCAAACTGCTCATCTCTAGTTTTTAGATGTTTTAATTTACTCTCTGATATTGTTATCAACTGGAAAACTTGCTGGACAGCCATCCGTTCAATTGCTGACACTAACATTGGCTACACCACCTTTGGAATGTAATTTGTCTGCTACTATTGCTTTTGATAGTTTAGCAAATGTCAAGAATTGAAAAGACATGTTCGTGGGAGCACACAGATGTAATATCATGTAAAATTACGCTATTTCAAATTTGAGTTTGCAAATGGTGATGGAGTAGGTATTTCCCCCTAAGGTACAACCAAGGAATGTATATAAATATGTCAGGGTAACTAAGGAGGCCAAACACAAATATTTTCACAAGTAAAGCATCCTTGGGAATGCACACTTCACTGTAATAGTGTCTTAGCTCATGCAGGACTGGAGTCTACTGGGAATACATGCTGTGATTTATATGGCAGTTTGACCATTATTTAGTTACGGTTGTTCATTTCTGTATCCTACCAGCTACTGCTCCTACATGTCTGTCTATTAGGAACATATTATTTTAAACAGTGTAAGTTCCTGGGCCAGCATTGTCAACAGTGCAGATAAATATGGTGAGTGATATGCATGCCTCTAGCTTCCAAATAAATTATTAATGTGATTCAAGTTTTTAATTGGATAATAGCAAGTAAGACAGATAATATAAGGTTTATAAACTAACCAATAAAAATACTACTAAGATCAAGCTATGAAAAGTCAATTCAGATCAATCTTAGATAACTGGTATCAAACGATTGCTAACATCCAAATGAAATGCAAATTAAGATATGAGGGAAAACTCAGTATAAAAAAAAAAACATTTACCTGGTCCAGTCTTTAATAGGTTACCACTTGATCTACAATATAAAAGTGAGAGGAGGAGGAAAGGCATGACTGGCCTAAAGGCTATTTGAGACTTGGTACCGACAGTAGTATAACTAGGGGGGGTTGAGTGGGGCACGTGCCCTGGGCGCTGTTGGACCCGGCGGATGTGCCGGCGGCCGCGATCCTGGTCAGTGTGGTCCGCAGCACTACACTGTCTACACACTAAAACAAACACACTGGCACCAGATAGTACATTAACTGACAGTGACTGTACTATCAAGCGGCGGTGTGTTTGTTTTAGCAACCAATAAGGGTCAATCAGACTCTTATTGGCTGCTGCATCCAGGGCACTCATGAGCTCTGCCTTCCGGCTCCCACAGTGGGTGAAGGAAGAGACGTCATTGCCGAGCAGGAGGAGCGGCCGGCGGTGGGCACAGGAGCAGGGATTCAGGTAAGTATAGTTTTGTGTTCTGTGTGTTTTATGTGTAAATGGCACTACTACTTGGGGCACTATATAGGGGGCACTACTGGGGGCACTGCATAAGGGAAGCTACTGGGGGCACTGCATAAGGGGCACTACTACAGGGGGCACTGCATAATGGGCACTACTACAGGAGGCATTGCATAAGGGGCACTACTACAGGGGACATTGCATAAGGGGCACTACTACAGGGGGCACTGCATAAGGGGCACTACTACAGGGGGCACTGCATAAAGAGCACTACTTCTGGGGCACTGCATAAGAGGCACTGCTACTGGAGGCATTGCATAAGAGGCACTACTACTGGGGACATTTCATAAGGGCCATACTACAGGGAGCATTGCATAAGGGGCACTACTACTGGGGACATTGCATAAGGGGCGCTACTACAGTGGGCATTGCATAAGGGGCACTATTACTAGGGGCATTGTATAAGGGGCACTACTACTGGGGGCATTAAGGTGCATATGGAATGGAAAGCAATGTTCCCAGAGTGACGAGAAATGGTGGGGTGTCATGTTGACACACCCCCTGTGGCATGTGGCCACATCTGCTTTTTGGCCTGCGCACCTTCGCCACGTGCACACAGTGAGGGGGCCTCATTTCAAATCTTGCCCTGGCCGCCAAAGATCCTAGTTACGCCACTGAGTACCAAGATGCAGAGATTAGCCCAGACTGAGGTCTCAAAGTGTATTACTATGATATTTATATAACAATATAGCTGTCCCTTTCAATGTATATACTTGTGTGATGCACAACCTCTGCAGCGAGCTGCCTGGCACATTACATGTCCCCTCCTGTACCCAGGAAAAAACGTCCTGTAAGCTGTGACTTCTCCCTTGCCTTTGAGTCCACAGGCTGCTTTCATTTGTGACTAAACTTTTGGTTTCGTGTTAGAGCCCTTCCTATCCTAGTATCATACCAATATTCAGCAGGGGCTAGAGAAGGTCTTGTGACTTACCTCTGACACCTGTCCTGTCTGTCAGGATATTCTGATTTGCCTGGGAAGTCTGCTCAATATGCAGACTGCAACACCTCCAGTGTGAGCATGAGACTGTGCTATTTCTTCCAGGCTGATTATTTACCTGAGAGTTCTTCTGTCTGTAGATGCCTGATTAGAACAGTGGGCCTGATTCAGACCCGCTCGTAAGTGCTATGCACTCGCAAGCAGGCACACGCACGGGGCTCGCTACAAAAGGGTCGATGTTGATCGACAGCTCACCCCGTTTTGTAGGCAGGGAGGGGGGGTGGCTACACAAACGGAGGCATTCCCGAAGGAACGCCTGCCGTTTGTGGGACGCATCACTGACATCACCAGTGATGTCAGTGGAGAGCTTTCTGCTCTGTTAGAGCAGGAAGCTCTCTGGGGCTTGCGACGGACGAGACCCTACCATAAGGGTCTCGTCGCAAGCCCCGATGGTCGCAATGGTCGCGACCATCACCTAGCCGCTCACAAAAGTGACCCACAGTTTAGCGAGCGGCCAAGAGGCCGGTGTAAAAAAAACACCGGCCCACCCTGATTCAGAGCGAGCGCTCGCTTTTTGCGAGTGTCTCTGAATCAGGCCCAGTGTTTGCAGTCCAAATAATAGTGCTGGACTTGAACTGCAGAGATCATTAAGATGGATTTGCTCTCAGTGCCTGCTATTCCCTCTACACTTCCACAGCTTTCTTATCCTCAGACTGTACACCAAAGTTCCCTCCAAAATTCAGGATGGGCGCAGCCATGTTGGAGTCCTGACTAGCCCCTACCACTCAGAGTGCTGCTCCCAGACCAGCTGACCACAGCAGCCATCCCCAACAGTCCAGGGGTATATAAGGAATTTCCTGGCAGTCTGCTGGTGCCAATGCTTTGTGGTCTGTATCCTGCTGCAAGTATTTCTTCAGATTCTTCAGCATAGTGACTTCCAGGGAAGTATCCGCCACCAGCACTCCTGGCTTCAGCTATTCTGGCTCAATCCCAGTGTCCAGCATTCTGGTTCAATCCCGGTGTCCAGTATTCTGGTTTAATCCCAGCGTCCAGTATTCCGGTTCAGTCCCGGTGTCCACTATACCAATTCAATCCCAGTGTCCAGTATTCCGGTTCAATCCCGGTGTCCAGTAATTAGGCTCAATCCGAGTGTCCAGTAATTCGGCTCAATCCCGGTGTCCAGTTTTCCGGCTCAATCCCGGTGTTCAGTTCTCTGGTTCAATCCCAGCACTCAGTATTCCAGAATCCAAAATCAGTCATTACCACTCCTCTCTAAGCCACTTGACTGCATGAGGAAAAGTTACATAAAACCTCCCAGTTTCTGCCCAGACCTCTTAGACATCATTCCAGCCAGAACCCTTAGTCCGGGTCCACAACCAACCACATCCATACCAGTGACACTTGACAGACGCCAATTGTACATGTGTAAATATGGGGGATGATAAGGCATGTATCCTGTCCATATACTGAAAACATCTTTTTTCCATAGTGAAGGGTGATATTGTCTGGTGATTCCAGGTGATACTCAGACAGTAACTAATTGGGATATGAATCATCAGTGTTGGTGCCCCTGATTTTATGGAGCCAGGTTGGGGGAGATCTTTCCTCAGACTCAATGTTTTTCTGCAGTGTAGTGGTAAATCACTGGTAGTCACACTGACCACCAGATATTATCTTTTATGGGGGCATTTAGTTTGAAAGAAAAGTTTTTCAATTAAGTGTGCGCCCATCTTTGTAGGTGCCAAGGTAGGATAAAAATATGGACTTTTCCTTTTTCATTCATTTAATTTCAAGTTACTACTTTTCCATTTTTTTCCTTCTTTTGAACTAGACGATAAGTGGGACTTATTGTCTATAGTTTTAGTGTATATTTAGACTTGTCATCTGCAGTAAAGGGATAAAGTAAAATGTTTGTGCCTCTGAAGTCAAGACCTAAAAGACCAACCTTAGGGGTTTATTTGTTAAAGTGTGGGTTTATAGAATTGGAGGTGTTGCCTATAGCAATCAGTAAGATTCTACATATCATTTATCTAGCACCTTTTAGAAGATAATAGCTAGAATCTGATTGGTTACTATGGGTGATAGCTCCACTTCTATAAAACCCAACTTTAGTAAATATACCCCTTTACAGTGTACTACTGGACTGCTAGACATTCCAGTACATATGTATCTATCTTATTAGTGAGGGTTGATATTGAGTGGCTATGTCTCCTTAGTTTGACTTGTTGACTTGTAGCTATTAAAAATAAATTGATTAAACTGTGTCTAGAAGTTATGGCTTTCCCACAAGGACTCTCATTTACAAATATGCTATATAATTGTTTGGGTTTTTTCTTGTAAGATTACATAATCTTTTATTTTTTTTCCTCACTTTAGCAATCATGGGGCCCATTTATCAAAGTGAATTTGAGGGGATTTACCTCAAATACTAAGTATCCCCCGGATGTATGAAGGAGGGACCGGGACAGGTATCTCCGATACCTGCTGCGATCCCTCCATTGCCGCTGGCAGCCGCCTCCCCCATAGGTTTCTATGGGGGATGCGATGCTGCCAAATGTACCAATATCCGGAATGCAAAGCATTCCCGATATTGGCTCCAGCAGCTAACGCTATCTGAAGATAGCGTTAGCCGCTGTAGCCTATGGGGACTTACCGCATATTTAGCCAGTGGAGGGATCTCACGGATCCCTCCGCCGGCAATGAGAGCATGAGAGCAGCTCATGTGCAGTCCGCTGGACTGCGCATGCGCAGCAGCCCCGACTGCCCTCCGGAAACATCGCAGGGAAAGGCTCATTTCGGACCCCGTCTCCCTGCATGTCCCGAATAATACATCCGGCAGATAGGATCGCATTTTGCAATGCGATCAGGGGCGGTACTGCATGCCCTGATCGCATTGCAAAATGCGATCATTAATAAATGGGCCCCCATATGAGCATTAATTGGAAAGGCTCTGAAAAAAATTAAACATCAGTGCTTATACAAGGGTGTGTTTGCTGTAAAGCACATAAAGGGCCTGATTGAGAGGTGGACACAGTGTCGATATATGACGCAATCGGCTAATGTTTTCAGTCTGTGCATGTGTCCAAGTCGCACTGTACATGCCTTCCGATGGTTACCCTTAAGATGCAGAACGAATTTGGAGAGCTGGGGATTTCCTGGGAGGTAAAATAGGAGTGGCTAGACAGATTCAGGTGATTTCTGGTCAGCAACTGCGTCCAACGATGTAGTTGCACTGATACAGGTTGCCATGTTCATTGTAGAATCTGCACCTCCATAGATCTGGTGCAAACTTCGATGTTGCGACCGACAGTAGGTCTTAGCACGGATTAGTGCCGCAGCTGGTGGGTGTCTCAGTAGGAAGACCATCGGCCATGGCATTACCTTACCTAATTGATGGAAACAAATAAGTAAGTGTGTGCCCACACAAAATAAAAAGAAAATAAAAAATTATATATATATATATATATAATATATATATATATATATATATAATTTTTTTTAATATATATATGCATACAGTATGTATATTATATTTGGTGCCCAGCCCCATATACTGCCATGCAGCCTTAAAGTCTGAAGTTATGCTTTTGCTTCAGTGATTTCTAACTACAGAATACCATTGTTCCAGGAAAAAGAGAAAATATTCCAAAGCTTCAATACGTTATTCAACTGCAGTTTTCTAGAAAATCTATAGCCCGGAAAAGAGTTGCTGAAATATTTTCTCCAACCACAATCTGTTAAAAGAACCTAATAAAACATCATTACTCTAGACTGACAATGCCCTTTATGATTGTACAGTCATAACTCACAAGAGAAAAACGAGGATGTTTTAAAAGAAACCCATAATAGTTACACAAATAAAACAAGAGACAGTATCACAGGTTCTTGTGATATCCTGAATGTCTTGTGGCCAATGATGTGAGGGAGATGGTATTTCCAGTCTTTTTATTAGCACCACTTAGATGAAAAACTTGGTAGTTAAGAAACTCAATAAATAGTAGATTCTTTTTAACAGTATTTAGTAAATTGTTACTAACTTACAGTAAATGAGTCTGAGTTCGTAGGTGTGAGGTCTAATTTTATTTTAACTTACATCTTTTATCTTTTGCTGTTGGTAATTGCATCCAGAAAGATAAGAGGATTAAAGTTAGTTTTGTTCCCTAATTGAATAAATATGTTTTTAGAAGAATTTACATTGAGATGTTTTGCTGTGAAGGTTTCATTCACAACAACTACGGCTTAAGTTTTACTGAGTAGAGATGAACATTTTAAAATACTAAGTTTTTCTCCAAACAGCAGTATATTCTCATTTTTTTAATGTGAAATGTATTTGCTACAAATCATTAAAATTATGAAAAATTAAAAATTTTGCTGAATCACCTATTTCTTTTTTTCTTTCCTCGGTGTAGGAAATAGTGCATAATAATGATACAATCAAAGACATCTTTTATGAAATCCAGTTGAAGATCTGCCGATGTAAGGATTCCAGATCTGCCGAGGCTAGGATTCCAGATCTGCCGAGGTAAGGATTCCAGATCTGCCGAGGCTAGGATTCCAGATCTGCCGAGGTAAGGATTCCAGATTCTAGATATGGGACTTTAACACATTTGCAAAATGCTCACCGTGCTGGCCGGCACTTTTTTTCTTAAGCCCCATACACACTGGACGATTTATTTGATCGATATATCGTTCAAATCGTCCAGTGTATATGCACTTACCGACGAACGATGCGCACTCCTGCAGTCGTTATCGATGTCCCCATTCATTGTACATGCAGTCCAATCTAGGGATATCGTTAACGATGCCATGCTGCTGATTAATAATTATTATATTATTATTATTATTATTATTATTATTATTAACATAGAAAACACTACACAGTAAAAGAGTATTAGAGTATAAGTACAATACACAATGGTATACCATAGCTAAAGTACATGCATTAGCCTAAGGACCAAATATTATTATCACACCACAGGCTGGGTAGGACAGATAACAGGGGCACAGATAGGAAACTCGTTGAATCTAGCAGGTGGGAATCAATTACGATAGGAGTGAATTCAGTACTAAGTGATCCTATACCCAATTTATGGGAGAACACACAAAATTAGAGCCACTGAAAGGGAGAAGCAGACAAGGGAGTGGAGCACTGGTGACATGTAGGGTGCTAGGGAAGAACAAGAGGGTACTGCCTGTAAAGCCTACCTACTAAGGGAAAGGGATTTGAAGGATTAGCTGGTGGAGTGGTTGGAAAAGAAAGTATTGAGTTATGAGGAGGTATGAGAGTGACCAGAGTGGAGGAGAGGCATTGGTCAGAGGAGGAGCACATAGGGCAGGTGAGAGTGAACAGCATAAGGTTAGAGATGTAGGGAGGGGCATAGAGGTTTTAGTGAGAATGAAGAGAATTACTTAGATTCTGAGTAAGATAGTGAGTCACTGATGCAAGTTGCAAAAAAAGGTATTGTATGGCGGGATAGGAAAATGAGATAAGCAGCAGCATGAGGAATAGATTAAAGTGGGGAGAGGTAAGAAATAGATAGGCCAGAGAGGAGGTTACAGCAGTTTACCTCGGAGATGATGAGAACATGAAAATAAGTTTTGGTGGCATCAAGGTTATAGAAGAGCCAGATTCTGGAGCTGCTAGGTCGATAATATGCAAATGTTAGTTTCAGTCTTCTCCTTGTGTGCTAGCGTGCTCCAGAATGTGCAAGCCCTGAGACTCCCACTTTCAGTGCCCGTGTACGCTGCCCGATCCCTGGTGGTTCTGGACACTCCATCATCAGCGCACCATCGCGTGCACCATCAACACTTGCACCAGCCCTATGGAGGTGGAGTGTCGCCGTCTGAACTTGGCTGCGACTCTACGCCTGAGGATGCAGCTGCTTTCACTAACATGCGCTCTCCTCGGGCCACCTCCCACCACCAAAGAACTTCCATGGTTTTACCTCACCAGTCCTGATACCAGTGGTTCAGGACGCAACAGCGCATTTGTGTGTACAGTCAGGGTAATGCATGCGCTGTAGAGGTTTTCAGAATATTTTCTGCATGCGCAGTAGCAATTAATCGCTCAGCTGTGAGCTTTAGCATTGCGTGCACCCCAGAATAAGGCCCACCATGTCTGAACTTTAACTAAAATTCTGTGGGAGCCTTGGAGAGTGATATAGTGGAGAGAGATAAAGTACCAACCAATCAGCTCCTGTCAGTTTACATGCTGTGTTTGAAAATGGCAGGAGCTGATTGGTTGGTACTTTCTCTATCTCCATTTAATCACTCTCCAAGTCTTAGTACATCTCCCCCTGTGCCACATACACGGATTCCTGCCTAAATATATCTGTGTCAGTATCTGAAATACAAATCAGTGTCACCTACAGTGACTTATACCTGTAAATTAACTATGACTCTATGCCACCCGCACTGTCCTGTGTCTGTTACCAAGATAGGAGTTTGACATACTAAGTAATTAATAGTATTCTGTGTACAAGGCTACAGATATATAAGTCTGTGAATAGATACATTTCTGTTCATCCTTATGTTAATATACAATGTGGATGTGTCATAGGCAGATGCTCCTTATTATAACAACCACACTATTAACTCCCTGCGATATTCTGCTTAGACTGCACAATTCCTGTTATCCCACAGGAATATGCTTTTAAATATTTAACGTCTTACCTTGTTTAATTTACACGCTTGTTTAGTTTAAGGATACCAAAGTTTGTGTACATTTTCCAAGCATTAAACATACTTTGCCAAATACACTGGTGCTTGGGGGAAGCAGCCCTATTAATAATAACTAGGGTTCATTTTAGTCCTACAATTGTTTAGTAAAATGTATGAGCACAAATCTGCACAGAGGGCCTGATTCAGAGCCGCTCGTAAGTGGCCGCTCGTTCGCTCCGAGCGATGTTCGCACAACTGCGCATGCGTATGGGTCATAATGCGCATGCGCCAACCAGTCATTGCGGTTGGAAATCGAGCGCTCGCAAAATAGCGAGTGCCTGCTAATTTGAGTGACAGGATGAGGCATTTGTGGGTGGTAACAAGGGAAGGTGCTTGAAAACGGGGAGTGGAGATCCGAACGCAGGAGTGCCAAACGGTCAAAACGGGCGTTTTAAGGGTGTGCATAATTAACAAAGCAGCGTCATCGACCACGTCACTTGGTTGTTTCTTAGCCTGAACTGTTCGCATGACTGCGGTAGGAAAATCCAACCACAAGCACTGCGAGCAGTTCAGACGCCTTTCGATGTACTCGATTAATCAAATAAATAGCGGGGATGACGTATGATGCGAACGGCCAGGGGGCGTCTTTACAAAATAGCGAGCGCATGTTTCGTTCGCTCGCTCAGACATAGAGGCGTCAACAGACCGCAAAGAGCGAGCGCTCTATTTAAATAGCCGGCACCTTTTTCTGAACGAGCGATCGCAAATAGCGTCCGGCTCTGAATCAGGCCCAGAGAACCTAGTTTTGTTTAACTTAGAGGTAACGTAGTGCCCCAGTGAGTTAGCTCTGACATGGCAAATTTTTATCCCTTACATAAATAATCCAATATGTAATATTAGTGTAGTGTACACAATAAAAGACAATAGTGAAGCTTTACTCATTTTCAGTTCTACCACCAAGATAAAATCCCAAAATGAACACTTGCACATTTTTGATGTTTAAATGTTATTTACATTATTGCATTCAGCAGGTCTCCGTCCAATGCAAGTACCTTATTGATGTGCTAAGTGCTGTGCCTACTTCCATCAGCTGCTTCTTTTTGCCTCATGACACCATGCCACTTGCCATACCAGCTGCTACTAGCCTGTGCTATTATTGGCTTTTAGCAGCTCCATTTCCTCTTTGGCAACAGAGTTTAGTGCAGGACAGGAAATGGAGTCACTCTAACCAATAATAATGGCAGCTAATAGTAGTTTAATGGTCTGATGGGCAGTCAAAAAGAATTGGAATGATGGTAAATAATATTTCAACAAAAAATGAATTATGTGTGAATAGTATACTAACCACCAGTGTACTGGGTCTGTAATGTCCACTAACTACTTGTTAATTTGGTCCACAATTGATCACAAACCACCGGTGAATTGGGTCTCTATTGCTGATTAGAAACCAAAATATTGCGTTTGCAATGTACATTTGTCACCAGTCAGTTGGGTATGTAGAATCCACTACAGACTAAATTTCTACCATCTCTACCAACAGTAAATTGGGGTTGTATTATCCACTACTAGTCACCAGTAAATTACTTGTCTAAAATGTACCTGCCGTCAGTGAACTATGGGCCTGATTCAGATTTGGGAATAGAGTAAGAAAGAGCAAGTAACTGTGTATCTTGGTCAAAAAACCATGCTGCACTGCAGGTGGGGCCGATTTAATATGTGAAGAGAGAGTTAGAATTGGGAGGGGTGTGTTTAAACTGAAATCGGAATTGCAATTTAAAAATAAAGCTATCCAGCATTTTGGGCTACATGCAAAAGCAGCCAGTATTTACCCCACATGCAAACAAAAAATGTCTGTATTTGCACCCCTTGCATAGCAACATGGTTTGTCCAGGTACAGAGTTACTTACTCTATCTTACTCTATTCCCAAAGCTGAATCAGGCCCTGAAACTGTAATGTCCATTACTCACTCTGGATTGGCTGCTTGGGAATGGGGAATGGGGAAATAGAGAATGAACAATATTAACTAACCATTATATATGTTACCAGAAATATCTTTACTGTGCTTGGGGAACATATTATTTATGATCATTCATCGCATGAGATGTCAAAAAAAAATTTCTTCTTTTTTTTTTATAAACAAAGGTTTTAAATAGGTAGAGAGATTATTTGGGGCACATTTTGCAAACATCACCTCAAAATATGTAGTATAATTTGGAGTTTTGGGCTAAGTTTTTGCTATATTCCACTAAATATCCTACTAACACTAGTTGCATCAGTGCCAATAATGATGTCACTCTTCTGTAGAGAAATATCATATTGACATAATTACATGTCCACTATGTATGTGTTAAAAAAAACGCATTTTATATGCTTCCTTTGTCTAGAAAAGAGAATAGAGAAACAGAATGCATTGTATGTAAATGTCCTGGTGAGAGTAAAGCTGGGTACACATCTATTGAATTATGGCATTGATCACCCAATATCGGCTGATCACCCCAATATTGCATGAAGGAGCGTTAGCTGATAAATGGTTTCAAATGCTCCTGCAATGGTTGGATCAGGATGTCATGATTTTTAGTCCTGCTTAAAAATTGTGATCCCTGACCTCTTGATCCTCTTATGCTTGGTACACACTGACAGATATATTGGCCGATCAACTGATCGGCCAATCTATCTGCTGCCTGTCGGCCAGTGTGTACCCGCGATGTCGGTGAACGTCATTGTTCACCAACATATCACATTGGCTTTGCTGCACAGCCGATGGACAGATATGTCTGCAGACATATCTGTCCATCGGCAAGTGTGTATGGGTGGTCTGCAGACTGCCCGTAAACACACAGCGGCAGCCGCGAGGAGGGGGACGGGACATGCCCCCGACACACCCCCGGCCGCCGAGACCCAAGGGCAAAGCAGATGATGGCCGTTTAGTGTGTATGAACGACCATCATCTGCAGATATAACTGCAGATCACTCAATCTGAAGATATATCTGTCAGGTCTGTACCCACCTTTAGACAAAGCACCGTGGCTACAGGATGTACACTGATAGGAAAATCACTTTGAGAATTGGAGCTTTTATTAGATCTACAGAGTGAACTGCGAAGTGTGTACCCAGCTTAAGGCTACTTGCTGATCTATGCTGTCTCCTAGGCAATGTCCTTCCTATGTCACAGTTCCCCTGTCTCACAATCAACTGATTGCAGAAAGCTGCCATGCAGTGAGCATAGATCAGTATGCGGCATGGCTCTGAAGGCAAATCAGGGCATCTGTATGCAGCAATTCTGTTTTTCTGCTCTTTATTCCTGCCAAAGAGAAATATGTAAAAAAAATGTGCTCAACAGATTCTTTTTTTTAACGCATATGCTAACAAGCCATATTCTGCTGAGTGGGGACTCCATAACTTTATTATTAGTAGAGTTCTTCAACAGAGACCTTGCAGTGCTTTTACAGTGATTTAACCTTGAAGACTTTTAACATGAACACCAGGGTCAGTGCTATGCAATGAGTCGAGTCTCATAATTAATACAATGTGAACCTAGTCACAGAAAGTGTAAACACTGCTCTTTTGTGCTATTTTGTTTATCTAAAGAGTGGAATATATTATTTTTTATTGCAGAACTGTGGACGTCTTAGGATAAGAACAACATACAACAACTGATTCTGTGTGTAACCTAAACATAGGGCCAGAAATTGTATTTAGTACATTAAGCATTTTATATAAGAATATTGAATGGCTCATTCAAAATAAAATTATTATTATTGTTAGTTACTGGTTCTTACATAGCACAAATCAGAGCTGGATTAAAACCCACCACTAATACTGGGCCCCCTCTAATCTGTATATACACCACTTCCCCGGAGTTTGACAGAACCCACAAGGGTTCCTGCACCTTAGCTATGATTGGTTAAAAGTCAGACCACTCAGCCAATCCACAGCCGCTGTGACAGTAGGTGATGATTGGCTAAGAGTGGTATGACTTTTAGCCAATCATGGCTAAGGTGCAGGAACTCTCATGGGTTCAATTAAACTCCGGGAATATACAGATTGTGGGGGGTTGGGAACAGAATGCCGGCGCTGAGGATCCCGGTGGCCAGAATCCTGACGCCTGCATTCTGACAGGGTTAGGATACCGACACCTATCAATAAGTACCCTACACCTACACCTAAACCTAACCCCTCCCCCCATGCAGCCTAAACCTAACCTCCTCCCCCAGTGTAACCCTAACCCTCCCCCATCCCGCAGCCTAACTCTAAACCTCCCCCTAGTGCCTAACCCTAACCCTCCCCGTAACTCCAATACTTACCGTCAGGATGCTGGTGGTACGGGAAGCTGACTGGTGTCGGGATTCTGTCAGCGGCATTCTGAGCACCTGCATCCCAACAGCCGGGCTATAAACTACATCCCCTTGTGGGTTCTGTCAGACTCGGGGGAAGCCGTGTATATACAGCAATGTATATACATCGCTACTGTGTCCGATGAGAACAAGTAATCATTTTGTTTTTTTGCCAAATCCCATGATGCCTACATGGACAAAAGGACTGACCAGCTCCAGGGAGTAGGTAAGTATGTAGTGTGAGTGCGGGTGAGTGAGTGAATGTGTAATGAAGTGTTAAAACCTTAAGTGTGTGTGTCATGTCTTTTTTTAATATATTCTTCACAGTGGCAGTAGAGGTGCCAGCAGCCTCCTGGCACTAGTGGTTCTACAAGTGTTGCAGGGCAGGCTTGCTGGGACTTGTAGTCCCACTGTAAAGAACATTACTATTACTATATTTAAACCATTAGCCCTGCACCCACCACCTCCAGGGGTGCAGGGAAGAGCCCTGGGCTTTCAGCCCATGATTGGTTGATCCTTAGGATGGAAAACTCCATTTTAATTTTGGAGTCTCCACTTTCTGAGGATTGCCAGCCCTGGGCTGACCAGTTTAGGGAAGGTGAAAGCTTAAGCAGGAGGACCCTATGCTGTGTGTCCTCCAGTTGTGGCATTACCACCTCGGCTGTTCAGCCCGGTGCTGGATATAGGAAAATAGGGGGAACCCCATGCCGGTGTTTCCCCTGATTTCCCTGCAGCAGAATGGGCACAGAGGTCCAGGGCTTGTTATGCTTTCGAAGGGGTGGACCCAATGCCGTTTTCTTTTATTTTGGTTTTTCACTATTACATTGCTTTAACCCTAAGAAGCCTGCATAGATCATAGTGATCTGTGCACTGCTTTTTTATGTATTCATGTTTTAGGTTTTATTTGCATTGTGAAAGTTTAAAACCGAATGCATTTACACCTTCCAAATTCCGACTAACATTGAAGTCGATTTTGAAATTTACTTAAAAATCAAATGTTAGTAAATCAGTGATTTGGACAGTGAAATAGAAAGTTGATTTCAGTCGGTTTCAGTCGATTTAAATCAACTTTGAAATTGACTACAAAATCGACCTTTAGTAAATATCCCAAGTAAATAAAACTGATCCATTACTATACTCAAAGTTTGAAAGAGGGGAATGAATGTATCTGCTCTAACAAGTGGATGATTTAAATTGTTGCCACATGAAGAAGAAAAAGAGATCATAAAACTAAGTGAAGTTCTAGACTCACACTTTGATACTAAAGACCTGATAGAGGTGACTTACTACGTAGGAATTCACATACAGCGAGAAGAAGATTGGAGTTTTCTACTAAATCAGTCTGCTACAATTTTCCATCAGTTTGGAATGTCAGAAGCAAACTGTGTGACCACACCAATGGATGCATCATATCTGACATTAGAAGGAGAAGACTATCTATAACCAAATAATGAACACTACAGACAAACAGTGGGGGCACTTTTATATGTGGCAACTACTACAAGACCTGATATTTTAGTAGCTATGTCTCATCTTTGTAGATGTGTGAGTAAACATCATCAAAAGATTGGAATGCAATTAAGAGAGTGATGCAGTACCTTAAACAAACGCAGGAATTGAACCTGATATTGCCGGCAGAAGATATACTTGAATTTTAAGGATATGTAGATTCAACTAGCGCAGGTGATTACAGGGAAGTCAATAAGTGGCTACTTGTTAAAACCTGGGAACAGTCCAATATCATGGTCCAGTAAAAAGCAAATGTCAGTGGCTTTATCATAAACAGAAGCTGAATAATTTTCAGTAGCTTTTGCCAGTCAAGAAGGTGTTTGGTTACATCAGCTACTACAGGATTTTAGAGAGTCAGTAGCTCAACTGACAGTATTATTTGAGGACAGTCACTGATGTATAAATCTTGCAAACAGTTAAAAGATAAACGCTAGAACCAAACATGTTGATGTGAAGCATCATTACCTTTGTGATCTAGTGGAGTAATATGTGATTCTGCTTACATACTTTGAGACTGTAATTATGTTGGCAGATGTTTTGACAAAGTTAATCCCAAGGCCGAAGTTTAAGGGCATTAGATTCAAGATGGGACTGGGTTGAGAAGCAGTTGTTGAGTGTTAGACGTGTAATTTTGATATTGCCACCACTGTTCTAAACTGTGTTTATTATACATGCACATGTCATCAGTGTTCTGCTATTGATAAAGTTAGATGAAAAGGAAAATAGCTAGGGTTGTGTTTATTCAGACTAGGGGTGTGCACCGGCCACTTTTCGTGTTTTGTGTTTTGGTTTTGGATCTGGATCTTTCTTCGTGTTTTGGATCTGGATTGGTTTTGCCAAAACCACCCTTCCGTGTTTTGGGTTCTGGGTTTTGTGTTTTGGATCTGTATTTTTTTTAAAAAAAGCATAAAAACAGCTAAAATCACAGAATTTGTTGGTTTCTCTGCTCCTATGCTATTATTAACCTCAATAACCTTAATTTCCACTCATTTCCAGTCTATTCTGAACACCTCACACCTCACAATAGTGTTTTTATGTCCAAAAGGTTGCACCGAGGTAGCTGGATGACTATGCTAAGCGACACGAGTGGGCGGCATAAACACGTGACCCATCTAGGAGTGACACTGCAGTGGCAGACAGGATGGCAGTTAGAAAAACTAGGCCCCAAACTGTACATAATGCAAAGAAAAAAAAGAAGTGCAAGATGGAATTGTCCTTGGGCCCTCCCACCTACCCTTATGTTGTATAAACAGGACATGCACACTTTAACAAATCAATCATTTCAGCGCCAGGATCTGCCACACAACTGTGGCTGAAATGATTGGTTCGTTTTGGGCCCCCGCAAAACAAGCTGGCAATTAATGTGTCCCTGCACAAACTGGCTCTACGGAGGCAAGATGTCATCCTCATCCTCCTCATCCACCGATTCCTCACCCTCTTCAGTGTGTACATCCTCATCCTCACAAAGTATTAACTCGTCCCCACTTGAATCCACCACCACAGGTCCCTCTGTACCTTCTGGAGGCTGGTCTCCCTGGAAGAGCTGATAATTCATTTTGATGAACATCATCTTCTCCACATTCTGTGGAAGCAACCTCCTACGCCTTTCGCTGACAAGGTTCCCGGCTGCACTAAACAATCTTTCGGAGTACACACAGGAGGGGGGGCAACTCAGGTAAAATAGAGCCAGCTTGTACAGGGGCCTCCAAATTGCCTCTTTTTCCTGCCAGTACAGGTACGGACTGTCTGACATGTCTACTTGGATGCTGTCACCGATGTAATCCTCCACCATTCTGTCAATGGTGACGGTATCATATGCAGTGACAGTAGACATGTCAGAAATTGTTGCCAGGTCCTTCAGTCCGGACCAGATGTCCAAACTTGGTCCTGCCTGCCCTGCATCACCGCCAGTGGGTTGCTTAGGATACCTAAGTTTTTTCCTGGCAGCCCCAGTTGCGGGAGAAAATGAAGAAGGAGCCGTTGACGTGTCACGTTCCGCTTCAGCTGACAGTGTGTTCACCAGCAGGTCTTTGCACCTCTGCAGGCTTGTGTCGGCCGGAAAGAGAGACACCACATAGGCTTTAAACCTAGGATCAAGCACGGTGGCCAAAATGTAGTGGTCTGATTTCAACAGATTGACCACCCTGGAATCCTGGCAAAGCGAATGAAGGGCTTCATCCACAAGTCCCACATGCCGAGCGGAATCGCTCCATCTTAGCTCCTCCTTCACTTTCTCCAGCTGCTTCTGCAAAAGCCTGATGAGGGGAATGACCTGACTCAAGCTGGCTGTGTCTGAACTGACTTCACGTGTGGCAAGTTCGAAGGGCTGGAGAACCTTGCACAACACGGAAATCATTCTCCACTGCGCTTGAGTCAGGTGCATACCCCCTCCTTTGCCTATGTCATAGGTGGATGTATAGGCTTGTATGGCCTTTTGCTGCTCCTCCATCCTCTGAAGCATATAGAGGGTTGAGTTCCACCGCGTCACAACCTCTTGCTTCAGGTGATGGCGGGGCAGGTTCAAGAGTGTTTGCTGGCGCTCCAGTCTTCGGCACGCAGTCGCTGAATGGCGAAAGTGGCCAGAAATTTTTCGGGCCACCCAAAGCGTCTCCTGCACGCCCCTGTCGCTTTTCAGAAAATTCTGCACCACCAAGTTTATTGTGTGAGCAAAACATGGGACGTGCTGGAATTTGCCCAGATGTAATGCCCGCACAATATTGGTGGCGTTGTCAGATATCACAAATCCCCAGGAGAGTCTAAGTGGGGTAAGCCACTGGGCGATGATTTCCCTCAGTTTCTCTAAGAGGTTGTCGGCGGTGTGCCTCTTACTGAAACCGGTGATACACAGCGTAGCCTGCCTTGTAACGAGCTGGCGTTTCTGAGATGCTGCTACTGGTGACGCTGCTGCTGTTGCTGCGTAAGGTGATACATCTACCCAGTGGGCTGTCACAGTCATATAGTCCTTAGTCTGCCCTTTTCCACTTGTCCACATGTCCGTGGTTAAGTGGACATTGTGTACAACGGCATTTTTCAGGACACTGAGGACACTTTTTCTGACGTTTCTGTACAGTCTCGGTATCGCCTGCCTAGTGAAGTGGAATCTAGACGGGATTTGGAACCGGGGACACACTACCTCCATCAATTGTCTAAATCCCACTGCACTAATGGCGGATACCGGACGCACGTCTAACACCAACATAGCAGTCAAGGCCTCAGTTATACGTTTTGCTTCAGGATGACTGCTGTCGTACTTCATCCTCCTCGCTATGGACTGTTGGAGGGTCAATTGTTTAGTAAAAGTAGTGGTGTTCCTACTTCCTCTCTGGGATGATGAACGACTCCCAGCAGCAGCAACAGCAGCAGCGGCAGCAGTAGGCGTAGCAATGCAGGATCCTCCAGAGGAATCCCGGATAGGAGAGTCAGTCATGCCAGTTACATGGCCTGCAGGACTACTTCCGATCCTGACTAAGGAGGAAATTGACGAGGAGGGAGTTGACGGTGTGGTTTGCAGGCGCTTGGATACAACAGGACAACGGGATTTAGGTGTCCCTGGACTGCTTACGGTCTTAGCCAAAGTTTCTGAACTTGACAGTAACTTTTTATGAATGCGCTGCAGGTGCCGTATAAGGGAGGATGTTCCTAGGTGGTTGACGTCCCTACCCCTACTGATTTGGATAGAAATATTGCCAGACCAAAGAGGTGGAATGTTTGGTCTTCTGCCCAGGCATGACCGTGATGGGCTTTTTCATCCCACGGACAACAACTGTCTCCCCCGGAGCCTGATTTAAACAAACCACATCACCATCAGAATCCTCCTCGCCAACTTCCTCCTCAGCGCCAGCTACACCAGTATCCTCATCCTGTTGTACTTCAACAGTGACATCTTCAATTTGCATATCAGCAAGTGGACTGTGGGTGCTCCTTTCAGCACTTGCAGGGGGCGTGCAAATGGTGGAAAGAGCCACCTCTTCCCGTCCAGTGCTGGGAAGGTCAGGCATCGCAACCACCACCACACTTGGACTCTCCTTGGGGATTTGTGATATCTTCTTAGAAAGCACAGTTCTTCGCTGTGCTTTTGCCAGCTTAACTCTTTTGATTTTTTTAGTGGGAGGAGGGCTTCCATCGTCATGTGAAGCTGAACCACTAGTCATGAACATACTAGGGATCGACCTTAGCCGTTCCTTGCCACTCCGTGTCGTAAATGGCATATTGGCAAGTTTACGTTTCTCTTCAGCTGATTTAAATGTCTTTTTCAAGGTCATTTTCCTGAACTTTGCCATTTGGGATTGTATGTGCCCTCTACTATGACATTGGGCATCGGCCTTGGCAGACGACGTTGATGGCATGTTATCGTCTATGTCATGACTAGTGGCAGCAGCTTCAGCACTAGGAGGAAGTGGTTCTTGATCTTTCTCTATTTTATTTTTATCGGAGAAAGTTTGGTCCACCATTTATGTTATATCGATTTGATATATACGTGCGGCTAAACACAGAAAATAATTTTTTTTTTGGTTTGGACTGGAGTGTACTTTGGGGGTTACAGCACCCTTTAACGGTAAAGCCAGCCGGCCCTTTACTTATGACACAGGCGCACTCTTGGCACTACTTTGTTGATGCACGTGCGGCTACTGCGCACACAATTCACAAACACAGAAAATAATTTTTTTTTTGGTTTGGACTGGAGTGTACTTTCGGGGGTTACAGCACCCTTAACGGTCAAGCCAGCCGGCCCTTTACTTATGACACAGGCGCACGCTTGGCACTACTTTGTTGATTCACGTGCGGCTACTGCGCACACAATTCACAAACACAGAAAATAATTTTTTTTTTGGTTTGGACTGGAGTGTACTTTCGGGGGTTACAGCACCCTTAACGATCAAGCCAGCCGGCCCTTTACTTATGACACAGGCGCACGCTTGGCACTACTTTGTTGATGCACGTGCAGCTACTGCGCACACAATTCACAAACACAGAAAATAATTTTTTTTGGGGTTTGGACTGGAGTGTACTTTCGGGGGTTACAGCACCCTTAACGGTCAAGCCAGCCGGCCCTTTACTTATGACACAGGCGCACGCTTGGCACTACTTTGTTGATGCACGTGCGGCTACTGCGCACACAATTCACAAACACAGAAAATAATTTTTTTTTTGGTTTGGACTGGAGTGTACTTTCGGGGGTTACAGCACCCTTTAACGGTCAAGCCAGCCGGCCCTTTACTTATGACACAGGCGCACTCTTGGCACTACTTTGTTGATGCACGTGCGGCTACTGCGCACACAATTCACAAACACAGAAAATAATTTTTTTTTTGGTTTGGACTGGAGTGTACTTTCGGGGGTTACAGCACCCTTAACGGTCAAGCCAGCCGGCCCTTTACTTATGACACAGGCGCACGCTTGGCACTACTTTGTTGATGCACGTGCGGCTACTGCGCACACAATTCACAAACACAGAAAATAATTTTTTTTTGGTTTGGACTGGAGTGTACTTTCGGGGGTTACAGCACCCTTTAACGGTCAAGCCAGCCGGCCCTTTACTTATGACACAGGCGCACGCTTGGCACTACTTTGTTGATGCACGTGCGGCTACTGCGCACACAATTCACAAACACAGAAAATAATTTTTTTTTTGGTTTGGACTGGAGTGTACTTAGGGGGTTACAGCACCCTTTAACGGTCAAGCCAGCCGGCCCTTTACTTATGACACAGGCGCACGCTTGGCACTACTTTGTTGATGCACGTGCGGCTACTGCGCACACAATTCACAAACACAGAAAATAATTTTTTTTGGGTTTGGACTGGAGTGTACTTTCGGGGGTTACAGCACCCTTTAACGGTCAAGCCAGCCGGCCCTTTACTTATGACACAGGCGCACGCTTGGCACTACTTTGTTGATGCACGTGCGGCTACTGCGCACACAATTCACAAACACAGAAAATAATTTTTTTTTTGGTTTGGACTGGAGTGTACTTTCGGGGGTTACAGCACCCTTTAACGGTCAAGCCAGCCGGCCCTTTACTTATGACACAGGCGCACGCTTGGCACTACTTTGTTGATGCACGTGCGGCTACTGCGCACACAATTCACAAACACAGAAAATAATTTTTTTTTGGTTTGGACTGGAGTGTACTTTCGGGGGTTACAGCACCCTTTAACGGTCAAGCCAGCCGGCCCTTTACTTATGACACAGGCGCACGCTTGGCACTACTTTGTTGATGCACGTGCGGCTACTGCGCACACAATTCACAAACACAGAAAATAATTTTTTTTTTGGTTTGGACTGGAGTGTACTTTGGGGGTTACAGCACCCTTTAATGGTCAAGCCAGCCGGCCCTTTACTTATGACACAGGCGCACGCTTGGCACTACTTTGTTGATGCACGTGCGGCTACTGCGCACACAATTCACAAACACAGAAAATAATTTTTTTTTTGGTTTGGACTGGAGTGTACTTTCGGGGGTTACAGCACCCTTAACGGTCAAGCCAGCCGGCCCTTTACTTATGACACAGGCGCACGCTTGGCACTACTTTGTTGATGCACGTGCGGCTACTGCGCACACAATTCACAAACACAGAAAATAATTTTTTTTTGGTTTGGACTGGAGTGTACTTTCGGGGGTTACAGCACCCTTTAACGGTCCAGCCAGCCGGCCCTTTATTTATGACACAGGCGCACGCTTGGCACTACTTTGTTGATGCACGTGCGGCTACTGCGCACACAATTCACAAACACAGAAAATAATTTTTTTTTTGGTTTGGACTGGAGTGTACTTTCGGGGGTTACAGCACCCTTAACGGTCAAGCCAGCCGGCCCTTTACTTATGACACAGGTGCACGCTTGGCACTACTTTGTTGATGCACGTGCGGCTACTGCGCACACAATTCACAAACACAGAAAATAATTTTTTTTTTGGTTTGGACTGGAGTGTACTTTCGGGGGTTACAGCACCCTTAACGGTCAAGCCAGCCGGCCCTTTACTTATGACACAGGCGCACGCTTGGCACTACTTTGTTGATGCACGTGCGGCTACTGCGCACACAATTCACAAACACAGAAAATAATTTTTTTTTTGGTTTGGACTGGAGTGTACTTTCGGGGGTTACAGCACCCTTAACGGTCAAGCCAGCCGGCCCTTTACTTATGACACAGGCGCACGCTTGGCACTACTTTGTTGATTCACGTGCGGCTACTGCGCACACAATTCACAAACACAGAAAATAATTTTTTTTTTGGTTTGGACTGGAGTGTACTTTCGGGGGTTACAGCACCCTTAACGATCAAGCCAGCCGGCCCTTTACTTATGACACAGGCGCACGCTTGGCACTACTTTGTTGATGCACGTGCAGCTACTGCGCACACAATTCACAAACACAGAAAATAATTTTTTTTGGGGTTTGGACTGGAGTGTACTTTCGGGGGTTACAGCACCCTTAACGGTCAAGCCAGCCGGCCCTTTACTTATGACACAGGCGCACGCTTGGCACTACTTTGTTGATGCACGTGCGGCTACTGCGCACACAATTCACAAACACAGAAAATAATTTTTTTTTTGGTTTGGACTGGAGTGTACTTTCGGGGGTTACAGCACCCTTTAACGGTCAAGCCAGCCGGCCCTTTACTTATGACACAGGCGCACTCTTGGCACTACTTTGTTGATGCACGTGCGGCTACTGCGCACACAATTCACAAACACAGAAAATAATTTTTTTTTTGGTTTGGACTGGAGTGTACTTTCGGGGGTTACAGCACCCTTAACGGTCAAGCCAGCCGGCCCTTTACTTATGACACAGGCGCACGCTTGGCACTACTTTGTTGATGCACGTGCGGCTACTGCGCACACAATTCACAAACACAGAAAATAATTTTTTTTTGGTTTGGACTGGAGTGTACTTTCGGGGGTTACAGCACCCTTTAACGGTCAAGCCAGCCGGCCCTTTACTTATGACACAGGCGCACGCTTGGCACTACTTTGTTGATGCACGTGCGGCTACTGCGCACACAATTCACAAACACAGAAAATAATTTTTTTTTTGGTTTGGACTGGAGTGTACTTAGGGGGTTACAGCACCCTTTAACGGTCAAGCCAGCCGGCCCTTTACTTATGACACAGGCGCACGCTTGGCACTACTTTGTTGATGCACGTGCGGCTACTGCGCACACAATTCACAAACACAGAAAATAATTTTTTTTGGGTTTGGACTGGAGTGTACTTTCGGGGGTTACAGCACCCTTTAACGGTCAAGCCAGCCGGCCCTTTACTTATGACACAGACGCACGCTTGGCACTACTTTGTTGATGCACGTGCGGCTACTGCGCACACAATTCACAAACACAGAAAATAATTTTTTTTTTGGTTTGGACTGGAGTGTACTTTCGGGGGTTACAGCACCCTTTAACGGTCAAGCCAGCCGGCCCTTTACTTATGACACAGGCGCACGCTTGGCACTACTTTGTTGATGCACGTGCGGCTACTGCGCACACAATTCACAAACACAGAAAATAATTTTTTTTTGGTTTGGACTGGAGTGTACTTTCGGGGGTTACAGCACCCTTTAACGGTCAAGCCAGCCGGCCCTTTACTTATGACACAGGCGCACGCTTGGCACTACTTTGTTGATGCACGTGCGGCTACTGCGCACACAATTCACAAACACAGAAAATAATTTTTTTTTTGGTTTGGACTGGAGTGTACTTTGGGGGTTACAGCACCCTTTAATGGTCAAGCCAGCCGGCCCTTTACTTATGACACAGGCGCACGCTTGGCACTACTTTGTTGATGCACGTGCGGCTACTGCGCACACAATTCACAAACACAGAAAATAATTTTTTTTTTGGTTTGGACTGGAGTGTACTTTCGGGGGTTACAGCACCCTTAACGGTCAAGCCAGCCGGCCCTTTACTTATGACACAGGCGCACGCTTGGCACTACTTTGTTGATGCACGTGCGGCTACTGCGCACACAATTCACAAACACAGAAAATAATTTTTTTTTGGTTTGGACTGGAGTGTACTTTCGGGGGTTACAGCACCCTTTAACGGTCCAGCCAGCCGGCCCTTTATTTATGACACAGGCGCACGCTTGGCACTACTTTGTTGATGCACGTGCGGCTACTGCGCACACAATTCACAAACACAGAAAATAATTTTTTTTTTGGTTTGGACTGGAGTGTACTTTCGGGGGTTACAGCACCCTTAACGGTCAAGCCAGCCGGCCCTTTACTTATGACACAGGTGCACGCTTGGCACTACTTTGTTGATGCACGTGCGGCTACTGCGCACACAATTCACAAACACAGAAAATAATTTTTTTTTTGGTTTGGACTGGAGTGTACTTTCGGGGGTTACAGCACCCTTAACGGTCAAGCCAGCCGGCCCTTTACTTATGACACAGGCGCACGCTTGGCACTACTTTGTTGATGCACGTGCGGCTACTGCGCACACAATTCACAAACACAGAAAATAATTTTTTTTTTGGTTTGGACTGGAGTGTACTTTCGGGGGTTACAGCACCCTTAACAGTCAAGCCAGCCGGCCCTTTACTTATGACACAGGCGCACGCTTGGCACTACTTTGTTGATGCACGTGCGGCTACTGCGCACACAATTCACAAACACAGAAAATAATTTTTTTTTGGTTTGGACTGGAGTGTACTTTCGGGGGTTACAGCACCCTTTAACGGTCAAGCCAGCCGGCCCTTTACTTATGACACAGGCGCACGCTTGGCACTACTTTGTTGATGCACGTGCGGCTACTGCGCACACAATTCACAAACACAGAAAATATATTATTTTTTTAGCACTTGGGGGGAGCACCCCTGATGGACAGAGCACCCCCTGGACAACACTACAGCACTCCTTTAGGACTGGGACACTGCACAGGACTTTGGAGTGGACACAGCCCCTATGGAGAACTGACTGCACAACACAGTCCAGCCAGCCCCTATGGACTTTGAAGTAGTGGACACAGCCCCTATTAACAACAGCAGCACAACACAGCCAGCCCCTATGGACTTTGAAGTAGTGGACAACAGCAGCACTACACTACACTACACTACACAGCCCTAACTCCCACCCTCCCTCTTCACTGTCCACAGCCGAGTGAGAAAATGGCGCCGACGCGGGTACCTTATATAGGATCCAAAACCCGCGAGACTCGGAAGGCGGGATGATGACGTTTTGCCTCGATTTCAGATCCGAGTCAGGCGGGAAAAGTCGAGCCTGACTCGGATCGGACTCGGATCGGGGGGGCTCGGGGGGGTTCGGATTTCAGAAATCCGAACCCGCTCACCCCTAATTCAGACTGATGTAGAAGAAGGTGTCCCTGCTCTCTTCTTTTCCATGTGACATGTGGGACTAACTGGCCCTCGGCAGAAACCAAAGATTGCATAGCGGGTGATTTGACCCTGGCACAAATACAATTTTTACGGAGTATACACAATTGTACAGACAGCTTCCTTTACCAAATGAGTGTACAATCAGGCTTGTGGCGTCCAAGAAGCTGATACTGGTGATTATTTATGAACAACAAATAGGCCACAAATGCAGCATTGGACCCACTGTTCGTTCTGGTTTTGCACAAATATGCTCAGAGTTCCAGTGGCGAACACCAATTTATGGAGCAAAATGGTCACAGTTGTTATGGAGCAGAAGTTTGCATAGACGCTGAGGAGTTGAGAACATTTTGGCACACTGAAGACATTCCCACTGAAGAACAAGTACAGTCAGCTGAGTAATTCAGAAACAGGACTTCATTTTACAGAGCAAGATTATTATAATGAGATAAAGGGATGGCGAGCGCTTATATTAGGTGTGTACAGATATTTTCTCTCCGCAAAGGGACCTGGATTGTGCAGACCTGGCAGAGACCTTTTCGCAACAAAATAATTCCCGTGCCCATTGAACTGTTTATAAAATAAATAAAAAGTTGGTAGCGTACCCCTCCCTCCAAAACCTCAACCAGGCCCAGCGCTAAGTAGCCTGGTTAGTAACTCGATAACCCTGGTTGTCCGCACTCCCACCCTGCTACAAATTAAGAATAAAAGTACTAGTTTATCCAGGCAGAAGCTACTTCCCCCAAAGGGCCCATTTCACCTAATTAATGATTTGGTTGTGGTTTTTAAGAGAATAAAAAAAAGACATACTTTGTTCAATTAAAAGGAATGTTGCTAAAGGGATATAGGACCTGATTCAGAGATACACGCTATGCCGAGATTTATACAAATGGCATGGTTCAGGGATGGACACTGTCAGTGGCGGGCTGGGCCGGGGGGCAGGGTGCCATTTGCCCCCCGGGCCGCAGCGTCATGCAGGCCGCGGGCCGCGGGCAGTCTGTGTCACTGTGACACAGACTGCACCGCGTGTGTAGCGCTGACAGGACGGAGTTCGGTCAGCGCTACACAGCACAAACACACAGCCGCCGGAGCCGGCAGCTGTGTGTTTGCTTTAGCAGCTGATGAGAGTCAGACAGACTCTCATCGGCTGCTGCTCCCACTGCCAGAGCCGGACTTCTTCCGGCTCCCGCAGTGGGTAATGGGAGTGACGCGTCACTCCCATGACGCGTCACTTCCATAATGCAAAGCGGCGGACGGAGGAGCTGATCTCGGCGGCGGGACCAGGAGCAGAAGCGGGTGTCAGGTAAGTGTTTTTTTTTTAAATATATTATGTGTGTCTACTGCGGGGGGTCTGGCACTATAAGGAGGAGACCACTACTGGGGGCACTACAAAGGGGGGGACTACTACTACTGGGGGCGTTACAAGGGGGGGACTACTACTACTGGGGGCACTACAAGGGGGGGGACTGCTACTACTGGGGGCACTACAAGGGGGGGACTACTACTACTGGGGGCACTACAAAGGGGGGAACTACTACTACTGGGGGCACTACAAGGGGGGGACTACTACTACTGGGGGCACTTCAAGGGGGGGACTACTACTGGGGGCACTACAAGGGGGGGACTACTACTGGGGGCACTACAAGGGGGGTACTACTACTGGGGGGGACTACTACTAGGGGCAATACAAGGGGACTAGTACTAGGGGCATTGCATAGGAGGGAGGGGACTACCACTGAGGGCACTGCATCGAGGGACCACTGCTGGGGGCTCTATATAAAGGGCAATAGTGGGGGTACTGCATAGGGGGAAGATTACAACTGGGGCCACTATTTAAGGGGCACTGCATAAGGGTTACCACTACTGGGGGCACTATATAAGGGGCTTACTACTGGGGGCACAAGGGACACTGCATAGGGGGGATAACTACTGGGGGCACTACTCGAGGCCTGCATAAGGGTATCCTCTCCTGAGGGGGGGGGCGCCGTTGCATGCACGTTCTTTCGGGCACCCTGGCTACATGCTACTCCTCTGCCAGTGCTCCCTGCATGCATTTGCCCCCCAGGCTAAAAGTTGCCAGCCAGCCCCTGGACACTGTGGTACAGCCGCTGCGTGTTTGTACACAGTAGCTATGCTACAATATGTAAAAGCCACAGTAGGTGTCTTAAGTAATAAGACGGCCACTGCCAGCTTCTCTGATCCGATGCTGCATCTGGAGACGCAGCCATCAGATCATCTGCGCGACCATTGGACATCTGAGTAACTCACAGGTTACTCAGGATGGCAATGTATTTCACCATGATGGGGCCAGTGAAGCTGACTGGCCTCAGCACGCCCAAAAAACACCCTTGTTTCTGTGATGCTGGCCGTCACTGCCCCTCCTCCACCCCTAAACAGCATCTGGGCATGCGCAGATCTCACACCATTGGAGATGTACATAAGCTATCAGGTTTAATACATTTCTGAATCGGGTCCAGAGTTACAGATAAAATTTATATTCTGCTGAAATGTAAGGGGCATTCTTGGACAATCACTGGGGGGGTGGCTAAACAGATGCACAGAGATATTGCCTCTTATGGGAGTGTAGAAAGACACTGAACCGCAGGAGCCCCTACCATGGGGTTGGTGCAAGTTTCAATAGTGCGACCAATGGTTGTGTCTGAAGACGCACTAAGTTGTGTTTCAGTGTCTACGGATGCTGACAGCAGGTGTCTCAGTCCTTGTATATTCGGATGCATGGCTGTACACCAGGGAATGACTTTGTAATGGCATTAGCATACAGATGCATATGCACCTGTGGCAGAAGACACAGCCGTGGCCATGTCTGTGTGTGGCTCAGAATCAGCCCCAGAATGTTTCGCTTTGTAGGGGTAACATAAATCTTCATGTGTGAGGACCACTGAGTGCACCTGAGAAAAATAATGTGTTTTACAAAAGGCATCATTTGTGCTTCATAAATGCGGTCCACTAGGATTCAAATGAGAATATACTAAACTTAGTCTGGTTAGTGTCATATAATCATCCCTATTAATCACTGAGAATATTATTGGTTACATATTTGTGTAGGTTACAAAATGCTTTTACTTTTAAAATTGTTTTTGTTCTTCTACTAGCCGCGTGACCAACTATTCCTTAGATTCTGACCTTGACTGTGAGCCCCCTGCACTGCCTGTCCCTTCTCTTGGTTTCTCTATCCATCTCAATAGAAGCTGGACACTCATTGTAACACTAGTCATGGTGAAAACACTGGTGAGTCTTGTTCTTGCTACCTGTTTCACTATCATACCTCTGTGTTATCACTCTGTCTCCCATATATCTTGCACCAACATCAGAAAAGATATAAGCTCCCACTAACACGTGTTGTGTCCTGTGGGTAACTGAGTACAGATGAGCGCATGACACTATGAGGAAGGGGGCTGCTGTAGATGAATGCCACATGTAGCCTGTTTTAGTGGACCCATTCTACTTTCTGGTGTTTGGCATCAAATGGACAAACAATAGCTTCATGCTCATTAGCATCAAGGCTCCATAAGGAACAAGTCATTTTTTTGCTAAGGTTTTTTAATTTTAACCATTGGGACTGAAAAGGAGGATCCACTGTATCCCAGGAATCGGAAATTAGATAAGCATTAAATTGGTGAATAATGTGCGTGCATGCTTGTACTACAGTATATGGCCTAGTGTATCCTGGATTTCTCTGGGCATGCTGGTGTTGTAGTATTACAACAAGTATTAGCATATTCAACCACTTTAAGGTGGCCTGGACTTGCTGAAAACAGTAGTGCACTGTGTGAAATTATTTCAATATTAGTTTCATTTCATTACAACACATCACAGTGGTATTGGAAGAACCCGATTGCTTTCAACATGGGAAGAGGCACTTTTTTTGTGTGCTTGTCGTCTATAGCCTCGCTAAATCTCGCGCCCAATTGAATATACCCAATACTGTGCCTTAAAATGCCCTTACAGAACGTAGGATGCACTAGCCCCTTCACTCCCTGTGACCGCTTCCTGCATTATATATGCCCAACTCTCTATAAGAGGAAGCTCATAACCATTTTTATTGTGTATGTGCTTTATTGAAAAGCGCATATCGAGCTTACATTCAACTCCACATCAGCCTGTTTGTCTGCAGTCATGTTTATGGGAATCTGCCTGTGGGCCTGATTCAGAGATGTATGCTAATGCAATCGCAACTGCGATCTCTCAGGGATTGCAATTGCGAAAATATGCTAATGGCTCACTTGCCTTCCAATTCTTAGAGACGGCCACTGAAAGTATCTCACATCCGCCGCTTGCGCACAAAACCGGAAACATCAAGCAAAGATTAGGCAGCCTTCCATCTTCTGAGTAAAATCTAACATGCCACAGACACAGCGTGTCTCCAGACACACAGAGGGCTCTCCTGCTGCGAGCAAGAACACAGTGGCTAGTTATGCGTAATCTCAATTCAATTACACGTGCGGGGAGGGTTTATTGGCAATAGTTACATTAAATAAAAGTGTGATATTCAACCTTTAGTAGAATCCCCCAACATGTGAGCTGAGGGCCTGATTCAGAGCCGCTCGTAAGCGGCCGCTCGTTCGCTTTGAGCGATGTTCACACAACTGCGCATGCATATGGGTCGTAATGCGCATGCGCAAACCAGTCATTGCGGTCGGAAATCGCGCGCTCGCAAAACAGCAAGGGGCTGCTAATTTGATTGACAGAATGTACCGTTTGTGGGTGGTAACAGGGAAAGGTGCTTCAAGACGGGGGAGTGGAGATCCGAACGCAGGCATGCCTAACGGTCAAAAGGGCGTTTAATGGGAGTGCATAATTAGTAAAGGAGCGTCATCGACCACGTCACTTGGTTGTCTTTTACCCTGAACTGCTCGCAGTGATTGCGGTAGGAAAAACCTACCACAAGCACTGCGAGCAGTTCAGATGCCTTTCGATGTACTCGATTAATCTAATAAATACCGGAGATGACGTGTGATGCGAACGGCAAAGGGGCGTCTTTACAAAATAGCGAGCGCATTTTTCGTTCGCTCGCTCAGACATAGAGGCGTCAACAAACCGCAAAGAGCAAGCGCTCAATTTAAATAGCCAGCCCCTTTATTGGAACAACCGTCCGCAAATAGCGTCCAGCTCTGAATCAGGCCCTGAGTCAGAGATGGACATAATGCCGATGTTTACGCAGTTGAGCAATTAACAGTGGTCTGAGTATGCGTCTGAGTCGCACTGCACATGCATCATCACCGATGTACCATGCACAGAGGATTTATTTGCAGAGTGATTGACAGGCAGGGATCGTTTGTGGGCGGCAATGGGGAGGTAGCAACTCAGACATGTTGTGAACGCTTTCGTGACATGTTTCTGCCTGCAACTGCGATCTTGTATGCAGTCACAATGACTCCACTGTCTCAGTTCCCGCGGCCATTCTACACGACAATAGGGTTACTCAGAAGACTGATTAAGGGCTGATCGGTGGCCGAGTTGCATCTTTATATGCAGTCGCCTGAATTGGTGAAGCTGCCAGTGGGTGTCTCAGTGCAAATCCTGGTGGCTGTGACATTTGCATATTTTCATACAAATTTGCAGCTGCGGCATGTGCCATCTTACATTGTTTAGTCTGTGACATATATTACGAGTACAGAGGCACATTTGTAAGTACACAGGCATACTAGTAGAGCAGATCTCTCACTGGGAAAATATGTTGTGTGAACAGGTCCTTTGTATTGTTTCTGACACAGAAGATTATGCTTTTTTAGTGACATCAGTGAAATAACCTTGAGCACAAATTGTCTTTGTGATTTGTTTTGTCTTGTGGTTTGTACTTATTGCTTGCAGTTTCAGCGTCTTTACACAGTTAGATTTACAGTTTGGCAACTCCCTCTCCCTACTGTATCTATGCCTTGCTTTAAAGATGTCAAATTAGCCCCTGTCGCCATTTCTCTCTGCTCTTTATATTCACATTAAACTTTTCAAAAACCTTTTCTAAATTATAGCCATCATTGAATTGATATTTAATCATACCTGTAATGTGATTTTAGAACAGTGTAATGTTATATACTATCTTTGTTTTTGAGTTTCCACATCAATGAGACCACCAAACACACCAATATGATATAGCACTTAAGTCTGGCAGCTTTCCCAGGGCAATCCTGGTTTTTGTCACCAAAACTCTTTATTCAGAATGTTTATGCAAATCACATTCATCATTTGCCTGGATTATCGGAAATAATGGTAAAAGACATTTATTACTGTTGTACTCCTACTTTTTAATACTGAATGCATGTCACACTAGTATCCTAGTCTTATATTACAGCAATGTGGGCATATTAATTATTGACTTCTACCAACTTGCGCAGTCTGCTTGTTTTTCTTCTTTCCAATTAATGTTTCTTATTTGCCAGTGTAGCTACTGGCATTATTAGACTTGCTGCAGTATTGGTGTATTATACAAACATATGCTTGTTGAAGCACCTGGATCTCTCAGTTATCAGGTAACTGATCAGCTGTTTTACCCCTTTTTTTTGATCTGTTGGTCCTGGGACAGAATAGCCACAGGAAGGTGCGGTGTGGGCTTATAGAGGCCTTGTGCTGGGAGTTACAATTACTGTAGGCATGGGGCACAGGAGGGAGTGTAGCCACAGTCTAGTAGGAATTGTCCTACCAACTGCTTTCATGGCAGAGATCCAACTGTAGTCATGTGACCGTCCGCTGTGTCTCCTAGCAACAGCTTATCAGGGCCTGCATGAGTGCCCTAGGAAAGGAGTCCCCCTCCCACTCGATATCAACCTCCATGTAACAAATCAGCTGTTGGGGTCCAGATTCCAGAATAAGTGATGCACAAAAATAACCATTAGGCTGGCAGTTTTGGACACTAAGTCAATCTCCATCTAAAAATTAACAAGGTGCCAAGTATGTGAAAATTTACATTTTGAGGAACATTTGCCCCCCTCCTATCCCCTGGCTATGCCACTGAATGAATGTCCACTCTTTACCAAAGACTCCCGCAGAGAGGTTATGGGCTTTGAGACACCTAAAGACAGCTGCTGATAAAGGAATAACCAGGGAGCAAGGGACACAACACAAATGATCATAGACAGGCCAAGGTCAAGATAAGACTGAAAAACGAGCCAAAGGACAGGAATGGTCTGGAAAGAGAACAGGTCTGTAATGGGAGATCAAACAAGCAATGCTGAAAAAACCATGCAGCAATGAAAACCTCTTGTTTAGTCTCAGGGTATTGCATTGACCACACTTTTGAACCGGGAGTCAGCTGAAACTAATCCAATAAGCTGCCACACATCAAGTAAAAAAGTATGTATCACTAATGTGAGGACATGGGATGTGTGTTACAAATTTACTGGCAGCATCTCAGTCATTGCAGAGATCAATTTACTTTTTAGTCCTTTTGTGTCCCCCATCCGTCTCCTAGTGTATGTGTGATCATTCTCAGGACACACATTTTCATTAGCATGTCTATTATGTACTGTAATAATGTAAGTTATTGAAATGTTTAATACTGGATAAGCCTTGATGTTAGTCGCTGACTTTGGCTAAGAGGCCTCGCTCTGCCAAGGTGCTAGTGGAACGCATCACCAGTTCTGTGGATTTATACTTGGAAATTCTGCAAGGACCTATACGCTATTCATTGCTGTGTGTTCTGTGATTAGCTTCTACTGCATGGGGTCCTGGAAATGCTTGATTGTACCCAGGGACTATCACTGCTGTGTGATCTCTGATAGTTTCTACGTGTGGGGTCCTGGAAGTGATTGAGTGGACATACGCTATGCACTGCTGCGTGATCAGTGATAGTTTCTACTGTGGGGACTGAGGGTCTCTAGCTATTTCGTGGAATTGTTCTGGGACATTATACTCTACTGGGACTGCCTCTGTCTGGACTGCTACCTGTTTATTGCCCGTTCACTGGATTTACTGCTTGTCCTGACATATTATCTATTTCTGTGTGCTGTGGAAAAATAAACCATCACGTTGGTTTCATCTGCTCGGTGTCTGGGTGATTGAGTGAACCCCGTATCCTCACACACTATATCATTACATCGGAATCAGTATGAAATACCGACTGCTGAATAGTCGGCGGTTCTCATATTGACGCCGGAAACTCGACTGGGGCTGGTAAGAAACGTAACCCTCCCCTGACCCCCCGTAACCCTAACCCTCCCTTGGTGGTGCCTAACCCTAAAACTCCTGGCATGGTGCCTAACCCTAACCCCCCCTCCCCGCACCCTAAACCTAACCCTCCTGGGCATGGTGACTAACCCTAACCTGCCCCCGGTGGTGCCTAACCCTAACCCCCCCTCCCCGCAGCCTAATCCTAACACTCCCAGAGGGGTGCCTCACCCTAAATCCCCCCGGGATGTCTACACCTAACACCCCGCGGCTAACGCTTACCTTTGTTTGGGATGGCTGCTGTCAGGATTTTGGCATGGGGCTAAAGATAGACGTCAGGATTGTAACCTGTAATCTTTAGTCCCAGGTTGGGCTTCTCTTGTCAGGATTCCGCCGGCCGACATCCCGGCTGCCGGTAATCTAACTGCATCCCATTACATCTACTGAGCTTATTCTAGGGTGACACAGTGGGCTACGGCCCAAGGAATCACGGTACTTTTATACACAGAGGGCAACTGCCCAAGGAGTCACAGAGCTTTTATACACAGAGGACCACTGCCCAAGGAGTCACGGTGCTTGTATACATAGTGGGCTAAGGCCCAAGGAGTCACTGTGCTTTTATACACAGAGATTTATACACAGAGGGCTACTGCCCAGGAGTCACAGTGCTTGTATACACAGAGGGCTACTTCCCAAGAGTCACAGTGCTTGTATACACAGAGGTTTACTGCCCTAGGAGTCACGGTGCTTGTATACACAGAGGGCTACTGCCCAAGGAGTCACGGTGCTTGTATACACAGAGGGCTACTGCCCAAGGAGTCACTGTGCTTTTATACACAGAGGGCTACTGCCCAAGGAGTCACTGTACTTTTATACACAGAGGGCTACTGCCCAAGGAGTCACGGTACTTTTATACACAGAGGGCTACTGCCCAAGGAGTCATGGTGCTTTTATACACAGAGGGCTACTGCCCAAGGAGTCACAGTGCTTGGTCAGTGGTGTAACTAGGGCAGGGCGAGCGGGGCACATGCCCTGGGTGCCATGGGACTGGTGGCGCAGGGGGGTGGGCATCGCAAGCCACGGTACCGGCCCGCCCTAGCCAGTGTAGCGCCGACCGCAGTGTGTGCAGTCAGCGCCACACATTTACACAGGACCGGCACTAGGCTTCCCAGCGCCGGTCCTGTGCTGCAAAGCTGAGCCCCTTCCCTCCACCTGAGCTCTTGCCCAATAGAGCCAGGAGGAGGGTGGCAGGCGGGCGGGCTCAGGCTGTGCTAACACACACATCGCCGCCAGCGCTGGTAGCAATGTGTGTGTTAATCAGCAGCCAATGAGAGTCAGACAACTCTCATTGGCTGCTGCTGCTACTGCACACACATCACCGCCGAGCGGCAGCGATGTATGTGTGAATCAGCAGCCAATGAGGTCAAACAGACTCTCATTGGCTGCTGCTGCTGCTGTATACACATCACCACCAGTGCTGGCGGCAATGTGTGTGTTAAACAGCAGCCAATGAGAGTCAGATAGACTCTCATTGACTGCTGCAGCCGCAGCGCCCACTACAAGAGCTGGCTCCCTTTCAGCTCCTGCAGTGGGTAATGGGAGAGATGTCATGATGTCTCTCTCATAATGCAGAGCGCGCCAGCCCAGGAGGATTGATGTGCAGACGGCAGCGGGACCCGGAGCATGGATTCAGGTAAGTATTTTACTTTTATTTATTGATTAATGTCAGTGTGTATTATCGTGGGGGGGGACTACTACTGGGGGCACTGCTTCGGGGGGAGACTATTACTAAGGAGGGGATTACTACTGTGGGCACTGCTTCAGGGGGGAAGACTATTACTAAGGAGGGGACTACTACTGGGGGCACTGCTTCGGGGGGGAGCCTATACTGTGGGTGGACACTGTTACTAAGAAGGGGACTACTACTGGGCGTACTGCTCCTGGGGGGATTCTACTGGGAGCACTGCATTGGGGGGGACCACTACTGGGGACTACTACAGGGGGTACTGCATCAAGGATCAAGGGGGACTCCTACTGGGTCCACTATATAAAGGCACTGTATAGGGGGGACTACTACTGGGAACTACTACTGGGGGGGTCACTACTGGGGACTACTACTGGGGGGGCACTACTGGGGGGGACTACTACTGGGGGCACTATATAATGGGCTTACTACTGGGGGCACTGAAAAGGGAGAACCACTACAGGGGGCATTGCATAGGGGGGATAACTACTGGGGGCCTGCATAAGGGGGGATCACTCCTTGGGGCACTGTATAAAGGGCACTGCATATGGGGGATCACTACTGGGGGGCTGCATATGGGAGATCACTATTGGGGGCACTGTATAAGTGGAACTAATGGCGGGCTGCATAAGGGGGACTACTACAGGGGGAACTGTGTAAGGGGCACTACTGGGGGCCTGCACAAGAGGGACCACTACTGGGGTTTGTATACTGGGGGTACTATATAAGGGGTACTACTGGGGGCTTGCATAAGGGGGACCACTACTAGGGGCACTGCATAGGGGGGACTGTATAAGGGGCACTGCATTAAGGTGCAAACGGAAAGCAATGTTCCCAGTGACAAGAAAGGGGTGTGTGTCATGTTGACATGCCCCATTTTTCAGTGGCCACGCCCATTATTCATGGGGGGGAGCTCCATTTACAAATTTGCCCTGGGCTCCAAATACCCTAGTTATGCCACTGGTTACGGTGATTGTATACACAGTGGGCTAAGGTCCAAGGAGTTACGGTGCTTGTATACACAGAGGGCTACGGCCCAAGGAGTCACAGCGCTTTTATACACAAAGGGCTAAGGCCCAAGGAGTCATGGTGCCTGTATACACAGTGGGGTGCAGCACCAAAAAAAAATGTTTTGTTTTTTTTTAAACTTTTAACTTTCTTGAAAAGTTTTGTTTATTTTTTAAAACTTATTTTTTTTGTACACACAGCCTCTTGTGAGTCTCGACACTTTAATCAGCGCAGCATACATCAGTGTGCAGTGTGCCCCTTATACACAGTCACTTTGCCAGCACAGCCACTTGTAAGTCTGGAGACAGCCACTTTAATCAGCATAATATAGCGCAGCACACATTAGCGTCAGTGTGCCCCCTATACAGTCACTTTACCAGCATAGCTACTTGTGAGTCTCTGAACACAGCCACTTAATCAGCAGAGTATAGCACAGCATACATCAGCATGCAGTGTGCCCCCTTACACAGTCACTTTGCCAGCACAGCCACTTGTGAGTCTCTGGACACTTCCACTTAATTAGCAGAGTATAGCGCAGCATATATTAGCGTGCAGTGTGCCCCCTTACATAGTCACTTTGCCAGCACAGCCACTTGTGAGTCCCTGTACACATCCAGTGAGTATCAGCAGAGCAGTGCGGAGCGTAGGAGTGAAATGGCGCTGAGTCCTGGTCTTGGCACCTTATGTAGAGGTGAACTCTTGTAGGAATCCGACGTCAAGAGGATGACGTTCGGCCTCGCAGTGAGATCCGAGTCAGGCGGGAACACCCGGGCCGTGGCTCGGGTGGACTTGGATCCCCGCTGTTCAGAGCGGTTCAGCTTCCACAAATTCCGAACCGCTCATCCCTAGTGTGAATGAAGCTGGATGGCTTAATTATGCTATATCGCATGCAAGCCACTAGCAGTAGCAGATGACTGATGCTGCAGAAAGATTAGCAGGACAGGTATTGAAAACAGTTGCAGGCTAGCAGGATAGCCCGTGGCTGTAGTAGTAAATAGGATATCTTGGAGCAGACTTCAATTGTACTGGAACTGGGTGTCGGGAGCACAATTGAAGCAGGCTGCAGTAAATGCTGTGAAGCAATGCTGGAGCAGGCTTGCTGGATTATATTGGAGAGAAATGCTGAGAAGCATTACTGGAACAGATATTTTGGAACACACTGAGGCAGAATGCTTGTGAAGTAATTACTAGACCAGTTGAGCTAGAACACACTAAGACAGAATGCTACTGGAGCAGGTTTTCTGGATAGCACTGGAGCAGAATGTTGTGAAGCAACACTGGAGCAGATACTGAATCAGGAGCCAGTGTAAAGATCCTCAGAAAGAGATGTTGTACTGGCAATGTGTTCTCAGCAGTTCCTGGTTTAAAAAGGGCACTCTGGGTGCTGATATTCTGGGTGAGGCATGTGAACAAATTGCTGGGAGCTGGTTAGATAGAGGGGATCATGTGATACAGTCCAAGATGGTGGCACTGATGAGGCAACAGCAAGAACTGCCGGGAAAGGAACGCCAACCACACTTACAGAAAAGTGAACACAGGTCTCAGGAATGCCACAGGCGGCCAGTCAGGACAAAGGTTGCAGTAAAGTCACACTGCCGGGCCTAGTAATAGGCCCCGATGTGTAATAGTCTAAGCAGAACTCAAAATAATTATATATTGATCACTATGAGGAAAGCATTTTCTATACTGTCTGCATAGTTGACTACTCTCCCAGAATTTCCAGGAGCTTCACAAATGTAGGTTAGTTCTGCCAGCTTCCGCGAGATTGTATGCAATCAAGGGGAGTGGTAGCCCCATAAATGTATTCATTACAGCCAGGGCCGTAACTAGGGTGGTGCGACCTGTGCCATGGCACAGGGCACAGCAGGGCAGGAGGCGCTGTATGGGACTGCCAATTTTCCTGTTTAATATCATTCTCACTAGTAGGCTTCTCTTCTTTTAACCCCAGCATCTCCTGGCCTCCCCTATCTCTTCCCTGGCCCTTCTGCATGAGCAGAGCCGTAACTAGACTTTTTGATGCTCTGTGCCAGTGAAAGCATTGGTACCCCCCCCCTCCCCATTTTTTAAATAGGGACATAAGATAGTGCACCTGAAAAAGGACCATGGCCTCATGGGGCAGGGCCAGAGAAGAGATATGGGAGGCCAGGAGAGCTGGGGAAAAAGGAAGAGGAAGCTACAAGTGAGAATGACACTAAACAGGAAAATTGACAGGCCCAAACAGCACCCAATGCCCTGTACCATGGTACTGGTCGCACCACCCTAGTTACGGCCATGCCCATGAGGCCATGGCCCTTTTTCAGGTGCACTATCTTATGTCCGTATTTGAAAAATGGGGGGGGCGCCAATGCTCTTTCTGGCACAGGGCACCAAAAAGTCTAGTTACGGCTCTGATTCCAGCATCATAAACATACAATATTAGAGTAACCATCAATAATTCTGTGCTATTTATTCACTGCATGAAATATAGGCCAAGTGTCCCTCATAGTAATCAAGAGTTCTTTTGCTGGCTAAAGCATTCCAGGGCAGCACAGCACAGTCAGATATTAAACTGCAATTGAATAGAAGCTCTTAAGCGGCCCTTACATGTTGCGATTTTTTACACAATGTGCATGATTTCAATCAATTGTAACGATCAAACGTGCACATCGTGTGTTGTTTCTGTGTGTATACGATGCCGATGCACGTCCCCGCATTCATATAGTTGGATTGTAGACAGGGCCGGACTGGGACCAAAAATAGGCCCTGGCATTTAAAGAGCACACAGACCCACCTCGCGTCAGCATCTGTCTCCTGGCATAGACTCCTCCCCTAACTATTCCTGACCCCTCCCACTTCTTAGTCTATGCTCTTACAAATGTAATTAATATTAGAACAACAGACAAGTACACATCATTATCTATTAAAATACATACAACAGAGCACATCCTGCATGGGAGTCAAACATTTGGTATTGTGTTGGTTCTGTTAAGCTGTATACACACCTATAGATATATCTGTCCAATTCGTGTGGTGGGACAGAAAATCTGGGAATGTATGGGAGCAAATAACAATAGAAATTTGCTCCCAGATGCTGGAAAATGGACCAGATTTTCTTTCCCACCAGACAGATTGGACAGATATCTATAGGTAAAGCTGGCACTTCACTGGTGTAGGTCATACACAAGAAAGGGGAAAGCATTTTCCCAAGCGATATTTTAGCAGTTGTAGAAGATTAGATAGTGTTCACTGTAGGACTTTTTTAGGGTAGGGGTGCTGAATGCAGAGGACACCTCTGTGCACACCAAAGCAGAGCCACAACTACACATTTTAACAAAAGAGCAACGGGAGGGGGAGAGAGACACGGAGATGGGAGGGGGAGATGGAAGGGGGAGAGGGAGACAGAGATACTACATGCTGCACACACCCCCAAATGACATTGCACATGCTGCGCGTGCACCCCCCCAGGCTCCAACACTGCACCCCGCACAACTGACATTATTTACACATGCTGATCACCCCCCCCCCCTTCCCCCTGCTTCCCCCGTGGAGGTGCAGTTACCTGGTGAAGCTGCAAAAAGCACATGCGCAGCACAGCACATCTCCCTGCTGTGCGCTTGCCTCATGATCCTGCCCAGTCAGTGCCCAGTTCGGAGGGCGGGCATGGCAGATGGGAGTGGACAGCCTGGCCCCAACCACCGTCCAGAGAGAGGACAGACCGGACAGACTGACAAGTGCAGCCAGCAGCAGGACTCGGAGGCCGGTCTCAGCCGGCGTCCGGACTCTTCAGTGTGGCTGTGTGCGTGGCCCTGGTGGCGGCAGTACAACCTCCCGTACCTCTTCATGCTCAGCAAGAAGATTTCAGGAACGTGCGGCCGCGTCATGACGCAGCGTGATGACGTCACTGCGTCATGACGCGGTCGCGCATTTGTACAATCTGTTTACTGAGCAATGTGCCGCCCAGAAGGTTGTACTGCCGGGTGAGCCTGTGCTCAGCCAAAGCGGCCCATTTGGCCATCGGCCCTTCTGGCATTTGCCAGAAGTGCCCGATGGCCAGTCCGGCTCTGATTGTAGATCTTACTGCAAAACAGTAAGATCTACGATCTTTTGAGTACAATGTGATACACTTCTATGCATCTTGTCCTATGATCGTAGCGATCAATCGTACACCATTTGACCACATCGTATGAAGAATTTCAAGGGATGAATTTTAAGGGCAATGGTACAACACATCCTACCAACTTGAATCGCACCATGTATGGGGGCCTTTATTCTATGTAATGGTGTTAGGCAATGCACATAACCCCAACTTGAGAGTTCATGGTAGTCACTTTTGTTCTGGAGGGCAGCTCTAGAGGTGCATAATGTGACATCAGCTTACTCTCCCTACCTTGGCTTTGTAGACTGTTGATTTATAAGGCCACATATTTTCGTGACTTTTAGCACTCCCTCTAACACTCCTTTGACCTTTCATGTCCATTAGCACGGTTCAGATTTCTATTTCCCCTTGTACATGCAAATACTAAAGTACCAATTAACTTGTTCTCCTAAATTAAACATATTGTTGTAAATGGCTCCAAATAACATTTGATCAAAGGAAATTGGAAATGTGATTTTCTTTTCTTTCCTGCCTATATACATGTAAAAGTAATTCTGCCTGGCAATAAGTGTAGAAATGAAAAATATACTGGTTTCAAGCTAATGCTCTGCATCAGTGATCACCCAAATCCTAGATTGCATTCCTCTAGTTCAGATTAATCAGTGAACTCATGCTGCACGACATACACCAAACAGCTCTCTTGTATGTATTTGCCAGTAATTACATCATCTTCTGTGATTCCAAAATGTGTTTAAGGACATCTGTAGCTTTTACAGCTTAAAAGTACTCAAAAAAGGCTGTAAGTTTTGAGAACTAACAAGAAGCTACATAGGACAATATGAAAAATCTACACATATAACCAACGGGATACGGTCAATATCTTGACAGCGAGGATTCCAGCGTTCAGAATGCCGACCAACGGAATCACGAAGGTGAGTACTGGGGTAGGGTTAGGTTTAGGCACCATCCCATAATCAGCCTGAGCAAGGAGGTTGATTCACAAACCATGATGTATCCAGGAGCAATAATTTGATATGTGCTCTGCTATGAATGGCTGTTGATAATTCACTTATGGCCCCGATGCTCTCACTTTTCCATGTGCGGGTGTCCTAGCCAGTAGTAAAGTGATAGTGATAGTGATAGCCCCCACAACTCTGTAGCCATTAACGATATTGATTTTTCTATTAGAGTAATAATAGTTAAAATGCAGGAAAAGTCCCAAATGGGCTTTTTTGTTCATATTTTATAAAGTACAGTACAGCTGAAGTTATACTGTATACATCTCTATATTTGCTTTTATTCTGCCTCATGTTTATTACCTATTTTACTATGTTTAGCCATAGCTTACCTTGGATAATGCAATTTAGCTCCATTTTCTCCTTTTCTTGTAAAGTTATGAGTCTGTGTATTTCAATAATGTATATATATATGTGAGAGGGACTATTCAGTTTGAAAAGTACTTAAGCTTAAGAGTCTGAAGTAGTTAGCTCTCTGCTTAGTTCCTGTTATGTCATAGAAACAGGAAATGTCTAAGATCATTCTTGGCATCAACACCTGTGGCTCAAACCACCTTCATTGGGAATTACCAACCATCTTTAATTTCAAGATGCAATCTTGTGTTTTAAAATTGTGTCCCTCAAAATCCCCTCATCAAGCTTAGCAATCTATTGTAATGTTATGGGCTTTATCAGTTAAAATTGAATTGAGTATTTAAAATGCAAAACAAATACAATGTAGTTCAAAACAATATCATGACAGGTTGTAGTGCTAAGTGTTCCCTATAGACCCAGGATTGGCCAACGTTACAATAACTAGGGAACTTGAACATGTCACCCCTGTTTTCTAGGAATGCTATGGCCAGGATCTGCGTCTCCCGACGCACACTTCCTGGCCTCGGCTACGGAGCTGCAGGGACAATCTGAATTCCAAGCAGGAATCCTACACTATTCTCAGGTATCTCATACTTATCATCCTCCGCTGCCCTCTCCTTAGCTGCGGTTCTGTTTAACTCTCACCCTGCACTGCTTGGGCATCAGAGATTACAGGACCTGCACTAACAGCAGAGACAGCACTATTGGTAACAGAACCATAACCTCTATCTAGACACTACCACAGGTGATGTGTCTATGGAAAATATTTTAAAATGTTAGTACCAGGCTTAATTAGATGGCTTATTGAATGGAACCAGTATTGGTTATATCTGTGGTTACATCATTTTATCACTAGAATCATAAAAAATAAAAATATTTTCCATATTTTGAACTGCATCAAAGGGTTTTTGAAAAGTTTTTGCACTGTAAGAGTTTTGCTGTCATCTCTTGTCTTGTGTCTCAGTCTCATAGTTGTGTGTTTACCAGATTACAGATTAAAGCCCCATCTTGTCTGAACATTTGTTCATTTACAAAGTGTGACTTAGTTAGTATTTATATTTTTACATCTTTGATCAGATATTGACTATAGGCTCGGAGATGGTTTTTTAATGTGGTCGGATTGTGTGATTCATAATAGGTGTGGTGAGTTTAATATCAACATAGAAAGGTTTTTCAAAGGTATCACTGCAGTTTGCTAAGTATATAATCACGTGGAGACTGGCTTGTAAACAAAAAAGCCCAACCTTGACAAATTTTCCCCACAAACCTCTGTCACTAAGATTTATGTTTTCTGGGGAATTATAGAGGATGATTTAAAACACTGGAGGATAATTGTAAAGCCAGTCCCCAATGCCACTATAATGTCACAAATAGAGATGGGTGAACTGATTGAGCAGATTCTGAAATTCCATTTAATAGAAAAGAGTTGTCGAAAACATGTAAAAATGAATGCATAGTAGAGAATCAAGCCAATCACAGTGAGTGTAACACTAAATAACCATCAGAAAGCACCGATAAATGTCTCAAGTCTATGGGGCCTAGTTATCATTCAATATTTGTGGCATATCATCAAATATTAAGTATCACCCCAATGTATGAAGGAGGGACCGAGGCAGATGGAATCGGTATGATTTACTGGCGGCCCCATGCCCGGCGGTTGGAATCCCGACAGCGGCATCCCGGCAGAGGAGGAAATCCTGATCATCCTAAGGTAAGTATTGACTAACCTAATTCTACCCCCTAACCCTAACCCTCCCTTAGGGGTGCATAACCCTAACCTTCCTCCCCAGTGCCTATCCCTAATCCCCCCTCTAAGTGCCTAAACCTAACCCCCCCTTCCCTGCCGCCTAGACCTAATTCCCCCGGGAGGGTCCGTAACCTTAAGTCCCCCCCGGGGGTGCCTAACCTTAAACCTCCCTTCCCCTAGTTTAAACCTAACCTCCCAGGAGGGTGCCTAACCCTAAGTCCCGCCCGGGAACCCTAAACCTAACCCCCCCCCCCCCCCGCGGCTATCCACACTCGGCACCCGGCGTCCCTTCAATCAGGATGCTGGGCGCCAGTCTCCCGATGTTGGTAAAATGACAGACATCTAAATTTAGATGCCTGTCATTTAACCCTTGCTGGGATTAAGCAGTCAGGAAGCCGGCTGTCGGGATTAGGTCTGCCGGCTTCCAGATTGTAAACCAGGCAGATATCTCCATATCTGCTGTGTTGTGTAGGATGCGGTCAATATCCCGACCGCAAGGATTCCGGCAGTCAGCATGCCGATGCCGGAATACCGACACTAGTCAGAATACTGGCGTCGGCACCCAACCACCGGGACCCGGAAGGTAAATACTGGGGTTAGGGGGAGGGTTAGGGTTAGGGATTAGATCCAGGCACCATCCCATAATCAGCCTGAGCAAGAAGGTTGATTCACAAACCATGATGTATCCTGAGCAATCATTTGATATGTACTCTGCTATGAATGGCTGTTGATAAGTCACTTATGGCCCCCATGCTCTCACTTCCCAGGTGTCTTAGCCAGCTGTAAAGTGATAGCGATAGTAATAGCCCCCACAACTCTGTAGGCATTACCCTGTCCCAACTTTATTGACAGACTATTAGAGTAATAATAGTTAAAATTAGGGGTGTGCACCGGCCACTTTTCGTGTTTTGTGTTTTGGTTTTGGATCTGGATCTCTCTTCGTGTTTTGGATCTGGATTGGTTTTGCCAAAACCACCCTTCCGTGTTTTGGGTTCTGGGTTTTGTGTTTTGGATCTGTATTTTTTTGAATAAAAGCATAAAAACAGCTAAAATCACAGAATTTGTGGGTTTTTCTGCTCCTATGCTATAATTAACCTCAATAACCTTAATTTGCACTCATTTCCAGTCTATTGTGAACACCTCACACCTCACAATAGTGTTTTTATGTCCAAAAGGTTGCACCGTGGTAGCTGGATGAATATGCTAAGCGACACGAGTGGGTAGCACAAACACGTGATCCATCTAGGAGTGACACTGCAGTGGCAGACAGGATGGCAGTTTGAAAAACTTGGCCCCAAACAGTACATAATGCAAAGAAAAAAAAGAGGTGCAAGATGGAATTGTCCTTGGGCCCTCCCACCCACCCTTATGTTGTATAAACAGGACATGCACACTTTAACAAACCAATCATTTCAGCACCAGGGTCTGCCACACGACTGTGGCTGAAATAATTGGTTCGTTTAGGCCCCCACAAAACAAGCTGGCAATTAATCTGTCCCTGCACAAACTGGCTCTACGGAGGCAAGATGTCGTCCTCATCCTCCTCATCCACCGATTCCTCACCCTCTTCAGTGTTGTGTACAACCTCATCCTCACAGAGTATTAATTTAATTTGTCCCCGCTGGAATCCACAACCACAGGTCCCTCTGTACGTTCTGGAGGCTGGTCTCCCTGGGAGAGTTGATAATTCATTTTTATGAACATCATCTTCTCCACATTTTGTGGAAGCAACCTCCTACGCCTTTCACTGACAAGGTTCCCGGCTGCACTAAACACTCTTTCGGAGTACACACTGGAGGGGGGGGCAACTCAGGTAAAATAGAGCCAGTTTGTACAGGGGCCTCCAAATTGCCTCTTTTTCCTGCCAGTACAGGTACGGAATGTCTGACATGCCTACTTGGATGCTGTCACCGATGTAATCCTTTAACAGACAGACGCATGCTTGTCGCTGCTGCTTTGAGGATGCAGGTGTGGTTACAGCCCACACAATTCACAAAGACAGAAAAAATGGAAGAATTTTTTATTTTTTGTGGAGCACACTTTGAGGGTTACACCACCCTTTAACAGACAGACGCACGCTTGTCGCTGCTGCTTTGAGGATGCAGGTGCGGCTACAGCCCACACAATTCACAAAGACAGAAAAAAAAAGAAGAATTTTTTTATTGTTTGTGGAGCACACTTTGAGGGTTACACCACCCTTTAACAGACAGATGCACGCTTGTCACTGCTGCTTTGAAGATGCAGGTGTGGCTACCGCCCACACAATTCACAAAGACACAGAAAAAAAGAATAATTTTTTTATTGTTTGCGGAGCGCACTTTGAGGGTTACACCACCCTTTAACAGACAGACACACGCTTGTCGCTGCTGCTTTGAGGATGCAGGTGCGGCTACAGCCCACACATTTCACAAAGACAGAAAAAAAAAGAAGAATTTTTTTATTGTTTGTGGAGCGCACTTTGAGGGTTACACCACCCTTTAACAGACAGACGCACTCTTGGCGTTGCTGCTTTGAGGATGCAGGTGTGGCTACTGCACATACATTTCACACACAAACACAGAAAAAAAGAAGATTATTTTATTTTGTTGGAGCACACTTTGGGGGTAACACCACCCTTTAACAGACAGACGCACGCTTGTCGCTGCTGCTTTGAGGACAGTATCATATGCAGTGACAGTAGACTTGTCAGAAATTGTTGGCACTTCCTTCAGTCCGGACCAGATGTCCAAACCGGCCCTTGACTTATGACACAGGCGCACGCTTGGCGCTGCTACTGTGTTGATGCACGTGCGGCTACAACGCACACAAGTCACAAACACAGAAAAAAAAATGTTTTTTATTTTTTGGAGCACTTTGGGGGTTACAGCACCCTTTAGCGGTCAAGCCGGCCCTTTACCTATGACACAGGCGCAAGCTTGGCGCTACTTTGTTGATGCACGTACAGCTGCTGCGCACACAATTCACAAACACAAAAAAATATATTTTTTTATTTTGTTTGGGGTGCCCTTTGGGGGTTACAGCACCCTTTAACGGACAAGCCAGCCGGCCCTTTACTTATGGGACACAGGCGCACGCTTGGCGCTGCTCCTTTGTTGATGCACGTGCAGCCACAGTGCACACAATTCACAAACACAGAAAATATTTTTTTATTTTGTTTGGAGTGCACTTTGGGGGTTACAGCACCCTTTAACGGTCAAGCCAGCCGGCCCTTTACTTATGACACAGGCGCACGCTTGGCACTACTTTGTTGATGCACGTGCGGCTACTGCGCACACAATTCACAAACACAGAAAAAATATTTATTTTTTTTGCACTTGGGGGGAGCACCCCTGATGGACAGAGTACCCTGGACAACACTACAGCACCCCTTTAGGACTGGGACACTGCACAGGACTTTGGAGTGGACACAGCCCCTATGGACAACTGACTGCACAACACAGTCCAGCCAGCCCCTATGGACTTTGGAGGAGTGGAGACAGCCCCTATGGACAACAGCAGCACAGCACAACACAGCCAGCCTTTATTGACTTTGGAGGAGTGGACACAGCCCCTATGGACAACAGCAGCACAGCACAACACAGCCAGCCTTTATTGACTTTGGAGGAGTGGACACAGCCCCTATGGACAACAGCAGCACAGCACAACACAGCCAGCCCCTATGGACTTTGGAGGAGTGGACACAGCCCCTATGGACAACAGCAGCACAGCACAACACAGCCAGCCCCTATGGACTTTGGAGGAGTGGACACAGCCCCTATGGACAACAGCAGCACAGCGCAGCACAGCACAGCACAGCACAACACTACACTGCACTACACTACACTACACTACACTACACTACACTACACAGCCCAGCCAGCCCTAACTCCCACCCTCCCTCTTCACTGTCCACAGCCGAGTGAGAATATGGCGCCGACGCGGGTACCTTATATAGAATCCAAAACCCGCGAGACCCCGGAAGGTGGGATGATGACGTTTTGCCTCGATTTCAGATCCGAGTCAGGTGGGAAAAGTCGAGCCTGACTCGGATCGGCCTCAGATCGGGAGGGCTCGGGGGGGGTTCGGATTTCAGAAATCCGAACCCGCTCACCCCTAATAGCAACACTCCCTGATTTGCTGTTTTTGATATAAGGATAGCCCTACTGTCACAATCTATTGGAGGTAATTTTTTTATAACTTTATCTTCACAGCCCTCTCCATCTCCACTGTTTTTATTTAATATATAAGTTATCTACTGTATATATAAATAAAATTATTATTATTATTATTATTATTATTATTAACCATATAAGTTTCGGAATATACACGCAATAAAATGGCATCTCATCTTGTGTATTTTTTAACACACTGAGTGGTCCAAAATCCTGATTTGTTTCTGTATTTGCCATTAGTGCTATATACAGTAGTCATAAAAATGCACAGCAAATATATTGCAATATCAACCAATCCATTTAACCAAGTTATTTTTCACATGGTACTGTCTTGAATGAAAACAATATTTTTGCTGTACTTGTCACTGTTTGAAGAGCACTCACGCTGCTTCTGTTTACTGCCGGTGCCCAGAGTGGCAGGCGCTACCTCTGACCTGCACCTTCTGCGCATGTGTGGCTCCCTGCTGTAACTTTCTCTCTGTCTAACTATACATATGAACTTGTCCCTGAGTATCTCACAACAACAGGAACCCCACGGAGACCTCTCTATTCACTGTGCTACCACTGCAGTATATATATTAATATATTCCATTGTCACCTCACCACTGCACATAGGTGCAAACAGTGAGTGCAACCTGGCACACCATAACGCCCAGCAACCCTAAACGCTACTGGTTGCAACAGGCTAAACCTTACAACCTGTACCTGCTATGAACCTGTGCTGCCTTGTACCTATTTGTACCTAGTTAATAAACCTTTACTTGGTTAAGCTGACCTGCAGTGTGGACTAATATCCATTACACATCATTGCCACTTACCACCAAAGTGTCTGCCAATAGTCATTAGCAGCACTATTAGTTATATGTGTGTACACATATTCAGGCAATAAACTGTGATAGTATTTGGATTGTATTCTACAACATACTAACTACTAAAAAAAGACTCTTAGATGGTAGACATAATGACTTCAAATGAAGTTTGGTAATTCATGGGGAATTCATATATTTTTAGTTCCAAACCAGTATGTACAGGTTGCGTCCATCTTGGACTTTGAATGGATTGACCATCAAATTTGCACATCAAGATGCTAACATTACAGAATTTGCAAATCCGATTGGTGGCTTGCATGATAATTTTTGTGTTGTTGCAATAGACTAAAGGTGGGTACACATTAGACGACAGGGTCACCTGATCTGGCGGATCAGGCTGACAAATCGTCCATATCGGCAAATGAGGACCCACTATGGACGCCCATAGGTTACGAGTTCCACAGAAAAATGTGCAAGTATACCAATGGATTTCATTGCATGAAAAATATATTTGCCACATAAACTAAAGGATGCCACACTGTCTCTTTACTTTTATGAGACAAAGTACATTAAAGTAGTAGTGTAGAACTAGCAGTTTATTTGACATGCGTTCGGCGGTCTGGATGCTTACATTACCGGCGCCAGAATACCAACGTCTGTCAGAATCCCGGTGCCGGCATCCTCCCCACCAGGATGCCGAAGGTAAGCAACGGGGTGGGGGGAGGGTTAGGGTTAGGTTTAGGGGTTAGGGTTAGGCACTAGGGGGAGGGTTAGGGTTAGGCACTAAGGGGGGAGGGTTAGTTTTAGGGGTTAGGTTTAGGCACTAGGGGGAGGGTTAGGGTTTGGCACTAAGGGGGGAGGGTTAGGTTTAGGCACTAGGGGGAGGGTTAGGGTTAGGCACGAAGGGGGGAGGGTTAGGTTTAGGGTGCGGGGAGGGGGAGGTTAGGTTCAGGCACTAGGGGGGAGGTTAGGGTTTGGCACCAAAGAGGAAGAGTTAGGGTAGGGAGAGGGGGAGGTTTAGCATACCGACCAGCAAATGTCAGTATGTTAACCCTGTCGGAATCCCGGCGTTGGGATTCTGACCGGATCCCGACTGTCGTTATTTCATACCAATTCTGTTTATTTTATATGGTGTATAATGGGATGTAAAATAAGGAGAGGGAGGACCTTTGTGATAGTATATAGTATTGTGCAATGACAATGTTTCTGTTCCAGGTGATACACATAAAATGATGTAGGCATTATTCTTATTATCTGATTTTATCTATATCCAGTACAACAATAAAGCAGTTGAGCACAAAAAAGGAGTATGCAAAAAGCAACTTCACCTTACAGATACATATGCTGCACATTTTTTATGGTTAACTGATGATTTTTACATTTAGCACAATTAGATCGCCTTCTGTATTAGATAGTTAAAGGCGTAGCTGTACCTTCATCAATCATATATCTAACTGAATAAAAAAACCATGGACCATCCAACAAAGCATGATCATTAAAAAAAGGGCTGGTCCATTAACTCCTGTTGTTACTCACCACAGGATTAACCCTGCCAACATAAATAAACAGGTGTCTGACTTTTAGTGTACTCAGCTGTAGTCCACCAACATGAACATCATGTTACACATACTGAAAATCTACATTAGAGTGTATACAAGCCTAGGGAAATAAACCTGAAATCAATCCTCATATACCAATCAGCACATTCAATACACATGATTATAAGTGCTAATGGGTGTAACTAATGAAAACACAAGACAAACAATAGCAATAATTTAACTTTGCACTATGAGCTGATTTCCTGAGAACGAGTTAAAGAAGAAGAATATACAGTAGATATACCAGGGTAAATTTACAAACTGTACAAAATGCATTGTCGCATTGCTTCTTTTTTGTTTGCCTAATAGTTCACCAAGTATATTTCAAGGTGGAAATCCATTTCCCAATTCTTGCCGCCCCTGGAACATCAGTCTGTGCTTAGCTGTGCATTTGTGGCTACATCTGAATATACCCAGGGAGGAAACACCCTTCAACATAGTAGCAATAAGACTACCGCACTAGTCGCAAAGCTCCCTCTTCCCACAGTGACCATCTGTATTTTCTCTCTCTGGAGAGGAACATGAAAAAGTTGGCAAGTATGTTACTATCGAAATGGGCAGATGGCAGCACGGATGGTGGTGTAATGGTTAGAGATGTGCGCGGACCCCTGTGTATTGGTTTTGGCAAAACCACCCTCGAGTGTTTCGGTTCGGATTCGGTTCTGGATTGCTTTCAATTTTAAAAAAAACATGTCATTTGGACCTGTTTACATGTAATCCAAAACAGAGATTCATTTCTTAAATCTGAGTTCAGAATTTACAGAAGACCCGAGCCAGGACTTGATTCTACTCAGAACCCCATCTGAGGCGGGAGCCCCTAAGTTTGGGTATTTTTCAGGAAAACCGAACTGCACATCTCAATAATGATTAGCATTACTGCCTAAGGTCTTAGGTTCGATTCCCACCATGGCCCTAACTGTGTGGCGTTTCTATATTCTCTCCGTGCTTGTGTGGGTTTCCTCTGGATGCTGTGTGCCTGTTTGAGCGTGCAATATGAGGCTGCCTGTCTTTGTTCTTAGGCTTGGACCTGCACCAGTGATTCATCTTGCCACAAGCATTGCAGCATTTATTGAATGCAAGATATTTGTGACGCTCATAGAAATGGCGACCACCACAATTCACACAGTGTGCTAGTAGCTAAGCATGATGCTGGAGGTCACATACCTGAGACTCTCTTTTAAATTATTGGGCACTTTTGGTAGCCTGTTAATGCAGCATGCAAATGTGTATTGCAGTTTCCAGTGTTAATCCCTGCAAGACTTGTATCGAGTTTACTTGTTAGTACACCCGGAGAGGGCAGTCAGAAAGTCGACAAGTTGATACTACTCAGTTGTGTTTCACAATGGTTTTTATAAATACTGCTTTTTGCAAGCACTTTCATTTTCACTGATTGTTAGCAAACTGTTATTTAATGAGCATTGCTCTCTACATATGATGCACTAACTTTATGGTGCTTTATTTACTAAACATAGCCCATGTGATGTGTGGAATAGAACTATGGAGTGGCACTCTCGGAATATGATAAGGCAGGTGAAGGCAACTATTGGTACTATTTCCTTCAAAGTTGTAATCAAGGATATTTTGAGTGGCACCTGCGGGGTCAGTCCCTCCCTCACAACATGTGCCAATCCACCCTTTTGCTCCACTTTCTCTCCCCACAGAGGAGATGATTTCAACATGCTAGACCCTCTCCAAATCGGAAACCAAAGTATGGCCTGCACACCTAGTGAAGCCTGGGTTTCCACTGAGTGTACCCTGTCACAGTTAGTCCTGCTCACAGTTAAATAACAGTACAAAAATCTTAAACATGTCCTCATCTACAGATTACAATTTAGAAATTACGGGGTATATTTACTAAGCCTTGAATGGAGATTATTATTATTATTATTATTATTATCATAAACTGAATGGAGATTAAGTACCAGCCAATTAGCTCCTAACTGCCATGTCACAGACTGTGTTTGAAAAATGACAACTAGTAGCTGATTGGCTAGTACTTTATCTCCGTACACTTATCTCCATCCAAGGCTTATTAAATAGACCCCTGTACCTGAGCAAACTAGCTTCAAAATGAAGTAGTGTGAAGCCACTAATATTTTAGTACTCATTTATTATTTTTGGAAATGCTTGTATATGCAGTAATGGTGGTGGCACTCCAGAAATGTTTTTGCCTTGTAATGTTAAATGTCTGGCACCCAAAGAAAAAAACTTTGCCTACTCTTACCAGGAGTACTGGCTGCAAGCAACAACAGGAAAGTCCAATTTTCAGTTAAGTAAAGCACTATTGCATGTTATAAAGTAAGACATGCCTACAGCTTGGCATCTGTACGCAGTTTAACTCTAAGATACATAATAATAACAAAGCAAAGTACAGTACTGAGCCAAGGATCCTGTTCCCTATTTTTTCCTTCTTTTTTATCCTTCCTTCCTGAAAGCTCAGCTAGAAAAAGATGGAATGATACATTTCACATTTGAGTGTTTACCTGTGAGGCAATATGACCTAAGAACATAAGAACCCTTTCACTGAGGTCACAAATGGATCTGTATCTGGGACTCAGGTAAGCTTAAAGTGACACTGTCACCAAAGTAATAACAAAAATACCTTTTCAGAATTGAACACATTTATAACTACTTTCAGATCATGTACAAGGTTTGCATCATCTTCATTCCAGTAAGCAGTTTTGTTTGAGGTTCTTTGTTCACAATAGAATAATAAGAAAGGACAAAATGATTAAAATTCAACTAATTCATGTGCAACCTGACTTAAACACTATCGAACAGGCTCAGACATGTTCAAAACTGTTTGATATTCTTGATTTCAAGAGTTTTTCTTAAATTCAACAAATCCTGACAAATTTAACATTTTAGCACTGATTTGGTAAACGTCCTTGAGAATCGCATTAACACTGGTTCACACATCTCTAGTAAATAATTTCTACTACTGACATAAGCATGACACATATGTTACTAGTACAAAGCTGGATACATAGTGAAATACAATATTTCTATCATGTTTGCCGACATTCTGGCTGCCCCTTCCGGGAGGAAGCAGCCATATTGGCATAGCAGGGGAGCATGGCTGGCATAGGGGGGCACGGCCGGACATCTTACCTGGCATTTGTGGACGGAGCAGGGCCACAATGATGCAATTCAGCTGCGGGGGTTTCTGTAGTAGCTGCGCGTTTGGGCGGGTGGAAGGCATGCCTGCCTTTCCGGGGGGCGGGAGCGGCTCACAATTTTTCGAAGGCTTTCGGCCGAATCGGGAGGGTAGGCAAGTATGATTTCTATGTGCATCTCATTTCAGCTTTTTTGCTTTCTACTGTATATGTGTCCAATGCAGCATCTGGATTTTCAACTCTTCTTTCTGCATGTTGCTGTGATTCCCCGGATCCCAATTCCATGAACATTTCTTTGCCTGACACCCTAATTTCTTATTGTCTCCCCAATATCTGCTTCCAGATATTTAACTCTCATTAACTTTCTCTTTAAGACTCTCCCAGTGGAAGAACGCTTCTAGTCATCATGATAGCTACTGCCTTTTTCTGGTGTTCTATTGGCTTTGTTTAGTTTTTTATTTCTTTAATACCTCCTTCCTTTCTCAGACCATCATCTTGTTGGAGAGTAGTGTGTGGTCTCCTTTCAGTCATACACGGCCTGCACTCGCCACTGTAGAGTGCCAAAGTGCTCCTCCAGGGTAAGATCTTACAATGCTATAATATCCACTATAGTGGCCACCGCTATTCACCCCTGTTTTATCACTGTACCGCTGTTACCTGTGTGTTTACCTGCTGTTACCAATAAACCTGCAACCCAGGTTAAGGACATTCTGTGTGGCCTAACATTCACTTTCACATTCAGCTGGCACCTATTGTGATCATCCAGATTGCACCAATAGGTCATATCAATACATTTGACCACTTGTAATTTATCTTACACCTTTTTAAACTGTTGAACTCTAACTCGACAAATCTTATATATTATTTACATCTATATACTGTATATAAAATCAAATGTCCTGACTGACTCACTGAGTGACTGACTCATCAATGCCCAGTGGACCTAGAAACATGAATATCTGGGAGTTGCCAGGATCGGACTCAGGGGGACTTTTGTCGAAGGGCAGGAAGTCAGGGTGCTAGGATGTGGAGAGAGAATTAATCGAGGGTGTTGTGTGTAAGTCTTCCTCATCAGCTAGATCCGGATGTTGGCGAGACGTGATCAAAGGCGCGGAGTCTAACTTACAGGGAGGTCTTCGCCAGTGACCCCTCCAATTGGGATTTGAGCTTCTGCTGCACCCAGTAAGCAGGGTGTGGCCCCTTGGTCAGGTATCCGGAACTAGCAAGAAGACTGGAGTATGCTCGGGAGAATACAGATGCAGGGAGTACTGGAGACTGGCACACTGACTGTGTACTGAGATGTAACTGAAGTATCCAGACGCAGAGTAATTACTGGAGTGTAATACTGGAGACTGGCACACGGACTGTGTACTGAGATGAAACTGAAGAATCAGATGCAGAGTAAGTACTGGAGTGTAATACTGGAGACTGGCACACTGGCTGTGTACTGAGGTGTAGCTGAAGCATCCAGGCTCAGGGTAGTGTCAGAGTAACAGTAGAGAAACTAGTTAAGAGAAGACACAGGAGTAAACACTAGTGAATATCGCTGGGAACAATCACTGGTAGATACTGCATGGAGCCTGGAACGATGTCACTGCAAACTGTCACTGGAAGTAGCAAAGTTATTCAGGCAACTTCCTGTTCCTGGAGTCCAGCTATATAGGTAGCTGTCCATTGGAGGAGAGAGTCAGTTGAGCTGCCAAGGCTACCATTGGATGAGAGACTGTTCAGGTGATACAAACAACATGGCTGCGCCCATGACCGCCGCCGCAGGAACTCCGATGAGGAAAATTGCGTGGACATCACTTGTACCCCAGGGAGAATGCTCAGCATGTCACCTGTTGCTACACCAGGTGCCTGACTGCAATGCTAGTCAGGGGAAGCCGGCACCGTGGTAGGTATGGCCCCGAACTATTAGATTCAGGGAAGAATTACAATCGAGGTGTGGTCATATAGATTGTTACCCAGACTCATTTATTGCACCACTGGGTCAATTACTTTAACATTTATTGATCCCGCATTCTCTTCAGCTCCAAATCCCATATGGTGCAGCATAGGATAAACACTTGAGAAAAGAGCCCTAGTTGCTGCTTTTTGGACTAACCATTCTTGTTGCATCAATCAGAGCAAAACATTTCCAGCTTGTCAGTGCAGAGAGGAAAGGAAAAGTAAGCAGGGCTTAATCAATTCGCCTAACCTGGAGGAAAAGAGATAGTACTCCACCTAGGAGCATAGGGTCACAAAACCACAGCAGTGCACCACCTTTAAAGAAATATCGGGCCAGCAACTGTTATAATCTAATGACTTGAACAGTGATAGTTAGTAGTTTAGTTATACAGGTTATATAGTGTATTGCATCATAAAGCTTGCACAAAATACTGTTTTCCTGTTTAGTGTTGTAACCATCTTCAGTTTCACAGACATACGGAACGGGAGAGAAGGAGGTTCCTGTATAATAAAACTTAACTGGAGCAAGTGTATTTTCTGTGTGAACTTTGAACTTGTAATGTACACTTTAATGCATCTGCATAAAATGAAGTGTTAATTTAACTGTTTGCTCTAGCTGATATTGCTCCTGTTATTGCTAATAAAATATAGCATTGAGTACCAATTGGTCTGATGTTGCTGGAACCACAGGATAATTGACTTATCCCAGCCTCAGGTAACTTTCTGAAGAACTCTCTCAAGTAGAACACATTGGCCCTGATTCAGACCCGCTTGCTGGTCTGAAGGGCGTTTTTTTTTTTTTTGGAGACTGGCCTCCTGGCCGCTCGCTAAGCTGCGGGTGACCTTGTGGTAGGGTCTCATCTGCCGCGAGCCTGAGTGAGCTTCCGGTTCTAATAGAGCCGGAAGCTCACTACTGACATCACTCGTGATATCAGTAGGGCCGCCCCCAAATGACAGGCGTTCCTTCAGGACGCCTCTGTTTGGCCAGCCACCCCCCCCAACCCGCCTACCAAACGGGGCGAGCTGTCGATCAACATCGACAGCCGCCCCATTTGGATGCGAGCGCTGGAGCAAGTGATTTCTCACTCGCTCCGGGGCTCGACCATCGACCCGCTTGCAAGCGCTATGCGCTTGTGAGCGGGTCTGAATCAGGCCCCTTGTGAGGGTGACACAGTTGCACTTCCAAAAACATGACCAGCTTATATAGTGCCCACACTGAGTGGATTAGTAACAGGTGTAAAACTCAATTCACCAAGCCGCATTTCAAATTATCAATATAAGTTCATATTCAAGGAGAAATTCATGTATCAGAACCCTCATATCAAGCTCAGTTTAGATTAAATTAGAACCCTTGTAATAAATTATACAAATAAATAAATACCTGTACCGATGAGTCCCTGGTCCAGAACACGTGACCTTCACTGTGGCCATCTGACCCGTGACTCGTAGAACTGCTGATAGCACTTGGTTAGTGAGATGAGTCAGTTGACAGCATTCATCTCCTGCTGTTCGTCTAGATGGATAATGCCATAGTGGGGCACTTGATGTAAACACACATCACGTGAATCCGTATTGCAATGTCTATGTATCAAAAGGATTTCATTATTACACTTGGTAAGGCTAATCATGTTCTCACCATAATCATATAATATCTAAATAGCTATCTCTATATCTAATATTGCAGTGGAACACTCAACGTAATAAAACATCACATGACCACATACAATAACTTCCTAAAAATAAAGAGCAATATTAATGGATGATATAACCCCACATTTTGTTTACAAAATTATTCAATCCAGAGTATGTTACACACATTTTAAGATTTTTCTCAATAGAGTAATAAATACCATATATCATAAAGTACCCATATGTAGGTTAGGAACCAAACTTGCTCTTCTTAATGAGATTAATGGAGAAAATAAAAAAATCTTTAGACACCAACAATATACAGTACATATCACATTGTGTCTACCAATTATTTCACAACGTAAACAAATATGGATTTAATCTAATACTTTCATATTCAAACACCGACTATCATCCCAAGTGATGCCAAACACCACTGGCAGTTTGTGTGGCTCCCCAATTTGAATAGTGATGGAAGGAAATGTGTTACTACATAGGTGAGAGAGGAAAATGTGTTACTACACAGGTGATGGAGGGGAATGTCAAATGTGTTACTATGGGTTGAAGGAAGGGAATGTGTTACAACACAGGTGAGGGAGAGGAATGTGTTACTACAGGGGTGAGCAGGAGTAATGTGATACTAAAGAGGTGAGGGAGTGAAATGTGTTACTCCAGAGGTGAGGAAGGGGAATAAGTTACTACAGGTGTTGGTGAGGGTAATGTGCTACTGCAGGTGTGAGAGAGGGATTGTATTTCTACACAGGTGAGGGAGGGGAATGTTGAATCTGTTACAACACGGGCGAGGGAGGGAAAGGTGTTACTACAGAGGTGAGGAAGTGGAATGTGTTAGTACACAGGTGAGGGATGGTAAAGTCTTACTATAGCAGCGATGCCTTACTATAGAAATGAAGGTGAGATGGAAACAGAAACATTAACTTATCGGTCTACTCAGGTTAAACTGGGTACATCTGCTAGTACAGTGTATATATATATATATATATATATAAATTGTGGTGAGGGGGATTGTCTCTCACCCGAAATACCCACATTCTTGTGGAATCAGCTCCCTCCAAGGTAGGCTGGAGTGAAACCTGTGCATTCTGCATTAGCAGTGGAGGTGTGGAATTCCAGGTTTTCACATTTACACAGACCAAACTGGAATAATCAGTGGAGCACAGGAATGGTTTAAAACTCTCACAAACCTGATGCTCGTTGCCCTGATGCTGAGTAGCAGCCAGGAAGTAGGGACACAGTGTTGTAGTACCAGGGTCCAAGGGCTATGCTTGGAAAGCATGCCCAAATTGTGGCTGCAAGCCACTGCTGAGTGATAAGCACAAGGAGTGCTGGAACATTTACTTTTATGTTTGTTTGCTTATTTTCTGTTATCCGTCTATGTTATCTCCAGAACTATGCTCACCTATGCTAAGGTGCAGTGTCTGCTACCATTAAAAGACACTGCTTTACCAAGAACCTGCCTGTCTGGAGTCCTCATTTCAATACCCTGTGTTACAAATGGTGGCCTGTATGGGGACCTCTGCACTGCTGTGTTGCAGCACAATTGCTAGACGACTACGGCATAGTAAAGGAATTAACAAGGCAAAACGTTTGGTATACGTGAGTATGGTTGGGGAACCAGAAAAAACACACTTGTATTAAGGACACTATAACTTGTTATGCTTTGTGCAAAAGCTGTTTATGTGTACTGAAAAAAAAAGTTTCTTTGCTTTGTTTTTACTAAGGTGCTTGAGATATAACAAATGTTGATTAGTATCTTCACCAGTGAGTATGCTGTCTAAATAAGTTCACCTGTTGACTGAGCAAGAGCAAGACACACATATTACTGAAGTCTAATTAAGCACTGCAGTGCTGGAAGAGAAAAAGACAGTTTTTGTTTTCCTGTGTTCTGTTTAACCCCTGCATTGCTGGGGAAAAAAAGCAGTGTTTTCTTTTTCTGTGTTAAATGTGAAATACAATTGCTTTGCTGAAAGAAAGAGATAGATTTATTTGTGTGAACTGGCTTGTTGTCTAAAAGCACCTACATACCCCTCCCACTATACCCCTCCCAAAATGGAGGAAGAATTTCATACTATAGTAAATTTGTTGGCCTCTCACCAAAAGACAGAGGAACAAATGTTACAGTTAATGCCCCAGTCAATGGGCACAACAGGGGCTGGGCATCTGAAGAAAATGTCTGCCTCAGATGACCCAGAGGCATATTTGCTGATATTTGAAAGGGTGGCACAGCGTTTAAAATGGTCAGCAGACTCTTGTGCTGATAGCCTTTTCCCCTATCTCACTAGTTAGGCTCAAGAACCCTATGCTGATTTGTCTTCTGCTGATACAGAGATTTATGATCTAGTCAAAAGTGCAAATCTAGCTCATTCAGGTCTCACTCCTTCTGTGAAAGCACAACGCTTCCACGAATGGGCCCTACTACCAGGGGTCCCTATTCACAAGCAGGTTGCAGAACTCGCCAGACAGGGGCGGAGTTGGCTCCAGCCAGAATACCTCACTGCCGCTCAGATTGTAGAGACGGTGGTTGTTGACCAGTGTATAGGAACCCTAGGGCGGAATGTGCCGCTCTGGGTCATACACGCTGATCCTCAAAATCTAGAGGAAGTACAGTGTTGGAGCGGTATGAGACTGCAAGAACTATGACAAAAATGACAGAAAAGAAACCAGGGAATGAGCAACCCATTAAGATGGCACCTCATTGGCCTTTGACCCCGACTGTCACCGCTCCTCAAAGAAACACCACTGGAGATGCGAGGGTCGTTTGTTCAAGTGCAGAGAGCCAGGTCATATAAGGCGAGACTGTCCCAGAAAAACAGAGCATATGGAGTGTGGGGTTGCTAATATGGGCACTATGGGCCTGATTCAGACCCACTCGCGAGCGGCTGTCCGCTCGCAAGTGGGTCGATGTTCTGGACTGAGCATGCACACGACGGAGGGAGCTCCGTCGTGCGCATGCGCCAGACGCGACGAGCGAAAGAAAGTCCTTCGCTCGTTGTGTCCGATCAAAGGGGGCGTGCTGTCAATGTTGATTGACAGCACGCCCCCTTTGGTAGGTGTGCCGGGGGCGTGCCTCCCTGACGGGGGCGTTCCCACGGGAACGCCTCCCGTCAAAAGCCGGCCCACTGAGATCACTAGTGATGTCAGTGGGAGTGATTTTGGCTCTGATAGAGCCAAAATCACTCCGGAGCTTGCGGTTGAAAACCTCAACCGCAGGCTCCGGCTCGCAATTTCGATGGTCGCGATGGTCGAGACCATCGCGGCCATCAAAATGCACGCTCGTATAGCCTGTGGGTGGTGACCCACAGCTATACGAGCGTCCAGAAGGACGCTCCATTTTCATGGAGGCCGGCCCTCATTCAGAGCGTGCGCTCTGCTCAGAGCGTACGGCTCTGAATGAGGGCCTATGTACCCCACTTTTTGCATGATCGTACCCCTGGATTCCAGACCCCCATTAATGTGGGAAACTGTGTTACTGAATGGCTGAGAACTCCCAGCTCCCAGTATTGTAGTGCCAGGGTCCAAGGGCCGTTCTGGGAGAGCATGCTCAAATTGTGGCTGCAAGCCACTGCTGACTGATTAGCACAATAATTGCTGAGACTTTTATGTTTGTTTATTTTATGTTGTGTGCTATTAAAGTTTCTTTAATACATGTAAATATTTTTAAACCCTCTGACCACCATCACATACAGTACATCAAGATAAGATCTAATATGAAATAGTATCCTCCTCTCAGGACAACAATTGTTACCTGTACCCTTTGGCAACTTCTCTTCAATTACACTAGTATCTCACATAATTATTGAAGTATGTGTAGTATTCCTCTAAAAAACAAATTCTGCTCCAAATTGTCTCTTAAATTATAACGTCAGCTCCCATTCCCTTCCAAACTTCTTGAGATGGGATGCGGTCAATATCCCGACCTTGGAGATTCCGACGCACAAAATGCCAGCGCCGGAATTCCGTCATTTGTCATAATCCCGGCGCCAGCATCCTGACCGCCAGAATCCCGAAGGTAAGTAGCGGGGTTGGGGGGAGGGTTAGTGTTAAGGTTAGACACTAGGGGGGGTTAGGCACTAAGGGGGGAGGGTTAGGTTTAGGGTGCAGGGAGGGGAAGGTAAGGTTTAGGCACTAGGGGGGGAGGTTAGGGCCAGGCACTGGGGAGGGAGAGTTAGTATACTGACAAACAGGTGTTGGTATTCTAACCCTGTGGGGATGCCGGTGTCAGGATTCTGACCGCCGGGATCCCAAGCGATGGCATCCTGTACCCATCCCCTTGAGACAACCTCACTCAACCTCTTGTACCCTCTTTATTCAGTCTTCATTTGCCAGCACTCAACTGAGACTGCATTGACTTACTGTAGATGATAAAGGTTTGGATTACTGCTAAATCTTAAGGCCACTACTCACTTCCAATTCTTCTTGACCTTGCTGCTGCATTTAACAATGTCAGCAACTCAATTCTCATACAAATGCTGCACCGAAGTATTTAGAAAACTGTCCTAACTCGGTTCTTATATTACTTATCAAACTGCTATTTTGAATTTCAGTATCACCTCTAACAGGATAAAACAAAAAAAATATGTTCTCTGTGTCATGCCTGAGAGTTGTTTTAGGCTGGAACAGGCGTGGGAGGCCTGGGAGGTGTGAATAAACCTGGGTGGCTTAAGCCAGGACTTCCTCATGTATTGCTGTGAGGAGGTAGAGGAGCTGCAGAGGATGATGGGCCTGAAGGCGAGAACAAGAATGGAATGTCTTTATTAAACAGCAGTTTGGAATGAGAACTGGAGATGATAATACTGAATAAATTAGCAGAACCGGATTGGGACCGATGATGCTGGATTGAGAGCTGGAACGGTTTGAGACCGATGTTGATTATTTGAAGATCTTGATTGATTTGAACCCAATGTTGATGAACTTGATCGGTTGGGACTGATGTTGATGAATTGAGGAACTTGATCAGTTGGGACCTATGTTGATGAATTGAAGAATATGAGTCCAATGTTGGAAGCATCGGATGAGAACGATGGTTGGAGGTGTCGGCTGGAACCAGTGGTGGCTGTAAGAACAAGACTTAGTGGTAAAAACCAGAATGATGTGCAAGATGGAAATGAGACTTGTTTACCAGATATAGGACTGTATACACTTCAGCAAGGAGCTACGTTGTACTGGCAATAGAGGCCAGTCTGGAAAGGAAATTTATTGTAAAGGATCCCCAGGGATTGGATGCTGCGATCAGCCGATCTGGGAGCAGTGCTCTGAGTGGAGGAAGAGCGTCAGCTGACAGAGTCCAACATGGCTTCGACCATGCTGTTGTTTAGGAAGGAACTCTGGTGTGCAGTCTTTGTGCCATCATGCTGGGAAGACACGCTGTGAGCAAGAGGCTGCAGAGAGCCATCTCCATACTCAGTAACAGGACACTGAGCAGACTGGGCAGGAGCAGCACAGACAGACCTCAGCACCAGCCGGGAGCGATGCGCAGCATGAACAGACCTCTGTTCTATCCTGGACAGGCACCGGATCGGTAAGAAAGTGGTTTTAATAGTCCGGAGCGCGAGACTCTGGATCTGTCCCCCTATGTTGTCCTATGTTTCCTAATCTCTGTCTGTCATTTCATTTATTTTACAAACTCAGGGCTCAATCCAATTACATGCAAAGGGTGCAAGTTGCCGTTGCAACAGCGTTAAAACACCAGCAACGGTACCACATCTTTCACACATTACAATCGGCTCCGAGCCCAAATTCGCATAATTGTAACTCTCTTTTGTCAACAGAACAATAAACCTACTCTTCAAGGTCGCTGCCTACCGTATGTTTCATCCTTGAATCTGTCCTTTATTTACCATATCTATATATGTATTTAAATAATGGTTAGATTTGCCTTTATATATTCCAAGAATAGGGTCCACTATGAATTAATAGTGATAGGATCATGTAGTGTCCATTATTATCACTGATACTGTTAGGTTATAGAATAAAGTACCTGTACCTAATATTAGGAGAATACGGTGAGCTTTTAGTTATGTGGCAGATAGCTACCACTGCACTGTTATCAATGTGCAGAGTAAAGTGGATATACCCTATGCAATTTTCAGCCTGACATGTCTATATCTAGGGCTGATAATTGTGTAGTGTGTACGCAGCACCAGGGCCCAAGGGTCGGTCCAAAACCCGTTGGATCAGATATTGATATAGTGTGTGCTGCACAACATCATTTTGGCATCATTCAGAAAGTGCAGTGTGTAAGGTCCTCAGCCTGATGTCTGCTAAATAATTAGCATTTCCCCATGGAGACAAGATGATTTGGAATCAAAGGATCGTTTGGGACTAAACAATTATTGGGTAGTGTGTATGGTGTATATCAGCCATTTTCAAGATTGTTTAAGTCGATTTAAATTGGTCTGGTCATTAGCATCATTGGGTAAAATCTTATAGTGTGTACCCAGCTTTGCTCTTACAGTTCATTTACAAGCTATACACTTGCAACCTGTAATTATTGTAGTGCATTTATAAGAAATATAAAGTCACCTTGTATTTCACCACATTTTTTAATTGTCAGATCGTTATTTACAAGATACTGCTGATCACAAAAATAGGGACATAGACAAACATTAATTGCCAGTTATAGGCAGTTATAGACAAGGGAGAATTTTCTACAAATGACTACTCACATTAGGAGAGTCAGACTCTTTAGTGACAAAATGAAGCAGCTTTTCATGAATGAATGGGAAAGTATAAGAATGCTAATAAAGGACGTTGGGTACGGGATGCCGGCGCATGTAATCCCGGTGGTCAGAAACCTGACGCCAGCGTCATAAACCCTCCCCCTCTCCCTACACTAACCCTAACCCTTCCTCCCCAGCGCCTGAACCTAACCTCCCCCCTAGTGCCTAAACCTAACCTCCCCCTCCTCGCACCCTAAACTTAGCCCTCCCCCTTAGTGCCTAACCCTAGCACTCCTCATCACCGCAGAACTTACCATTGGAATACTAGTGGTAGGGAGCCAATAGCCAGAAAGCCGATAGCCTGACCGTTCCGCCCGCTGCAGCTGTCGCTATCGACAGCTACAGCTTGGCGATGCCCTACCCCCACAGCAACGACAGCTGCAGCGGGCGGAACGGTCAGGTGAACTGACCGTTCAGGCTATTGGTGCTGCTATCTTGTAGATAGCAGCGCCGATAATGACAGGTGCGCCTTGCTATGGGCAACATCTCCATTTCTAAAAACCTGCACTTTAGTAAATATACCCCTCAAAGTCTGACGGTGAAACTGCCCCTGCCATAGGGCTGGTGCAAGTGTTGATGGTGCACTGATGGTGGCGTCTAAATAATCACCATCAGTATTACAGCATCCAGAGACATTGATAGTGGGCGTCTCAGTCCTAGCACAGTCAGAAGCCGGTTACTACACCAAGGGAAGGGCTGATACTAGCATTTGTATGTTATCACAGCCACAACTCCAGCAACAAACACGAGAGCGAATGCAGCTGCATCCATCTCTGGATCAGGCCCATTGTTCTTAGACTTCTAGATATCTGACTACTTTTATATACAATTGCTTTCTTTTCAATTAAGTATACATTTATTTTTATATTTTGCTTGCTTTTGTATTTTTCAATCAGTATAGTGTAAGGAAAATGAACAGTATGTTTTAGTGCTCAGTGGAGATGTGTACTCACTAGAGCACTATTAATATCAGATACTAGTTTACTAAATATACATGATTAAGGCAGCAAGATACCATGTTTTCTTTTCTCCTTTTTGTTGTGATCTTATCCAATTGGGGTTACTAGCACAAGCACACCCATATAAAAGAATGTTACACTTCAAATACATTAGTATTAAATTAATGAATGAGTTTAACCTGCCCCAGAGTGATGCAAGATAGAGTACAGTATTTTCCATCCAGCCTCCTTTATGATATACTGTAGATAAGTACTTTTTTAAAGGGGTTGTCCAGCACTTAGCTTGTTGGTAAATTGCCCTGATAACGCATCTCCAATAGCAAATAAATGCCATATGAAATGATAATTATCATGGCAAAAATGCATTACTTCATAAATATGCCCTCCAGTTCTACAGATGTCCTCATTTCTGTAACACTAAAACTCCTCATCTTACTAGGCTTGTAAACTGTCTGACTCAGCAGTGATTTGATTATTGTTGCTCATGTATAATATTTAACTTAGTAATGCATAGGCTTTATGTAAAGCCAGGACTGCACTGTTAGGTCTGTTGTTCCAAGCTATAATCATGAGAATATTTATCTTGCTACTCCCTAGACCAGGGGTGGGCAAAAAGCATCCCTCCAGACTGTACTGGTTTTTATAAATGAAAATGTATCATTCACAAATGAATGGAATTGCAGGCTATGCAGATTTGTGCAAACGCAGAGATCTATCTGATTAAAGACATAGCTCTTGCACTAGGGATATGGCTAGTGATAATGATGAGGCTATTTAACAAAGCTTATTATAGATGTGTGCAACTTGGCATGCGGGAGAATATCTGCATCTAGGGCCCATTCAGAGATGTACGCTATTGCACAGTAGCTGCGTCTTTGGACGCAGCTATTGTGCAATAATATACGAATACCGCAGAAGTAGTCTTGTGCAAATAAACGCCTCTTGCTGGCTTCTGTGATCAGCAACTGCGTCTGAGGATGCAGCTATCGGATCATGTGCGTGATCATCGGTCATCTGAGTAACTCAGAATGGACAGTGGTTACACGCAGCTGAAGTTAGTGAAGCTGCATTGGAGGAAAGCCGGTTACTCAGAATGCCCATTGGTTACACGCAGCTGAAGATAGTGAAGATGCATGCAAGGACAGCCGGTTACTCGGAATGGCCAGTGGTTTCACGCAGCTGAAGTTAGTGAAGATGCATGCAAAGACAGCCGGTTACTAAGAATGGCCAGTGGTTTCACGCAGCTGAAGTTAGTGAAGATTCATGCAAGGACGGCCGGTTACTTAAAATGGCCAGTGGTTACACACAGCTGAAGTTAGTGAACCTGATTTCTTGGACGGCCCAGGGGCGTATCTATAATGGGTGCAGGATGTGCGGGGAACAAGGGCCCCTGGGTCCAGGGGGGCCCCGCACCACACACCCTGCACCCATAGAATAACTTACCTCTCCGACGTCGGTGTGGGGGTCCGGCACTGTAAAAACGACTGGAAAATGGCAGCCGCGGTCATTTTCCCACAGTTTGTGCATGCGCAGTACAGGGAAAATGGCTGCCGCGCCCATTTTCCCGGTGACCAGTGCATCCTCTATAGACTCTGGGCGCACACTAGTGCCCAGAGTCTATAACTCCGGTGCTGGCCGCACACAGGTCAGTGCACTGCCGGCCGCTGGACAGAGAGGAGGGGGCCCGTGTCGGAGACTGCACACGGGCCCCCTCCTCTCTAGAAACGCCCCTGGGACGGCCAGTTACTCAGAATGGCCAGTGGTTACACGCAGCTGAAGTTAGTGAAGCTGCATTCAAGGATGGCCGGTTACTCAGAATGGCTGGTGGTTACACGCAGCTGAAGTTAGTGAAGATGCATGCAAGGAAGGCCAATTACTCAGAATGGCCAGTGGTTACACACAGCTGAAGTTAGTGAACCTGATTTCTTGGACGGCCCAGGGGCGTATCTATAATGGGTGCAGGATGTGCGGGGAACAAGGGCCCCTGGGTCCAGGGGGGCCCCGCACCACACACCCTGCACCCATAGAATAACTTACCTCTCCGACGTCGGTGCGGGGGTCCGGCACTGTAAAAACGACTGGAAAATGGCAGCCGCGGTCATTTTCCCACAGTTTGTGCATGCGCAGTACAGGGAAAATGGCTGCCGCGCCCATTTTCCCGGTGACCAGTGCATCCTCTATAGACTCTGGGCGCACACTAGTGCCCAGAGTCTATAACTCCGGTGCTGGCCGCACACAGGTCAGTGCACTGCCGGCCGCTGGACAGAGAGGAGGGGGCCCGTGTCGGAGACTGCACACGGGCCCCCTCCTCTCTAGAAACGCCCCTGGGACGGCCAGTTACTCAGAATGGCCAGTGGTTACACGCAGCTGAAGTTAGTGAAGCTGCATTCAAGGATGGCCGGTTACTCAGAATGGCTGGTGGTTACACGCAGCTGAAGTTAGTGAAGATGCATGCAAGGAAGGCCAATTACTCAGAATGGCCAGTGGTTACACACAGCTGAAGTTAGTGAACCTGATTTCTTGGACGGCCCAGGGGCGTATCTATAATGGGTGCAGGATGTGCGGGGAACAAGGGCCCCTGGGTCCAGGGGGGCCCCGCACCACACACCCTGCACCCATAGAATAACTTACCTCTCCGACGTCGGTGCGGGGGTCCGGCACTGTAAAAACGACTGGAAAATGGCAGCCGCTGTCATTTTCCCACAGTTTGTGCATGCGCAGTACAGGGAAAATGGCTGCCGCGCCCATTTTCCCGGTGACCAGTGCATCCTCTATAGACTCTGGGCGCACACTAGTGCCCAGAGTCTATAACTCCGGTGCTGGCCGCACACAGGTCAGTGCACTGCCGGCCGCTGGACAGAGAGGAGGGGGCCCGTGTCGGAGACTGCACACGGGCCCCCTCCTCTCTAGAAACGCCCCTGGGACGGCCAGTTACTCAGAATGGCCAGTGGTTACACGCAGCTGAAGTTAGTGAAGCTGCATTCAAGGATGGCCGGTTACTCAGAATGGCTGGTGGTTACACGCAGCTGAAGTTAGTGAAGATGCATGCAAGGAAGGCCAGTTACTCAGAATGGCCAGTGGTTACACGCAGTTGAAGTTAGTGAAGCTACATGCAAGGACGGCTGGTTATACTCAGGATGGCCGGTGGTTACACGCAGCTGAAGTTAGTGAAGATGCATTCAAGGACGGCCAGTTACAGGCAGCTGAAGATAGTGAAGATGCATGCAAGGACTGCCGGTTACTCAGGATGGGCAGTGGTTACACACAGCTGAAGTTACTAAAGCTGCATACAAGGATGCAGCCACTGGCTTCAGCATGCCTAGAAAACTGGGACAACACGCCCCCATTATCTGGAATGCTGTCAAGACACCCTGCCCCCGGCCCATATGGTTGCAGCTGTCAATCAGATGTCTGGGCACTGCGTGCGAGCTCACAGAAGATTTGTTTGTGCTAAGTACAGATCCTGCGCATGCACAGAGATTCTAACATTAGAGTTGTACGCAAACTATGGGATTTGCGTACAACTCTGAATCAGGCCCTTAGTTCGGTGCAGGCTATGTTAGTGACATTGCGGCCGACCTGCGTACAACTCTGAATCAACCCCTTGGAAGGTTGGAGATTCACCTATTGTGTGTTGCTGTGCTTTGCTTTGGCTAAATTCATTTGCATCATTATGTTATGACAGACTCATATTATGTTGATAGAAGCATAAAGAGCACCACTTTCTACATCTATATACTGTGTGATTAATTCTTCTGTCAGTGAAACCTAGTTTCTCTGCATGCCCGAAATTTGCCTTATCTCCCACTCCCATAGGCTGCTCCATGGTATCACAACTGCAAAATCAGGACAAAATTTATTTTGTTCAACATTAAAGTTTCCACAAGGCTCTAGTAATATTCCTCTATTTATCAGGAACCTATTTTATTATTCCGAGTTTTAAAACAATGTGTTTTGTTCTATCTTTAGTGGTAAATGCAGATATAGGAATGAACGATATTCAATAATCGAATCTTTAATATAAATCGCAACCCCCCACCCCCTGCAGAGACAGTGGTAAAGCGGATGCATACATGACGTCTACAACATCCCCGACGGGCGGCACTGTGTGAATAATCCCCCCTTGCAGGATCATTAGCTGGAGGGGAATCTGCAGGAGAGTGCTGATATCAGACTGTCCGCTGATTGGCTTAGAGCTGCGAGCTGGAACCAATGAGCAGGGAGGAAAGCTCATGTCATGTTAGCTGTCTGGAAGCGAGCTGCCAGCAGCACATTAGCAGAGCGGAGAGGAGCAGGGCAGGCGCACATAGAGCCTCAGCCGGCCGGTATCCCTGTGTCTGAGACATGAGCTGCTTATTATCACACTGACCGGGAGCACAGAACCGGAGGAGAGGCTGCAACTCTGGAGCATTCATTACTCTCACGTCAATGTGATTGTGTAACATAGCTGTACCTAGAGACTGCACGCAGGAATACTCTGACCAGGGCATTGAATGGTAAGTTTCTATGTATGTAGAGTTTTATATTGGTCAGTTACTTCTTTCCAATACGCTCGTTTCTGTTACTATTAGATGTTTCCTATTTGTATGCGTTTGTAGTATAGTAATCTTCTGTAATGTCATCTCGTGTGTTTTTACTAAGTGTCTGCGAGAAGAGCCTGCTGCTTGCTCCTTCCCTGTAATGTCTGGCCGGCTGGAAGGGGGATGTGCTGAGGAATGTCAGCCACCCTGGGCTTTCTGTCACCTAGAAATTCTTCGGACACTTAATTAGTTTAACGGGACCAGCAGGCTAAGTGCAGAGAAGACACACACATCCCTTCTTAGTTTAGTTTGGGCACCAGTTGCTGTATTAACCCTTCACTCCGAGGAGTCCCGCAGCTCTTTGCACTGAAACGCCCCCTGCCGGCTACCAGAGGTTAATCATCTCCTGGTAGTCTGAATGTATATGCTCTTGTGGATCACTTGCACCGCAAACATGATTATCCCGCATTATATGATTTGCAGTAGTGGTCTTGAAAGGCAAGGGAACAATGGGGTCTCTAAGAGTCCTCCACATCGGCTCCAAAATGAATAGGGACGATTGCACTCAGCGAGCAGTTTATGAGCATCGGTGCAGAAAGGACTGTTCCCCTGAGTGTCTCCGTCTCAGCTGGCGCCGGGGAGTGTTAACCATATAATAGAGTTGTTGATCTTATGGCAAATAGCATTCCCTCAGGGAAGTGGGGGGGGGGGGGGGGGGGAAGGAGTAGTCTGAGTGTTAAATTAGATGTCTCTTACATGGGCATCGCAGGTTCAAGGCCAAAAAGTTGTTTTAATGCATATTCTTGTCATTGTTCTACACCACTACCACTTATAACTGTGTGAATGTGAAAATACTCAGAACTAAATACTTGGAATTGTAATACTATGTATTCAAAATGTATCAGAATGAATGAGCTGGAAAATCCTCTCTAGTTAGAATTAGGACTGCTTTGCCCTAAAGGGATATAAAGGAGATTTAAGTGTCTGTAGAACACTTTTTGTTTTTTTTCTTTCTTTCTCCTGCGATAAATATATATGTACTTAGAATGTAAGTTGCCTACTGGACTGAATGCATAGGGGTATATTTACTAAAGTGCAGGTTTTTAGAAGTGGAGATGTTGCCCATAGCAACCAGTCAGATTCTAGATATTATATTCTGGATTAGACTGTGCTAGATAAATAAGTACAATCTGATTGGTTGATTATGGCAACAACTCCACTTCTAAAATCCTGCACTTTAGTAAATATACCCCATAGGGTTATCGTTATATTATTGTTAATTCTCTGTACCTTTTAAACATTGTTCATAAGCCTGTATGAGCAGCCCAATAGTCCTGTGTAGACAGGAGTCAACCAGCCTTGGCACCAAGTAGAGTTAGTGCTTTGCGTCCAGGATGCTGTATCTCTGTGTGCAATAAAACCACCATTATTGTGCAATAATGTTATGTTGAGCAATTCCTGTCTCCACCAATTAAAGATAACTATCTATTATATACTGTTTATTTAGTCAGATCACAGTATTGGTATGTGTGTGTGTATTTTAGTAAGTGGAGATAATGTCTCTTAATTAATTTATTGATTGTCACTTAGTTGTTAGTATGTGGTTGGAACAACATGATTGATTAGAAGACAGGGATTGGTTAGTAGGAAGGGATTGGAAAGGGTGGCTCTGAGTCTCCCCTGAATATGATCTATTTCCTATTTATCGCTTAGCATTTGAAACTGAAATTTCATAAGCCTACCGACCCTGTCTGGCTCTGTTTCTATGCACATTTGAAAACCTTGTTCATAAGTAAGTTGATAAAATGTGTGTTTAAGAAAAAAAAAAAAATCAGTGATTTGGACATTCTCAAGTGATTACTAATGATTTATTTTGTGTATTAATTTAGAAGTGCATACACGCATGATTGTCACATTTTCTTCATGCTGTACTTTTATTCTTTGTGTATTTTTATACATACACATGTGACTTTCGGTGGTTCTCGTGTACACAGGCTGCCTAGAGAACTCCCATCTGTCTTTTTAGCAGGCCAAGATTATAAGAGGGTGTGAGTTTTGGAGTGTTTGCCCAAATGAGACTCCAGATGTGGGATTTCAGCTGTTCTCTGTCACTTTGGTGACAACTGGTGCTTTCCCAATAAGCTTTTGCTTACACCATTTTACTTAAGTAGGTGTCAATTTTTCAGCCCCTTGCTATAGTAAAGACAATATACTAATCCACTGGGAGAAGCCAGCCATGTTTGACTATCTTTATTGGATATATTCAAATGCTTCTATTTTATATTGCTAGTTGTAGCTTATGGGTAGAGTAGCCTTTGTTGTAATGGGTTTTCTTTTAATTCTTTTAGCAGTTTTTTCCATTGCTTTAGGAGTTGAGCTGTAGTGGGCTACAGAAGTCTGTCTGCAGTCACATGTTGCCTATTTCAACAAAGCTCTAAAAGAATGATTCAGTATTTCAAGGATCCTATCGCAAGCAATATTTACTCTCACTGGAGGTATTAAACAATGGCCATTTATCATTGTCAAACCAGATTCCGTTTAGTCTGTCTTCAATATGGTCTTGGTTTATGGTGACTATCTTTGCCCTTGGACAAAGATCTATCATTGTTCCTCTGCTGGGGGTCTGTTGGAATGAAAAAAGGATGTGGGTGATACTACAGTATTTCTTAATGCAATCAGACTGAGAGACAGGAAACGCTACATGGGGCTCTTTAATCGGAGGGGGAAACAAGGTTAGCGCTTGGCCTGGGACCTTAAAACATCACCATATTTATTCTAAAAATGTAGTTTACATATTTTGAGACAGAATGTTTATAATAAAATATCTTCTCCAGAAAATGTTTTGATTATGTGACATTGCCTTTTTAGAACTGTTCCATTTCTCTTTTATTTGGAAAATTGTCTTGGCCACACTAGTAAAGCTATTAACATTTATTTTAGATTTTTTTTCTGTGTACTGGTTCCAGAGCCTGATCATGCTTGTACACACTGGCATTGATAAATACCAGTTTAGAGCGTAGACAAAACGTTGTTCAGTTTCCTCATTGTAACAGAGCATTAGAAGTGTGTTTATGAACATGTCTAAAAGCTCCTCTAAGTATAATGTGCTATTGTACTTAAATAAGGGCTGCCATAGATACCTCATTCTATTTTAATGCTTAGAATGCTGCTCGCTAATGCTTAAGTTGATGCATGGCAAATAACTTTTCTGTGTATGTGTGTACAGGCCCATATGCGTATGCTCTGGTTGGTCTATCAGAGTCCATGCACAGTTGATAAGCTTTAAGAGTGTGTATTAAACACTTAGAAAAAATGCTTGTGTGCAGTATTGTGGCTGCACCGAGTGGTAAAGAAAAACAATTAATTTACCTACACTATTCAATAAGTTCTGCCACAGAAAGCCAAGACCAGTAGAACAGCTTATCCTGTTTTGAGATGAGATGTGTAGGGAGCTGATGTTTGTCTGGATTATAACAGGAATTGTGATCATTTAATATCCAAGTATTTGCAGAAGTGCACCATCCACTGAAGAGAAAAAAGTTGTATGGGTTAATGGTTGAGCTATTAAGATTAGTGGCAGATGTGTGTAAGAAAAAAAAAAAGCAACAAGGGAGTCTGTTCTCAGCAATATCCCATAGGGAACAGGGGCAGAGAGGTAAACCTTCATTAGTCTGTGACTTCTGTACTCTTTGGGCCTGTTAGTAGCAAAGGTAATTATTTATGCCAAATTTCATAGCAGCCAGGCCAGTCTTCTCTAATGATCTGATCCCCTGCCCCAATAGACCTGATAACGTTCCAGTTCTTAGTTTCTTTGCTACTCTTCTTTACAGTGAAAAGTTCATGTTTTAAAAATGTAAATGAGTCCAGAAGTGACAGACTTTATATTAACATAAATTTATTAAAGATATGGCTGAAGTGTTTCACATTTTTATTGTTTCAGAAAGTGACTTGAAATTATTTTCTTGCTTCACAAAACACTGTTGTGTAACAATAACAATGTTTTATTCTTGCTGTTAGCACTTTGTTTAGATGGTATTGGCTGCCAGCTGAAGGGCATTGTGTAAATAAATGTCAGCACTGAATACTTTCCTACAATGTAGCAAGCACTAAAATACATGGCATTGTCTGCACACAATACGGTGCCTATGAACAGAGAGATAGTAATGACAACATGCTCAAATATTGCTTACAAATATATCTCGTGAATAATATATAAGATGAAGAACAAAATACAATATACCCTTGTTTATTGTATGCTGATATTGGAAAGGACTGCACAAACACTTCACCTTGTGATGATAATTATGTTTAGTGCATTATACGTTTTCTTCTGTGTTCTGAAGTTACAGCATCCTGGGTACTTACTGAATAGGTTTATTACAGCAGTGCTTCTCAGACTTGGTCCACAAGACACTACAGTCCATGTTTAAGGATATCTATGCTTCAGCCCATTTGATTTTATTAATACCATTCTCAAGTATGGATGTCCTCAAAACATGGATTGTTGCCTTGAGGACAGAGTTTGAGAAGCAATGTATTACAGCATTGTGGGAGTGCAAAGGTCACTTCTTGTTCCAGTTCTATTCTCGTGCCAGGGTCTCTAGAAGTCTGCAAAGGAACAATCAGTGTACATGGCCTGTGACTCTTTATGGGGCTCCTACTGTCACATGACCTTGCCTACCAATGAGTGTTTTGCTAAAGACCAGAAGCCCCTTGCGGTGGTGGTTGTGCATAGGCTGTGCCCCCCATGTGGTGATTGTACATAGTCTCTGCCCATTAGAGTCAAATGACTCCTTAGGAAAGTGCTGATTGACATAATGTGTAATCACAGGAAGTCAGTTATTGTATATGATGACCATTTTATATTGGTGCCATGATTTTAAAATAGGAAATTGAAAACCAATGTAAGCGCTGTGGAATAAGTGTGTGCTATATATAATTGATGATGATGATGATAAATATAATGTGTTGTATGCTCAATCCATAAATCAGATGTTTGAGTATTCCCTGTTCATGGACAGGTTGAATTACTGTAATACTGCTTAAAAAATACACCTGTGATTAATTAAGGACATCAGAGTGATCTTTCCGCTCTTCTACAATGAGATTACCTGTGCAAAGAGTGAAACTCTTGAAACGCAGTGCAGTTTAAGGGCATTTATTATCTGGAAACTGTTCTATAGCAAATTTACATGTTTAACATAAATCTTCTTGTCCCAAGATTTAAAAATAAAACGAATACACAAAAAACCTGAAGGGATGTGTAATTATTGCTAAAATTGTACAGTGCTGCTTTGTTTAATTTTTTTTATTAAAGGCTCCTGAAGTCAAGCACTTTGTTTATCATTGTAGTAATCATGGAGCCAGCTCCTTTGATTATAAACCTTGATGTGTCTGTAGCATAATTAATGCTTGTATACATCTAGTGCAAATCATTGTTTTTGCTAGAATAGTTTAAAATGTTTTATTTGATTAAAACTAATGGTTAGCCTGTTCGGTAGAATGATTATGGTTAACAGGGCATGGACTTTGAGGTACAAGGCCAGAGCTCCAGCTAGTGCCATAGATTTTCTATGACCATTGTAGATAATTGTGAAATTAAAAAAAACAAAAGAAACACATAACTCTTAATTGCAATGTAAAAATAAAGCTGCTCACTATTTGTAGGCTACCAGCAAAAGCAACCAATATTTTCCCTGTATACAAAGGTATTTTGCATTCCTTGCATCACAACATGGCTTATCCAAGTGCACTCTTTGGGGTATATTTACAATCGGATGGTTTGTCCAAGCCACCGCCAACCAATGGATAGTAAATATACCCCTTTATACACCTTGACCTGTTCATTTAATGTAGACTTTAATATACTATATTACCAAGCGCCCCTCAAGTTTTAATAAGGTGATGATTTTTATTTATTTCCATTTTTTTTTAAATCAGAATGAAAGCTTTATTGTAAATTGTTAATTACTATGTTCGATATTCTCACCATTTATTTTGATTTGTATGTTTTGTTTTGAACTGCTTTTGTGTGATATATTAACTTTATTTGTGTATGGTTGAAAGTAACAATGTAATTATCTTGCCTATACATATATCCACTATACAAATAACTGAGCATTTGCTTGCATTCTTACCAATAAACCTGACAGTCTCCCAGAAATAACGGTTACTTCCAACAGATTGCAGATCAAAAAACGTGGCATGTTATTTCAGTTGTTTAAGTTTTTAAGTGTCACCCTTTTCAAGAGCTTGTCCGACTTCCGTCACCAGATCTGAGTTTCCTTATTCCAGGTTTTGCCACTTCTGATGTAGCTGGTAGTGATTGTTGATGGTTTTTACAAAGTTTTAGCTTGTTAGATCTAGGAATAAGGTTACAAGATGGTTTATGTACAAAGTGTTTTCTGTTCCATAAGAATGTGTTACATATTCTTCAGTGTTTCAGCTAAATTAAGATACAACCTGTTATGTAAAAGTAACCATAATTGAACTGTACAATACAATTGCTTTTCATAACCTGCTGGCAGCACTGTTATAACTGCGGTCTATGTGGAGAATTTTGACTAAATGTTTCTCACAGAGGAATATAGACACTGGTCAGACAATTGTACACTAAACAGCCTTAAAAAACTGTTGTGCCATTATCAGAACTCCAGGCTTCTGTTCATTTATAAAGGCAAATATTTTCCGATTTCTTAAATGTTTGATGTGGCATATTTCTAACTTCTTTTTAAACTGCCCTACCACCATTTTACTGACTTGCCAGAGCCCAAGGGGCTATACCATGCAGCCATTTAACCTGGGGCTCCATGGTTAGACTTATAGCTACAGCTAAACACTGGACACTGTGTGTAATCAAGAGGACCAACCATAAGCCACAGTTGCATAGACAGTATTTTTTTGACCTTGGTACCTTCCAAAATACCTCTCTTCTCAATTATATTAAATTGGATGAACTGAAAAGTTTTTTTTTTTTTTTTTGTTTAATATTTAAAAACAGACAAACCCCAAGAAAATTTGCTGTATAGAACATCCCCAGGGCTCTGGGAAGTAAAACTAGATTCAAAAGTGAGCAAATTTTATTTTAAAACTCCATAGAGACATCTGTTCATACATTCGGAAGATTTAATACATACATTAAACTAAATGAGAGGAGTTATTAGTCTACTTTGAGTTGCCATATACACTGACCAGCCATAACTTTAAAACCACCTACCTAATACTATGTAGACCCTCCTTGTACTGCCAAACCTGATCTGACCCATCTGTTTGAAAGACCTCTGATGGTGTCCTGTGGTATCTGGCACCAAGTCATGAGCAACAGATCCCTTTTTTTTTTTCCCAGCACATCCCGCGGATGCTTGGTCGGATTGAGATCTGGGGTATTTAGAGACCAAGTCAACACCTTGAACTCTTTGCCATGTTCCTCAAACCATTACTGAACATTTTTTGCAGTGTGGCATTATCCTGCTGAAAGAGGCCACTGTCATCGGGAAATATAGTAGCCATGAAGGAGTTTACTTTGAAATGTACCACCTACCTAAACATTGTCCAAGTAATATCCATATAAATGCCAGGACCCAAAGTTTACAAGCAGAACGTTGCCCAGAGCATCACACTGCCTCAGCGGCTTGCTTTCTTCCCATAATGCATCGTGGTGTCATCTCTTCCCCAGGTAATCAAAGCCCTCGCATCCATATGATGTAAAGGATAGTGTGATTCATCAGACTAGTCCACCTTCCTCCATTGTTCTATGGTACAGTTCTGATGCTCACATGCCCATTGTAGGTGTTTTTTGGTGTTGGACAGAGATCTGCATGGGCACTGTGACTAGTCTGCAGCTACGCAGACAGCTGCGTTGCACTGTGTTCTCCGCAACCTTTCTATCATAGCCAGCATTGACTTTTCAGCAATTTGTGCTACAGTAGCCCTTCTGTGGAACAGACAGGTTAGCCTACGCTCCCCATACACATTAATAATAATCATTGGGTGCTCATGACCCTGACACAGGTTCACAGGTTGTTCTTTTTTTGGACCACTTTTGGTAGGTACTAACCACCACATACTGAAAACATGCCATAATACCTGCTGTTTTGGAGATGCTCTGATCTAGCCATCGCAATTTTGCCCTTGTCAAAGATACTCAGATCCTTACGCTTATCCATTTTTTTTCCAACTTCCAACACGTCAATGTCAGTAAATGAGTGTTCATTTGCTGCCTATTATATCCCACCCCTTGACAGGTGTCATTATAACAAGATAATAATCAATATTATTCACTTCACCCGTCAGTGGTATTAATGTTATGGCTGATATGATAGGCATATATACTCTTAAATTTTAGATAATGCTAAAGTGTACATTACTTTTAACTATGTAAAAACACAGATTTTAAAGGAGGGTGTACTTTTTTTTTTTTTTTTAACTACTGTTTGAATCTTTTTCTTTTTGTTTCCCAGATGCTTTTGCTTGTACACTATTTTTATATGAATTATAGATTCTGTACATCACGATTATGTTCATTTAACTTTAGCAGAAATTCTGTTTGAAATTTTTCCAGTTACATAAATTATTGGCAGCATAAGAGCTGCTAGGCAAAATCATCTTCAAGTGTTCCTTCTTAGACAGATTTGCTTATGAGTTTTTAATAAAGTCGGTTGTATATTTCACTCTGATGTATTTGTACACTTTTTTTTTTTTTCCCAAGCCCCCGCCCCCCCCCCCCCCCCCCACACACCTTTTTAACGGAGGACCTGTAGAGAGTATTTCTGTTGCATAATGTAGGCTGATTGCCAGTTGTTGCTATATAGTCAGAACTGCCCAGCATCAGTCAGTAAGTAGTGAGAAAACAGTCATTACACAAATTGGACAATCTGCATACTTAAGCTCCTTCCCTTAGGGCGTTAAGACTGTGTGATTTTAGCCCCTGATGAGATTTTAATTTCCAATATGATTGATTTAGTTGGCTTTCAGTAACATCCCAATAGTACAGATGTCCATAAGAATGCTGGATCTGGATGAAATTAAACTCATTGACTGTCAACATTTACTGAGAATAATGAAACCCTTGATTTCTAAAAGACCCCAGGTGAATTTACTATATTGTAAAAAAAATTGTATTATTAAACGTAAAAAAAAAATTGCAATTAAGTTGTCAACAGTTAAATGGTGCAGGAGCTAGAAGATTGAGAGATTATACTAATTGTTATTGCCTTCTATCAACATTATTGGAACCCTTTTTAATGTTTTTAAAAAATGTCACCCTTAAAATCCAGGACCCATGGCTTTGGGATCACATTAGAAGGGGAGGGGGATTGTGCTCCATCCACTAAATCTGTATCATGCAGAGAAAATTAAATGCCTTTTGTTTTGGGTGATTAATAATCATTCTTTCCCAGAGCATTTGAGAAACCTCGCATTAAAACTCCTTCTCAAACCACCTAATTTTTATGTACCATTGAAGTACACCTTATTCATAGCTGGAGATTTTCTCTGGACAAGCCAGGAAGATGATTATCTTTGGCTGCAGTTTATCTTGACCCAATAAGTAAGGGTGAAGTATTAGGCATATGCAAGGGTTGTTTTGTAACTTGATGCTGATGGTAATTATGTTCTTAGGGGGAAACTGCAATGATAACACTCTCCAGTACAACTACCAGCAAATGGTGTGTAAAACACAAAAAAAAATAATCTACTCCCTATTGTCGCCCTAGGAAAGAGCAAATGGAAACTAATGATCTTTACTTTACGTACAAAAGTTTTATATCCGTCAAATCGTACAGAGTTGATTATTACCTCAATGCCTCCCACAGTTTCCATTTGTAGTAGGTTTATTGCAGTTTATAACAGTTTTCCATTTTTTTTTATTAAAATGGTTACAAATATTTTACCTTTCTGAATAAAGATACCTAGTTCATACATATGCATAACAATATTCCTAATTTATGTTGCAAATTGACATACCCATGCATATGATAAAATAAAGTATCTAACAAGATTATTTTAAATTCAAAACAAATAGTGTTTTAAAAGTTAGGTACCCATTTTTAAAAGAAAAGACAAAATAGTCTCCTCATTTACATGTATTTTAATGTATATATTTTACTTTTATGTGGTAGCAGTTAATTATTAGTTTTGTTTGTTGCCTTGACAAATGAGTAAAATGTAATGCTTTATGTATGTGCATGGTCCGGATAACGCATCAATTTCTGATGAGCTGTGTTCTGACTAACATATGAGCAGTTGTGACTAAGCCCTAAAGAGTAAATCTAATTGCTAGCCTACAGATGTGTCCTTCCGCTGTTCTTTAAGTCACAGCAGATAGCCTCTCTTGGCGCGCCAGGTTTTGGGCAACTTACCCGCGTCAAGCGTTTTCCTTGCAAAAGGTGCATCTTATTTGTGTTAATAAAAGAACTGGAGGCAACACAACTACTTTGCTACAGTGCAGTGATCAATTTGATGTGAAACATCTGTGTATGAAGTTCTGCGATACTGCAGCTTTTTCTTACGTTAAGTTATGTTGTGCTTTATCTGCAACTTTGTTCATGTTTAAAACTATTCCTGAGTAGTTAAAGTCTCAGCCCAGCTTCTGTAGTACATTTGAATGGTGTTTCTCTGTGAATAAGACACACAAAAGAGGGATGTTTTAGGATTTCTCTGCATGATGCCCAAACATTCTGCAGTACTGAAAAAGTGCATATGTGCATGGATGAGTTGAACTGAGTTGATCATTCAGCTTGCAGTGTGAACCGACTGCATGATTGACCAAATAACTTGCACACATGTAATTGGTCACAGACCACCCTGCGTTTGCTTTCTACCTATCCAAATGGGAGCAGATTTTGCATACAAAATTATTTTATTGCCCAAGAATAACTGTGGTCTTTAGGCCTGATTCAGAGATGGACGTATTTACACAGCCGCACACAAGCTGTGTAAATCCATCCATCTCTCATGCAAATACAGAAGAAGGTGTCACACCTCTGTTCTGCATTTGCGATCCCAGTACTGCGACCGATGTTGCAGACTGGGATCACCATTGCAACCGATGGTTACGATAGTTGCTCTTTTGGTCAGGCTGTGGGAGCTGAAGCCTCCCGCAACCCGGCCGGTGCCTGGTCACGCAAGAGGCCAGGAATCTGCATCCGCCGACGCAGACCCTGGCCTTTTTTCTCCCGAAAAACTGAGGTGACGCGCCTCCATTTCCGGGTACAGCGTCCAGATATGCCCTCCGGCATTTCAGCCAGAAGACAGACATCACTCTAAAAACAGATAAGTAGATCTTATTATTAATAGTAAGAAAAAATAAAGATTCAAATGCCTATTATTGTAATACTTGCTGATTATGGTGGCTCACATTGTATCATTTGGGGAGATTAAAGGGAAATGGAAGCTTGACTGCTAATAAATGGAGCTATTCCATATTCGTCCTACATGTTTTATGAAGGAATGTGTAATAACTCCTCATTTCATCAGCTAGTAGTTGACAGTTTATCAATATTACTTTGATGGATTGTCTGGCACTGCTGGCACAGAGATGCATCCAGCCCTAGAATGGCCTGTCTCAGAATAATTATTTATCTAGGCTGGACCTAGAAGTCAGGCATTACTGGCTCTTGGGGGTACCAGTGTTTTAGTAGTGTAGGGGGAAAAAAACCTTTGTCATGCCATGCTGGAGAACAAACAGTGCCATTCAAAATGTCATTGGGAAGAGTAATCCTCCCAGAAGTACCACACCAACACCGGTGGTGGGAAAGTCCAGAAGGAAATTTAATATTTTCATGCAGTCCAATATCTCCACCAGTTTGTTGGGCAAGACTGGCTAATTGTTCGGCTAGCTTTTGGCAAACATTAAATGAAACGCCAACCCTTGTTTGATATATGGTCTGTCAGGAAATTTTGCAGCGGATATAGTGTGGGCATCTACTGTGCCATTTTATGTGGTTTCTTCATTAACTGGCCAGACATATTTGGGTTACACTGATTGTGTGATTCACTGTAACAGCTGCAAAGCCTTTAGCCATTCTATAAAGGCCTAAAATTACCATCCCTCTGCAGGAATGCTGGCTTCATAGTTACAATAACATTAAGAAAGCAGTCTAGAATTAGGGAATGCTCTGCCTTGGAACACTAAACAACTGTTTATTGTATGTTTTCTTTATTTATTTTTATTCTATTTTAGATACCCAAGGTTTTAGAACAGTGTTTGAACTACATCCAGCTTTACGTAAATAGTTACAACAAAAAGATATTTGGACTTTTTAAAGTGCTTCTACTAGAATATCCCTGGCAATTTGTGCTTTTCAATTTGTAATCTAAATAGAATAAAAGATGGCAATGTTAACTTGCAGCAGGGCTTTACATATTTACATCAGATTTCAAAGGCTTTATTGCTATGAATGGTAGCCTTGTTGGATCATATTTTCTTAAAGAAATGTACTTGATTATATTTGGTCTCCACTTGTGGCAGGCAGGGAATACCTTTTCTGAGCTGAACGCTCCATTTAAGAGAGAAAAAAAAATTGAACATTGATTTGCGGATCCCTCTGATGCTCATGTATGTATATTATTACATTGGGCAAGCCTTGACTCCAAAATAAATCTTTTGCTGAATGACATAGAAAAGAGAAATGTCTGATGTTTTGAAGTTTGCTTTATAAAGGATTTGTGCTTTAATAAAGTACATTGTTGACTCTGCAAATATCCTCCAATATGTACTTTCTGGTCTGCTAATGAACACTTCCGCTCTGATTATTTCCACAATACTTTTTCCACATTCCATATCCTATCTTTCGAGTGTCCCTGCAAGTTGGTTGACATCCGACTTAAAGAATTCATATGATTGTGCAGCCTATGTAAATTATTAACTGCTCATAATTCCTTTTATATGCATAACAGTTGGCAGTGGCATGTCTATCGCATAATATCTCTGCCGTTGGACCCCCACTTAGCTTGGTTTTGTTTGTAAGATATACTCAGTGCTAATAGTATTGTTACCCACAGCTAAAAAATGTGGCAGCTTTTACAAAGCTTGCTTTCATGCATTCCCAAATTTCAGAGTATTCCCCCCCCCCCTTCACAAACTCCTTGTAGAGTATTTTCCCAACTAGATCACTTTGTTTTTCAGAAGTGGATGGGGCCTTGATTCACATGACTTCACAATAGGAGAAGGTGGCTTTGATGGCTCAACTTGCATTGTCAAGCCCCTATCCCCCGCTCTTGTCCCTTGGGTCACCCACCTATGCAGGAGAAATCTGAAAAAAGAACAAGCAAGTATGGACTATAGTCATGTGTACATCACTGCTACACCTGACAACGTAAACGGCTCTTAAACCCATGGTGATCTACCATATCTATGCTCTAAAACATGGGTGGGCACTAAGCAGCCCTCCATTTACTGATGAACTACACATACCAGCATGGCCAAGTAGCAAAACTGTTGCAGGGCATATTCTGATGTGTAGATCTACAACAGCTGGAGGGCCTCTTATTGCCCACCCCTGCTTTAAAAGAAACCCAGTGGGTGGGGTATTTATTCACACAACTACCACTTAATTGACATTTTACAGGTGCTTATATGCATTTCTACCAAACTGCAACTAATAAATAGAACAAGCTGGGGGTGGTGTTGGGAATGTACGTTTTATATATATTACTCTTTGGGTTCATTAAATATAGTTTAAAGGAACATTGAAAACGTTTTAAAACATTTTCTATGATTTATCTAAAGCCAAAATATTTTTTTATAGTTGTTCTATACAGACCTTTTGTACCTACAGTGACAGTCCCAGTACTTAGCAGCCTATTTGAAAAATTACCATTGTTCTTTTAAAAGATCCAATCCTGATCCCAATCTGCACCACTCACTAAACTACAGTCAGAAATTATTAATGGGTACTTTGTGTTAAGGGACCTATGCATTAGCAGATCTTTCTGAAAGACAAAAGATTTATCTTTTAAAAATTCCTGGGGCTGCTGTGACATATCTGTCATGTATTTTTATTTTTTTTATGTTTCTATTCATTTTCATTAAATCATTCGTCGTTTACCGCGACAGATATGTCTAATATCTGTCAGCGATAAACGATAATTGACCAACATGTTGGAGAGACAAAAGACGCAATTTGTCGGCCGCGGGAGTTTCGCATTTTTATCGTTCAGAGCCTATCCATTAGCAGATAAATTGAATGACTGAACGATAAATCGTTCATCATTCAAATTTATCTGCTAATGGATAGGCCCCTTTAGAGTAAGTTGAGTTTGAGAAACTGCCACAGTTATACTTGGTGTATGTCTAGGAATTAAACACCTAAAGTCTATGGTGTCCTCTTCCTCAGTCTCCTGATTCTACAAAGTTTATTTAGCTCTTATCCATTCTTTCTTTGGTGTCCCCATGAAAAGTGTTACATTACTGTAGTCTTCTGCAGGCATCGCATTGCAAAGCTGTAAAACGGGGATGCATCATCTACATTAGCTGACATTTGCATGGAGGTGGTTCTGTGTTGTATTCTGATGTATCTGAAAAAAAAAGTGATGCGTTTCATGAATGTTTGTTCCTGATGATAGTAAGAACTGAGAATATTATTCTTATAGCTCAGGGGTCAAGCAAGCTGGAGAAGTTTGAATATAACCTATAGGGAAGCTTGTTTCAACAGCTGATCAGATCTGCAGCAGCTGTAGATGCAGCCTGTCCTTGCACAAATTTTATATGCAGCATTTAACCTCTCCCATAGATGTCCAGAAAGAGATAGGTGGATTGAGAATCTTCTAAATCCCAGGATCCATGATATGAGACTACTGCTAGTCTCTTAATAGATGGGAGGAAAGTTTAATCTACAAAAAAAATTGCCTATTTCACATATCGGAGTCTGTCTGTTACCAGGTCTGGTGTCTTTTCAATTCCCTCCGTGCTATCTCTGGTCGCTGCTGGCACTACTATTGCCTGCCTTACATTTACCCCCCTCTCTGTTCCCACAGTGGAAGAACCATCTTGAATTTTTCCACATGGCTACTATCTGCCAACTGGATTTCAGCAGAAGTGCTCAAATGTCCTGCTCACCAATAGGCGCTGGGAGCACCCTGATTAAATCATCGCCTTTGTCCTGCTCATTACCAGAACAACTCTCTCTCCTTGAGGACAGTCCCCTGGCTGCAGTGGCTTCCAGCTCTGTTCCAGCTTCTGCATCTGACTCTGCTTCCAGTGTCCTGCTCTTACAAAGTGCATCTGCATTTGATTCAGCCTCCAGTGTCCTGCATTCTGGTGCATACTGACTCGAAACACCAGCTACCTGCTTATAAGTTCTCTCTGCATTCAGTCCTAATTAATCCCAAGCATCTACCATCTGGGCTGTTTTGCACTTCACCCCCATTGCAGCAGGTGTCCCACTACACACTGGTGCATCAATTTATCAATACTGTGCAGCACTCTAGTATCACAATCTCCTGGCATTTCACTGAGGTCATCTGCCTGTCTCTGTTTACTAAAGCTCTTAGTACGTTATCATAAAGAGACTATACTTGTTGTGCTACTGGCACTCTATCCAGTATTATCCTAAAGACTATATTCGATCTATTCATTCACAAGCACCAATGCATACCCTTCTACTAGTGGTCTGATGAGTGGGAGCTTTATCATGGCCTCAAGCTTCCACTACTTTCTCCCATATAAAGCTATGGTCAAAGCTAGAGATATTCTGCGACTTTGACAAATAAACATTTAGTACATCTACCCCCAAGTCTTGTAGCATTTACAATCTTTAGAGGGATTTATGCAAAATAATAACTAAACCAGTGGTCCATAAACGTGTACATTGGCCCTACTTAAAAACATTGGAATATCCTGCAGCTTCCAATTCTTTCTGTATCATTGCTCACATGGAGCTTTCCCTGGAGCTTACTGGGCAAACTAGAGATCACAGGTGTCATGATTCACGTCAATCAAATTTTGTGACCTATCTACATCAAAGAGCACAGTTTGCCTGCTCTCACACAGGGTGCTTTCTGTCTGCTGTCCCGTTCTGTTTGGTGTTGTGTGGTACTGTTGTCTAGAACTCCATTCTGTTCTTTTTCAAAATGACTTGTGCCTTACAGTTTGTATAGTCAGCCCCATTATCTGCATGTAGTATGTTTTGGCCTCCTGCCAAACTTGTTGCTTACTTGAACAAGAAACGTTGAAGTTTCTCTGATACTTCATCATTGCTGTGAAGCCGGTCAATTATTGCTTATCTTAACTAATTTAACAATGAAGACACAAAAGTGATTCTTCCCGTCGGACCATCACACGGACGTGTGAACTAAAGAGCATTAAGTCCAGATGCTCTTCAGTTCAGCTAGTGATGGATTTTGGAAAATATTTATTTGCAAGTATGTTCTTCCCTTTTTTTTTTTTTTTTTATTTATATCTGCCTGTTTGTTGAGTCTTCAGATGATTAATTCTAACTTCACAAACTATGCATTTACTTGCATAGGAAACAGTCACATGTTTACACATTGCGGTCAATAGCTTTTAAATCATAGTGTCTGTAACACTAATTGTGCTCTGGGCACATTGTCATTGCTTGTAGTTTCTGGTTTCCTCTTGTATTCATGCACTAGCTTGTTAACATATTCAAACGTGAGCTCATTGTCTGGTCAAGCATCAAGTTTGGTACATGGCTGTATGGAGAACCACCTAGTAGCCTAGTCAAAACATGACAGTATTTTGTTTCTTCCATTACATATAGGTCCACTACCTCTTCTATACAGGCCCGGCAACAGGAGGGGACTAGGGGCACAGCTGTACCGGGCCCCAAGATTCTAGGGGCCGACAGACAAACCTAATGGAACTGCTGCCTGCTCTGCTACTACAGTGATGCAGGCTGCACTGCAGGCATGTTCGGGCCCCGTCACTGCATGGTCCATCACAGGCAGATGGGGCCCAAACATGCCTGCAGCGCACACTACATCAGTGGTGGAATGTCCAGTGGCAGTACACTGCCGTGTGCCATAACACAGAATGTGACCGCCCTCCTCCTCTCACGTTTCCTCCCCTCTTTTCCCCTCACGTCTGCTACGTCCCTTCCTCTTACCTACTCTCTCAAGCTGCTGTTGCCGGGGGGGCCTGACGTCGCTCTCTCCTCCCACCCCCCCCCCTTTACCCTTACCATATCACCCTCTGTTTGTCACCCTTTCCCTGTCATCCAATGCTTCTCCCCATCACCCTGTAGGTGCATACACACGGAACGAAAGTGTGCAGGGCCCCATGATTTCTGTTGCCGGCTCTGATTCTATAGTACTCTTTAAATAGTTCTGCATATGCCGTCCCTTAATCATCTTGATTTCTGATTAATTTTATTGCTGACATCCATTATTTCATGTAGCTAATGGATTTAAGTGCTGTTGTTGTTGTCAGGTCTTGCAGTTTTTAGCTATATATCAATCCGATCATCTAGTATTGGAATAAGCCTGGCCTCTTCTGTATATTCCCACTTACCTATAATTAGCAGCGTGTTCCCTTTTAAACTTCCATAACAAGTGTTTCATGATTATCCGATTTAGTCTATTATTTTCTTTCGTAGTCTCCTTCTGTTTAGGAATTTTATTTTTGTCCAGGTCCAACAACCTGCAGTCCTATTTTTGTGCTCAGATAATTCCGGACATTATCTGGGTGTGTTGAAAGAAGAGACTTTTTAATTATTGAGCAAAACTTACACACTGCTTTGTGCACTGGTGCCAAGTTTAGCAATCACTCTGGTGGCTGACCCTATCTTCAGAAGTGGCACATCCCTTCCTACTCTGACGTGGCGTTAACAACTCCCACTGCTTATTACCCTGGCAGGCAGGGCATGGGGGCGACATCCTCTGCTCCTCAGCCAGACTATAATTGCCAAGCGCCACACTTTCTGCCCATAGACCTGTAGGAGCAGCAGCCGACAGTTTCACATGTAAGAAGCATTTCTCAGTTTCTCCCAGGGCCGTAACTAGGGGCGTGCAACCTGTGCCGTCGCACTGGGGGCGGCACCATGGCTGCCCCATGGTACCTGCAGCGCTACTGCAGAATTTCCTTGGACACTTCGGGCATGCACGCTGCAGCCTGTGGAGTTGCTTGTAGTGTTCTGGGGATACTCTTAAGCAGTTGTCCACTTCCTACTTCCAGTGGCCCTGCCTCCTTCGTTTGATGGCACTGCTCTATCCTCCATGTTCGTGACAGGAGTTCCTTAAGGGGCTTTAAAAACACTGGATTAATGACATTCTGTCAGGGCTACTTACCTTGGAGAAAATGTGTCCCCTGCTTGGCTTCTTGTTGTGGTGAAGCAGGAAAAGTCACCCCCTCTGTGATTTCAGCAGAGACTCATAGTGCATCTTGTTTGACGTCTGCGCGGTATGTGTAAACTCTGAACTCTCACCTGATGTGACCTGTGCAGTTGCTGGCGTTTGGGATTTTTTTTTTCGTGCAATCTTTATTGAGAAACTTACAGAGATCACTTCCTGCTCCCCTCTCTTCATGTGAGGAGAGGCTGTGATTGGCAGCTACAGGTGGTGAATTTATCGCGAGGGAAGATACCTGATGGTAAGTGACACAGGGGTCTATTTACTAAGTAGTGTTAGGAGACAGAGTGAAAAGTGATAAGGTGCCAGCCAATCCCCTTCTAACTGCCATCTCACAGGCTGTGTTTGAAAAATGACAGTTGGGAGCTGATTGGCTGGCACCTTATCACTTTTCACTCTGTCTCCTAACACTGCTTAGTAAATAGACCCCTCATGCTCTTAGGAATTTCTGGGTATATTCCTGCCATAGGTGCCTGAGGGTCTATTTACTAAGCTGTGTTAGGAGACAGAGTGAATGGTGATAAGGTACCAGCCAATCAGCTCCTTACCTTTTTCAAACACTGCCTGTGACATGGCAGTTAGGAGCTGATTGGCTGGCACCTTATCACCTTTCACTTTATTTCCTAACACAGCTTAGCTTAGTAAATGGACCCCACAGGCACTGACTATAATCTTGCCGGCTATTACCACTTGCATGTAGGAGACAGAGAAATATTTGCTACATTTTGAGAAGCAACATGTACAGGGCTTTTCTTTTTTGTTTATGTTCTCCTACACACATGTACATTAGTGTCTTATGTTCTCCGAAGACATTGGCGCCTGTCCTGGTTCAACTAATGGTAGCATGGGCCCTGACTGCAGCAATGCCTTAAGTCAATTGTCAGTTTCTAGTTTGCTCTCCTCTTTACTCTTCCCAATAGGTTTACGTATACACCTTATTCTAACACTTTACATCTACCAGCATGGATTTTAGCAGTTTTATGGCTCTGGATTTCCTACAGAAACCAGCTGTTCCAAATGTACTTCTCACCAGAAAATCAAAGGAATCTCATATCAAATTGAGGAAAGGAGAACTTTGCTATAAGCAGGTAATGGCAGAGCGACAATTTAAATAATTATGCACTTCCACATTTAAACACAGGCGTTGGTGCAATAGGGCTTTAAACTTGAGGTGGGAAGCCCCTGTAAATGTTAATTCTGTAGTATGTGGGTGACAGACTGTACACACATGCTGATACATTTGCTGGATGACATTGTAAACAAGATATGAATACTTTTTTATTTTATTTTTTTTGTATCTCAGATGAAGCTGTGATAATTCCCCATAATTGTATACTGACTTGCTGACCCTCTGCCATTTTACTTCTTCAGTAGCTGCTTTGCAACAACTATATCCAATGTAAGGGTTAAAAACAAATGGTAAAAAAAATAAATACCTCAAGAAAACTTCAATCTGCTCATGTCTAATTGTGCGTACACACTGTACGATTAAAATGAATATCGGTCATATCGTTATCGTGCATTTTTTCGGTGCCTCTAACCCACCAACGATATAGATATCGTCCATCGACCGTGAATGCAGGCCAACCTGGTTAATATCGACCAGGTTACTATAGGGACCCGCGATCGTTGATCGCAGGTCGTTGGTGGCGTGCTAAATTATCGATCATCCAGCACACCCGGGAGATCGTTCAACGTTATTGTTGACTATCGTCCCGTGTATGCACCATAAAACTCAAAAATCTTGTCTGACTCCTGATGCATTTTATTTTAATGTGTTCCGATATTATCATTTTTATCGGCTCTTGTAAAACTTTGCATTCCTGAGCTATTGACTTTATTGTGGAGCAACTAATCTGAACTTTAACATTGAGGGAAATCTAAGCAAATGTGTACTTTGTTCTTTCTTTATCTATTCATCTAGACACCAGTGAGGTCACAGCAAAGTAGTCAGCATGAGGTAGCCTTTGGGGACCACATTTAATTACATCGTTCAACAGAGGATAATAAATTACAGCTTTTCTGCATTATTGACCTTAAGCATATTGTTAGTCTTTGCTGGTGACTCCTCCACATTATAATCCATTTCCCTTAACTGTCATGGCTGATGGCACAAAAGTGATGTATGTCCAAATAGGGTCATTGGTTCTCTCACCCCTTCAGTAATTGTATTTTTTTTTTTTTGCATAGGGGCCTTTGTTTGTGATGAAACAACTAAATGATACCTATTTGTCACTAGGTGGCGTATACATCCTTAACATATTGTATGAATGGGGAACAGTGGGTGAAAAAGAGGATATAGACTCGCCTGTTGGAGCAAATGTTTGCAATGCAATCACTTATTTATTTCACTTTTTAGAAGTTTTGATGCAAGAGGAACATAAAATACAGCTTTGATTGCCTAGAAAGAAAATTGCAGGCAATGTGCTTAGCAACTGCAATGCAACCAGTGTGGTTGTTTTTGTGTGTATACCACTTTAAATAGCAGACAATATTAAAGAATTATAAAAACGAAGTTACTTTGTAGAGAACTGGTTAATGTAGTTTGCAAATAATTTTTTATATAATATGCATCAGGACTAAAGCATGTTCTGGTGGGGCAAAGAGGTAACCTAGCACCTCGTAAGCAATTTGTGTACTGATTTTGTGCACCACAGACTCTGTAACTAAGCCTTACTATGCATCCTGCATTGACTCAAATATGCCTCTCATTCGCATTAATAATGCGACCAACGTACAATGCACGGGTACCCTGGACGCTGGCAATGCATGCATCTATTATTTGCTACTTGGACATTTACCTGTGGAAAAAGGCAAAATAAAAGTTTCCGATATAAGTGAGCCACGACATGCTTTGTGCTATGTATCATGCGTAATCTGCAATACCAAAGCTACATGGGGCTACGATGCAAGTTAGATGCTAAATTTAGGAAAAAGTACATAATGGAGTCTCTAAATAATGTCATGTGTCTCACACCACATAGCGCAAGAATAGGTGTTGGAAAGCATGCATTTACTGTCACGCGACAGATGCAGTATGTGATTACCTTTTTATGGGGGAATTCAGTTACTTGTGATGTGCTACCGGACATTACTGCATTTAATATGGTAGGAAAATGTAGCTAATGTCCAGCACACCTCTGTGGGGTTCCCTAAGTGATGGAGGCAGTCTGCTGCACATCGCTAGTAGTTGATTCAAACTCTTAAAGAACTCGCTGCCTTGTTTTCCATCAGTGATTTATTACTGACTGTACAAAAATACAAACACTTAGTTCTGGTCACTGGGCTTGAAAACCCAATGTCCGCATCTTGGCCCAATGTGACCAGTGATAAGAGGTTCAATTAATGTTACACAGCCAATAAACTAGCAGATCCCTTTCAACAGCCTACAGTGTAAGTGGCAGTCTCAAAGTTTAATGTTTAGGACAGGTGTACTAAACTCTGGAAAGTGATAAAGTGCCAACCAATCAGCTCCCAACTCTTAATTTTTCAAACACCGCCTGAAACAGGAGCTGAGTGACTGGTAGTTTATCACTTTACAATTTATCACTTTTCGGCGCTTAGTACATATACACCTAATACATCTTCATCTGGTGGACCTACTGTATAGTGCACATTGGATATGCAAATCTTTTTTGCAATACATTGCGGCAGAGTGCATTTCTTTTTTTTTTTATCCAGCCTGATGCATACATTTTAAATGTATTTGGTGATCTGCGTGAAAGACTTGATAAATAAGTTACTACCTTACCTTGTTTGGCTTAAAGATAACTGTTTAGTTGATGAATATTCCTATGTATTTTTCATCCAATCATCTAATTGTATTATCGCTACAATGATGTGAACATAGTGAAACAGAAAAGGCCAGACATTACAGAACTTGCTTAGAAGACATGAACAAATTACTTGCTGTAACAAACAATATGCCACAAGCAGTTAGATTAGTTTAGGTTTTAACTGGCAAGTAATACATGTAAGTGGTAAGATGCCAAAAAGACATTTGTAAACCAAATTTTAAACCTTACCTGTATCCAAAAGTGCTATTGTGGTAGTCTGTAACAACGTAGTACTTCACAGACAGAGACCATGTTAATTTAGTTATTCTTGAAATGTGTCCCAATGTTGAGGAAACATTCTTTAAAAACCCCATCAAAAGTGCATTGAATGTATTTACAGACACTATTGTGCTTGGAACATTCATGTTCTCAATTTCTTAAGCCAGCCAAGTCGAATTTCGGCCAGCAAGAAGAAAAAACTAGGTCTAAGTTTCAAACATCACAGTTCTGTATACTAGTCTGTCTACTTCACAAGCCAGTCTCCTTTTCCTGATAGGCATTCAAAGCATGTTGTTCTGATAAAGTGAGACACTTAACTCACTTCCCTTACATAATCTTTCCAGTGCCTTGAAACCTTTCTTATCTCGTCTGACAGTATAACATGCATGAGGGTTCTCTATTAGCATTTCATAGATTTTGAAAGTGGAATCCTGGTACTACTACTACTACTACTGTGAAATTTAAATGTTGTGCACCATTTTAGGATCTAACCAGTCTACTTATGTTCTTATTTTTACGCTCTATGAAAGCTCTATGCATACTATTATTTTTATATCTAAAGCTGATCGAGAGGCTGGATTACTTATTTGCATCACTTTTCTGTAGGCTGCTTAGGTTTGTGATATTGCAGGGAGTAGCCAATATAAATCAACAAAAAGGGAATGGATTTAAATGGCTTTGTCTCCTCTTTGGTGTACTGAAAAATCAGGCTTCTAGAGACGTTAATTTGTAACATCAAACAAGTTTATTTTTTTTTAATGAAACCATATAAATATGTATTGCCCATAGCAACTCAGTCTATTCAAACTTTTATTTGTCTAGTAGCCTAAACCTTAGACTCCCGGGGGGGGGGGGGTGCCTAACCCTATCCTATCCTCCCCCTTTCCCTAGCCTAAACCTGACCCTCCCGGGAGGTGCCTTTCGTAACCTGCCTGTTTTAACAGTTCTTGTCTTTATCAGGTTTTCTTTTCTCTTCTATTTTATTTACTTGCAAAGTAACATGTTCTGGTTTTGTAGCTGAACCATACAACGTATTGCTGGAAGTAATGAGGTAACAAGCCTTTTTAATTTGCCACTTCGCTCTAAAGGTTACAGGGCAGCATCAATAACTGGCACATTGGTTGTACATGACCAAATATTGCAGTGTGTTTTTTAAGAAGCTTTCCTTGTAAGGCCGAGAAGGTATCACACATGGCGTACACTTCTACTAGAGAGCTAAGCATCTGTCACGCAGATTTTCTTTTTACCCTGCAGCTATGGATGATATGTAACTGGGCACCTTTTCCCCTGTTAAATCCTATGATTTCATTTATCCTTTTAATCTACCTCCTTATGAGAAGATCCAGACCTCTGGGAGAGATGGAAACCGGCAGCTTTCCAGAAAGAGGACTTGGCATCCACAGCATGCACTTGTTTGACAAGGGGGTTACATGTACATAAAATGTGACCTTGCACGTCCGAGTGCTTTTTGTCTGGTTAAACACATTGTTCTACAATGATATCATGCCTTTTTTTGCTTGCGTATATAGATTTGTGCAACAAGCTTTCAGCAAAAAAAAAAAAGAAAAGAAACTTTTTAACATATAACTTTTCACTTCCAACACCCCCCCTCCCCCACCCCTTAATCAGCAGGATTTGCATGAATCATTTTCATAGATAATATGGGAAATCAAAATTCAGGGAAATAAGATGAGTATGTTAGACAAGAAGCTGTTTAATCTCTGAGTAGAATACAATTTTCTTTACTGTGACATGTGGCTGAAATTGAATGGATGTATTTTATCCCTTTATATTTTCAGCCTGTTCATTACTTAATAGATTTATTATTATAAAGTGTTCCTGCTAGACTGTGGGCAGTGCAGGGCGCTAAGTGGGAGGGCAGAGAGTTTATGAAAAGGGCGTGTCATTGTGGTACGCCGCCAATTTCTCGCACTGGGGTATGTCTGTGTTTTCCCCAGGCTGTTTTTGTTTTTTTTGTGGGGCGCACCACCAGCAAGAAACATCTACCGCCCAGCACTCCTCTCCCCCCCCCCCCCTCCCCCTGCTCCCATGACTCCTCTGATTGAAGTAAAGCCTAGTGTCCCTCCCCTCTGCATTGTATACCTCCTGCGCTGTCCCCAGGTTGGTGTCTTCCGGCAGTGTCAGGGGAGGGTCAGGTGGCTAGACACAAGGAGCTGGATGTCGGAAACCCAGCAGAGAGTGGCACCAGCGGGACCGTACAGCAATGCTACAGACAGGGTGCATCACTCCCAGGGGAGCCTCCAGGCACGATGACCTAGAGTAGGAAGCCCTCCCTGCTGTACCACAAGACAGCCACACGAAGTACACAGCAGAAAGGCCCCACAGTACGCCAGCATTGCAATACCCCAGCGGGTGGCTCAGTTGATGCACGTGCGCGGGGGAGAGGGCAGCTTATTCGTTTCCATTAGTTTGACCTCTTCTCATGTACTTTTATGTCTGCATCCCTGCCATGTAAAATCTGGCTATATCATTCAAGCCATTCAGCCAACCAATACAGTCTTATCAGTAGATCAGGTATTGGAATGAAATAAATTCTGTGTAGCCTGTAAATGGGGACTGTATCTGGGAGCTGTATAAAAACATTTTCTGTGGGAGCTGTATAAAAAATAAATTCTGTGGTGTCGGCACTCAATAACCTGATGCTGATTTCACTAGAGGGACCAGATCCTACAGATTTTGATTATGAAAAAGCTGCAAACGACTGGGCCTCTAAGAATAAGAGGAGAATTAATATATAAAATGTTATTTCAAGTTGAAATCATTATAAGATCAGGGTTTAAAACAGGTTATTGCGAAGGCCCCACATGGATGCCACCCAGCTGGAAAAAAATTCTGGGGAGAACACTGTACGTGCCCAGCACTTAAACGATTTGTCCGATTCCAACCGATCTGAATGACAAATCGTCAAAATCGTTTAGTGTCTACCCAGCTTAAGACACGTATCTTGCTGCAGACTCACTTAAGTTACTGTAAACCGCTTTTTCTTGGTGTTACGTCTTGAATCACTTCTAGTCATAATAAATACTGACTTCTCTAAAGGCAACTGTAATAGAGGAAACTATTATTAATGGTGTGGAGGAAGAACAACAAATTGAATTGCAGGATGTAGAGCTAGAGGAACAACAACCTGCTAATAATGGAATCATAGAGGAATTTATAACCCAATTTGTGGGAGAACAACAAACTATATAGATTACCAATATTGTTTAAGAGAGCTGACAGATCCAGCAGATGAGGATGAATTTCTGATAGTGACTAAAGGAATGATACAGTAAAAATAGCGAAATTTGATGGGACAATTTTACAATCATTGGAACGCTTGGCTGGAGAAAAATTCAGATGTGTACACTTCAATATGGACACACCATGAAAGGTCTCAAAGTGATACCTCTGGCTTAGGTGAACCTGTAAGTGACCTGGTGGAAGAAAACCGGAACAGCGACAATGGCAGCCTGGTTGCAGAGGCCCGTAACGAGCAGGAGGAAACAATAGGATCTGTTCCCAATGAAGATGCAGTAGAAGCGCTAGAACAGCGTAAAACAGACTTTAAAATAATAAAAAGGGAGCATTGCAAGAAATGCAGCAGCAGAAGGAAAACCTCAATGAGGGACTCCGGGAGGAGACTTCACGTGTTTGGCTGGTGCCGCATAATCCGAAGACTCAGGTCTAGTGTGCTGGGGGTGAGCTCCAAAATCTTAATCAACAGTCAGCCTGCAAAACGCACTGTTTCCACTAGGTCCCAGCGCTATCACCAACACCCAGCGCTGCCTGCAAAGCTGATCTGTCTCCAGCTCCGAACACTGTCATCAAAACACAGCTCTGCCTTCAAAACTCACTGCTGTCACCAAGCCGCTGTGCTGTTACCCACATCCAGCGCTGCCTTCAAAACTCGCTGCTCTTTCAGTTCCCAGCGCTGTCGCCAACATCCAACGCTGCTTTATGTTTGCAGTCACTTATTTAAATGTAAATAAATAAAAACATATGGTAAATCAAACTATACCAGTGTTTTTTTTTTTTTTTTAATAAAAATCTATAATTGTATAATACATAAGCATTTCTATTTGTTGGTATTTAATGCAACAATATAACCTCCATTTAGAACGCTGCTTTCAGACCAGCAAATGTCCCCAAATGTTATAGGTAATATGCAAATTAATAAATTTGCTGATTGCGAGAAGGAGGCACATATATGCCATTTATAATTGAGTTTTAACTTTCTCAGTCACAAACAGTAGCTTTGTTGCTTCTTGAATAGTATATTTTTATTAATAGACAAAATGTATACTATATCATTTTTACCTTCAATACAGCTGATATTCAACCAAAACCAGTAGTGTATATATCTACCTTAAGCTGGATGGTATGAACGATAATTGTCCCTGAAAAAGAGAAAAAAATAAGACTGAAAACAGTTGTTACAACTTGTTTGAATCAAACCGGTTTTGGTTTACCCAACCAGCCAATTCTTGTTCCAATGTACAGTAGGTGGAAAGTTCCCACCAATTGAACGATTTTTGCACAGAAGTAGGCGGTTGTCTAACTTTGGTATTTTACTATATTACCGAAATGTTACATTGTACGGTGTGCACACAGCCTTAGAGGTGATGTCATGGCCACTCCACAGCTAGCACTTTGCCAGTGGGTCAGCTAACAACAAATTCATGACCTGACAAAATCCCTTGCATTACTTTCGTTAGTCGTAACATGCTATTCCCTTTCAAGCGTACAAGTTTTTCCTACTGTTCCTGGTATTGTCTTGTAGTCTGTTTCTATTTTTTTTTTTTTTTTATCTTGTAAACAGGGGTGGATTGGACTCAACTGGAAGATTCCCAGTGGGCCAACACGCCTATCGGCCAGGTGACTCGCTCCCTTTTTTTTTCTTTTTCATAAATGTAGCCCCGCCCCCACTTCCTACATGATGGGCAGCCCTGGTGTGAGGCCCCGCCTTCACTGCTAGTTGCTGCCTGCACCTTTTTGTCTTTCTTTATTTTTTGCGTACAATGTGTTGAGGGATTTCTGTCGCAATGCTGTGTTTACAGCATTGTGTTCATGATGTATATTATAGAAGTATGTTATTTAGTGTATTTACACAAAGGGTAGTAGGTTAATATCTGGTTGACTAGTCATGCTGGTGAGAACAGAAGATCTAAATCAAATCAATATTTGGTTTGACCACCCTTCAATACCGCATAAATTCTTCTAGGTACACTTGCACAAAGTCTTGGATTTTGTAGGATTATAGTTAAATGTATGATTAACCAATCATACCAAACAGGTAATAATGATCATCATTTTCATATGTAAGTTGAAACAGTCGTTAACTGAAACAGCTGTGTAGGAGCCTTAAAACTGGGTGAGGAACAGCCAGACTCTGCTACAAAGGTGAGGTTGTGGAAGAACGTTTCATGTCACAGGTCATATACCATGGCAAGACTGAGCACAGCAAGGTAGTTATACTGCATCAACAAGGTCTCTCCCAGGCAAAGATTTCAAAGCAGACTGGGGTTTCAAGATGTGCTATTTAAGCTGTTTTGAAGAAGCACAAAGAAATGGGCAATGTTGAGGACCATAGATGCAGTGGTCGGAGGGGGAAACTCAGAACTGGCAGAAACTAGTGGGACCCAGGTACACCCATCTACTGTTTGGAGAAGTCTGGCCAGAAGTGGTCTTCTTGGAAGAATTTCAACCAAAAAGCCAAACGTTCGATGTGGAAACAAGGCCAAACGACTCAACTATGCACAAAAACATTGGAACTGGAGTGCAAAAAATGCCTTTTGGACTGATGAATAAATATTTGGTGTAACAGAAAACAGTTTGTTTGCTGAAGGCCTGGAGAGCAGTACAATGAGTGTCTGCAGGCAACAGTGAAGCATAGTGGAGGCTCTTTGCAAGTTTGGGGCTGCATTTCAGCAAATGGAGTTGGTGATTTGGTCAGGATTAATGGTGTACAAAATGCAGAGAAATACAGGCAGGTACTTATCCATCATGCAATCCCACAAAACGGGGGATGTCTTTTTATGTGGTTATACACTATTTTCTGGAATATTTCTATGGTCTACGTCCAAGGTTATACATTGCATGTATATATTGACTACATAATTTTTTTATACCTTGCATGTTATGTATAGTCTACATCCCATACAGTCGATATTAATACCTGGTCTTCATTTTGTCAGACATTAACTCCAGGGTGGGCAAAATATTTTTTTGTGTGTATCTTAAGAGTTTTCTCCAACTTATGTGTCACCACCCATCTGAAATAAATGCCCACCCTTGGGCTAAGGCTAATTGTATACTAACCCTGCCTACCATAAATTTTAGTCCCATCTACATGAGGCCACTTTCCAATTTTTTTTCAGGGCTACTGTTAGCTCTCAATCCTCCCTGGGTCAAAAGCAGACTTAGTTCCTGGTCCAGAGGTGCATGTTGATTGCAGCGCGTAAGGGGCGGATGTTTTCAGTCTGATATGGTCATGTCAGAGAGATGCAATTTTGGTGGGTGTTTCAGAGAAGTAACGGGGGTGGTTAGTCAGGCACAGGTGTGTAGCAGAGAGCACTGACTGAGATTCTGTGCCTACATAGGGTTGGCGCAATCTCCCATGATGTGATGGCTAGTGCGTCCTTTAATACACATAGTGACTGACTGGCACCGCTTCTCTGTATCGGGCCCCTGGTGCTGCATACAAATGTGAATTCCCCTTTTCAAAGAAAGTTTGATAAACATGCTACAAATTGTTCAAATCACCTATGATTATCTACTTTGAATATAACCGCTCTGGGCGATCTACGTAGCCTATAGACCAAGTGAAAAGTAGGTATAATCACCTGTCATTTATTTAGTGTTGAGCAATAGAAATTGTCCATGAAACCTAAATCGCTTAACAGAAAGCCAAATGCGACAAATGTCTGGGTACATGTCATGAGTGACTTCCTACTTTTTTTTCAGATGATCAATATTTACAGTTTAAGGCAGCGGCGCTTGGCTCGTGTACTTCCTCACAACAAGCCAGCAAAATGCAGTGAAAGAAACAAAACTTGTCTGTGTATCTGTGACCCCTGACATCTGCTAACAGTCCTGATTGCTGGTGTCACTGAAAGTTGCTGATATGGTCAGTTCAAAGCAAGATATTTAGTCAATATACACTCAACCTTTTCTCTTGGGGGGTGAAATGTCTAAGTTAGAATTGTCAGGCTGAAAGCATGCAGGCAATGCTGGTCTCGTCTTAAAGTCTCTTACGCACATTATACTTTGATGATGGATGATAAAACATACCATTATTCCTTATGGAGGCAAAATACAGGGCTGCAAGTACTTTTTAGCAAGTGGCATAGTTTTAGAGCTTAAACCTGAAGCATGTGTTTTATAATAAAAGTACAGTTTGCAAACTTTCTTTTTTTTCAGTCTAACATGTTTCCTTCCTGTGTCTTTTATGCTGACTGTACCACATTTTCTCCACAAATAATTACAGTGTGGCTTTATCATTAAGCAGATGTTTTCTATTTTGAATGAAAGTAAATGATTGCAATTAACCAGATGCTGAACTGTGGGTTAGGACAATCCTCCTCCACTCTGCAAGAGCTGTGTGTGCGTGCCTGTGAGACATGCAGAGATTCCCTAAACTTTTCTTATTTATTTTATTTCTAGAGCTTGTGTAGAACAGAAGAAATGTGTTGAAACAATCTTTGGCTCTTACATTTGTTTGCAGTTATATTTCTCGCCCTAAAAGTGTTTTCACTTTCCTGATAAATGATCTGCTTATAAAAGTTTCCCCAAATGTGAACTTTGAATCAGAAGCACTAAAGATTTTAAAATCTCTTTTTAAAGCTTTGTGGATCATATGAAAATCAGATGTCAGAAGTACTCATCCGTATTCAAATGGCCCTAATAGCAATCCTCATGCAATTTGGTACTGAAGAATAATCAATACAAAGAATGCAAGATGATACATTGTCACTACTTTTTTTTTTTTTTTTTTTCTTCTAGTAAAGTGACCTGATCAATGTCCATATTGGAAATATCGGGCCATATAGTGCTTAGGCCGAATGGTTTTATCTAATGTACATAATTTATGTGGTCAAATGACTGCACAAAGTCACGTGATGGTTATACGGCATTTATAGCTGATCGATATTGATGAGATGAAATGTTTATTTCATCGCCAAGTAGATGTAAGCTAACCCGACTATTGATGCCTGCTTTTTTACAGACCTTTTTAGGGGAACTAGTGCTGATGTTTTAAAGAGCGAATGTCTTGCATGACTTTTTAATAAAACTTTACACTGAAGCTTTGAATCTTTCAACTCTACTTGATACTGTTTAGTGACGTAACCTAATTGCTTTGATCATATTATATTATTTGCCCGCTTAGAAGTAAAGTATCTCACCCAGCCAGTCTACATTGCACAAGCCCTTTATGAGAGATTAGAATGTGGGGAAGCTTTTTTCTTTTTGGTGACCATTCTGTGTGTGGAAAACCTTTTGACACTGCTCAGGCTTCTATTCCTGCCACCCCACTCTGAGGAATAATTTAAAGTTTAAAATAATGCCACCTTTTGGTATGGAGAAAGTGGCTATATTAGTAATTGCAAAAACTGGTAGCTCTACAGTGCCCCTCAATGGGGGGAGCTATAAATTATCTGCGATGGCCGTGAAATGCCTCCCACAATGGGTGGGTGAAGGCCCTTTTTACTATTGACACCAATAATTCTCCCTCGCACCTCCATAGAGGTGTGCAAAAAAAATGAATCCTGTTTTGGCTACCATATAATGATTTTTGCAGCCAAACATCACAGCGGAATATCTCCCACACTTTGGGGCCAAATGTAATAGGGTGAGTTTAGAAAATGTGAGTTTAGCCATAAACTCTCACATTGGTGGAGTTTTATCTGCAGAATGGGAAAACATCTGGATGAGTTTACATCGTGAGTTTCTCGAGTCTAACAACATGCGAGTTTGCATATTCTCGGATTCTTACTTTGGGAGAGTTAAAGTGTGAGAGGTTACTGCTACACTCTCTCACATTTTCTAAACTCTCACCCTATTACATTTGGCCCTTGGTTTGAAAATGCAGCTTAAGTGAAACAGGTGGATGTGCAAGCAATATGGAAAGAATTTAAAAATACAAGTAATGCCCCTTTTACACCAAAGTTCCAGGTCTGACCCGGGATTTGGAACCAGTTTCTGACCTGGGACAGACCCCTTTTAAACTGCAGCACCGACCCCGGGTCTGCACCGGGTCTGCAGTGACCTGGCTCTTCTGGCGTTACATTGGACACTTGGAGATTATGTAATTATGCAAACTCCAAGCGACACTGAAGCCGGCCAATCGGGCAGCATGCAGCACGATCTGGGTCATCGTGACCCGGTTTGCACCGTTTACATTGCAGGGTGACATGGGGATGACCCGGGTCCCTGGACCTGGGTGGATCTAATTACACTGACAAAAATCCCGGGTTGTGGCTTCACTGCAAGCTTCACAAATGCTACAAATTGTAGTAAACCATGCATACACGTTACATTAAGTGGTTGTATAAAATGCTAAGCAAGACGCATATGTAATGGGTTTTTTTGTTTGTTGTTTTTTTTGTATGACCATGTCATCATAAAGGCATGGGCAGCCTTCCATTTCCCTAAGAGTATGAAACAGACTTTATTTATGTAAAATGAGTATTCAATGCAGTGTAGTTGGTCACTTTTATTCCAATCAGACACAGCCCTGTGTCTGTCATCATCAATTTTAAGTATCTGCAAGTCCGGTCCCTCCAGATAGACAAAGTTGTGTCATTACGGTGGCCAATTTGGCAGCTGTTGTGTCAACCAGCTCATTCTATCTCCCATCCCAGCCCCAAAGTCCTTGCATGTGAAAAATGACATATGTTTGCTCAAAAAAACTACTGAATCAGGTGCTTAATATCCTTTTTGAAATGGTTACCATTTAACTATTGTGTGTAATGGAAATTCAAAATATACCATGATGGCAGAAATATTTAATACGCACAGCCCACTGGTGATTTAAATTTTATGTATACAACTGCTAAACATTTTTACTTATTTTAGATATCCATTAAACTCCGCAGTAGGACAAAAGCTATTCTTTTGGGCAAATACTCATTCTTGGTTATGACCAATTTAAAACCTTTTTACTAACATTTGAAACCTATATATCTGCATGTGTGACCAACTTTTTTTTTTTTTTTTCTGTTTTAATTTAAAGAAACTTGTAAGTCATCAGTTCTGTGTCACTCTGTTTGTGTGTGTAGCAAAATAGGTCATTTTTCTATGCACTAAAAGCTAAACATGAAACACTTACTTTTGTTTACTTAAATGTTGCCAGAAAGAAATATATTGTGATTACTTTTTCAAGCATGTTCTGGGATGCTTAACTTAAATCATTTGCAAATTATACACTCAAATATATTTTAAAATGTGCTTTAATTAAATTTTAGTATTTTGGCAGTATGTGTAATGCTTTTGTCTGCATCATGTAAAAACAGCAGTTAAAAATGTTGGTTGTCAAGGAATTAAATATACAAATACAGCTTGTTTTGTTGTAAAATAATAAGGTTGATTATACTTGGGAGACTTTTTATTTGTGGCTACCATACATAAGGGACTCTGAAACCCCTAACAAACCTCTTATTGATTTGGTCATGCTGGTGTGATATTACATAGTGAACCACCTTTTAGCGTAGGATTGAAAAACAATAGCTCTATAGACTCTTGAGTAAACCAGAGCCAGCCTCTCATTTAATAAAAAGATTAATAGGTCTATTTCCATCTCTCGAAGTTCCACCTTTTGGCCTCTACCATAATCTAACATTTATAAATGTTGGTATTTGATTTATGAATTCCACTGTGCAGTGTGTGAATTTCATGACCTAATATTTGTTTAATAAACTGTAACTAGTTATGTACTGAGCTCACAATGTATTTGTATCAATTTCATCAAGTGGTCTATGCCTTTTATTAGATGATGTATGCGTTTCAATTTGCCAAAATGTGTATTCACAGCTTGGATGAATTATATCGCCAGTCTCTCATAGCTCTGAGGTTCATTGGGTTTTGAAGCTGTAGTCTTCCAATCTAAACAGTAGAGGGTACTGTGTCACACACAGTAATTGTGAGCAGAGCAAATATTTTCTTATATCTTAAATTTCTTGTTCCCATAAAAAAAATTAACTATACAAGAGAACCTATGAATAACTTCAGAAAGAGACTGGCAACAAAGGTAGTGCTGTATGCTGAACATCATGCAGCAATAGAACAATATACATGAGTAACATAACCACTGGATATGATTGACTAGAGCTGGCCTGGGCAACTTGTGGCTCTCCTGGGGCCAACTTTACACGTTTCTCCTCGGCACCTCAGGAGGGTACGAGCAGAAATTGGGGTCCGTGTTAATTGTGCACGATCAGGACAATAATTGAATTGCTCCGTCGCATCCTCGTTAAGAACGGGCGTGTAGAAAGTGGTTGAGAAAAAAAGAATTGTTGGAGGGTTTACGGTCTGAATGAAAGACTAAAAGTCCCATAAGGGTCATTTGTATCCTTTAAAGCTGGGTACACACTAGACTATTTTATGAACGATTTGACCGATTCCTACGCATCGGAACCACAAATTGTTCATATGTGTGTATGCACGGCGACATCGTCCGTCGGACTTGCATGGTGGTGTCGTTAGTGGGGGCCATGCTTCCGGCATCGGGAAGTGTGTATACCCTGCTGGGTTCCATCGCTAGTGATATCACGTTGGGAGCACATTGTCTAGTGTGTACCCAGCTTTAGGCTTACCATCTCCCTTTTTTTTCTTAATTGCTATCTAGCAGTTGCAATGCATTGTGTCTGCCTCTTGTTAGGCTGTTTTGTGCATCCTGTAGAAGGCATGTGTTTTTAATAAAACTAATGTAAACTGATAAAGCAGTGCAGACCTGTATCCATACTTTGTTGCCATAAAACTAGTAATACACAATTCTGGATTACCAGAAAAAAAAAAAAAAACTTATTCTAAAGTCTTTAGTGCTAACACTGATAAATAAACCTTGCAGTGATGTCTGGGTCACTGTATTTTCACTACTGTTAATGTTGGTGATCTTTTAGTCTGGTCAGAGGAGTTGAGTTTTAGAGAAAAAAAAATGAATTTCTGCATGCCTATATCTATTTAATGTATTTTTGTTTAATCCAATTAAACAAAATGCAACATTTCAAAAGAGCAATGAGTAGTAGCTTTGGTAATTTTGACTATATTAAATTCCCTCTTTTAATGAGCACATTGTTACAATTTTACTTTAAAGTGCTTTGTAAAAATAAAATATATAAAAGCATGTAAACTTCCAAATGGGTAAGCATTTTATTGGATAATTAAGGTTGTTGTAAATATTTCCTGTGGAACATTACATTACAAATAAAAGCAGAGGCAAGTACCTTCCTTTTGAAGAGTTGGATCTGTTAAGTTTTACTAGACCATTCTTTTGGTGCTATTTTGGTAAATGTTTCCACGTGCATTTTACCGTTTGGTCTAATCTGCATGTATTGAAGTTCCAGAAGTTTATCTATATCTTATAAAATAGTCATAAATGTGTATTTTTCAATTACATAATCTTGTGGGAACTATAATAAAAACATTTTGTGAGTATAACACCAGGGTGTGGGGTTTTTTTATTTTATTTTAATATAAGCAGGTATTGTAAATTAAAACTAAAACTATCTTCTTCTGGGTACACACTGGCAGATATATTGGCCGATCTATTGATCAGCCAATATATCTTGTGTGCGTCGGCCAGTGTGTACCAGTGTTTACGCGTCGACTCTGCTGCGCAGCCAATGCCCAATATATCTGTAGATATTTTGGGCTGGTTGTAAGGGCGGTCAGCCGACCGCCCCCTACACTGTATGCAGAGGCCGTGGGGAGGGGGGCGCGACATGCCCCCCAGTCAGTGGGAACCACGGCCAGATGACATATGATGGTTATTCAGTGTGTATGAACAACAATCATCTGCAGATCACTCGATCTGCAGATATATCTGTTTAGTGTGTACCCAGCTTTAATTCTAAAATGAGTAAAGCATGAATTGCAGATTGAAGACCCTTGGAAAAACACCGTACTCAAGTTTATTATTATTATCCTTTTATTTCTATGGCGCCACATGGATTCCGCAGCGCCTTACAAGGTACATAAAAAATTGAGCAGAACAAGAGAACAGTGACTTACATATTATATACTTATTTTATTTATATAAAGCCAAACTATTATAGCCCTTTACATTATCAGCTTTGAATGAGGCATGGCTGTGGGAGGCAGATGTGCTGGCAGGGGAATACTGCTTGGGATATCCATTCATGACCCTCTTACGTTTTAAGAATATATCCACACCCAGTAATATACGGTTAACATTGGGTAGTTGTAGAATACAGATATTATGAATTGGGCTGCAAGCAGCTGACACAACTTGGACAGAGTAACTGACTGGCAACAGTCGGTCATCTAACAGCTGAGTACAGAAGTATGGCCTACAACTCGACCTTGTCACTGAAAAGCAAGGTGAAGTTTCAGTCACATACTGTGATCAAAATAGACCCTGGAACATTGGGAAACCAATCTAGTCTGATAAATCCTTGTTCTTTTTCATGCTGACAGGAAATGGCTAGTCCATGGCTTCCATCTAGCATCTGCTGGCTAGTAATAGCTGTGTTTGGGTTTGTTTGGCCAATCAGGTGAATCCCAGCAAATGGATACTTTCAGTAAAAATGAGAGAAATGGTAATGGTCCCAGCATTGGGACAGTGAATTTCGCTGATTGCATATCTCAAGCTAGATGAGCACCTGAGGGATAAAATGGGATACATTTATTATGACTAGACATCACCACCTAATATTCATAACCATTATAGAACTCATTATAGTCCAACTTTCACTATGCCACACTTTTAACACTTTCAGTGTGTCCCAGTCAATAAATTCAGTTTTTTTGGAGGAAAAATGGGGTAGCTGCTTTCCATTGGATATAAGTAAAATCAAGCGTCCACTTACTGTGACATTAAATTCTTTCCTTTTCTTTTCATAATGAATAGTAATACTTATGAATGAATTTAACTGCACTAAAATATCACCTGCTAGTCAAACTTAAGGGTAAAAGTGATGTGATGTATATTATCACATCACTTTTAATGGTCATATCCCAAACATTACTGGGATAGTAGCTTATATGATTATGTGCTTTGTGTGTAGACCCTTTTACTTGTATGCATTTAGCTCTGGCTCATTCATATATGCTAACATGGCAACTTGGCACCTATTTAGCATGGACAGACCATATGAAGAACTGATGCTGCTTCGCATTGGCCTGTATGTGCCCGCTGCCTAGAACTTTTTCATACCTGGGAATTATTTTATTCATATAGTTATATTACGCGGGGTCTTACAGAGTATTTAATCATTCACTTCAATGGAGCCTAGCATAAGTCCTCAAGCACACAAACACCTGTACATTATGGGGAACAATAGTCAGAAGACAATGAAACCCCCAGTATGCATTGAAACTAGCGTGCCTGGAGGAAACTCACACAGACAAGGAGAACATACACACTACAAAATATATATTGATGCTTTGTGAGTTGTAAGATACAAAGCTCATGAATATTAACATTATTACTATAAATAGTCCATGTGTATGGATAGCTTTTCATTTTGGCAGTGGACTCCATTGCCAAAACGAAAAGCTATCCATGCACATAGATTTAAGGGAGGGCAAGTTTTGTTTTCATTCATACTTATTTTTTTTATTTAAAACATTTTTTCAATGTGATCAATCGCTAATGATTGATGCTGTAGGCATATTAGGGTTGTCGCAGCGAGAGGAATGGTCTGTGCATCATGGCTGCTAATGCTTATGTACTTCCTTACATGTTAGAAGGTCAAAGGATTCATTAAATAAACTGTACTTATTGCATCCATAGACTAGCATCTTATCTTGAAAAACAATAAATCGTATTTGTGCTCCACGCTTATATACCGGCAGCCTGAAGATACAGATGTGATTCACCAATTACAGAAATTCATAGTCAAAAAATATGCAAATTCATTTAGCTGTGGGGCTTCTGAGACTGATCCCATAAGGTATTTCTTAATAGGGGAAGCATTATTACCCCTATCTGCTGTTTTTTGTGCCTTTCGAAAAAGGTCACCTCTAGTACGCTGCCACGGACTGACTTGTACATTTTACTGCATTACATTGACTTGTTTTTCATACAAACCACCATGAGCTATACAGAGGGACAATTGCGTATAACCATGCAGTGAGTGGAAGAAACCAGGTGCTGGATATATTTATGAACAGATTATAAGGATTCTCAAAGGAAGTAACATTGAACTTTAGGATATTTAAGGTTTAAAGAAATATCTGAGAACTTTAACTTAATAAATGACTGTGCCTTACCTGTGCTCTTGAATTTGCATATAGCATCTCATCTTGGCAGACTCGAGCACACGTAGAGAGTGAAACAATATAACGCTGAACCAACATATCTTGATCTTATGATTGTGGGCTAAACAGTCTCTTTTGGGAGCTGATGATAAAGTGTAAGTGAACTGTGCTTTAGGATCCTATTTATCAAGCCGGTTATTCATAAAATGATGTAGAAACTACAGTTTCTGCATAGTTTTATGCATCCTGGCAATGTAACAGCTCATTAGCGCTGCAGACAGCAGTCCCCATTATTATCAATGGGGACATCTCTCACCCTTATGTACCAAACCCATTGGCTTATGCCATCGTCAGATGGCATATACTGCTTTTATGCCTATGGAGGCATAATTGGAGGAGAGGGATTTAACAATCCTCCTCCCGCAGCCTCCGGAAACTGATACTGTGGGCATGTGCAGTGTCCCTTTCCTGGGAGGAGTCTTTCAAAAATATGAGACTCCTCTGATACCCCTGGGATGTAACTCGCCTGTACAGCTGTTACTGCTACCACTGTCCCTGCAAGTTACATTTATTACATAGTGAGGATAATTATGTAAACCAGAGGTTCCCAAACTATCCTCAAGGCACCCTAATGGTGGGTACACACTATACAGATATATCTGCAGATCGAGTGATCTGCGGATATATCTGCAGATGGTTGTTCGTAGACACTGAACAATCATCATCTGTGTCTGCCCGCAGGTCCTGGCGACCAGGAGGTGTCGGGGGCGTGTGCTAGCGGGCGTGTCCCGCCCCCTTCCTCGTGGCTGCCGCTTTGTGTCCGCCTGGACACATCTGCCGATGGACAGATGTTTGCAAACATCTGTCCATCGGCTGTGCAGCACAGCCAATGCGATATGTCGGTGAATGCCAGCGTTCACCGACATATCGCGAGTACAGACTGCCCGAAGGGCAGCAGATACATTGGCCGATCAATTGATCAGCCAATGTATCTGTCAGTGTGTACCCAGCTTAACAGTCGCTTAACAGTCCAGGTTTTAAGGATATCCATGCTTGACCCCAGGTGACTTAATTAGTACCCTCAGTCAATTTATTTATTTATTTTATTTATTAACAGTTTCTTATATTTTTATTTATTAACAGTTTCTTATATAGCGCCGCATATTCCGTTGCGCTTTACAATTGTAAACATTGATAGAACAAAACAGGGTAATAACAGACAGACATAGAGGTAAGAGGGCCCTGCTTGCAAGCTTACAATCTATAGGGAAACAGGCATTGATACACAAGGATAGGTGCTATATATATTGCAATTTGGTCTGTACCCTCAGTCAATTTGATTTAATCACTTGTTCAACCATGGATATTTTTAAAACCTGGACCGTTGGTGTGCCTTGAGAACAGTGTATGGGAACCTCTGATGTAAACAATAATGATTTCCGCTGCGATATACAATGAGAAATAATTGTGCCACTTCTGTGATGTTTTTTTTTTTTTATTTTATTTTTTTTTTTAAGTACATATGCGCCTTGAGACTGATTAGGAGAAATGATGGACAGGGTTACTTGTGCCCGCATACAGGACAGTTGAGAAGTCTGGTTGTGAAACATAAATCAAGTGAGCTTCTATAGTGAGTAGACAAGTTGAAACATGTCTGGAAGTAAAAAGGGAAGTGATATAAGTGAGGGAACCTGTAATGTCTGTGTTGTGTGAAGTGTCTAAAGACTGGGCTATTGTTATGCTACTTGTAGGTGACAGTTTATTTTACAAATGTAAAGATGAGTAACATGAGCTGATAAACCCTGTTATCCCAGGCACACATACACCTGTTTTTAATCTAAATCACCTTCTCTGCAAATAGGAGAGAAATTCCAGAGCAGACTAACGTGTCAGTTTATGTACCAATTTCACATCTTACTGCGGAGTCCATACAATGCATCCTCCTTCGTGGATCTTTTGTACAGAGGTGCTACTTCCAAGGAAGGAAGGAAACCTGGAAGGCAGAAAAGATGCTAATAAGTAGCACTGTCCACTTCCATGTCATTGCCCAACATGATAGAATTGTATTATTCAGTAGTGATGCATTCAGAATAAAATGACTGGTCAGACTAGTATTGTGGCCACCATACACTTATTGAATCTGATCATCTTAAGGCTAGGTATATACTTGTACAAAAAACACAAAGGCACTGCTGCTGTAGGCGTATGGGCAGAAGCATTGGACAGAACGGTGGGCAGTGCGTACACACTTTTTGTGCATTATTGTACCATCAAAACAGATGACAATTAAACTGCATATGAAATCTGATCTTTCCATGTATCCAATTTTCTTGTGAGAAAAAATAATTGAAGGTGCATGCACACTCAGAGATATCGCATGATGGGTTGGGAATCTGAAGACCAGTCCAATGATGGGATAGGTGTGTACCCAGCTTAAGACTTTCAATGCATAATTCTGGAACTTGCCGTATGCCAACTGTGCAGCAGATTGTGATACAGGTTGAGTCTCCCATATGCAAATAATCCGAAATACGGAATATTTTTAGCATGACTGATATAGTGAAACCTTTTGCTTTTTGATGGTTCAATGTACACACACTTTGTTTAGGGCACAAATTTTGAAAAAAATAAAGTATAAAATGACCTATAGGCTTTGTGTATAAGGTGTATATGAAACAACATAAATGAATTTCCTGTACGTACACAAACTTTGTTTGAGCCACAAAATTATTGAAAATATTGTATAAAATTACCTGCAAGCTGTGTATATAACCTATAAATTTCCTTACTCTGTTCAGATTTGGGCCCTATTCCTAAAACCTTTCAAAATGGTATGCAATTATTCCAAAATACGGAATATTCCGATATCCACAATACCCCTGGTCCCAAGCATTTTGGATATGGGAGACTCAACCTGTATAGTCAGATGCAGTCGTTATCAGATAGAATGTGCTGTCTGTTCCAAACATTACCTGAGGGACATCAATCAGATTTTGCCTGGAATTGACGGCAGCAGCTGGAGGGCCGCATGTTGAATGCCCCTGGTATACAGGCTACACTACCATTTATTATGTAAACAGAAGAAGCTACCAAAACAATACTTTGGGGATATGACAAGTCCCTTTTTCATCAAGTGTAAAGCATGATAGTTTTTATAGATGTGTATTATTCAAAAATAAAACCCACCTAATGCTGGCCATACGCCTACACGACCAGCATAAGATCCGATTCATCATACGGTTTCCCTATGATTCCCCGGAGCTCCCTGGCAGTCCCAGCAGCATGTTTGTTTTTCTAAAGGGGGGCATCCACTAGACGATCTACTCCCTGTCCAATCTCTAAACTATTTTCCCTTGATTTTTTTTTTCCCTTGAAATTTTATCTTTCAGTCTGAACGATTTGCAAATTATCTTTAATAGATCAAGTGAAATTGACCTGCATTTTCAGTCGACTAGCGAGACGATCAAACGACCAGCGGGAGCGCGCATCGTTGATCGTTAACGACCAAACACTGCACGATTTATAAACTATTTTTAAACGATTGAACGATAACGACGTCGTTATCGTTCAAACCCTGCTAAAATCGTGTAGTGGATGCCCCACTTTAGCACACGATCTGTCGTAAGATCGATCCTGTGTCTCCCAGGCTCATAAGGGAAACAGTCATTGAAATGACTTGAATTGCACCACGATGGATTGCATGAATAAAATAAACGTCACAATCTGCACACGATATGATGGACATGATGTGCTGCACATCTGATCATAAGATCCGATTATAGGAGTGCGGGAGCGTAACTTACTAAAATAATACACGATTTTCACAAGATCCATCTTGTGACTCATCGAAAATCGGGCAATCGGCCTGAAATCGTGCAGGTGTATGGCCAGCTTAACCCTCCTATGTAGCAGATCAAACCAAATATTACTTAAAATAAATTTTAATTTTTAGATTAAAATGAATAACTTTCACATAAGAGTATAGTTAAAAATAAAAGACTAGATTCCTAGTATCTAAAGGGTCTTATTTCATAGGGCAAAATGAAAATCCCTTTTCACATAGTACATATAATGTCTTCAAATGATGACAATAGCAATTTCATTTGATAACCCCTTTTTCTTTAAATCTCTACATCCTGTTTCATCAGTCTAATGCTGGGTACACACTGGCCGACGTATCGGGTGCACGTTGCCCACTGGGTACAGAGGATATGTCTGTGAATGACTTAGGGGGTCATTCAGACCCGCTCGCGAGCAAAGGACGCTCGCAAGCGGGTCGATGTTGCCCCACTGCGCATGCGCACGATGAAGGGAGCTCCGTCGTGCACATGCGCGAGACCCGGATAGCGACTGGCTCTCCGTCGCTCCGGGTCTCGCACCAAAGGGGGCGTGCTGTCAATGTTGATTGACAGCACGCCCCCTTTGGTGGGCATGCCAGGGTCGTGGCTGCCAGACGAGGAACGCCTACAGTCTGAAGCCGGCCCCACTGACATCACTAGATCACTGATAGAGCCAAAATCACTCCTGTGCTTGCGGCAGCGAGACCCTACCGCAGGGTCTCGTCGCAAGCCCGATGGTCGCGATGGTCAAAGACCATCACGACCATCTTTTTGGCCGCTCGCATATGCTGTGGGTGGCCACCCACAGCTATGCGAGCGGCCAGGAGGCCGCTCCATTTTCAGGTAGGAGGGCACTGTTTCAGCGAGCGCTCCGGTCAGAGCGTTCAGCTCTTAATCGGGCCCTTAGTTCAGACATATCGCGTCGGATGTGCAGCACTGCCAATGCCAATCTGCCCATCAAGCTGTGTGTACGGGCAGCCAGACGACTATCAGTACACTTGCTGAATAGGCCGTCCGGTACGGGGATGCGTCGCAACCCCTGGCCAGTGGGAGCCCTAGCTAGATGGCAGTGATGGTGGTTCAGTGTGTATTAAAAACCATCATCTGCAGATATATTTATCAGGTGGGTACCCAGCATAAGCTAGAAACCCTTTTTTTAATTTTATTTTTAAAAAAATTAAAATAACTACCCTTTAATTTAAAAAAAAAAAAAAAAAAAAAAGTCAGTGTGCTGTTGAACAATTTAATCATTCTTGAATTAAGAAATTACAAAAATAGTTTGTCATACTTACCGACTTTTCTTACTACTTTTCCGGGAGCAGCCCGGTCATCTCAGTTTTGGGGGGCGGGGCCAGGCTTCAGCTGTCATTAGGCCCCATCCCCTTTGCTAGAAAGCCCGTGATTTTCGGGTACCCGATGAGGGGGCGGGGCTAAACTACGATTCACACTATTTAGCCCCACCCCCTGCACACGGACCTGCAAATTTGTCCTAAAATCTTCCCCATCCTGCCCACTTCACTAGGAAGTGGGCGGGATGCTGGAGATATGCCTACTCTTTCGGGGTTGTGGGGGGTTACCCGAAAAATCGTGAGCCTTCCGCTACTCCCAGGAGAGTAGGCATGTATGATTACAGTACTATAGTTGTCAAAGAAAAAAATGTTTCTTAATCAGTCATTATATAATATTTTGCTACAAGTTCAGTAGTACCTAATGGATATGTCTGAGAAATCAGTACCTTGGGTAATTGTATGAACAGTTTAAAACATCTGTTCCACTACATAGCTGCCTACTGTGCTATTAGGAGTAAATTTGTATTGCAATAGCATTTTAAGTGTTATATATATATATATATATGTGTACGTACGTGTGTTTTCTGTTTTTTGGGAGTTTTTTTTCTTTTTCATAAGCATGCTACTTTATCCTGACAAGACCTGGATTAAAGGTTTTAGTCAGATTTGCATATTTAACGCCTGCAAAGTTAAACAAAAAAACAAAACACCTTTTTACATGTGGGTAATTCCATGTTCTTGTGGCCACCTGGTGTTAGACGTATAAGCAATAGACCTTTCTTTTCCTCTTACTGGGCATAAAATACATACCCTGAAGTACTGTGTGTTTTTACTTCTTTGACATTCGAAATTTAAATTTGTTGTCCATGAATCCTTATATTCACTTTAAACCCATCTGATCATTTGTTGGTTTTGGGGTTGTTTTGTGTGTGTTGCTTTTTGTTTATAGAAAGAAATTTTTAGTTTTTTATTTTGCATTTGAAGGACTGGTTTTGTTTGGGCATAAATACTGTACCAGACAAATATTAGTCACCAGTCACACTGTCTCTATTTTATGTTACCTTCATTCTGAACTGCATTTCTGGGAGGTGTCCTTGGTGTTCATTACAATCACTTGGGCAGTGTCTGGTTTGTGGTTAAGTCTCTGTCTGTCCACATCAAGAAGAGTCCTCTATGGTATAGTTAATACCAACAACAGTCAAATGAAAGAGGAGAACTGCAAAGCAATTTCCATGTATAACCTACACCTAGTTTTAAAGGTCTTCATTAAGTCGATGCTTTGTAGTCCCCTTGTGGTGGCATGTTTTATGTTCAACATGAAATGATGAGCCCTATTTTGAAATGTGACCTCATCAAGAAAAACTACTGTAAACTTCGGTTGAAATTTAATGATGCCAAAATTACAGCTTTGTTTTGAAAATTTTGTTTTTATAAGATTAAATTTTTTTTTTTTTTTTTTGTCTAGGTCTTTGTGTGACCTGAAGGGACCCTGTAGAGCGGGTGAATTTATATGGCTCTCATCAAGTGATGCAGTATCTTGTTTACATAAACTAGCAATATATTTCCTAGAACAAGGTCACTGATCAAATACAATCCTATAATGCAATAGAGCCATTGAGTTATGTACCTGTGAAACATGAATTCAGGCAATTGTAAAAGTAGGTTTTGAGAGTTGGAGGGTCGCTCAGTACTCCAGATAAGCACCAGGTGTGAAGCATTGTTAGATGACCTCCTTTTACTTGTTTGGACAGAAAGCCCTGTGTGTATTTACCACACAAACTATAAATAATAGCACAAATGAAAAACCCACATCTGTTTGCTTCTATTACCCTACCCACTGTTTTTACAAAAGAGTCTCTCTGTACTGAGCAAAACTCTAGGTTATATAGCTGAAGAATACTATACTGGAAACTATTGTTTAGTTAGAATAAATATTGTAAAATAAGGGTGAAGTATAGGCCTGTCAGGTCATTATTTCCCCCACCCCCATATTCAGTCCTTATTTGGCATGGAATGAGAATGTCTAGAGAGCGAGGGACAGAATAGACCCCTAAATTCGCCTACAATCCTTGTTCTAAAACACCATATATAGGGCCAAATTCAATTATCCTCGAAGTGAGGATTAGCCGCAATGTTGCGCCCGGGGCTATTCAATTGCAGTCCGCGAAAAGGCCGCAGGTTGCACTTAACGTGGATTTCTGTTCTCCTCCTGAGGCTCAAACAGAAATCCACGCTAAGTAGGGCTTTCTGCCCTTATCTTGCCCGCGTTAACCCTTAGCTCCAGACACTTAGCCCAGCATCAATGTGTTAACGTGCGTTAGCCACAGATTTACCGCATGAGGACTAGGGCTTCTAATTGAAAAGCTCAGAGGCGTAAAGTCTGAGGCTACAACCCTTTTCCTTGTGCAGTAAGCTAACAAGGCTTAGTGTTCCCTCTAGAAAGTGGAGAGGGCAGGGCGCAGACTAGCGGGGAGGGCATGGTCTGCACCCACGCTCCTTAAAAGGGGGCGTAGTGTGTCACACTTGGGCGCGTGCCCAACACTTACGGAGGTACTGGGCATCCCCAAAGCTTTCCCTTCATGAGTACTGGGCGTCCCCAAAGCTCCCCCCCTTCCTGTAAACTGTCTGATCTCTGTGCCGTTTTAAAATTTTATCTGCCTGATCTCCCAATCCATTGACCATACAAACTCAGCTAGAAATGGCTATTTTTGACACCCCTGAATAGCACATCTATTCAACATGGGGTAACTTTTTTTTTTTTTTTTTTCTCTTTTTCATTAATATATCATTATTTTTCAGGAATGTAATTTTAACTGGTCTGGTGTAGTTTCCTTTACCCTCAAGCTTTATTCCCCACTGAGCATGGACAGTAAGGGCAATGTACAATGCAAAGTCTGATAAAAGAAGAATAGAAAAGACCACGAGATAGTGGTGTAGAGTGAAGCTAAATCTGAAAAATTACTTTTATCTATTGTAAATAATTGGTAAATCTTTTGTGGTTACAAATATATTTCAAATGTTGCACACTGCGCAAGGGCTGAACTATGGGAGACAATGGAGGCGCCTGCCGCCGGGCTCCAGCTCTGAAGGGAGCACCACCTCCATTGTCCACAACATATTCACCCCACTTAGGGCTGTAACTATGTACCTGGAGTGTACTGTCACGGCTGCCCAATACCCCTTTCCGGCACCTGAGAAGCCACCATACACTAGTGCAGAGCTCCATGTCAGACCATCAGCTGCTGCCTTAGTCCATCTATAGCCCCTCTGCATGCAAATTGCTACATTACAGTGTCAGCGGCTGTGATGGGGGGCACCACATTATAACTTGCCTCCGGGCGTCTGGGATGAACTTACGCCACTGACACTGCGTGTTGTCATATTAGCAAAAAAAATAAAAAAGACATGCATTATTAGCATTTTTCTGGTTGATTGATAATAGTTAGAAACCACAGTGACATAATTTCAAGATCATTAAATTAAATTTTAATAAGATTATATAAACACAAACTCTAAAACTTGGAAAATTTAAACCTTTCCACTCTCAGGCCTGGAATTTGCTTGTGTGACTGAGCATTGAGCAAAAGGATCATCATCGACTTTGGCAATCGCTTATGTGTGCCCAAATCGGACAAGCTCCGTCCAATGCGCCCTCTGAGGCGAGAAGCTGGTCCTGTTGATTGTGATCTTTTTCCGACCACATTTTCTAACCCAAACCTCTTTAAAACCAAAGGACCCCGTTCCAATCTTATGAAACCTAGAATAGGTCTCCATGCCATGCCCACAATCCTGCAAAATCGTGGCCATTTCCTATAGACAACATTTTTTGGGGGGACTGAGAATCAGGACCGTTCTGCCAAAATTTAGGCAGTTGATAGAAAAAGCTTGTTTTTTTTTTTTAAGGGCAGTAGGAATTGGTAGTTGTTGCATAATACCACTACTTAATTTTTTGTTTCTAGTGCAGGCATGGGGAACCTTAGTCCTGGGGACCGTATAAGGCCTGCGGAATCATTTGGTCTGGGCCTCTGAGCTTTTTTTTTCTGCTAGCCTCATCTGGCTAGCACAGTGCCTAGAATGGCACCCTGCAGCCAGAATCTATGCAGCAGTGCCGCCTGGAGCGTCCTTAGGAAACTTCAGACCGTCACACCGCTGCCTTACAGCTCCCCTGAGCATCCTTAGGATGCTCCGGGCATTGCTGTATTCACCGGCGATCGTGGCCCCAGCGTCACACTGAGGGGGCGTGGCCTGTACCAGGCCTGCGAATAATGTTTTATATACAGTATATCCAAATGGCCCTCGGCAGAAAAAAGGTTCCCCCACCCCTATTCTAGTGTAACCTCACTGTGTAAACTGGAAAGCTTCTAATTTTTTACTAGATGATTAGTATTCTGTTGCAGTATAAGAGGTCTGGTGCAAGATACATAGACCCCCTTGAATGAAGCTAAAGTAGGAAATGCTTCAATAATCCTGTTCCTATAAAACTTTACATACATATGCATGTCACCATTTCAGCGGTGTGAAGTGTTTTGTGATGTGTTTTTTTTGCCTCTGATTTCTCAAGCCGCATTACAGTTTACAAGGCTGAGCACTGTAAACTGCTGGATGCTAGGAACCACCAGCAGAGTACTACTGTGTTGTTGACTTATGTCCAGAACAGGCAGTGCGGGAAGTCTGCAGAACGCATAGCTCTCAATCACTCTCCTTCATGGCTGGCCACGAAAGCAAACATTCTCTAGATCACAAACCATGGACAATCTTGAACATAATGCACCCATTCATTGTAAATGAGAAAAGTCTTATGATAACTGCAGGTGTAAAACACTTACGTTATATGAACCATGATCCATTTAAGATAGTGATCGGTACATTTATTGCATGCTTTTTAATTTACTTTCTAAATCAGATTGATGGAGATGCACAATCTCCGGTTGCAACTAATGAAAATAAGTTTTATATACTGTACTGTGGTTTAGGGGGAGATTTACTAAAGCTTCTAAAAATGAAAAGTGGTGTTACCCATAGCAACCAATCAAATTCTGGATATTTCTTTGTTGCATCCTAGAAAATGGAAAACTTAATATGACTGGTTGCTATGGACAACACCAACACTTTACATTTTTTAGAAACTTTAGTAAATCTACCCCTAAGGCCCCCATTTATTAATGATTGCTTTTGCAACGCGATCAGGGCATGTCAGTACCACCCATGATCGCATTGCAAAATGCGATCATTGCGGCTGGATGTATCATCCGGACATGCAGGGACACGGACTCCGAAAGGAGCCCGTCCCTGCGATGTACCCAGAGATCTGCCGGCCAGTGCCGGGGGTGCTGCACATGTGCAGTCTCGCGGACTGCACATTCACAGCCGCCATAGCTGGTGAGGGTTCTGGCGGTTCCCTCCGCCAGCTAATTATGCGATGTGTAGCCCATAGGCTTCAGCGGATATTGGTAAATTAGGCAGCATCGTATCCCCCATAGAAACCTATGCGCGATGCGGCTGCCTGCGGTAATGGAGGGATCACATCAGGTATCGGAGATGTCTGCTGCAGTCCCTCCTTTAATGCATCCGGGGAATACTTTATTATTTGAGGTGAACCTGTTTTTGGGGATTATACCTCAAATATACTTTGATAAATGGGCCCCTACAAGAGAAAAAGAGAATTAGTAAGCTTACATTTTCACTTGACTTTTTTATTTTATTTTTTTACATATTCACTGAAACACACATCAGTAAAAGTTGATCTGTGGAGAGCCGGTATTTGTCCAACTATTGCTATTTAATGATGTTAGGGAGTGATGCCTTGTTACATTGTAAGAAACATCTATATTCACAGTTATCAGATTAGTCATGCAAATCCAGCCACCCAACAATTATACATGCTGAATGGCTGCACTGCAAGTAGGTCTCATGCTTGCCAGCAGTATTTACTATACGGGCAAATGTCATGTATGTGAAGCAAAGCCATGCAACATAAGGCAGGGCTCGTACAAACAGACATTGAATAACAATACCTGGTAAAAGTATAAACAAAACTTTGCACTTTGTCCCCACTTTTAACATAGCATTTGAAGCTTGTTCTAAGTCTCTATGCAGCATTTATGCATTATGCAGCTAACTAATGCTCCCATACAAATTTATTACAGTGCTTTAAAGCTGGCCACACACATGGCGATCTGCACACGATCAGCCGATGCGTACTATTTCCCTTGAAACTCTCCCCGGCAGCTCTGAACACGATCACCACAGGATTTGGTGTCCAATCTTCAAACGATCTCTCCTGCATCCAGACTTTCACAGTGATCGCCTCCTAGATTGTCAGATCTGCTCAACTGCACGGCAGATCTGATTATGTGATGTGCGACCAGCGGGGACGCGCATCGCGATCGTGAGTGGGGACTCGCGATTTACTCAGGATTTTACCATATTTTACTTGATCTGTTGTTCCAATGTGTCGGAATCGGCCAGATTGGGTAAAATATCGCTATGTGTGTGGTCAGCATTACATTGCTACCTGTGTGTATGGGTCCAGATGTATGTGTATATTTACATGAATGATCTGCTAACCATATATACACAGCAAGTAACAGCTAAGTGATCAGATTTTATTTGTATTAAGCAACTAGCATTATTGTCTTTGCCATCACTGGTGATTTACTAAGTATACAATGCAATTTGTGTTACAAAGACATAACACAGCAAGCAAGACCAAGAGCAGTCCTAGAAATACAGAGAGTACTTATCTTTACCCCCTGACAATAACACATGCTTTTGAGACACTGCACCATCTTATCTCATTAAATGTAACAATAGACTATGATCAAATCACTTGTTTTTTGTTTTTTTTAAGTAAACCTATTAAATTTAAGAAATAATCTGCCACCTAATTTAAGAATCAAATGTAATCTGGATTTCTGACAGGCTAGATGAACTTTGTGTGTAGGTAAGATATAGTTATGGTGCATACACACGGTCAGATTTTTCCTTCAGATCTGAACGGTGACTATTTAAAAATCATTCAGTCGTTCATATCTGAAGGAAAATCTGACATATCTGACATGCCTGAACGATGCGCGTTCCCGTTTGTCAGATAACGATATCTGACATCTGATGGGTTTGCAGTCAGACTTGGACGATTCCATTCATTTTAATGCAGTCATAAATTGTTCAATCGTTCAAAACTTTGGTCAAATCGTTCATCTGACAAATCTGACCGTGTGTATGCTCCATTACTAACATCCGACAATCCTTTCCAGTGACCCTATTGCTAATCCATTATAAGTAAGCATATCAGATGTGATCTTGATGTGAGCATTAAAATACCCATAACTGAATTTTTTTGTTTTGTTTTTTATTTGAAATAATAAAAATTTGGAAATTATTACATTTTTATAATGCAAAATAATAGGTATTTTTTTATTGTGCAGTTGGAATTTAAATAGGGACAGAATTTCAAGATTTACCCTTGGAAGTGTCCCTGTCTCAGGAAAATAGTGACAGGCGACAGTATTTTGCTGTCAAACCCAAAGGCATTTAGTAAAGTTAACACAGTATCTAGATTAAAGCTAATTTTATAAATGTAATCTTCTTTCCAGGCAGTTAATAATATAATAGACTATACCTAGGTAGGGAAGACCCTCCCTATAAGGAAAGTGAGGCCAGACGATGATTAAGTATGTGAGACCAGCAGTCAGTGATATGTAAAAGTTTTGTTTAGAACTGGATAACTGTCTTCCGTTAATCCCATATAGATGCTTCCCTATATTTTTCTGTAAACCAATGTGTATAATTTAGGGTTAAAAAATAAGTTGTATACTGCCTAACTATTTGTTGCATTGCTTAAACACTGACCTGTAACTTTGTGTTAAGCTGCCCACACACAGCGATATTTTACCCGATTTGGGCGAATTCGATCAATCGTGATGACAAATCGTGTAAAATATGGCCAAATCGTGAGTGTCCACTCACGATCACGATGCCAATGCACGTCCTCGCTCGTCGTACATCGCATCTTCAGATCTGCCGTGCTGTAGGGCAGATTTGCCAATCTGGGACACAATAGATCTTAAGTCAGATTGGACAGTTTTTACTCCAAATCGTGACCACGACTGCCGGGGATCTGCCTGGGGAGAGTTCAGGGGAAATCGTACACATCGTGGGATTGAGAACACATCGCTATGTGTGTGGGCACCTTTACAGTAGAAGCCTATTAATCACTGTGTACATTTGACTTGGACTAATACCTCCCAGACCGAACCAGACTTTACCAGTGTCCCGTACCACTCACCCCTTCACATTTTAGTATGTGAATTTTGTGTCCTGACAAATTTTATTCAACCATTTTCTGCATCTGTTCTTTATTCAACGTAATCTACAATGTTTTTTAAGTAGTTTTCTCAACTAAGGTAGTGAATGGAGAAATGGATTTGTATATTAATGCATTTTTCACATAAATTGTAATATCGACCAAGAAGATGAGTATTGTGACTGCTTGAAGAAATTCAAAGGGATAAGGCCAGTAAACTGTATGTATAGCCTGGGGTTCTTGCACATAATGGATATTTATTGTTAAACAAAGAGTATAAAGTGATTAGATTTTATAATCTTATTTATTATTATTACCAGTTATTTATATAGCGCACACATATTTTGCAGCGCTAATCAGTGTGTGATATGTATTTTCTGTATTTATTTTTAGGACATAAAGATTCACATTTTATAGAACTATATTTGTAGCTACATGTATACAGATAGTATTTTCTTCAAAAATGAAAACTTATGACAAAAGACGCATCTCTGATCAGTGCCCCTAATTAGTTGTACATACTGTGCAGTGGGGATTTGTTTCCACATTGTCAGGCTGGAATGCTTTGCTCACATGTACGTCTGTTTATATAGAGAGCCTCCTGGTGTGTTTTCAAGAGCAGTCACTGTAAGGTTTTCCTTTTTGCTTTTGATGCACAGAGGAGTGGGCACATTTTTAAATGTATGGGCTTTAGGTAAAGGAAGTTGGGATTGCTGGTGGCCATCTGACTTTACTGTTGTTGGAATTCTGTGTAAGCAAGGGGATGAATGGGGGGCCGGGCTAGTGACAGTATGAGTAAGTAGAGGGGTTGGCTCTTATAAGTACAGGTAGGGGTCTGGTTTGCAGTGCTCACTTATGGAAACAAACTAAGCAGAGTCATACCCTGGAATGTATATAGTTGCCCAGTGGAATTTCTCCAGAAGATTTGCCTTATCTGATACAGCAGCAATATTTCCAGTGAATTGTATCGCCACTGACAAGGTGAGAGCAAGCTCTAGTTCAAACAACATGATTTAGATTGGGAAATCCTATTTTTTGTTTGTCTGCTGTATTTTCAGTTTTTTTTTTTTTTTTATATTTTATTTATTTATTTTTTTTGTACTTTGTTACTCATACATTTTTAAAGCTTTATTTACCAGGTTCTATGTTGTAGTTTTGATACTGAAGTAGTTAATGTGACAATATAATGTAAAAATTGGAATGTCACATCTCATTTGTGTTTTCTATCACAGTGTATAGAGTATAGTACATTTTTAAATATTCTCATTTGCACTTAGCTGTAGCTATAATTCATATTACCTGTAGTTCAGTGCAGGCACTTAATCTCAAGGTTTTAAATAAGTGAGGTTAATTGGATGCTGATGCCTTGTCTATGGATGTGTAAGTTAAGTGGGGACAGGTCTGCCTGAGCTGCTCAGGGTGCCTCTGTTCTAGATGACATACAAGATGGCCCCAAATTTGATCCCCTTTATAGAACAGACGTAGCATTTGTATGTTGCATGTGTACGTTTTGTTATCTGGCCTGTCTGATCTGCAGGTGGTCTGGGTAAGCTTTACATTTCAGCTTTGAATGACCATGGTTTTTCTTTTCAGCAGTGTATTCAGGGGGATGCTTTATTTTGTTGTACATGCCACTAGCTCTGTTTAACCTGGTTGCACAAAAGAATGTTTCTAAATGTCCTTAATAACAGCCATGTTTATTTCAGTGTGTCTCATGCTAGATGAACACCTTTACTTATTTTACAGCTGTTGTATGTTTTTTTTCAGATAAGCAGTTTACTTGAAAGTAAGAGTATTTTCCTTCTCTACTTTTCCGTAACATTTTAAACTGTTGAAGACCCCCCACCTCTACAAATCAGTTTCAATGTAATATAAAAGACAAAAGTAGTGTTCAGTCCAGCAGGTGACAGTGTGAGATGTAAATATCTGTGTACATTGGAATAGTCAGCTAGCTGTTTCCTAGAGGTCAGGACAGGACAAATCCCAGAAAGCAGGGAATGTTGGCTACTGAAGCTTTATTGTTCACTAAATTAACTACTTGTGATGTTTTCAATCAATCTCTCTAGCTCCACCTCTTTCCTACCATAAGAACTCTAACATGATTCAGTCTTTTGAAGTGGAAATATAGAGAAACTACTCAGTTATTAGAGCCCCAACCTGTTATTGCAATAGGTCTGGATGTAAATGAAATATGCTCTAGCTGGATGGACATGCCTGTAGCAGAATGGCCTGGTGTTATATTGCCTGTTTGTATGTTTTTGTTATTTTGTTTCATCCTTTTTGTTTTGAACATCTGTCTTTTCACTAATGCTCTAGGATTACAGCACAGACTTTGTAGTACTGGGAATGTTAACCTCTAAGAAAGTGTTGTAATCCAAACAGTGGTACTCCCATTATTGCTGATTTTTATTCAATTAATACAATGCACTTCGCAAATACATATGGGAAAGAGACCACAGCTAGGTACACACAATTATACTTTTAGATCCAATTTTTCTTACAATTACGCTTAAAACCAGATGAACATGCACATTCATGCGCAAACATTATTACAATCTACCATTTTATCTGATCCTCATCTCTTGAAACCATCTGCTGAAAAGGTCGTGACTGTAGGAGCAGCATTAGTAGTATTTGTAAAGCTGCATACACACACAGCGATTTTGTTACCAACGATTTTCTGAACGATTATCTGTCAGATTTTTTAAAGTGTAATGAACGATTTTTTTTTTTTTTTAACTACAAACGATTTTTGCATATTAACTTAATGAAAATCTTTGAGTTGGCCAGTCTGACTGAACTACAAACGTGAACGCGCATGAACGATAATCGTTCATCGTTTTCACTCAGAAAGTGAACGATTAAACTATATCGTTAACGATACAGAATGGTCTGTAGTGTGTACACACTCTTAAATAATCTCAAGAAAGGCTAAGGAATCAGAAGATCTGTCAGACGATTGTATAGGTGTGTGCCTAGCTTTACTGTTCCTGGCAAACACTTGCACCTGTCTAATGTTATACTGTGGTAATAATTATAAGCCACACTGGTTGTCTTTAGTGGACGAATCTATAAATGTACAATGGAGTGTCTATAAAACCTCTATTTGTGCATTTGGGTATAATTTTAAAGCCACAAGTTCTAACTGTTGGCACATGTAAGGCCTTCCCCTTTCTCTGTCAGATTCTGAAAACTCTCACCTAATCTCTATGGCTCAAATAGTTTTATTGTTAACCTCCTATCATACATGTTTTGCTCTTTGTTACTGATATTGTTCACAGGTCCCTTTTTTGCTTTAGTAGAGTGCCTCAGATTTTCATTTGGACTATATATGGGCTAATCCAAAACTATGGTCATTTTGAAAAGTGTTAGGGGCCTATGTATTAATAATCACGGTACAGCGATTTATTAACAGTCCAACTCGACGTGAATATTTTAATTTTTAATAAATATATCCTAGCTATGTACTACCAAGAACTCGCAGGGACATCGTTTACGGTAACCGCTGTCCCCGCGATTTATATCCCCGGCATTTCGCTGGGGGAAGCTGATGCTGCGCATGCTTCGCTTTTTGGAGTTTCCGACATAGGGGTCAGATCGTAGTCCCCATTGATTACAATGGCTTGATACATAGGCCCCTTTAAAATTCTCCAATGTGTGAAATTTCCTGAAGTTCAGTTTTTATGTTTTCAAACAGGGCAAAATCATTTGATTTTTGAACCAGGCTGAATCATCTCAAACATTGACTACTTTTATTGGGTAAATGTAGTACAAGGGATCATGATTTTATTATAAAAATGTGTAGAGAAGACCATCCATTCATGTTTGCGTTGAATGGTAATGGTATCCATCCCCAGCATATAATTATATCATGCTAATGAATATTTCATTTTGCTTCAATTAAAAACTATAAGATTATCCAATAATATTGTTAATATTGATAACTGCCATTTCTAATTTACAAACATGTATTTCACAAAGCAGCATTTTATTTATACATTGCAGTCCCTGTATTGAAATAGTTCAGGATTAGTTTTTACAGCTGCTGAGCTGGTTTGTACATGCTCGCTGCCACTGACATGGCCAGCAATTTACCACTTCCTTTGAAGAACATATACAACTGTAAAAGCATTCCCTTGTATGACTGCTTGAGCGCTCTGTTCTGTTCAACAGATTTGCTGCATGTATTACTTTGAAGGGAGATTTTAAATATGTAAAAATATGGCTTTCTTGTTCATTTAGTAGACTAAGAGGGTCAAAATTTCCATTCTGTATTAACTCTTGTAGAATCGTTTTACACTTTATAATGTGATGTATTCCTGAAGTTTAAATGAACATAATTAAGATTAAATCCTAAGGAAGAAATAATGACAGAGCTGGTAACAAGTAACGCTAGGCCAATGGGTGATTGATTTGCTTATGTGATTTATTCTTAAAATATTTAAGAAAGCAACAGTGCAGCTTTCCATTCTGCAAATAAGCTCATGAGATTGATCACCTGAAGGTAAAAACAGTGTTTTCTATTTCAGTGATTCATCACTTCTGTAAAACCCTATGGAGGCGTATAATTGCTTGATGATCGTTTAAGTCAATACCATTGCCACATTACACAATTAAAGGAACTAACCCCATTGCAGGATGATCAGTAATTGTATAGGTGAGCACAGAAGAGACTAATTTAAAAAGTGTGCGATCTCTGTTATGAGATTAAGTTCTTGAGGTCATGCCACTAATGATCCCCTTTAAAGTCCAGCCCCAATTGAATAAGAGCATAATAGGTTAACAAGTTACCATGTGCAGTATGCCCGGTATCAATGTTGGCATTGGGGCAAGAGCAAAATGGGGCAGCCTTTTGGGAATGATAAATCAAATGTGCAGACTAATTGTTATAGCTGTGGTCTGGAATTATATGGGTTGTGTACTTTATGCTGGCTCTCGGGATTCCCGGCAGTCAGAATCCCAACACTGGCATCATAACAGGGTTAGGATACCGACAATGGGAGATAGGAACCCTACCCCTAAACCTAACCTTCCCCATCAAATGCCTATCCCTCCCCCTTAGTGTATAACCCTAAACCTCCCCCTAGTGCCTAACCCGTCGGAATGCCGGTGCCGGGATTCTGACTCGTGTCAGGATTCTGGCACCGGCATTCTGAAAGTTGAAATCCCGGCTGTCGGGATACCAGCGGCCTCCCATATATATAACTCAAAACAAAAAAGTCACTAATATTCCACTAATATTAACAAATTATTTGGTACGTTTCTGCAAGCCCTCAATCAGTGTGAGCTCATCTCCAACAATTAGTGTCCAAGGCAACTGCCTAGCTTTGCCTAATTGTTGCTCCGCTTATGAAAACCTCCGGATGATGTCATAAGGTACATATTTACCTGCATGTAAGCACAGCTTTTCTTTTTGACATCCTATGGAGAAGTTTTTGCTCTTCCAATATAAAAGAATTGAACCTTGTTAACAGCTTACATTATGAATTCAATTACTAGTTCTTTTATATTTTACATCCCATGACAATAATAATACATTCAATAAAATACATATGCTGTTGAAGTACCAAAGTACCAAATGTTTTGCTAAAGTACCCCTTTTCATTCGCCTGTATAATAACTTGAAAATGCTTATTGCATATTGAATGTGTGGTGAAGTCTTTAAGATGTAAGCAGCTGTGGAGACAGCTCTGCCATTGTACATGTATCACAGTGTCTGTACTGTATGCAGATGCTAATATTTCAGTCTGGTTAAACCATCATGTTTCAGATGGATAAGACCTTCTTTGTAACTACTTCTAAGCCTAAGAACGTTACACAGTTGAGCCTTACTGCCTTTGCCAAGGTGATGTCTCTACTATTGGATTTCCCCAGAAATCTGAATTGACTCAAAAAATGTAAAAGAAAAATTAAAGAACATATTTTCTTCTTTAAAAAAAATGGTGCCATAGCTTCCAAATAGTATAGAAACCCTTAAGAAATATAGAATTTGGGGAAAAATAGTTTAGTAACACCTAACCACGCTGTAGAAGGTGTACTTTCTTTTTGGACCTCTTTCTCGGTCTGTTATTGCCCAGTCTTGTTTTATTGTTTTGTTCCCAATTGTAGAGTACAATAGACTATGCTGGTGCTATATAAGTGACCATTACTAATAAGAATAAGAATTTTGTAGCGTAGCTAAGCTGCAATGCAAATCCTTAACAATCAAGTTATGTATTGCATGTGTAAAGGTGCGTATCCACTACCCGAAAACACAGAGCGATTGAACAATATCGACATCGTTATCATTCAATCGCTCATAAATCGGGCAACTAAAATGTTGGCAACGACCAGAGATGCGCGTTCATGCTGGTCGTTGCCGGCATCGCTTACCATCCGAACATGATGATCAACCTGACGATATTGTCAGGTTGACCATGTTCGGGGATGAGGGTGGGTGCCTACACTGAACGATATATCGTTCAGTGTGGGCATTGTGCAATGTAGTTAACGATATCGTTCAGTCTTTTCACTGTCTGGTAGTGGATACCCGCCTTTACACAGGAAATACCTGGTCTATATAATGGACAGTTTTATATTCCGCTATCTTGCTATATTAGACGGGAAATAATGAACTGTACAAAATGGTGACTGATGAGTGGCTATGTGTGTAATACTTTTTGTGCATCCCTGTCTTGTGATGCACAATTGTGTAGTCTGATAGATTTGACAACCGTGCATAGAACTAATAGAAGTGGCAATCTCTCACTAAATGTACTTCTGTGTGTGTGTGTGTGTGTGTGTGTGTGGGCAGTTGCCTTTTATTGCGGACAATAAATATGATAAACTTTATTGTATTTCCCCCTTATAATGCTCTAGGCAATTGGCAATTGTCATGTACAACTCCACTAACTATGCAACATTGATGTACAGGGATTGCATTGGCTTCTTGTGCCATAGCTCTGCAGCTGTATGCTAATGCTCGTAAATGCTTTTCCCTTGTGTACTACTATAATGGTATATGCGCTGTAATACTGTTTGGCACGTCTTCAGACACAACCTTTCGTCATACCATAGAATCTGCACCTGCTATAGGGTAGGTGCAAGATTCTCTGTCAGATTAGGGTCTCTTATGTGAGCAATTGGGTGTCTCTGGGGTCTATTTGCTAAGCCTTGGATGGAGAAAGTGAACGGAAAAAGAACCAGCCAATCAGCTCCTAACTGCCATGTCACAGGCAAAAATTACAGGAGTGGATTGGCTGGTACTTTCTCTGTTCACTTTATCTCCATCCAAGGCTTAGTAAAGCAACCACTATCAGCGACATTCCCGTAACTCAGACGATCTCTACTTAGAAAATGTATTGGACATTCCGGGGCGCTGACAGGGAGGTGTCTAAGACCCGTGCACCTCATTCACAACTGCAAATCTGTGCGCACGGACTCTGAACGCATGCATAGTGCAACTCACACACATGTGCAGAAAAAAAAATGGCTCTACGGCTTCCGACATTTGCAACGCGGGCGACTCAGATCAGCCCCACAGTGTTTAACACATTGCCTGATGTAGAGAGGCATGTTAAAATTACAATGTAAACCTCTGTATTACCATGTACAATGTAATCGCAATGAAAGCATTTAAAACTGGTCTGACTGAATACTTGTGAACAGTTGGTCGGTGCGAGTTTTTGAGCTGCACCTGTTGGAGATAAGTTTGTTTAAGCCTTAGTAGAGGAAGGGGGTAATACTGTATCTCAATATTACCCGAGGTCAAAAGGTCATCATCCCTATAGGGAGAAACTGTAGCTTCCTTTGTTGGTGTGCGGTCTCTCTCACCCCATTTATTATGATTTTTGGAATGTGAAATGGTTCTTCCCAGATCTTAGAAAGGAACTTGTGTAATAATTTTGTCTTTTAATGTTTGCGGTATTTTGTACACTATAAACTAAATGGGCAATAACATAATGTTTTGCATTTTTGTGCATTAATGAATCAATAAATGTCTTTACCTGTATGTCACTCTGACAGTCCTAATTTTTATTTTTTTGTCTTTTTTTTTTTCGACATGCAAAATATCCCACCCACATGAACCTTTATGAAAATGTCTCACTGATGTAGTAAATGAACAATTTCCCACCCATGAACCTATGTAAAAATTATTCATTGATGTTGTAAATGAGTTTTCCAGACCACTAAAGTCCCTTCTTCAGAAGTGACATCTGAGGAACAGGCTTCTGACATATACAATGGCATCTATTCATTTCACATGATCATTTGGCCGCCCCTGAAATGTTTGCATTCATACAGTTGTTTGTGTGGTTTTTTTTTTTTATTGTTTGTGTATATACATTTTTATATTTAAAATATCTTGCACTGTAAAATTAAATTGTCATTTTTCTCCAGAACAATTAATGAGCTAAAAGCCTGAAGAGAGCATTCCTGTATTTGCCTATGGCGATGGAGCAAAAAGTTAGCAAGCTCACTTATGGCTGCCAGCGAAGTTCCACATCGGATGATGACTCTGGTTGTGCTATGGAGGAGTATACTTGGGTTCCGCCTGGTCTTCGTCCTGAACAGGTGAGAGCAATCTGACCGTTTTAATTATCATACTTTATGTTGCATTAACAGGTTGTGTATCATAAATATATGAAACTATGTAAATTAAAGTTTTAAATAAGGTTAGACTGTAAGTATTAACTTTATCTTATACATCTGTAGATTATAAGATCGCTGCCTGTCTGTCATTACCCAGTCTCGTTTTATGACCCTTTTGTTCCCAGTTGTAAAATGCAGTGTAATATGCTGTACAAATAACTTAATAAATAATACAGCCTCTCTGTATATGATCCATAAATAGATTAGTGGACTGTATTATACCATATTAACAACTTTACTTTACAACTATCACTTCTGGCAGTGGTTCTTTAGCCTTTCAGTTACTCCTAATTCTTCAGTGGGTAGCACAGTGTCTCCTTGTCTAGCATTGCTGCCAAACTGCACTGGGGTCATGAGTTCAATTACAACCAGGGCCCCTTTCTGTGTGGAGCTTTTATGTTCTAACCGTACAAGTTTCCTGCAGGTTCTCTGGTTCCCACCCATAATTCAAAGACCTATAGGTAGGTTAATTGGATTTTGAAAATAATCAAATTGTAATATTCACTGTGATCTACATAATATGAAGACACAATATCTGAATCTTGTCATAAATGTTGGCAAAGGATAATTAAAAGAATTGCTTGAAAACTAATAGTGTAGCTATTGCACGCTAACATTTTAACAGGGTGTAAAGGTAAGGGACATAAGCTTATAAATTTTGGAAGAGGATTATCCGTTAACCTGTTGCTCTTTTAAAGTAGAAACTGACATCTGGCTAAAACATGTTTGAATTTGACCCCTCCCATGAAGTTGACTTAAGGTCCTCTGAAAAAAGCTCAGATGGAAGCAATGAAAACTGTGGCTGGGGATGAACCCTAGCAGCAGGAGCTGACAAAGCAGCTTTTGTCTCACCGATGTGTAAAATTCAAGAAGCAAATTAAACTTGTTTATAGGGGCTGTTTTCTAGATGGCTTCTCACGTTATGCAAAGTAATTGTAGATAGTAATGTTGGAATTTCCATGGACTTGTTGACTAGTTTTGGAGGAGGTGGGTATAATGGCCACATTAAATGTGCATAATTTATGATACCCCCTAATAGTAACTACAACTTGCATTCCAGAAAAGCAATTCAGCAGCTGGGTGCAAACTGACTGTCATCTACTTGTGCTGGGCTGACTCTCTGATGCTCATTATCACATAAGCCCTAAGCTGCCTTAGACCTAACATCGCATTGTTCACTTTTCCTAGCCAATTCACCTCCATTTTACATTTAATTTTAGATATATAAATTATATTTTCATTGGCTGCTACAATCATTTATTTAATTTTTATTTTTTTGCAGGTTCAGCTGTATTTTGCATGTCTGCCAGAAGAAAAGGTTCCCTATGTCAACAGTGTGGGTGAAAAGTTTAGAATCAAACAGCTCCTGTACCAGTTACCCCCTCATGATAATGAAGTAAGATGGCAGCTTGATTACACATTGTCTTCACACTCTATAGCCTGATGTAGAGAAGAACATATGCATGTAGAAACCTTTATACACATGGTGTCTGGTTTCCTGAGGTTTTATTCAATGTTTACACCATCCCTTAAAGCCAAATCAAACAGTAGATTAATCTATTATTAAGAACATGCGTCTCTGCACTTAGTAAGGTCACACATTTTTAGTGCTTCTTTATGATGCCGGTTGGATCTGGTCTACTGTTTCTGTCCAACAACCATTTGAAGAATCTTTGTGTTTGCACTGTTTTACAGTTTGCAGGTTTTTCTAATTTTACAGGGTTGTTTAAAACTCTGGAATGGATACGGTTTTGTTTTTTCATTGCAAGAATGTTAAACTTTTGTGTATATTTACTTATTTCACTCTAATTGTACCTCTTTTAAAGCCATTTGGCCTATTCAGTGTTACTTTAATGTGTCTACCTAGAATAGCAATATAGTGTATTTACTGACATGTAGAATGTGGTAGTCAAGTGTCAAAATAAACCCCTGGTCTACAAATGACAAGTATTGACCTAAATGTCTTGTTTCCGTAGGTGCGATATTGCCAGTCTTTAAGTGAGGAAGAGAAGAAGGAATTGATGATGTTCAGTACCCAGCGCAAAAAGGAGGCCCTTGGGAGAGGCAATATTAAACTGTTGTCAAGGGCTGTGATGCATGCAGTCTGTGAACAGGTATTGCCAGTCTCTGAGGTTTATCGTGCGGACCTATTATTTGTTTATTTATTTTTTATTCATTTATTTTTTTAGTTTTTGCAATACAGAAATTACTGTATGATGCCAACACTCCATTTTATCACCTGAAATTCCTAAGATGTACCAAATTCAGTACATGTATTTATACTCCAGTACACTGGGCAGGCCCTGGTCTTCTGCCTCTCCACACAGGTGCCACCAGGGCAATAAAAGTGCTTCCCCATTGGCCTTGCATCCTGGGCGGTGGCATTGGACACACTGCCCCTGGTACAACACTGTTTTTTAAGCTCATTGTCTTGTGTTTTTTTTCTTTTACTTGCAGAATAGTCTATTTTTTCTTGCTTGCTTGCTTTCTTGCTCTGAAAGTTTGTCTTACACTGTCACGGTAATGTAGAGAGCCCCTCCTGAAGGTCTGCGTGTGTATGTGTATATCTTCCATGCACGTGCAGACTAGTAATAATAAAGCATTTTCTCCTTGGGAGAAGTGTCAAATTGTAGCCAGATGGGTAACTTTATTAAAACCACATTTAAATAATGAAAACCAGCTTAAGTGGTTCTTTAAATATCTACTTAACATATATCTGTATTTTTCTTGGTTTAGAATCCAGTTTATGGTCAGATTTAAACTTTCCTTCTTTTGGATTTTAAATGGATGTTTAAATTCCTTTGGTAGTTTTATGTCGTAAGTAGTATTTTTCCTTTTAATGTGAACAGCAGCAAATGTGCCAACATTCAATCAACATGTATAGATTTGTTTGTTTTTTGTTTTTTTCCCCAATATATAAATAAATTCTATATATTTTTATTTCAGTGTGACGAGAAGATAAATGGAGGTGAAATTGCAATTTTTGTTTCAAGAGCTAATCCTGGGGTATGCTGGCACCCATCATGTTTCACGTGTTCCACATGCAATGAACTACTTGTCGATCTAATATACTTCTACCAGGATGGAAAAATACATTGTGGCAGACACCATGCAGAGCTACTTAAACCAAGATGTTCAGCCTGTGATGAGGTATTGGATTGAATATATTTACCTCACTTTGCTGTTATTTTGAATGAGCCTTTACTGCATTTTCATATAGTACTTCTGGGCAAGGGTACGTTATGCTGCAATATACAATAGAAGTACATTTTCTTACACAAGTTTTACATGTCAGTAGTGCTATAAAAGGAGGAATTCCGTTCTTTAGATAGGTTTCATATTTTATTTAAGTTTCGGAGTAATAGCTGTATTACAGCAGTATAATTAACTTTTTCTTTTATTTTCCACAAAAAAATAAATAAAAAGGGGATATATATAAAAAAAGAAGGGACATGGAAGAAATAGGGATGTGCACATCCCACACAGACCTTATATACACAAGCAATGTAATGCACTTTTGAATGTAGTCTTTGATCTATACTATAAATGTACCACATAACTGATTATAAAATTCTCACATGGCATCTGCTGGTATTAAATGTGACCCGCACAAGCTGCCCAGATGTAAATATAAACATATGGTATACCGTGGTGTCCCCAGCTTAGAAAAAACAAACTAAACACCGTGGATGTAAAATATGGCTTTTATTTTTTTCCAATATTCAAATTTTACAAACTTTACAAAAGTTAGCAAATGTACATGTCTTAGAACAATGCAAGAAGTCAACAAGGTTGTTATTAGGACGTTACTGTGCACAGTGTTTCTTATCAAACTACTGCTAATTTGTTTTTTTAGATTATATTTGCTGATGAATGCACAGAAGCCGAGGGGCGGCACTGGCACATGAAACACTTCTGTTGCTATGAGTGTGAGACTGTACTAGGGGGCCAGAGATACATCATGAAAGATGGCCGCCCCTTTTGCTGTGGCTGCTTCGAGTCTCATTATGCAGAGTACTGTGAATCCTGTGGAGAGCATATAGGTATTGAGAACTTTTTATTTGTATTGTGTCCAGAGTGCATTGTAATATGTGTGATGCAGGTTTAAAATGTTTGGTGTGGGCAATGTGTATCTAAGCACTTAATTACAAAGCTCTTTTTAGCAAAACTAAAGAATATTGTTGCAAACTATGCAATGTAAATACACAAAGGCATGCTAATTATTTTTAGTATTGAATTTCAAGGTGACTGACTCTAGTAACATAAAGACCATATGTATATTTTTCACTTTCATTGCATTTTCAGTATTGGATGTAGCAACTATAGGAAACCTATGTTTAGCTACAACTATTTCTTTTTCTTCTAGGTGTTGATCATGCTCAGATGACCTATGATGGACAGCATTGGCATGCAACAGAAAACTGCTTTTCTTGTGCACAATGTAAAGTTTCTCTACTGGGGTGTCCTTTTCTCCCGAAGAAAGGACGCATTTATTGTTCCAAAATTTGCAGCTTGGGAGAGGATGTACATGCATCGGATTCTTCTGACTCAGCATTTCAGTCTGCTAGGTCTAGAGAGTCCAGAAGAAGTGTACGAATGGGAAAGAGCAGCAGATCTGCAGATCAGTGTAGACAATCACTCTTGCTGTCTCCAGCACTGAATTATAAGTTCCCAGGACTGTCTGGTAATGCCGATGATACACTGTCTCGTAAAATGGATGATCTCAGCTTATCAAGGCAAGGTGCCAGTTTTGATAATGACTTTTGGAAAGGAAGAGATGAGCAGGAGACTCCAGAGGATCATGAAGAATGGGCTGAGCATGATGACTACATGACTCAATTACTTTTAAAGTTTGGAGAAAAAGGACTCTTTCAGCAGCCTGCTGAAGAACATCACAATCGGTCTAGTGAGCACTGGGTGTCAGAGAAGGTCAGTAGTGACTTAAAAAGAAATGGACGCAATCAAAGTTTAGCAAGTAAAAAATATGAGACCGATATGTACTGGGCACAGTCACAGGATGGACTCGGAGATTCAGCTTACGGCAGCCATCCAGGCCCGGCAAGTAGCAGGAAAATACAAGAGTTGGACTTGGATCATGGAGCGTCTGGTTACAAGCGTGACAAGAAACCGTGGTATAAAAACTCATTGGAATGTCTGTCTGATGATCTTAAACCACAGCTTGAAAACATTTGTGACTCTATGGATTCATTAGCATTGTCCAATATAACAGGTATGGTCTGGTTTCTTTTTGACCTGTTTGTCAATGATTTTGTGAATGTACAGATTTGCATATTGATTTAGATATTAGCAGCACACAATTTTATAAATAGCTTCTTTAAAATGGTTCTCATTTGTTTTATTGTAAAAGAGCAGTTATAGCAAAGTAAAAAATTTATTTTTTTATTTGTATTTAGTACAGATCAAACCAAATATTTTGAAGTTTTGAAAGTGGACATTTTACTTTTTAGTCTGAAATGCCATATAAATATCTGTTTGTCAAAAGCTGAAATTATTCAGTTTTTAAACTACTGTGTCTAATGCCTCTCATTTGGGTAAAAAGGGGTCTATTTACTAAACCCCAGAGTTGCTAAGCCTTATATATCGCTGCATATTGCAGCACATCAATACATAATTTGCATATGCTGTAGTTTTATAGGAGCCCCAGTGAAAACAGCCCTTACTAACTGACCTTTTTCTCTACCTAACCGAATGCTCCTGGTGAGGAATTCGGGTATTATGCAGCCAATGGCTACGTATGCGCAGTGATGCATGATGTGGAGAAGATTCTTCAAACCCTCTGCAGCTTCACAGGTCCCCCATAGAAGGGAATTGGATAACGCTATATTGGTATACCCAGCAGCGGAAAGCTTTTCTTGCCACTGCCTGATAAATAGATCAGGCATCTTGGTCCTCATAGCAGGCTATGGGGTTGTGGCAATTAAAAAAGAGGGACTACATGAGAAGTCAGTGATTTTCTCTGCAGCATCTCTCTCTTTAAATAGGAGGCGGTGATGTTATCCTTAGCAGGACCATCTCTTACATTGGGCTTGTTGGGCAGTTGTCCAAGGGCCCAAATCTTGTAGGGACCCGCCAACCCACCCCCCTGCAGCCGCGGCCAATTGGTAAATTTGTGATTATTTTTATAAGCCGGTGGCCTGTGCACTGTATTCTGATCTAACTTCCGCCTAAACCCCCCCCCCCCCCCCCCTGGTGACGGGTACTCACCTCAGTCCCAGTTTCACTTCATCCGCCGGCTTCAGACAGAGTCTCTCTGCATGCATAGGAGGCCTGATGGGCATGCAGGAGGGTTTAATTTTATTACCCATTTACATTTTTTTCCCCTGAATGGGTGGGTATTGCTTGCCCATGGCCCACACTGCTGTTTAGACAACCCTGCCCCTTAGTCATAAAGCCTGCAACACCTATCAATCACAGTTAGACATTGTGATACCATTATTAGCCATGTGGTTCATCTGTAAATTCAATTCTATGGAATATGGTAACTTCTGCAAGCTAATGTGTTTTTTTTGTTTGTTTTTTTTTCTACTTACTAGCTTCTATTGATGGAGAAAGTAAGCTACGACCTTCACACTTTTCTTACCCAAATTTCCAAGACTTGGACACAGGGGATTGTGAGAAAATGAGCAACATGGGCACTCTTAACTCTTCCATGCTCAACAGGAGTACGGAGTCTCTGAAAAGCCTAATCTCAGAAATCTGCCAGGAAAAGCCACCTCCAGAAGAAAAACCTGTTCACACATCTGCTTTGAGAAGGTCAAAATCACAAACAAGACCTCAAGTCAAATTTTCTGATGATGTCATTGACAATGGAGATTATGGCAGCATTGAAATCCGACGGCCACCAATGAGTGAAAGGAGCCGCAGAAGGGTTTACAAATTGGAAGACCGCAGTCAAAGACCCCATCGTCATCGGCGCAGGAAATCTCGCTCTGAAAATGCACTTCACCTTGCTACAGATCACAAGGCACCAGGGTGGGAAAAACCTAGGTGTTCTACTTCTGAAGACTATGATAGACTTTTCCAAAACAAATCTCCTCAAGAGGTTCAGGCGTACATTCAGAATGGGGAACTATTTGGACAATATGCAAATGCTGCTTCAGATTTTGGACTGCAAAGCCAAATTATGGATAAGTATTTTGGAATGTGTGGTGAAGATGACTCTTGGTGTTCAACATGTTCTTCTTCCTCCTCTGATTCAGAAGAGGAGGGATATTTTCTTGGACAGCCTATTCCTCAACCACGACCACAACGATATCAATATTTTACAGATGACATGCCTACTCCTACATCTCTACTATCCAGTAGTCATCTTGGCCAAAGGACCACTAAATCCAAAAAGAAGAAGGGACACAAAGGCAAAAACTGTATTATTTCCTAAGACTCATAGGCATGTTCATCTTCATTCCTGTGAAGACAGTCTATGAACATTCTCAGTCCAGAGACACTTATTTCCTTTTATAGTTCTGCTATTTGCCTAAAAATGTCTGTTGGGTTTTATTTTTTTTAAATGCTTTGCCAATTGTACCAATTCAGGCCGGCTGGTGTTTACAATGTGTAATTACTATTGACAAAGTTTGTGTTTAGCAGAATATTTACTTAGACTATCACAGGTTTACAGTTCAGGTTTGCTTTGGTTTTATTGCTTTGCACATAATACTGAAGTTAGAAATTAGACAATGCACCAAATGCTTAACATTAACTGGCATAACTACATCAGACTTGCTATCTCTGCATACCTCAAGCTTTGTAACCCACTCTAAAGGCGGGAATGGTATAATGGAATAAATAAAATTGCAGTTTACAGGAATCATTTACTAGTGAATATGGTGTATTTTCATCTGAATAAGACTGTTTGCTTGGAACAGTGTGTATTTTGCAGTCTTACATTTAAGATTTGTGTATTGGAAACAATGCAAAGTTCTTTTGTTCCAGATCATTCACACTGTTTTAACATACATGAAGAACCATTTTGCAAGTATTGTCTGTTGGTATTTACTCATGAAAGTGTAGAATATTTAGATGCAAGTTATTTATATTGTTGCATATAAACAAATCTAGCCCTAATTTAACAGTGCAAATAATGTATATATTGTATATGTCAAATGCAGAACTTGTTATTTTTTTATATTTCCTTTCTGCAATGTTGCATTTTTTTCCTCTGCAGCGTTGAATAGGGGCCCAACAGATGCGTTATGGTTGATTATTTGTATGCTTTCTCCATGTTTATTGCAGTTTTAGAACGCAAACTCCAACAGTATTTAGTGACTGATAATGGTTCTTCATATATCCACCCTCTCTCATGAATTATTTGGCCCTGCATTGGTGTAAGTTATTTTACACATATGTAACCGACTTTTTATTTATAGATCAGAGATTAGCAGAAGAAAAAACATATTTTCTAAAACAATGGCAGCAATAGCTTTTGTCTGGAAACCATATGTTTTAGATACCAAAATTCACTTGTTTGATATTTCTAAAAAATTTACACATTTTTGTGAATAAAAATATACAAACTTGCATTTTGTACATTTTGAGTCTTTATTTTATTTATTATTTTATAAGTCAGAGGGCCCCCTAATTTCCCCTCAAGCTTCCCTAGCAGTGTGTGCTGTGGATCATCTCCTTCTGTACATTGTACAGCAGTAATGTAATCAATGGATTATCAAACTCAACATATTAATTTGTGCTCCTGCAAGGAAAGCCATAAGTATATAGTGCTGTTGAGTTCTGAGTACAGGTTAAACATTCAGTGTGGCAAGTGTCCATGACAGTTAATATGTAGTTTATACAGTAGATTATTACAGAAACCACAACAAAAATAAGTCTATATTGATATCTCGGTTGTATTCAACAATACAGCTGTAAATAATCCTAGATCCAACTTTGACAATAATTGACAGTATACAACACTTTGTGTGCTTTTGTTATTACTAATGAAACGCCCTTATTTGCTAGAGTGCATTGTGGTAGTGTGCTCTGCATAACTTCTCCTTTGTATTATCTTTAGGTTATCCAACGGTTTTTAGTTCAGTCTCTTCCACTGTATGAAGAGGGACAGGTTCCTGTGGGTTAGGCTGCATAGAATCTCTGCACATGCAACAGTGGAACAGATGTAGTGCAGATGCCGCGTGCAATATAGCACACATTTCAACTGATGAAAAGAATGGGTGCCGGGTCAGGTCAGGTTGTACAGATAAAGGAATAGATTAATTTATTTACAACAGGTGAATACCTAAATTAAAAAGGGTGATCTAATAGTTGAATCTAGTAAAGCTGTCTGTTAGAACTTACATCCTTGCGGAACAAGTGTGCACGCCAGACATAATGTGCACTGGGCATGCACCTGGATGGGCAAAAAACTAGTTCTATTGTAATCAAGTCTTGCGAAATATCAATTATTTTGGGGGGGAGGGTGGATGGACTTTCTTGTGTAGCAATGATTTAACCACAATAGGTTGCCTTCTCCCAGAACAAATGTAGAAAAAAATGTGTACTGTTAATAGTTGTTCTTAATGCAGCTGTAACTTTATCATTGATCTCACAATTGTAAATATAAGGGCAGTTACAAATTTATATATAGTTACACAGAGCCCTGCAATCCTAAAGTTAGACTTAACAATTGGACATCAACTACGTAGATTACTTATTTTCCAGTAGGATTACGCGTTAAAAAGATGTTCTTTTGTTTATAAGAAAAAGCTCTATGACAAAGATTTTAGAAGGAATTGTGGTGGTGCGTTAAAGTTGCTGAAACCACATTATAAATATTGTGAATAAAATGACAATGAAAACAAAGTTCTTTTGAAAGGGTGTACATCAGTGATGAGGATTATAAATATTCTAGTGAAAATAAATGTACAATTTAATATAAAAAAAAAATGTAAACCTTAGAATATAATATTAATATGTATGTGTATATATTAGAGATGAGCACAGACCCCTAGGTTTAAGTTCTAAATCATTTGTGTTTTGGCAAAACCACCCTCAATTGTTTGTATACATTTCAAAAGAATTCCAAAACCAACAACTAGCTAAAATTATGTTATTTCGACCTCTGTTTGTTCCTACAGTATTTTTTTTTTTTTTTTTTAATAGAAATTCTTTATCTGGTATTTTCACAATAAACACAATCATTTCAATATACTAAACAATTTCAATACAGAAATACAAAATAGAAAATATGAAATCCCGGTAAACCAACTATATTCCAATTGGGCACATTACAATAGTAAATCAAGTTATAAAAAAAACCCTACTGACATATCCAGTAGAATAAATGATATATTTAGACCGAAATCCATATCATCTCTACATACAATGTCTGTATTTTTTGTGTGTTTTATTGTTTTGAGACAGGATGAAAGGAAGGGGGAGAAAAGGGGAAGAAAAGAAAATACAGATGCAGACATCAATAAAAAAAAAAAAACTATAGTAGACCTACATTTTGTAGACCATGTGGAGCTTCAACTCAAAAACAAACAGTTTGAAACATTATATCAACATAAATCCCCATGGATTAGGGCCTTGTAGAAAGAGGAGGATTTAAAGTCGATCCAATTAAACCATCTCGTTACATAATCCGGCTACTTCTCTGGGGCCGAATGAAATATATCGTCCGTAGACATATAGAAATCTAGGCGGCAACACCAATCCCACACCGTGTGGGGTGTGTGGGAGCGCCATCGAACCAGAACCACTGCTCTAGTTGCATTGTTCATGTGTTTTATAAAGGGACTTTTTATATTTAAGGATATCTGTGTGTGATAACAACCAAAAATCAGGAACAGTTAGTACAGGAAAGCTAAGGATTTTTGACGCAAAGGTTATTACCTCTTTCAAAAATGGTATAAGTGGGCAATCCCACCAAATATGAAGCAATGTTCCGTTTCTTGCTTCTCCAGCAGAGAAGCGACACACCCGGGAAGATTTTGTGCAATATGGTTGGACAATGATACCATCTAGTAATCACCTTAAACTGTGTTTTTGTTTCTAAAATTTCCAGGCTGGATGAACAGGCACTGGTTGTCTGATGTACTTTATCCCAGTTTACCTGGATGCCTTTGGAGATGGTCTTTTTCCCAAGCTTCTTGAAATGTCGTACTACTTGGAAGATTGCTAGTCAATAATATTTGGTATATGTCAGAGACAACATGTCTAGAGGTAGTAGGGTTAGTACACATACTCTCAAAGGGGGTCAGATCTCTATTAAATTTAGCGATTCTTCCCAATGAGAAATCAAAGTGGGGAACTTGCAAATAGAACCAATAATCTTGTTTAGTTACACCTATGTCAGATAATTTCTCATAAGACTTGCATACCCCATTTGAAACCAGGTGACCTAATCTAGTGATACCCTTACCTGACCAATTCAACACTATCTGACCCGAAGTCCCGGGGACAAAAAGGGGATTATGCTTAATGGGAGTAAAAGGCGATACCTCCGAAGAAACGTCAGATTTTGTGCGTTGTTTCCTCCATTGTAACAAGGTCGGCCCTACTGTCGGGTGATCAGAGCAAACCACTTTCAAACACCATGGGATAATATGTGAATGTAGACTTGTGGATACTGATTCGATTTACACCCACTGTTTCTTCCCAGAGCCTCTAGACCAATCCAGTATCCTACTCAGTAGAGTCGCCTGGTAATAAGCCGAAATCACTGTCTACCTCCCTGGGATGTTCGCCAAAACAATGCCTGATGTTTGTATGGGGAGGTAGGAAACCCAGATTCAAATTTACAGATAATATGAACAATAGAAAACGAGTGGGGAGCCCTGTGGGAATCATTTGAAACGTATATAACAGTTGAGGGAGCACGTTCATTTTTATAATTATTCTACCTAGCCAGGAGAATTTCTGCTGGAGCCACTGAGACAGTTCTGAACCTAGCCTATTGAGCATTGGAATATGATTTAGTGTGAATAATTGGGTAAGCCTGTTTGGTATCATTATACCTAAATATTTTATATGTGTTGGATGCCATGTAAATGGGAAAGAAGCACCAAGGGCTGAAATTGTCTCTAGAGGCGTTAACATTAAGAGCCGTGGACTTTGAATAATTAATTAATTTAGAAATTGGACAACTGGTTAAAGCGGTAAAACTCCTCCATGAAATTTGGTAGAGATGTCACTGGGTTTCTAATAATTGCCAGTAAGTGTTCTGCAAAAAGTGCCAGACGATAGTCCTATGTACCTACTCTCAAGCCAGTTTTGTTGGGGTTAGACCTAATCGCCCTCGCCAAAGCCTCCATATACAAAGACTAACTGTGAAAGAGGGCATCTCTGGCGTGTACCATTTGCAATGTTGATTCTATCAGATGCCCGGTATAGAGAAAGTATCTTCTGGAGAAACTCATTGCCCAGACCCATCTGCCTCAAAACTGCTGTGATGAAATCCCAATTCACCCGATCAAAGGCCTTTTCTGCATCCGTAGAGAAGTACCATAGGAATACTAGTATTGGTTGCGTGCGCAATTAAGTCAATTATTTTGGTAGTATTATCTCTAGCCTCTCTCCCTGTGACAAAGCCGGCCTGATCTGAGTGGATTAATTCTGGAAGCTATTGTTTGAGACAATTGGCCATAAGCTTAGCATATAATGTAATATTTACATTCAAAAGAGATATAGGCCTATAGCTAGCTGATAAAGAAGGGTCTTTCCTTCTTTTGGAATGACCGTTAAATGAGCGGCGCGGGACTGGTCTGAAAAAGGAGTCTGATTTGATATGGCATTACGGGCCTGCAAAAGAAGAGGGATCAATTTATCCTGAAAGGCCTTAAAATAACAAACTGGAAAGCCATCTGGGCCCGGACTTTTCCCAGTAGGGGACGATTTAAGGGCTTCTAACAATTCAAATTCTGTGAATGGTAAGTCAAAAGCTTGAGTCACCTCCTCAGAAAGATTGGAGAAATCAATTTCATCTAAATATTGCTGAATGTCTGATTCGTGTTTTAGACAGTCCTGTTCTGACTGGGTAATTGTCAAATTATATAAGCCTGAGTAATATGTGTGAAAAATGGTGGCAATCCCCTTGTCAGAAGCACACAGATTATCCACAGAATTCTTTAATTTTTTGTATACATGTCTGGGACCTTTTGTGTTCTTAAAGCCCTCGCTAGCAACCTACCTGGTTTGTTCCCCCACTGGTAATATTTGTGTCTACAATGCCCAAAAGCTCTCTTAGCTCCCTCATTGAGTAGAGAATTAAGGAATTCTCTAGTTTTTTGCAATTCTACAAACATATCAGAGGCAAGAATACTCTTTTGGGCCTTTTCGAATGGTTTTATTTTGGAAAGCAAGACGTGTCTGCATTCAAGTTTCTGTTTTTTAAGAAACGATCCCACTTGTATACATTTGCCTCTGATAACGCATTTATGGGCTTCCCATATCGAAACCGGATAGAAAACATCAGTCACATTGGAAGAAATATAATTTTATCTAAACATTCTATTAATTGACCGCAACAAGTCGGATCTCTGAGAAATTGTTCATTAAATTTCCAATGCCAGTGACGAGGTAAAGGTTGGCAGACGCGCATTGTTAAAGAAATGGACTCATGGTCTGAACCAGCAATCTGGCCTATTGTTGCATCTAATAGGATGTCGAGATGTGAGTGATTTACACAGAAATAATCTATGCGACAATATGTTCCATGTGGGTGAGAATAAAATGTGTTATCTCTTTCTGCCGGATGAAGCAATCCCCAGGTGTCAACCAATTGAAAATCATGTAGAATCGATCTAATTCTGTGAGCTTCTTTAACAGAGGATCTAGGAGCTCCAGAGGAGGAGTCCCAGCTGGGGTTCCAATGCCCAATAGAAGTCACCTCCCATGACTAACACTCCCTCTATATAACTTTCAATAAATTCCAGAGACTCGCGCAGAAATCGTGATTGACCCTGCTTGGGCAAATAAAGATCTCCAATAGAAATCTCCTCAATATCAGTGAATCTTAAAGTTTTGGAAAATAGGATGGCAACGTCTCTAGCCCTGGCAGCGGAAAAAGTATAAAAAAAAGCCTAAGGGAAAATGTCTTGTTTTCCTACAGTATTAACAGTCAATTTTGACCACCTCACATCTGACAATATTGTTTTCACCAATATTGGGCAAAAGCTGCAGCGAGCTGGTTGGCTAGACTACGTGACAGAGCATCGGCAGGAAAACATGGCAGTTTAAGAGTATATAGCAGATTTATGAAACTGTGGCACAGCAGAGGTAGACAGGATGGCAATTTACTAAACTATACTACCCTATTGAATGTGTTTTAATTAATGATGAACTAATAGCCTAAAAGTAAAAGCCTAGTAGAAAATATATTACCAACATACTTCTCCAAACAGCAAATCACAAGCTTTAGACCAGTACAGGTGATTGCTGCCAGACTATTGTCTAGTACAGAGGTTCCCAAACAGTTCAGGTTTTAAAGATATCCATGGTTGAGCACAGGTGGTTAAATCAAATTGACTGAGGTACTAATTAAGTCACCTGGGGTCAACCATGGTTATCTCTAAAACCCGAACTGTTGGGGAGCCTTGAGGACTGCGATTGGGAACCTCTGGCCTAGTAGAAAACTAGATCACCATCAAACTTACTCCAAACCGCAAATAACAGGCCCGAAACAAGTACAGGTGATTGGAGGTGGAGTATTAAGTGGAAGGTAAATAGTTTATTACTATAAGGAAAAGTAAATCTAAAACAAATTATTAAAAAACAAGCCTCCAAAGGTGAAGCTGCATACACATGGGACGATCTGTACCACTAACGATATGAAAGATATCTTTCAGTGAGTCATCCTGCCACATCTCTGAACATGCAAAGTTGAAGATATCGTCCAGATTGGACTGCATGTACGGACAATCATAGATATCGTTATCGTTCATGCGGGAACGCGCATCGTTGGTTGTTCACTGAATAAAAATGAACGATGTACAATATATAGTTAAACAATATTGTTATCGTTCATATCATAACGATATATCTGTCCGTGTGTACGCACCTTTAATTTTCAAATGCAAACTGAATTCAAACTGCAAATCACAGGCCTCTTGCCAATATAGGTAAATGGAGATGGAGTAACAAGCTAGTAATCTTTACACCAATAGTAAGCCCATTACTGTATCAGATTGAGTTACATTAGAGGTGTCAAAATATGTGCGCATTTCTATTAACCCTGACCAGATGTCATAATGTTTCACTCTGGTGCACTGAGTTGACTCTTCATCATCAGTGGGTCTCTGCTTAAACCAGATGCATTAAGGGCTGACCAAGCAAGACACTGATTTCAGAGCTCCCACTCCTGGTCTCCCTATTAAGCAATCTGAACCCTCTCCTGCCTTTTTACTCCATGGGGATTCTCACCCCTATTACTTCCCTGCCCCTCACCACACCAGACGCAAATTTTTCACCGGGATCGGTGAGACGGCCGTGCCCGGGCCTAATACCTGCGGTCTCAATTACCAGACTCCTCATCGGTAACGTGCTGTGGCATCTCCAGGTACCTTTTATATTATCTGTGAAAGATTTCCAGACCCCAAGAAGCCTTTTTAGGTTCCCTTAACAAGCAACTCCACACCCGTTGCTTTATATGCTTATCAGAGATATATCTACAATTCCAGCTGCTGTTTTCTAATTCCTAAATTACTATTTTTTATTCCTCACTGTATTGGCTATATTATATGGCTTTCATAGCCTTTCATAATAAGGAATGTCTAAACTCTTCTTGCACAGCTTTAGAAAATTTATGAAAATTATTTACCTCACAGTACATTAAACAGAATCTGGAAGCAAGATATCTTCCTTTCCTTATATACTATTACCACTCTCATTGTCAACTTGCTTTTATATTCCCCCATTCCCGTGGATTGAGAATGTTTTACTACAACTATTGTTTGACTCTGAGGGACAGGTCATGCAGTGCTAATATTCTCAGAGGTCCAAAAAAGTTGGCTTCTCACTATTTATTTTTCTGCTCTCACCACGTGGTATTGTCTTTCAGCATAGCGACACTAGTTTTTGTCTAAATGTAACAAACTTTTCATATAGAGCCTCATTGCTAACCCTCACATGTAATAGTTATATTTGATGGTAACACACATTCTGAGGTGTGATTACATTCATAAGTTTTACCGATTTGTCTATGGAAAAATACCTCTATACCTCCACAGCGACGTAATCACGAGCGCAGGCTTCCCGACTGTCTAATCCCGGCAAGGCACTAATGACAGGCGTCGAAATCTCAACGCCTGTCGTTAGACCTACACCGGGAGCCCAACACCCAGCTTACCGATCGACAGCCGCAGGGGGGGGGTGGTGGTGGTGGTGGTGGTGGTGGTCGGGTTAGGGTCAGGGCTCCTGGGGGGGACTTAGGGTTAGGCATTCCCAGGGGGGGAGGTTAGGGTTACGCACCCCCCGGGGGACTTAGGTTTAGGCTGCGGGGAAGGGGGATTAGGTTTAGGCACTTGGGGGGAGGTTAGGGTTAGGCACCCCTAAGGGAGGGTTATGATTAGGGGTAGAATTAGGGTTGTTAGTACTTATCTTAGGACAATTGGGATTTCCTCCTCTGTCGGGATTTGAACCGCCAGTGGTAAATCATACTGATTCCCCTCTGCCACACTGAAGCCACAACAGCAAAGACCGGAAAAGCGTAGGGATGATCCTAACATGGCTCCAGATAAAGATACAGAGTCTGTTACCCCTGCTGCTAAAAAAGTTGCTGCTCCTCAGGACTCATACATTACCTATAACGATGTAGTGGATGTCATCAAATCAACAATGGGTCCCCATCTTATCTCAAGCTGTATCTGACATAACTTCCCAATTACAACATCTCGCTCATAGATTTTCGGAAACGGAGCAAAGAGTAAGTGAAATTTTCCATGATGTTTCTCAACTAAAACACACCGTTCAAATCTGAAACGTGATATTTATCAATTATGGAACAAACTTGATGACCGCGAGCATCATTTCCGTAGGAACAACATCAGATTAGTAGGCCTTCCAGAAGCCATTAAGGGATCTGCCTTAGACCACTTTGTTCACAATATTCTACCCTCCTTGTTTGCAATCGAAGCGGAATACCGTGATCTTGTAGTGGAAATACATACATACACAGGATACTCGTCTGAGAGTTGTTCTTTTCCGCTGCCTCATTTACCTACACAAACAAGTGTTTTAGGCTGCTTCTAAATGCAAAAAGTCGCTGCAATGGGAAGTTTCAAAGTTATTTTTCAGGACTATTCTGTCGAGCTGGCCGGAGCCCGCAAAGCTATCGCTCCAGTTTGCAGAAAAATGCAAGTTTCCTCTCATCTATCCGTCGAGACTTAGACTGTTGGATGGTACCTACTTTAAAGACTTTACCAACCCATCTGACGCTGTAGATGGCGGTCCTGAGCATGAGGCGCATAGTATTAGACACTTGTCTTACTTTATTACTAATCTATATACATTTTAGACTCTATTCATCTGCCTCACCATCAGAGATTAGAGCAACCCTATGGTTGCTCAGAATGTCCGATGGTACATGGTCAATGGTGCCAGGGAAACTATAGCTTAAAATGCAGTCCCTGACCCCAGCATGATCCAGGCATGCCCACTGGTGAAAGCCACCCCCGTAACCTCTCAGGAATTCTTATCAGAACTAGAACTACATGGATCTCCATGCCAATCTAATATGGACCCACCGGTGGTAACAAACGGAATACATGTGCAGTGCGTTTTGGGAACATGCGCAGATATAAAACATCAGGCACTTGCGTCCAATGTTGTAAACGCGTCTTGCGCTGAATCAGGTCCACAGTATTTGTTTTCATCATTTCATCCTTGTTATATAATGAACCATAACTAGCAACTAAATACTTTGTATATGGCCCTCAGTCTCCTGAAGAGAATTTGTTTCTTGTTAATTTTTTTGGGGTCCCATCAGAATTCAGCTCTCTACATGCCCCATGCCCATCAGACCTCCCCACATGCTTTTACTGTGCTCTAAGGGCTCTATTTATTAATATTATTTTTACTAAAATAAAGTGAAAAGGGCTATTTTCACACCCGTTGTACATTATTTTAGTATCACATAAATTTACTAAAGAGCGATTGGAGTAGATCACATTTCCCATAATTGTAATGCGAAATGTAATCTGTCCAGAGTCACTAAAAATATATTGTGAAAAAATACAAGGGGAAGCCCTGTGATATTAATAACACCACCTGTAGATGGCGTTATCCAGGGTTTCACTCAGTTCCCTGTATCCTGCTCTGTTCTAACAGGCAGAGCAGAGATGGTAGCTGGACCAGAGTGATCAGCTGTGTGGTCTAAATAGACCTCTGCCTTTTTGAGAGAGCCTCCATGTGAGGAGAAACATGTTAAGGATACAGAAGGAGTTTGTCTAAGATATGCTTGCTGGACCTGAGAATCAACCAATTTCTTATTGCACCTTGGATTTAAACCACAGAAAGTGCGGACATCCCATTTGAGGGTGAGTATACAAGTGCCAGACTTAGGACTCCGCTGCTCTGTTTGCCCCTCACCTGATTACAATTATTATGGAAGCCATTATTAGAGGGTGCATGCTGCTTTACCTGAGAGTGAATACCCAGTTGCTGTATTAAGAACATTATTGTTCCACTGCAATTTATTGCAAATACGGACCCTGCTCTCATTACTCTGTTGGAGACGCTGGGCAACTGCTGGAATACGCTGGGTCTCCTGACAGAGAGCCGCACAGTTTGTCTGGTGCATACAGATGATCTGGACACTTCAGCTCACTCACACATACAGCCTAATTAGTGAGGAGCTGGATCATTTCCTACACTATACTAATCCAGGATTGTGAATATATGAGATCCACTCAGGATATTCTATTAAAAGGATCTTATAGAAGTGTCACTAGAACTTTAATACAGTAATGTATTAACTTTACTGCAATGTTGTCTGCTACATTATAGAATCATTGTGGCTACAAATATCAACTTTAAATTATTTGAAACAACACAGGCACCAATTTGCTTAGTAACGTGAGGAATCAGGATATATAGGCCACCTTTTAGGCCCCTGCTGAGATTAATTTTACTGTTTGGATAATTAATATGTACATGTGAATGTTTTTTTAGGATATGTGTAGTTTGCATTTTTATTGTGATTAAAATAGGTTATTAATCCTTATTGCCTTGTGTCTTATAAGTGCCACCTCACACCGTTCTGTTTGGATTGAGAGAAGATTGGCATAGCTACTCGTGTACGTGTGCAGCATTGTGACACTTTTTTGCAATACACCACTGCTGGGGCCGGGTCCAAAATTACAGTTTGTGGTCTTGACTCATTCATAACATTGGGCCTGATTCAGAGTTGGACGCTATTAGTACCGTAGCTGCAATTTTTTTTCAGCTGAGGATGTGCGAACGTATGCTAATGGCACAGTGCCCACCAGAGCATTCACCAGCTGTCTGCAACTGCATACACATATGCAGCACCAGACACAGATCTTGCAAACATTGACTTCTTGTGTAAGTCTATAGTCACTAAAAATGGCTGCCGTAACAGAGGTGCTGGATCCATGTTTTTAGCATACAGGAACGTAGATGCAGGATGTGACTCCCCCCTAAACGGTAGAGTCACACCTGCGTTTTTAGCTGACACTCCTTGTTGTCTCCCCCAAGTATTCCCTGCTTGTCAATAAGAATGCCAATAAAGAATTGCAGTGTGTGACTATGGTAATGTGCCTCGACACATGCGCAGTGCGATTCAAACACGTGCGCAGTAGCAAAAAAATTGCTCAGTTTGCTAAAATATCAGCATTGCGTCAAACTCTGAATAGGGCCCATTGCGTTTTAAGCACCTTTAAAGATTAATGTAAAGCTTTCCATTACCAGCTACAGGTGTTATTCTGCTACCTTGTGTCATACCTCTTGTAACCTCTTTTGGAGAGGGACAGCTTTACCTACTGTTTCATATCATCGTGTACTGTTAATTTGAATACTGATCCCCTCAATGTACAATGTTATGTTAATAAATTAATAATAATAACCTTCCCACTATCTCTTTTATTAGATGCATATACTACTTCTCTAGTTTCCAGAGCTGACACTCAGCTTAGGAGCCATTTCTGTGCTAATGTCTACTATTGTTTTTTCTCTCATGGGATCTCAGGACCTTCTCTCCTTCCCCTCTGTCACGTCTCATTAGCAATGCTATCTCATTCGCTATTTATCTCAACACATTCATTTCTATGACAGATCTTAGAACAAATCTCTCTTATTATGCTTCTCAAACCAGACTGCTCGCTCAGGTACATAGTTTTCTCAAATTTTCTCTGTTACACAATTATTATTCATTGTATAATTATTTAGGACTTAAGGAGCAACAATATATTATGCAACACTATACAATATGGGAAATTATAGTATGAACATTAAACACTGAAACAAGAGTAAGAAGCTAATAATGAAATGGCCATTGTATATTGAATAAAATATACATGTTTAATTCCAGAAAGAAATGGCTCTAAAAGAAACCAGGGTTTAAGGATCAATCAAATTAAATGTGATGTACTCGCGAGTACCAGTCATGGCGACAACTGTTGCACTTGACGGCAGCCCGAAATTGAATACAAGTGCTCGCAGCTCCATAGGGCTCCGAGCAAAATTAATCGAATTCGGGCTTGCAGCGGGCTGTGAGGGGTGCGAGATGCCGAGGCAACGACAACTCGTACCCTTCGCAATCAAACGGATCAACCCCTTTATTTCCATTCATATGGCAATTTGGCAAAACAAAACCTTTCTAAAAAGTTTGAACCAAATTCTGAATTTTGTAAATCCATATAAAAAATTTTTAAAAATAAAATGGGTTACGATAAGCCACAAAATGTAAATTAAATAAATGAAACAAGATTGAATTGAATATAAATGAACGTTTTGTAGCATTTGTTTTCATATGTTTCCACAACAGAACTCGTAATGCTAAGGTGAACACAGATAAATTGGGGTTTGCTCCCTAAGCAATCATATTTTGAGCGTATAAATCGATACATACTAGATGCATAAAATATATTCATTGAAAGATGATTCATAAACATGGCTTAAAATTCTGATTACCGGTACTTAATTCTTAAAAACAATTGTATAGCTATGTTTTGTTAAATATGAGGCAGCTTCAAAAAAGATCTAATTTGTACACATGTTCAATATATCAAATTTATCAGCTTTAGATAGATCTTTGCTTGCACTTGTTCAATGAAACATTGCTTGTGCAAAAATATTCTAGTTCATAGAATAGTTGTATGTGAAGTGTCTCATGTGGGGGGTAGTGAGGGGATTATGAGTGCCCAGAAACCCCCCCTTGAAGGACTGAAAATTTTCAGCTTTGTCTCCATCTTGTCACTGGTAATGTTCGCACATGCACAGATTCTGGCTTTATAAGGGGCATATTCAGGGCTATTTACCGCTAGGCAGATGGCTAGGGCCCGGCGGGTCTCAATGGGCCCGTTACCGGGCCCCCCTGGAATTCGGCCCTGGAGAGTATATGCATTTGGAGCTGCTGCTGCTGGCACCGTCTGACAGTGAGAGGATACACATGCAGCAATCAGCTCAGCAGCAGCACGTTGTCCAGAGCCCTACCATGTGGGCGGAGGAGGGGGCGGAGTTGGAGGCCAGGGTCGGCCCTACCATCAGGCAGGGTATGCAGCCGGCTGAGTACACCCCATTCAGGAGCACTGCTCCGTGAGGGCGACGCGACATCATCAAGTCATGTCGCAATAATACTAGCAGGCAGAGCCACTCAACTTGAGGATCCATGCTGGCAAGACAGGTAAGTTTGCTGGAGCTAACAGGGAGAGGAGAAATGTGCTGTGTTGTTCTGTGAGAGGTGAGGGAAGGGGAGGGGAGAGTGGTCTGAGCAATGAGGGGGCTGTGTTGAGAATGGAGAGGGGTCAGTGATGTGAGGAAAGGGGGGGTTGTGCTGTGAGGGTTGGGGGGTCTGCTGAGAGGGATCAGTATTGTAAGGGAGGGTGTGCTGAGAGGGGTCAGTGATGTGAGGAAAGAGGGATCTGTGCTATGAGGGGAGGGGGGTCTGTGCTGAGAGGGGTCAGTGATGTGAGGAAAGAGGGGGTCCCTGTTTTGAGGGGAGGGTGGGTCTGTACTGAGAGGGTTTAGGCTGCTGGGGGGAAGGTTAGGTTTAGGCTGTTTTAGATTTAGGCTGCGGGGAGGGTTAGGTTAAGGGGTAGGGTTAGGATGCTGGAGTCGGAATTCTGAGCACTGGCTTCCCGTACCCTACCCATACATACATACATAGCTTACCTTTCAAGGCCGCAGTGGACATTTTCTTCAGGGTGCTGTACAAGGGCATGAGTCAGAAATTAAAATATAGTGCTATGAATTGTTTGAGGGAGGGGCCCCAAAACTGGTATCTTTCCTAGGACCCCATGAGGTCTAAATCCATATTGGGTCTTAGACTGGATATTTCATTTCTTATAGCAGCTGTTCATGGCAATAAGAAATTGTGATTCACCCGAATGTATTAAAATGCACTTGCAGGGAGAGGGGCGCGATCCCTTCAATTCATCATTGAGAGCAGGGCGCACTACCACGCATGGGCTAATGGTGAGTGCCGGGGAGGGATCCTATGGATCCCGCTCTCTGTAGTTTTGCAAAATGAAGGTCATAGTCTACAATGAGGTAACGCCATCTTCAGATGGCGTTAGATACCGGGCCAAGCTCTTGAATGCATCACATTCCGGAGCTTGGTACATTCGGCTAAAATGCAACCCCATAGAAACCTATGGGAGCTGCTTTTGCAAGTGAAACAGGAGACCTCAGCACATATCTCCAATAATGAGGATACTTATTATTTGCAGGTACCCCCAAAATAATAATTGATAAATAGGCTCCTAAGAGAGAGTTCTGACCGACGGAATCGGTATGAAATACCGATGGACGAGATGCCAACTGTCAGTACACTGACAGTGGCATCCCAATGGTTAAAATCCTGACAGGGGAACGGTAAAAAATTTTCCCGTCATATCTACCCCCTAACTCTCCTTTCCTGCAACCTTATACTAACCCTGCCTACCCCGCACCCTAACCCTCCCGGTAAGTGCCTAAACCTAACCCTCCCCCCTTAGTGCCAAACCCTAACCCCCCCTCCCCGGAGCCTAACCCTAACCTCCCCCCTCCCGCAGCATAACACTAACTCCCCCCCTCCCTCCCCCCGCCTAAACCTAAGTCGCCCCCCCCCGCGGCTGATATCTACCTTTCCCCGGTGTTTTTACGATCGGGATGCCATCTGCTGGGATCCTGACGTTGGCAAGTCATGTCGGGATTTCGGCGCCGGTGTTGTCTCGGCGATCGGGATTCCAATGCCGGGGTTTCGGCAGGCGGCATCCCACTTGTCGGGATCCTAACCAAGTTCCCTGACCAACAAAGCTGTCTGTGCACAGTGTGGTCAAGGGGAAGCTGCTCCGGCCAATGGTGTAAGTCCTGGAGTGTTGGCCAATGAGTGCCATTTGTTAAGAGTCATTTATAAACACTGCGTCCCCGCCCCTTGACGAAGTTTGGATACAACCTGCTGAGACAGTGTAATTTTGACAGGTGGTGAGTCTGAGAGGGGGAATCCAGTGCTTGTGTTGCTTGTGCACTTCCATCCATGCTTCCTATACCTTGCACTTTAACACTCACAAAAGGGAACTCCTAGTGCAACAGCTGTAGCCCACTAAGGGTTAAGCGCAGGCCTGTTGCTATAGTTTTGGATGGAGACTACCTCTGCTGATTGACTGTAAGTTATGCAATTACACAAACTGTATTCTTAACATGCATGATCCCAATAGCTCAAATACTCTTTACATGCTGATCCTACTTAACATACTCTTAACATGCTATGTCCCCAATTACACACATTCTTTACATGCCTGATCCCTCATCACATATACTCTTATCATTGGTATTTGGATAATCTCACTTTTGTTAGGCAGATGGGGTTTCTCGGAGTTAGATGATTTCACCATTGTAGTGGGGGTAAAAGTCAAATGATCCTGCCAACGGGTGCCAGAGCCGAACTTCCATCACTGGCTTCAGCGACCGTGTTAAGTTGAAGGGCTGTCTCAATGACTGCATTAAATTGCCTAAGTGCTTTAAAAAATTCTCAAACTCTGAGGCAGTGTTCTTAACAATTAGAGATGAGTGGCTCGGTTCTTCCAGCCAGGTTCGGATCCATGCACCTGACTGCATGTCATCTACCTGAGCCGATACCTCATCGTTACATGTGATCTAAATCACGAGAGAAACTGAAGTTCTGTAAAGATTACCTATTAGCTCAAGCTTGGAATCTAATCTGGAAATAGTTACTAGTGGCTCTTTCATATGACAGTGATTCTCAACTTGTCTTAGGACATAAAGGTGAGAACTGATATAGTGAAAATTATTATTTCACTGTTACTCGATTGAATAAACTCTTTAGGATAAAAGTCAGGAATTACTTTGGACTGGACTGGAGAAATCCTAATCGATGGTTTTCTTGATCGGTCTAATAGTTATTTGGGAAGTCCTCATTAAGGTTCTGTTTAAAGCATAGAACATATATTAGGTGTTATGAGCTCTGATCGTATAAAGTATTAAATCTAAAATAAAACTTGCCTCATGAAAGACAACATTCACAAATCTTTGAAAGCTCCCATACTTTGACATTCTGTATTTGCTACTTAGCTGAGCACAAGGCTTTGTGGTCGGCTATTATCCACAAAATGTGTCTGAAAATGGCTGGTTGAAATGTCCTTCATTGGATTACTGACATGAAGCAGTGGGAATATGTAAGTTTGACATAGTTTTGTTATCCTGTATGCAGATTCTGAGCAAATTTATGGAGTCCTGTCTGCCACCTCTATGTCTGTTTATCCCCCGTGGTCTCCTTAAGTCTAGCTAACCCAACCTCTTCTCCTACCAACATATAGTACAATTAACAGATCCTTGGAACTGAAAAAAGGAAAATAATCTGGCATTATGGCCCAATGCAAAAGGCTTCCACTGCAATTTTGGATGTTATAGGAAAAATTGAATGTATAAGCTTGTGACCTAATACAGTACTAGCTACTTGTGATGTGGAGAGTTTATACACTAGCATTGACCATGAAGTCGGATTAAAAGTAATCAGCTATTTCCTGGATTTAGATAGTGATTATGAGAACTACTACTTGCAGTTAAGAGGAACTGCTATAGGGACTACTTTTGGGCTGGTGAGGAAAAGAGGCAGTCTGCTCGGAACTCCACAAAATGTATACTGAACACATTCTATGGTGAAGATATATAGATGATGAGGTTTATTATTTGGGAATGAAACACTGAATTACTAGAAACATTAATTGCGATACTTAATATCAACCCCAATAATCTAAAACTTAACTCTTAAAATGATTCCACAAACTTTTGGACTTAACCATTAAGCAAAGAATAAAATGGTGAACTAGCAACTGAAATTTACAGAAAGAAGACGTCGACAAACTGCAGTCTACATTTTGAAAGTACCCAAAGCAGAATTCCTCAGAATAAAACGTAATTGTTCCAAAAAAGATATGTTAGCTATATACGAGCCAAGAAACTGAAAAACAAAGGGGTTATAGTAACAAAGCGATTAAAAAAACTAAAGCATATAACTCAACACAAAGCAGAACAAGAGAATCTTTATTGTATTCTAAACCGAAAGACAACAAATATGAGAATGTAGTGTGATTTATAAGAATATTTTGTAATAAATGGAAGGATCTAACACAATTCATACAAAAACAATGGCACATTCTGAAGCAAATCCTGGGAGATAGAGCCACATTAGGTTAAAGAAGATCACATAATCTAAAAGATATTCTGATAAAAAGCCATTTAACTAGACTAGAAAATCGAGAACTTAAAACTACAGGATTGTACAAATGTGGAAAATGTAAAGAACGTCAGTTTACTATACAAATGAATGAATATCAAGATCAATATGACAAAACTACATAAGTTACAGGACTGTATGAATTGATAAAAACAATGTGCAATATACTGCCTTACATGCACTTGTGATAAGAAATAGGGATGTAGTCGGCATCCCGGATGCCGATGGTCTAAATACCGGCGCCAAAATCCCGACAGGTCGGTCAATGGTGGGAACCGCAGGATAAACTTTAGTAACCCTGCGGCTCCCACCATTGAGAACAATGGAGGAGCCGTTCATTGGCTGAGAGGCGGGGCCTGACCTCTCCGCCAATGAATGCACAGACACGGAGCTTCAAAGGATAAAGCCGCGTCTGTGTGCTTCATTCGGGGAGGAGTAATCCGTCTGGTTAGACTGATTACTCCTTAATGCGAGGGTCCGATTTTATAGTTTTATTATTTTAACCCATGGATGCCTACTGGAGGAGAGGACCACTGGAGGTAAGATAGGTGAGTATTGTGTGAGTGTGTATGTATGTATGTATTAAAGTTATACTTTGCAAGGTGTGTGTTTCTTGGGACATTTCTTTACAGGTGAACTACAAGTCCTAGTGGGCCCTTAATGCCCCGCATGCTGGTACTTGTGGTTCTCCAAGTACCAGCATGCGGGGGAGGCTTGCTGGGACCTGCAGTTCTACTGGAAAGACGATGTTTATTTTTATCTCTTTTTACACCACACTGTTACAATCAACCCACCACCCACCGCCCACGGGTGGCGGGGATAGCCCCGGGCTATCAGCCCAGGCTAGGGATCCCCTGGAGAGGGAGACCCCTTTTTTTTGACTAACGGTCAGGGCTGATGCTGCGGCTGGGGGGCCCGGTGATGAGACTCCCCTGGCTGTGGCATCAGTCCCCTGTTAGAAAGGGTCCAGGGCTGGTACTGGATCTTACAGGGAGACCCTACGCAAATTTTCCCTGTAAATCCAGAACCAGCTCTGCTTCCCATAGCCCTGTGCTGGTTGTACTAAGTACAGAGAGACCCTACCTAAGTTTTTCCCTGTACTTAGTCAACCAGAACAGGGTTGGCAAAGTCCGGGGCTGGTTGTGTTTTTGGGGGTGACCTCACGTTAATTTTTTTTTTTATTAATTTAACTCTTTAATTGCTTTTTCCAGGGAGATACATGCAGGCATCTCACTGATGTCTGCATGTATTTGTGTGACAACGAACCGCTCAGGCTGAAAGTGAAAGCATGAAGCAGTTCGTTGTGTCGGGGATTTGAAGAGTGATTTGAAGGGTGATTTGCCGTTCGATTTGGACATGAACTTGCCAAATCGAACAGCAAATCCCTCTTCAAAACCGACTCAAATCGAATTTTTTTGCAAATCGCAAAACAAGTCGACTAATAGTAAATGCAGTGAAAAAATGGTTTTCATTGCATGCGATTTGAGAAGTGCAAAATCACTCCTCAAATTGTGCTGCAAATTGACCTTTAGTAAATTTACCCCTAGATCTTGCACTACTGTGTGATATCCGCAGTCACTTCTCAGTTTTGTTATATTGCTGCAATATCATATGCAACTAAATTCCAATTGCCTATTATATGATTTTACATTATTTACTTATAACCTCCTATCAATTGACATAGATACGGCTCTGTACCAGCCACATGGGGGATGTGGCCACCTGTTTTTATTATATTTTAATATTGATATTGGATGTATTGATTTAAACATCTTATTCGATATTATGGAAGATTGTGATAACAGGGATCTGAATGCAATTCAAACTGCTCAAAGTAGTGTTATAACATTAAAGTGTTAAATCATCCCTATTGTAGCTGGGTACACACTGGATGATATATATTGTCTGTACAGCCAACGAACTATATATTGTCCCGACCATCCCCGGGGTGTACACTCAATACATCTGTGAATTGTATCTTTCACATGTGCTGCACGGCAGATTCCATATATCTGGAAGACATATTGTTCACATCTGCATGTGTGTACAGGGGACCGACTGACCGATCCATATGCTGGCCGCAGGAACCAGTGACAATGATGTCACAACTGGTTCCTGTGGCCAAACATATTGGGCAGCCTATTGGGAAGTGTGTTACACATATCGTTTGTGCAGAACACTTATCAAATTGTTGTATCGGTGGGCCTGTCGGTGGTCGGCCGTTCCATTGTTCAGGTTTGTATCCCACATTTAATTACTGAGCAGTGTTTATGTAAACTGTTGACATTTGGGTACAATGTATTACAACGTTTAATTGAATACAAGATTACTACAAGATATCCTTTAAGTGGTTGACACAGTATTATACATATCTTATTTGATATGTATATATATATCACTATAAAAGCACTGCACCAAGATAGAAATGAATGCAGATTGTAACATGATTTCTGATTGTCTCATTATACAAGATTTATATGACACACACACACCTATTGATTAAAAACATTTTTGTTTGGCAGTAGATTCACAAGCACAGCCATTTTAATCACTATTTTCTGATCTTTGTCACTTATTTATATTTCAAGTTTTATTGTTTGCTGATTATCATACATACATCTGATTTTATTCTTGATTAATAAAAGGTTTTTTTTTATTATTATTTTCCAAATAGAGAACTAGAGTGCACTCCAATTTCACCTTCTTTTATTCTCTGGTTTACCAGGTGTTAAAATTAGTTTGCTACAGCATGAAAGTCTGTCTTCTGGGCAAATAATTATTGTTTTAGAGGAATAGTTAAATAAATATATCTGAATAAATAAATCTGGAGAAAATGTGTGATGTACAGCATAGATTATGCCCAATGCATATAGATTATGCCCAAACTGCTTTAGAGATGGCAGTATGGAAAATGGGAGAGTGCAGAGAGAATCCACATGGTGCTTTTACTAGTGGCATCAGCAAATGTCCACACAATGCCAACTTGCTCCTCCTTTCCATTATTATACTACCAGCACAAGTAGTAGTTAAGTACATGGATCATAATGGAGCCTCTGATAATCCCTGTAAGGTGCCACTGACAATTATGACTAGACTTCTCTCTGACATTTCTCCACAATCTAGTGACTTTTTCAAGGAGGCTCTTTATCTTCTGTCCTCCTTCTTATCTACCTCCCTGTTTCCTCTTTATGCAGAAGGCCATTTTATCTGTTTTGTTGTCCCACTGTCAATATGCAAGGTAAAGAAATGAGGAAGGACTTGTCCAGACAAGCACTTTCCTGGACGACTAATTAATGAAAGGCAACTTTGTAAAAAGGACAGGCTAGAGATCTTTTAATTTGGATTCCATGCTGCCTGTGTTACCGCAATCCAGTAAGAGGCGGCAGTGACACTGACAGAAACACAAGAGTGCTATCTGTTTTCATTGAGTATGCATCATGGCCTCATAATCAGCTAATCTTTACCTGCACTACATCCCTGGCCGTTTTCTTTCATTGCATCCTAGTTGGAGAACCATGACCAATAGTTGCAGAAGCCTGTCTGACAGATCTGGTTGTTTGAGATGAACAGTGACTTGTGTGAGTTCCACTTGGATGATGACACCAAATACATGCCAATGTGTGTTAAGTTGTCCCTATGCTAGTCTTTCAGCTGTAGCTATTTGAAATCCAACTCTGACAGTGTATGGACAGTTTTTTATGTTAAGTAGAAGATTTGCATATTGCTATAAAACAAACAAAGATGCATATGTTTTAAATAAATAATAATAATAATAATGAATAATAAGTTATGGAAGAGGCATATAGAACAAACTGTGGACAAATGGGAGGATAAAACAGTCATCCAAACATTTACATAGAGTTTTATTTTAGTTATTTATGTATTTATTTATTTTTTTACAGGTGTTCTCCGGTGTAATGTTTTCCTTTCTAACCTATATTTTAGTAATTCCAACACTTGAAGTAGCTCTCGGGATCCATCTCCTGCAAGTCCCCTAATTAAGTATATTGTGCCATACTTTAATAGTATAACTCATAATAACATAGCATACCATCTGTCACTGGTTGCAGGGGGCACAGGAAGGACAACCCAGTAACTGCTTTATTAACTAGTTTACAGCCATACCTTAAAACTACTGCAGCATTTGCAGGAGCAGCGCCAGCGCTGGACAGTGGTAAGAAGTATTGTTATGGTCTCCTACTAATGTAAGATAGTTTAGAAACATGTGCGGTTGCATAGAAAAACAATTAAATGAAGAATCCTTTATAGAAACTCTTTACATATTTATGTATTTTATAACACAATATCTTGACATGTAGATATTGTGTATTTTAAGAGGTAGTACATATATTTGAAAAGTGAATTTTATTCTTTCAGTTCTACTTACATAAACTTTTAAATGTGTAATATAGATTAAGAGACCCGGCTCAGCCCAAGCCCGAGTGACTCTGTTCCCACTGTCAAATCCCAAACTAGATGTTTTTTTAAAAAAAAACTTGTTCAGTACAGGAGGGGGCCCACATATATCTAGTTATGCTGTTAGTAACAACCCTCTTTTTCTAACCCAGCCTAATAAGCATGTATGACACATTTATATCAGATAATAATGTAATAGAATAATCTATAATGACTTGAGATGGGATGTAGGTCATAATTCCGGCTGTCGGGATGCTGGCGCACAGAATGCCAGCAGCCAGAATGCTGATGGTAAATAGTGGGGTTAGGGGGAGGGTTAGTTTAGGGTTAGGCACTAGTGGGAGGGGGGTAAGGGTTAGGCACTAGGGGAGAGTGTTAGATTTAGGCACTACAGGGGGAGGTTAGGTTTAGGGTGCGAGGAGGGAGGGTTAGGGTCAGGGTAGGGGTACTTACCTGTAGCTTATAACCCAGTCGGGATTCTGATCCATAGCGCCGGCATCCCATACCCAACCCCTTGAGACGTACATGCGAATTCTCAGCTGTACATACTGGGGCTGTACTAGTGGTGTGATTTTGTCCAATGGAACTATTCTGTGGCTTAGAGTCCACCAAGACTCCACAAGGTCTTGTTGAGACACTAACTGGTTGGCGATGCTGATCAGACAGATATCTCTCTATAAATTCATATGTGCCTCATTGGAGTGGCCAATTCCCTCTACCAAGGACAATCTGTGGTTTGCATGTCTGCAGCAGTGTTTGAGGCATGGGACATGTAGAGTGGTCTGGTCTGCTATAGAGACCCAATATGTCCAATAGGTGCTCACAGAGAAAAGAAGGTGTTATAGCAAGAAATTAGTTTCTGTACTTGGTCCTGCACTACAATATCAAAATTTAATGCTCAGCAAATTTAATTGATTCTCCTCCTCATAATTCCCCTTTTCCTTCCCCATCAGTAAAGGATTGGTCACTAGTAGAAAAACCTGCAACATGGGTGAGCTAGGTGAGTTTCACCAGAACATCTACTGAGTTCCAACCATGCAGGAATTTCCTTCTTCTGAGTTTAAGAATAAATAAATGAGAAGTTGCCACTCTAGAGGCAGACAAGTCTTATCTTGCTGCAAGACACTTCTCACTTCAGTAGAAAAAGAACGTAGTGGTTGATTTCTATGCTGTATTATATGAATCAGTCCAATGTCAGTCTTCAGAATTGCAAGAGGTCCAGACTCATGTAGAATGTCTCTTTCAATTAATCAATGAATTAGGGGGATCATTTAGCTATAGCGGTAGTGGACATTTTAGTGAAGCCTATTCATGTGTAAAATGATGTTATCTGAAACGGTGTTCCAGTGCCACATAGTAAGTTTAATTTTAATATAATCATTGCTGCATGCAGCATAGTACAGCACACTTTGCGCTGGGTTAACTAGTACCATTTGGGCACCACCTGAATGTCCGTGACCGCAGTGCTACTGACTCGGGCTGATGGCAGCCATTTTTTAAAATCCGGCAAGCTCCTCAGGGTCATGACATCTTAAAAAGAAAAATATTTCAAGAGAAACATACTTTTTCAATATATTTTATGTGGATCATACATTTTCAATATATTTTATGTGGATCTAATTTTTGTATATGGATCTGGCTTTTTCAATGTACTGTATTTTATGTGGATCTGGCTTTTTCAATGTTTTTTATGTGGGTCTGGTTTTTCAATGTTTTTAAATGTGGATTTGGCTTTTCCAATGTATTCTATGTCGATCTGGCTTTATTAATGTTTTTATTTATTTATTGTGGTTCTAGTTTTGTGCACCTCTGCCCCCCTTCCCCCCAGGCATTCCTGAACCTATTTTTCTAGAAAAATAGCACTGACTATATCTATGCTGCAAACATTTTTTTTATTTTGTCAATAGCAAGAATAGTGGTGTATTCATTGAATAAATACACCACTATTCTTGTTTATTGACTACATTTCGGATCCCAGTGGGTTGCACCAAGGATGTTAATCTGTGGCAACGGATCCTCTTTCCCTGAAGCGCCAATAGAATATCACTTCCTCTCCCTTTTTATTTATTTTGATATGTTTATTCTAAAACAAGGGCTTCCTTAGATAATTGTTTAAATGTTGTTTCTTTGTATTACATTAAAGAAATAATAAACAGAGAAATGTGCAGCATGGTGCTTTACAGCACTGTGGTAATGCGTTTGATTCTAACCAAGGCACTAATTGTGTGGAATTTGTGTGTTCTCTCTGTGTTTTTCAGGATGGGGAAAGGAATGATGTGAATGACAAAAATTATCTGTAAAGTGCTGTCTAATATAGTGGCAATATAAAAATCATCATCAATAATAATAATAATAATAATAATAATCTTACCTAAATTAAAAGCTATTTGTACAACTGAACAAAACAAACTATTATACAAATGCAGAATGAAGGTAAAACGCGTTGTTTGATCTTACCCTGACTTTACACTGCAACTCTATTAGGAGTAATGTTGAATTGAGATCATCCCTCCAATAATAAAAAACAGCCACATCCTACATCTTTTTGATGGCTTCAGAAGAACATTATTTATAATTTCTGACTGCTCTAAACTGTTCATCTTAAATCCTCCTATCCTTAACCACCTCCTCGCAGACCTCCCAACGTTTTTTTTGTTCTTTGAAAGGTGTGATATTTGTTAAACACACATAATAAATCATCTACTATATTTCAGGCCCTTCCCATCTGACTCCTTTAAACAGTTGCAATACCACATTACGCATTTCATCTAGGTGCATAAACATTTAAACTGAATACATTCTCAATGACAACACCTAAACAGGGCAGTGGTGTTGGCATCCAAACTTCCACATGTTGCAAAATCTCAATGTCAGATCAGTCCTAACACAGGAGACATACAGTATTGTTCCGAATTATGTATAAAGTGACAACAGATTTAACCTCACTTAACAGAAAGCAATACAGTCAATAAATAAATAAAATATTGACAATAATAGAGTAACAAGTTGAGATTAAAAAAAAAAAAAAAACAGAACCAGCTTTCTACAAGGAAGATCAGACCGATGCTGGATACACACTGGCAGATATATTGGCCGATCAATTGATATCTTGTGTGTGTCGGCTAGTGTGTACCAGCGATATGTCTGTGAACAATGTCGTTCACAAATATATCGCATAGTCTGTGCTGCACAACCGATGCCCAATATATCGGTAGATATATTGGGGCATCATGCTGTGTGTATGGCCGGTCAGCCAAATGTACGTGCACTTGCAGTGGAGGCCTGGGGGAGGGGGCACGACATGCCCTTTGGACAGCTGGACCCGCAGCGAGAAGACAGATGATGGTTGTTCAGTATCAGCAACCATCACCTACAGATATATCTGCAGATCACTCGATCTGAGGATATAGGCTAGGTTTGTAACCAGCTGTAGGTACACATCTTGAGTTGTAGACTATATTAAAGGTAAAATTGATTTATGACCATGTGTACCACTAAATGGTATAAAAAGAGTCTTGGCAGGTCAGCATTTCTCTGCGATCAACATATGGGTAGATAGCATCACAACAAGTACACACACAAGGCCTGATTCAGCTTCAGACGGAATTGCAGAGCTGCTCGCAAGCAGCTTTGCAATTCCGTCTGTGCTGATATGGTAATGTAGCAGGAGCCATCACGCCTCCTGCTGCATTATGTATCTAAGCTGCATTGTCCAACGCAGTATTGGATACTTTGCAGGACATTGGCTGGTTAAGGTGACCCATGGGGTCACGCAGCCGCAGGGGCGGATTGGGATGGAAAACCAGCCCGGGAAATATCTGGAAGCAGCCCAAATGGAGGCGGGGTTTTTTGAGGGGGTGTGGTTTGTTAAGGGGGCGGGATTGATCCTCCAACCCCCTTTCGGGGTTAGGTGACCCCGTCTTCAGGAACACACACGTGTTCCTGAAGATGGGGTCACCTAACCCCGAAACGTCGAAATAAAGACACCTTTTTCACCAATATAGAAGACTCCTGAGTGCCGCTGATCTTTTGCTGTTTGTATTAAGGGGAGTGAGCTCCACCTGTGAGGGCACCTGGAGCAAGGTACATACCCCGATTGGGGTTTACAGAGTGCCGGGCCATCAGTATACCATGTGTTATATATATATATATATATATATATATTACACATACATACATGCGCACGCACACACACACACACATATATATATATATATATATATAGATATCTATATATATACATATAGTATATATACACACATGCATATATATATATATGCATGCATACACACATGCACACACACACATATATATCTATATATATATATATATATATATGCATGCATACACATACATGCGCGCACACACACATGCGCAGAACAGGTCATGCGCCTGCACAGATTCCCGAACATCAGGAATCTGCATTCAGCAGTGCATTGGCGTACACTGTTGAATCAGGACTCCAGTTAATAAATTGAGCAAAAAGAACAACATGCAACTCACCAATCTGCAGCGTACTTAGAAAATGCAATATAATTAACTGACAGCATCATTTATACACAAGAGGCAGCTGCACCACTCTTTTCCACTCCTGTTTATAGGTTTTTATTATTTAAAAAGGAAAAACTCAGGTGTCTGTATTGCTTTTCAATTTACCTTTTTACTATATTGTAATTTTTTTTTCCTGCTTTCTGGATAAGAGTTTAAGGGAAGAAAAGGAAAGACCACATCTCACATAGGCAGAGCCGTAACTAGACTTTTTGGTGCCCTGTGCCAGAAAGAGCACTGGCGCCCCCTCATTTTTCAAAGGGACATAATGCACCCAAAAAAAGAGATAGGAGAGGCCAGGAGATGCTGGGGATGAAATAAGAGGAATCTACAAGCAAGAATGATAATAAAAAGAAATTTGACAGGCCCAAACAGCACCCCCTGCCCTGTGGTGCACTGTGCGAAAGCACCGGCCGTACTACCGTAGCTACGGCCCTGCACATAGGTACTGTGTCCTCTTTTGCATAGTGAAATTCTCATGCATTGTGCTGTATTAAATATGTTGAAACCATGAAAGGTTTGAACAAGAAGAGACTTCACACATCAAAAAACAACAGGCATAACCATTTATAATGGAGAGTGGATACGAATAGCTTTAGTTTGAAAAATAAGTTGTAAGAGCAAACAGAGGTCAGAGGTTGATGAGACATCTTACTGTGACCACAGCAGCTGGGAAACATCTTCATCCAAGAGGGTAACTTGATATAGCTTAAAGAATCAAGCTGCCATTTACCCTAAGATCCTGTTGATTAAAACAACTGCTTCAACTTATATACAATTGTCACATGTTGTAAGGGTGAAACAACCCCCCTTCCTTTTTTGAAGTAGTGTCAGTACAACACCTAAAGATTTACAGATTCTATGGCAAAAAAGATTATGGCCCAGTAGTAGTCTGAACGTATAATGTTTCTAATATTTCCTAGTAGAAAAACAGATCATTGTGAGGGTGTAAAAGACACAAATACAACAAGGAAATAATGTGTTGAATTATTCCCACAGCTCAGTAATACAATACATACTTATTTCAGTATTAGCTGGGATACCCGGTGTTGGCCGGGTTAAAGATTGGACGCTTAAGTACACCTGCAGCCTTCATTTTTTTACATTGTCCACACCTATAACCTGGAAAACTATGCAAATTAGGAGTAAATACAGTGCAGGCAGGCGTAGTCTCAGGTATGGGAGGGGAATGTGTTACTACACAGGTGAGGGTAGGGAATTTCAAATGTGTTACTACAGGGGCTATGGGAGTAATGTGTGACTATACAGGTGAGGGAGGTGAATGTGTTACTCCAGGGGTGAGGGAGGTGAATGTGCTAATCCAGAGGTGAGGGAGGGGAATAAGTTACTACAGGTGTGAGGATAATGTGTTACTACAGGTGTGAGGGAGGGGAATGTCGCATGTGTTACAACACGGCCGAGGGAGGGAATTGTGTTACTACAGAGGAGAGCGAGGACAATGTGTTACCATAGAGGTGAAGGAGTGGAATGTGTTAGTAACTAGAGTGTTTATTTATATATATATATATATATATATATATATATATAAATATATATAACATGTCTTGTGGAGGGGCACTCGTAATAACTGGAATAATGCCGGGGTACCATCCATAGAAAATATACAAATGTGAGGACCCCTATGTAAAAAGGGATCAGGCGGCACTCAGCGGACTTCAAAAAAGCAAATCGTAGTTTATTCCAAACTCAATCACCGTTTCAAGACCTCTGGGGTCTTTTCATCAGGATATACATATCCTGATGAAATGTGCGGGCCACACCATACGAGAGGGTGACACGAAAATAGTAGAGCTGCTCTATTTTGGTGTCACTCCCTCGGATGATGTCACAGAGCAGCACTGCAGTCTTGATAGATGAGAGGCTAGGTGCTTCCAGGCAGCTCTCTGATAACTGGGCAAGCTGCAAGTATGACGTGGAAGGGGTGTGAGTGGCAGAAAAACAGCACGACTCAGGGGGCTTGGGGTTGGTAGGTAGCGCATTGGGTGTCACCACCCATTGTGACACCTCATAGCCTTAACTTCACGCTCCTTCTGCTGAACATGAAATGACTGCGAAGCCTCAAAAATTAAACTAAACTAAACAGAACACACACATGGATATGTTGCCTTTAGTGTGAATATTTTCCTGCACATACTTCAGGTGTACTGTAATGCACATAAACACAGGCACCATTCAGAATTGCACATAAAACCTTTTGGCAGACGGATCTTGTGATTTTCAGCATGTTCCGTAGGCAAGGGTACACATCTATGGACAATTCAGAGACATACACATCTATTACAGCTCCAGTGAAGGCATAAAGTCAGAATTGTGAGCTTTGCAGAGTACTGTGCACGTAGTGATGAATGTGATTTCATACAGATCTCTTGTAGTCATCCCATGCATTAGGTGTGGTCACATCACATAATGAGCAAACCATACCTTTCCCTGTAGTAACACGCCCCCATCATCTCTGTAGTAACACACACCCATTATCTCTGTAGTAACACGCCTCCATCATCTCTGTAGTAACACGCCTCCATAACCTGAGTAGTAACTAGTAACATGTCTCCATCACCTGTGAGAAAAATGCCTCTATCACCTCTGTAGTTATACGCCAATGTCATCTCTATAGTAACACGCCTCCATCATCTTGGTAGTAAAATACCCCTGTCATCTTTGTAATAACATGCCCCCATCATCTCTGTAGTAACACACCTCCATAACCTCAGAGTAAAATGCCTCCATCATCTCTGTAGTAACATCCGCTATCATCTTTGTAATAACATGTACCCATCATCTCTGTAGTTACACACCCCTTTCATCTCTGTAGTTACACATCCTCATCATATCTGTAGTAACACCACCATAACTTCTGTAGCGCATGCCCCCATCCTCCCTGTAGTAAGACATTTCCCCCTCTTTCCTGTAATACGTATCTTCCTCCACGAGGTAACACATTCTAAACAAATTATGTCTGTAGCAACAAATCTCTTTCCTCTGTGGCAATACCGTTACTCTTGCCCCTTCACCTCTGTAGCAATGTATTCCCTTGTTGAAAATTACGTACCTGTCTTCCAGAGCAGCACTTAGGGGTATATTTACTAAAGTGCAGGTCTTTAGAAGTGGAGATGTTGACCATAGCAATCAGATTCTACTTAACATGTATAATAGCTAGAATCTGATTGGTTGCTATGGGCAACATCTCCACTTCTAAAAACCTGCACACCTTAGTTTCTTAGACATATAGTAGAAACACTGCTTGAATTTGACGGCAGATAAAAACCTCTTGGCCCATCGAGTCTGCACCTTTTTTTTTTTAACCTCAAACCATATTTGATCCTTAGTTCTTTGTAAGGATACTCTTATGTCCATCTCAAACATGTTTAAATTGTTCTACAGTTTTAAGGGTACACCCTTAGCAGATATATCTGCAGATCAAGGGATCTGTAGATGATGGTCGTTCATATACACTGAATGACCATCTTCCATAGCCACGGGTCCCACAGGCCGGGGGCGGGTCTGCACCCCTCCTCACGGCTGCCGCTTCTTTTGAACGGGCGGTCATACACACTTGCCGATGGACAGATATGTCTCCAGATACACAGTACCATGCAAAAGTATTCACACCCCTTTGCATTTTTCATGTTTTGTTGCCTCACAACCTGGAATTAAAATGGATTGTTTGAAGGTGTGCATCAACTGTGAAGTTGTGTTTTTTTTATTTTGTGCATCAAACATTTAAGACAACATAACAGAAAACTTCAGCGTGCATAACTATTCACCCCCCTAAAGTCAGTACTTTGCCGAGCCACCTTTTGCGGCAATTACAGCTGCAAGTCGCTTTGGATAAGTTTCTATGAGCTTGCCATATCTTGCCCCTGGGATTTTTGCCCATTCCTCAAGGTAAAACTGCCCCAGCTCCTTCATGTTGGACGGTTTCCGCTTGTGAACAGCAATCTTCAAGTCTGACCACATTTAAATGTTTCCCCTTAAACCACTTGAGTGTTGCTTTAGCAGTATGTGTCTGCTCATTGTCCTGCTGGAAGGTAAACCTCTGTCCCAGTCTCAAATCACAGGCAGACTGAAACAGGTTTTGCTCAAGAATATCCCTGTATATAGCACCATCCATCTTTCCCTCGACTCAAATCAGTTTCCCAGTCCTTGCTGCTGAAAAACATCCCCACAGCATTATGCTACCACCACCATGTTTCACTATGGGAAGGTGTTCTTGGGGTTATGGGATGTGTTGGGTTTGCGCCAGACATAACGTTCTCCTTGGTGGCCGAAAAGTTACATTTTAGTCTAATCTGACCAGAGTACCTTCCTCCATACATTTGGGGGAGTCGCCCACATGCCTTTTAGCAAACTCAAATCGTGTCTTCTTTTTATCACGAGGTGCATACAGACAACGATTTTGTTACCAACGATTTTGTGTAATGAACAATTTTTAAAACTTCCCTTAATGAAAATAGTTCATTTGGTCAGTCAGAATGAACTACAAACTACATACGGGAACACGCATGAACGATAATCGTTCATCGTTATAGCTCAGAAACTGAATTTTTTTCAACAATTGAACGATAACGACGTTATAGTTAAATCGTACAAAAAATCATTACGTGTGTATGCACCTTTAGTAATGGCTTTTTTCTGGCCACTCTTCCATAAAGCTCAGCTCTATGGAGTGTACGGCTTATTGTGGTCACATGCACAGATACACCAGTCTCTGCTGTGGAACTCTGCAGCTCCTTCAGGGTTACCTTTGGTCTCTGTGCTGCCTCTCTGATTAATGCCCTCCTTGCACGGTCTGTGAGTATTGGTGGGCGGCCTTCTCTTGGCAGGTTTGTTGTGGTACCATGTTCTTTCCATTTGATGATGATGGATTTGATGATGCTCCGGGGTATCATAAAAGATTTGGATATTGTTTTATAACCCAACCCAGAATTGTACTCAACAACTTTGTCCCTGACTTGTTTGGAGAGCTCCTTGGTCTTTATGGTGTGATGCCTCTTGCTTAGTTGTGTTGCAGCCTCTGGGGCCTTTCAGAAAAGGTGTGTTTATATTGACAGATCATGTGACACTTAGGTTTCACACAGGTGGACTGAATTTCACTAATTATGTGACTTCTGAAGGTAATTGGTTGCACCAGAACTTTTGAGGGGCTTCATAGCAAAGGGGGTGATTACATATGCACATGCCAATTTTTAGAATTTTATTTATAAAGATTCTTTTTATATATATTTTTCTCATTTCACTTCACCAAATTAGACTATTTTGTGCAGATCCATTACATAAAATTCAGATTAACAAAATAAATTACAGGTTTGTAATATAACAAAAATGGTAAAAAGCCAAGGGGTGAATACTTTTGCAAGGTACTGATATCTGTCCATTGGCTGTGCAGCACAGCTGACGCAATATGTCTGTGAACTACGTCATTCACAGATATATCGCTGGTACACACTGGGCGACATGCACTAGATATATTGGCCGATCAATTGATATGCCAATCTGTCAGTGCTTACCCAGCTTTAGCCTTTATCAGCTCTGATGGGAGGCTATTCCACTTGTCTTATGTGAGATTAAACTCCACAATAGTACAATTTGGCAGCAATGCAAAGCCAAGCTCATTCATGGTGATTGCATGCCAGTCTAATCTCGCAAATGAATGACAGGGTACCTATAATCATAGTGGAACCTAATATAATGCAGGACAGATACAGAGGGACTTGGGAGAGAAATACTATTACTTGGGAGATACTCACAATACAGAATCCAAGCTGTCACAGGCAGGGGCGTATAAAGAGAGGAGGGGGCCAGTGTTCACTTCCCATCCGGGGCTCCCTCCTCTCTCCCCAGCTGCGAACTGACAGCAGCAGTAGAATCCAGGCACTAGCCGTGGTTGGCCATTTTCCAGGCGTTTTCAGCAGTACTACTCCGAGGGATATTGGAGAGATAAGTATGGACCCAGGGGCCCGTGTGCACCGCACATCCTGCACCCATTATAGATATGCCCCTGGTCCCAAATTGGTTTCTGTATTGAGCACCACTGGAAAAGGGTGGGCAGCAGTACCCACCAAGACTGTTCCCAATGGCCTAGTGGGCAGTCTGAGCCCAAGTATGAAATCTTTTACTCAGGTAGAGCATTGCATATACACAAATCTCCAGATTTTCCTTTACATCCCCAATTAGGAGAGTATGTGTAAAGATCGAGATCATTTTATATATTTCTGCATTGGCAGATTTAACTTAGGGGCTGCAGAGAGCTCCCCCCCTCCTCCCAGTAAAATCTACCACAGCCCCCAGTCTCCTAGTCCGTGCACTGGCAGCTCTCTCTGCTAGTTCCATGCTGGACTGTCATTCCTTGTAGGGATGTTCCCTAGCTTCTCGTTTCCTATAAGATTGTTAGCGTAAGCGCAATGGACACTGCCACCCATAATAAATAGCAGCTGCTCCCCCCCCTCTCAATAAGATAGGAGCCACCACTCTATTTTAGGCATGATGTAGCAAATCAAGGTAAATAAACCATTATCTGAAAAAAGTCCCAGGCAAGTAGATAATAGAGATAGTACCTTTGAAGAATAATGTGGAACCACTTTAGTCAGTCAATGAAGTAGTAAGGTAGAGTACTGCATGTATCATGGTTTATTCCAGGAGTAGTAGATATATGAAATTTTCATTACAATTACATAGAACAGTATAACAGGTTTTTGCCCACTTTATCATCCTCTGTTGGTAAATTTGAACAGGTATAAAATACTTCAAAAGCAAGATGATCAGGCATTTGCTAAAGCTTGAAAAGCAAGCAAACATTTCTTCACCCACTTATACGCATTGTTACCCCACTGCAAGGTAAACCCCATCAAATATTCATCACTTATGTGGCTATTTTCTCAGAAGTAGTCTGTAAAAGTTGACTGATTTCAGTAAGCCTTGTAAAATTGGCATATGGTGCTTTACATGTCTTCTGATGATTTCTCTATAGATTAAACTATACATTTATTTTTTTTATATACAGTTATTCTCAAGGGCTGAGGAAATGAACAAGAATAGTTCATTTAACAATCTATTATGAATTAGCAATGTTTAATATCAACAAACATCCACCATCCATATATGTTCCAATCATTTAGCCTTTTTTCATCTCCTGTCAAAATACATGATTTTTCCCACAATGTGAAAAGGAAGCAATTTCTATAAGAATATATTTAAAAATCACAATGCAATATATAAAATAATTGAGAATAGGTAGTCTATCATTTTTATGGTGTGGAGGGTGGGGGGCATTCATAGTAGAAGTCACCTGTTTGACTTTGAGACCCTGCGGGCTTATCCTTTAGCTTATTTTCAGGCACAACATTACATGGTGGTCTCAGCTGCTGACTGGCACAACCCATTAAATCAACAATAGAAGAGAAGACGTTGGTCTAATACGTGGGTTGCTGAGATCGCATTCACTACTGACCACTAGTAGTACATATAACAAGCCTTTCTTAAACGTGTATCATAGGACTTATTTGTCCCCTCACAGATGATATAGAATGGGCTTATCTGACTCTCACACCTGCCCTAGATGTACTGAGGAGGAGGCAGCTCTCCATCATTGGCTTTGGGAATGTCCAGTGGTCCAGGGTTTCTGGAGGCAGGTAAGGCGGAAGGCTGAGACCCACTTGGTTAACTATGTGCCTTTTACCCCTGAGTGGGCTGTTTAGGGTATATTACCATGGGGACAGAGACTTAGGGATCTATTTACTAAGCTTTGTTAGGAGATAAAGTGAACGGAGATAAGGTACCAGCCAAACAAAGCTTAGTAAATAGACCCCTTTACCACGGGCAGCAGGAAATGTATTACTTGCCATAAGTGCTTTCAGCAAAAAAAGGCCATCTTACAAGAGTGGATACACCCAACTCCTATTAATTTTCAATTACATATGGAGAAACTAAAGTTAAATTTTTCAAATGGACTGGGTGGAAAATGCTGTTCTTTTTTGACACATGGGATAACTTTATCAATTTCGACACAATCCCATATCCACCATTGTATGTGCCTGACCTAGAACCTCAAATTCTTTTGGGAGATCCTCCCAAACGTTACCCAACGGGTGAGCATCAGCCATCTCACTTTACCTTTGTTTTTCACTGTATTTTTCATTTATGTTTATATTTAAATCACTATACACGTGTCCATATCCTATGTCAAATTTTGGCTCTACGTCTGCTTATATCATGCTAACGACATCTACTGAAATATGATGAGATGTACTTACAATGTATTGCTTATTCTTATGTGTAATAGCTGTTGTTACACAACTCATTTGTTCATATATTGCAGTTTTGTTTGCTGTGTTTTTGCCTCTATAAATAAAATAAATATTTGAAAAAAAAATTAAAGCTTAGAGTATATTAAGATAATTTGATTGTCCATTTGAAATCTAAAATATCCACCAGTCATTTATATAAGCCCAGTTACTCTGATTATATAGGACCTGATTCAGCATGGATCGCAATTGCAACCACGTACGCAGATCAGTTGTTGGTGCATACTGTGTATGTGTATACACCGCAGTGCGCGTATGAAAGTTACCATTGTGATTACACACAGAGATAGAAAGCAATCGCAGAGTGAGTGATGGGACATCAGCATTTGGGGGTGGTGACGCGGGGAGTGGTCGGAGAAACAGGCGTGCCAGTCCGTTTAAACGCAGTTATATGGGCGTGCATCAATTAGCCACTGTGACGGCATATGCAGCTTGAGTACTGCATGCAACGAGGCTTGCAATTTCTGAGACAGATTAGACCTGCTGTAATATTCTGCGTGAGGGGCCGATGTTACTGATGTATACGCAGAACTGCAAGGTCTTACGGATGTGAGAAAGCGGTAGTGGGCGTCTCTATGCTGGCTGAGAGGTTGCAAACATAGCATTTTCACAGGAGAACTGCGTGCATAATCGCAGCTGCGATCGCAATAGCAATCCGTAATGAATCAGGCCCATAGATAGAATTCAGAGCTTAATGACAGGCACCACATAATAGTTCCAGCAGATATAAAATAGAGAGTCCAATTAGCAAAGAGATCCTTTGCACAGTAACATCTCAGACCTCATCTCCCTTCACACTCCTGCCCAGCCACTGCACACTACAAAAGCATGCCGCCTCTACTGCCAAGTGATTACTTCCTCCCTCTTCCCAGCCTCCAAGATTATGCCTGTGCTGCTCCCTACTCTGGAACCCCCCTATCAGACTCTCCACCTCTACAAATCTTCAAACGGGCTCTCAAAAGCCACTACTTCATCAAAGCCTTCCAGCTCTCATCCTAACCTGCTGATTCCTCACTGCCTACCCTGTTCCACCCCTTTCTGTCTGCCCCTCCCCTTTAGAATGTGCCATAAGCTCTCACGAGCAGGACTCTCTTCCCTCAGGTGCTTCTCCTTCCCTTACTCATACTATTATCTACTTCTAACTCCCCACAAGGGCTCCAACACTTTGTTCCTAACGCCCTGCTGCTTATTTGAGTATTATGATCCCTAATGCAGCAATGTGTATAAACCATGTCCTGCATTGCTTTGTACTGTAAGTTACTGTTTTCTTGTTCATTCATTTGTTTATGAACTTTGTAAGGCGCTGCGGAATTCTTGTGGCGCCATAAAAAGGATTATAATAATGTCTTCAAATACGTGTCCCATAAGTGGTTGCCAATTTTCAGCTACACTAAAGGTGCCCACACACATAGCGACATTTTACACGATTTGGCCGATTTCGACGAATCGTGACGAATAATCGGGTAAAAAAAGTACAAATCGTGAGTCTATACTCACGAGCACGATGCCGATGCGCGTCCCCGCTCGTCGTACATCGCATCTTCTGATCTGCCGTGCTATAGGGCAGATTAGCCAATCTGGGATACAATGCATTGGCTGCAAGATAGACCTTTAGTCAGATTGGACATTTTTAACTCCAAATCGTGATCACGACGGCAAGGGAGCTCCCGTGAAAGTTCATGAGGAAATTGGCCATAAAATCGTATCGTGAGGACATCGTTATGTGTGTGGGCACCTTAGTGATAGAAAGTGTGAGCTATGTTAATTAGCAGGTATACTGATTCCAGATACGATGTGATGTAAGCATTACCGATTGTCATGCCTTCAGCATAGGGTTTGTTATGTTGCACTAATTCACATTAGCAGCCCCACCTAGAGGTCAGGATAGCAGCAGTTTAAATCTGATCTATTTTGTCCTTCTTAACATTCCATAGCAGTCTAGCAATGCATTCTGGGCTAAAAGCACTGTAAGCAGCCATTTCCTTTTTCACATGGTCCCAGACAGTCATCATTCCATATGCTCAACCTGGTACAGCATCTGATGGTGAGTTCTAAGCTTCAACTGTGCCATCATATTGTAGATCTGCTTAGTCAGTAATGCATGTTAGCTGTACTATGTGACATTGCAGCCTGTACTTTGCATACTGTATGTTTCATGTTGTTTGCATATACCATGTTATGTATATGTTTGCCTTGCATTCCCATGTACATATAGTAATTGCTTTCATTGTTTACAGTTTTACCATCACACACGTGCACATTTGTTTATACGCATCGATCTGTGTAGATCTACGCAAGTTCCTCTATCGAATAATAAACTCAGTTCTTCAGATCACATCTGACTGGATTATTGGAAGATAGAGTATTGGTTATGCTGGCTGCTCCAAATTTGTCAGACACTTAGTGCGGGGCAGTACAGTAAAACATCGGGCTCCCAGCGTGTGATGCATATATCTGACTTCGTCAGCAACATTTTCTGTCAGCAAGTGGGACACATACTGCCTCACAGATCTGTTACACTGCCAGCCAGAGCTATCTGCATTTGACAGCACAAAAGTTTCTATACAGTCTAACCGTGGCAGCTCAGCAATAGGAGTACCGCCATTGACTACAGAGGAATTTCACACTGTCAGTTCAGCCACCTGCATATGGCAAGACAACAGTCCCTGCACAGTCAAACAGCCTAACAACAGTCCCAAGACACTGAGCTGACACTGTAGCAGGTCTCTGAGTAGTCAGTTATCAACACATTATAATACAGCAGCCTTTACACAGTCAAGCATTTATATTCCACCATCATGTCACAGAAAACGACATCTTCATACAAAACAAGGACCCAAGTCTAGTTCCTCCAAATCTTTATCTGTCAGCAACGCATGCCATAATGGCACGCGCAAAAGCGGAAGCTGCAAAAGTGCGGGCCACCTTTACTGAACTAGAGATGCAATAGAAAAAAATCACGTTTAGAAGCAGAGAAAGGAATAGAGAGATCACGTCTGGATGCAGAAAGAGATATGGAGAAAGACCTCCTAGAAGCAATTAGTGAGAAGCTCACTGCAGAGAAGGAAGCGGCAGCCGTCATGGCTGAAGCAGATTTCTTAGAGTCTGTAGAACTTCTTAATATAAGGAGGATCAATGTGCTTGACGCAGAGCTTGGATCGCAGAATTCATTGCAACGCACATCAGAATACGTCAATCAAGCGTCCAAAATGAGTAGCAATCCTCAATCAGTGCAAAGCATGCATTCAGACTTAGTCAGTGAATCAAGCCAAACACACAATGCAGCGCCCCCACTTGTCAACAGTGAACTGCAAACTTGCAAACAAGAGAATTGTAGACACAGGGAACCCTTGAGGGACAACCTTCCCCCACACCAGATGGGTGAGTCCGCAAACTACAACAAAGGCACAACTACCCGCACACAAAAGTGGTATGATACAAGCCAACAGGAACCATACAATCCTAACAGGTATGACCACGCACCATTTACTCACCATGTAAATGCACAAACGGCAAAGTCTAATGTGTCTTGATTGGCTCTAGGAGATGCTAAGTTTCTTGCTCGCCGTGAGCTGGTCACAAATGGACTCTCAAAGTTCAATGATCACCCTGGGAGCTTCAGAGCCTGGCAATCCTCTTTCCAAAATGTAATTAGAGGGTTAGGCCTTTCACATAGTGAAGAGATAGACCTTTTAATTAAATGGCTTGGGAATGAATCCGCTGAACATGCTAGAAGGATAAGAATGATAAATATTAACCTCCCTGAGAATGGCCTTAACAAGATCTGGAATAGATTAAGTGAGTGCTACGGCTCACCAGAGATAATAGAAAGTGCACTATTCAAAAGAATAGATGATTTCCCTAGGTTACCTAACAAAAGCTATCAGAGACTGAGAGAATTAAATGACTTACTAATGGAGCTTCAAGTAGCCAAGTGTGAGGGAGACTCACCAGGACTTGCCTTCCTCAACACAGCCAGAGGCATTAATCCTATAGTGCAAAAGCTACCTTAAAATCTGCAGGAGCAATGGCTCACCCATGGTTCCAAATATAAGCAGCGGCACAACATGTCATTTCCACCATTCTCTGTTTTTGTGGACTTTGTGCACCAACAAGCTAAGACCAGGAATGATCCTAGTTTTGCCTTTACGACTAGCTCAACCCCTATTCTACCTAACCCCCACAAAATGTCAGTCGCAGTTCACAAGACTAATGTGCATTATACAGATTCTTCCCACAGGTCTACCTATTCTACTCGTCAAGAGAACAAAGATAAAGATCCTGCCAAGCAGTGTCCCCTGCATAACAAACCTCATCCTCTCCTGAAATGCAGAGCCTTCAGAGAAAAGTCACTGGAGAACCGCAAAGCATTTCTAAGAGAAAACGGCATCTGCTACAAGTGCTGCTCTTCTACAACCCACCTTGCCAAGGACTGTAAGGTTAGTGTTAACTGCATAGAATGTCACAGCACAGAACACAACACAGCTCTACACCCTGGACCTTCCCCCATTGACTTTACAACACAGTTATGGTGACACAGAGCATGGCGGGGAGCTCAGTGTGAAGCAAAGAGACACTACTGCAGTCATACCAGAGATAACTTCACAATGTACTGAAGTCTGCAAAGACACTATTAGTGGCAAATCTTGCTCCAAAATCTGTTTGGTCAGAGTCTACCCCAATGGCCAACCAGAGAAAGCTGTCAAACTTTGGTCATCTAGGATTGCATAAAGTAACAAGTCTCTAACCAGATCAACCTTCTTTGAGACCTTTAATATCAAAGGACCCATCACTCCATACTCCTTAAGGACTTGTGCAGGGAGTTTCGAGACAATGGAGAGAAGAGCAATCGGATATCAAGTTGAGTCCTTAGACGGAAAGACATGCCTTCCCTTACCCACCATCACTGAATGCAATGATATCCCTGATAATAGGTCTGAAATCCCTACACCAGACGCAGCTATCCATCATGCACATTTGAAACGTATAGGATATCTGTTATCAGAACTGCACCCACTAGCCCAGATAATTGTACTCATTGGGAGTCAGATTAACAGTCCACACAATGCTCCTTATGCTCAAAGATTAGACCATGGATGGGTCATAATAGAAGTATGTCTTGGAAATGTGCATAAACCAGCTACTGTCAACAGCATGCTTACCTGTACTTTAGAAAATGGACGCCCTTATCTATTTCAACCATGTCACAATCACTTCCTCATAAAGGAACTACCACACTGCACTGTCATAGACTCTCCTAGTGACAACCACATCTGTGACAGCTACCAAGAACATTTGGGGTGCACAGTCTTCCAAAGAACAAAAAGGGATGATCAAGTCGCAATGTCCATAGAGGACAATCTATTCTGGAAATAATGAAAAAGGGACTAGTCAAAGATGATGCCAACAGTTGGGTTGCACCTCTACCCTTTAAATACTTGTTCTCTGTTGTAAGGTAGGCGCCGTCTGTGTGTTTTAAACACTTCTCTTCACTAAAACACAACTTCCACAGGAAGCCAGAAATGAAAGATCACTTCTTCTCTTTCATGGACAAAATATTTGAGAACAGTCATGCTGAGATAGCTCCCATTCTTAAAGACACAGATGAATGCTGGTACTTACCAATGTTTGGAGTATACCACCCAAAGAAACCAGGTCAGATGAGAGTCGTGTTTGATTCCAGTGCCAAGTTCGAAGGCATCTCCTTAAATGACGTTCTCCTGACAGGACCAGACCTTAACAACAAACTCCTTGGAGTACTCATACGTTTCCATAAGGACTCTATTGCCTTCACAGCTGACATTCAACAAATGTTTCATGGCTTCCTCGTGAGGGAAAGTCTAAGGAATCTCCTAGGATTCCTTTGGTTCAGAGACAACGACCCCTCTAAAGATATTGCAGAGTACCGCATGAGGGTACACATCTTTGGTAACAGCCCATCCCCTGCAGTTGCCATCTACGGACTCAAACGTTCAGCTCAAGAGGGTGAGCTAGAGTAGGGTTCTGATGTTAGACAATTTGTGGAAAAAGATTTCTATGTAGATGACTTTAAAATCTATGCCAACGGATGAGACAGCAATCAGCCTCCTCAAGAGAGCTCAGGAAATGCTTGCCTGCTCTAATCTCAGGCTTCACAAAATAGCTTCCAACAGAAAAAAGAGTGATGGAAGCATTCCCTTCTCAAGATCATACCAGTGACTTAAGGGATTTAGATTTAGGAACAGATTCTCCACCAGCTCGACGTCGCCTTGGACTCTTATGGGACTTAAAATCTGGCTCCTTTACCTTCAAAGTGAACAGTGGGGAAAGACCCTACACCCGCAGAGGTGTCTTGTCTGTAATAAACAGCTTGTATGACTCCTTAGGATTTGCTGCTCCTGTCACTATCCAAGGTAAAGCCTTGCTCAGAGACCTAACCTGCGAGTCATCCAACTGGGACGCACCACTGTCTCCTCAGAAAAGAGATTTGTGGGAGGAGTGGAAAAGTTCATATGCTCCTGTGCCTTCTAAAGAAGTACAAAACCAGAGACTATGTGTATTTTCTGATGCTCAATCTAAGCAGTTGCCGCTGTTGCATATCTTAAAACTGTGAATATTAGAGGCCAGTGTCATATTGGGTTTGTCATGGGCAAAGTGAAGTTAGCACCATTTCCAGAGCATACCATACCCAGGCTAGTACTTTGTGCTGCAGTGCTAGCTGTGACAACGATCCATACCATGATCTCAAATTGTCAACTTGAGCCACACAGATTCCAAAGATTCTCTCCTTGGAAATCACTTCTTAGAGCAATTACATGCCTAACTCACATAGCCTGTTCATTTAAATGTGCCACATCTCTAAGGACGACTGAATGTAAAGGTTGGCATCATTGTCAAAATATTTACGCAACCAAAGAACTACAAATTTGCTCGAACATCAACGCTAAATGTGTAGAGAGATACCTCAGTGAGCAAAGTTGTACATGGACTTTCCACCCGCCTCATTCTTCTCATATGGGAGGTACATGGGAAAGGATGTTTGGCATAATACGCAGAATCCTTGATTCCATATTCCTACAATTAGGTACTGCAAGACATATTCATGAGAGTTTAACAATGCCAGACCTTTGACTTCAGTTTCTAATGACCCAGAAGATCCGCTTCCACTTACTACTGCTACTCTTCTTACTCAGAAGACCGGGACTATCTATGCTCCTTCTGGAGAGTTCACCAACAAAGACTTATTCAAACGACAATGGAAGCAAGTTCAAAGCCTAGCAAACACCTTATGGGACAGGTGGAAAAGACAATATATCTCTACCCTGCAGCCAAGGACAAAGTTGCCAAACCAAACCTAAAACCTGGTGACATTGTGCTTGTCAGAGATTGCCAGTCACAACGTAACGAGTGGCCCTTGAGTATTGTCACAAAGACGTTCCCGAGCAAGGATGGAAAAGTTCGTAAGGTTGAGGGTCAAGGAGAGACTAAGTTGTTTCTCAGACCAGTGTCTGAACTGTTTTTACTGTTACCTACTTAGAGTTTAAATTTGTGGTATCAACTATACCAGACGGGGAGTGTCTTGCCTTCAGCATAGGGTTTGTTATGTTGCACTAATTCACATTAGCAGCCCCACCTAGTGGTCAGGACAGCAGCAGTTTAAATCTGATCTATTTTGTCCTTCTTAACATTTCATAGCAGTCTAGCAATGCATTCTGGGCTAAAAGCACTGTAAGCAGCCATTTCCTTTTTCACATGGTCCCAGACAGTCATCATTCCATATGCTCAACCTGGTACAGCATCTGATGGTGAGTTCTAAGCTTCAACTGTGCCATCATATTGTAGATCTGCTTAGTCAGTAATGCATGTTAGCTGTACTATGTGACATTGCAGCCTGTACTTTGCATACTGTATGTTTCATGTTTGCATATACCATGTTATATATATGTTTGCCTTGCATTCCCATGTACATATAGTAATTGCTTTCATTGTTTACAGTTTTACCATCACACACGTGCACATTTGTTTATACGCATCGATCTGTGTAGATCTACGCAAGTTCCTCTATCGAATAATAAACTCAGTTCTTCAGATCACATCTGACTGGATTATTGGAAGATAGAGTATTGGTTATGCTGGCTGCTCCAAATTTGTCAGACACTTAGTGTGGGGCAGTACACCGATTGTTAAAACAAAAACAATTACTGTATGCTTAGAATACAGGCAGTTGTAGATATTAACCTACAAATTACGGTGCTGATAGATTTTTTTTAATACACTGGATTTAGGGGGTCAATCCAATTAGCCATGATGAACTCGTGGGTGCGAATCCGTGGGAATTCTAAGTCCTCATAGACTGAAAGCTACTGCTTATCTCGATGATGTAGTCATCTATAGTCCTGATTGCAGAGTACAAGCAGTGTTGGACTCCATCTGTGTGACAGCCAACCCAAAAATGTGTTGCTTAGGAATGGAATAGGTGAAGTATTTTGGATGCACACCAAAGACAGAGGCTTGATAAAGCCGCAACTTAATAAAAGTGAGGCAATACAAAATAGGCCTTAGCCATAAATAAGAAGCAGGGGAGAGAGTTTTCTTAGGAATCACCGGTTATTATAGAAGGTGCACTTTACGGCAGCAAGCAAAATTGTGTGAATTCGGGCTCAGAGCAGGCCTCAAGAGGTGCTAGATGAGGTGCCGTTACTTTAACGCCGTGGCAACCGCTGCTCTTCACATTTTTCTTTCTGCCCACTCTGTTAGGCTCTAGACTGGCTCACCTTTCCCTACAAAGAACTCTTCAAACTCATACATATATATGAGGTAATTGTCTATTCCCCTCCCCCTACCTCAGCCACCATCTCACTCCTGCCTGCCGCCTCTTTCCAACCTCTTCACACTCCTGCCACCAGGACTTTACCTGTGCTGCTCCAACCACTGGAACTCACTCCCCCTCCCTAAAGGATTCTCCACCTGCCCCCAAAGCTTCACATGGGCTCCTGAACCCTATCTCTTTATCAAAATCTACAAGCTTTCCTCCTAATAGAGCTCTTTTGTCCCCACACGACTCACCCCATCCATGTGTAATGTTTTACTCCGTCAATATAGATCGTAAACTCTCACGAGCAGGTCACTGTTTGTTTACTCTTCATATTCATACCTACCCCCTCATCTCTTCTTTTTTGATATTATTTTACCTATCAGTGGCTCTGAACCTGTCTGCTGTACCCATCAAATGGGTTATAGGTTTAATCAGTGCTGATTTTCAAGCATCTACAATTTGTGTTTTGACACTCATGTATATACTAGAATTTTTTGTCCTATTAGGTCTGTACTACTTTTATATGCCCTTTCTAGGGTACTGTGGCTCCCTTGTGGTGCCCTATAGATAAAAGGATAATAATAATAATAATAATAATAATAAATAATAATATAAAAGGTGCACCTTGAGCTACAGTATAGTCCTATGATTTCCAGCAGATCACGGTTATAATTCTGCAACAGCTCTTGGGCTGCAGTTTTCTATTTTAATGCTTTAACCCAAAGTAAGTAAAATATAAAATAGGCCAGGTGACGAGTGTGCAATTTGGGCACCCAGGAATAGGGTTAGTTAGCCAAAGAAAAGACCAAGAACTACAAAACAGAGTCAAATTAAATATTGTGTTTTGTCAGCAAGGACATCTTTTCATTTATATACTTTTCTGATTTAGAGAACATAAAAAATAAAAATACAAATGCAAAATAGTTGGAACTCAAGATATATTTAGAATTTTAAGCTCTGTTGTATTTGGTTTTATGGGTCAAAGTTAAAAGTAGTTTATAAAATCAGACTTTTTTTGTTACACTATTACAGTAGCTGTGCAACAGTTTTCATACAATCAATCTCATTCTTATTTCTTGTGCCATACAGCAACATAGGGAAATATTTATGTAGGCTAAAAATTATCTACAGGTTACTAAGTGTTTCAATTATTCTGAAATCAGTCAAACTGTCCTTGTGGCACCAGAACGTAACAAAACACCCTCTCAGTTTATATTGTTTAAGGATTCCTACTTCTTTTCACCTGAATGAGTTTTATCATAATGGGCATCGATAATACAGGTTGGTCCATACAATATTTCTTGTATTTGTTTGTGCCTATTTTATTAGGATCAATCTCTTTCTCAATGTTTATGGACAATTACTTTACACGGTATTAAATTACTTTTTTCACGTAAAATAACAATGATGCTGTACATAGGAAAAGGTAATTTCCAAGAGATATTCATGAAATAATAAAAAATAAAACATGATATTTTAACCAGTCTACATTTAGTGACCAAAATGGACTAAACAGATATGGGAATGCAACTTACTACAAACACACAGTAAATGTTACATATTATACAAATACTGCAGTATAAAACAAATAAACAAATTGCATGAATAAAATACACACCTGCAGTTCAATCTATTCATTATCTACATGTAACCATTTATACTCTGTAAATTACTTTAAAAAAAATAATAAAATAGGATAATAATCTGCGATACCTACGAAAAACATCAGTTACGCTAATTGTATCTTAACATCGGACAGATCTATATGTTATAGGTTATAAAGAAAGAGTCCAATAAAAAAAAAAAAAAAAAAAGGTAAATCCACAGTAATTCTTAGTACATGCTATGCCAGTTCTTGATGTGCTGCATCATATTCTGCAATGTACAATTTCAGTTCTTCAATACATCTCTCACCGATCTCACTTAAATTCTGCCGTAATGCAAACTGGACCTGCTTTTCAAGGGAAGGGTCTTTGTCTATCAGCATCTTCACGACCATGCCAAAAGTCTCACAATCCTGCCTGTACACCTGTGTTAACACAAACATAGGTATAGGATTAATAACATTTAGGACAAAATATTACAGCATTTAGGGACCAGACTTCTTGCTTCACCACATTGTGGGGAGTTTCAAATTTTGTAGATAACCCACATAAAAAACTTGCCAATATGGAAAGGTAACACCTGTATATACAGTACTAACGTTATGAACAAACAAAATACTTGGCACTCTCTACTGGTCTGCCTCCTACACATAAAAAGGGTCCAATTACACCCCCAAACAATAGATACATATACCAAAATTAATGTACAAGTTGGTGGCTCATAGTGTCCTACATAGGTGAAAAAAAGTCCTTAAGTCTGCAAAGCAATATGCAATCCTCTTGTATTTCATAGTTGCTCTCTGCATGTAGGGGAGAGAAAAAAAGGGCACAGAGTGTAAGACATCAAGAACAAATTCACCTTAGTGTCAAAAGATGATGCAGTGTTGCAATAATCCAGACGCCGGCATCCCATCAGGGTTAGGATACAGTCACCTATCGGTACGTACAGTATCCTAAACCCTAACCATCCCTTCCTGTAGCCTAACCCTACCCCTAGTGCCTAAAAATAACTCTCCCCCTAGTGCCTAACCCCTATACTTATATTTGAGACGCCAGCGGTCAAGGTTCTGGGATTTTGACTGGTGTCGAGATTCCGGCGCCGGCATCCCGACCGCCGTGATATAAACTAAACCCCCCTAAACATTCTATGATGATTACATGTTAATCAATTTGATATACACTACAGGATTATAATATCCACAAAGCTCAATACAACAAGAAAATGTAGTTGCTGTTTTGTATTAAAGTGAATTACACAATCACGATTACGTAACATAAATCAATTGATATTTTTATTTATATAGTGTTTTCTCTAATAGGTCTCAAGGCGGTTTTATATCTAATGAATAACAATTACAGTAAGGACAGCATTATGCATGTAGCACTCATTGATACGCACATAGCAAAAAATCAGTCTATAAATAAATTTTCATTCAAATTATCTAAAAATGGATTTTCATCCATTTGAGAAGTCTCTCACTAATTATACAGTATGGTATTGTTAGATCTATGATTTGCAATAAAAATATTAATGTCTTTCTAATTCAAATTAAATCTTAAAATGTAAGCACGTTTAGCCTCCAAACACACAACCAGTGATAGCAAATACACGCTTTATACTCACTCTTCAAAAATGGGCGGGTCCCTGGGGACGCAATCGGCTGCAGCCAATCCCTTGCCACCAATTAAGTGACTGACAGCCAGGGCGGGCTGGGCTAGGAGGCAGAGGGGAATAGGTTTCCCGGGCTGGACCTCTCTGCAATCCATTTGGAGTTGAACCTGTAACTATTGGTAGTTACAGGAGTCGGCGGGATGCTGCACGTCTGTTGCCCACCATGGGGAGGAATCCTCGCCTGCCACATTCAATTACTGTGTGGCTTCTCCCTTCTCTGCATGATCCGGTCCTTCTCCCTGCAGCATTGTCAGCAGCGGGGAGGAGAGTGACCATGCCGTAGGAGCACAGCACTGTGCCGCAGGGAGCTGCAGCACAGCCGGCAGCAGGGAGCAGAGTGACCGTGCTGTTGGGAGCTGTATTACTCCTGGCGCGGAGGTCCGTGGAGTAGTGACCACCAGGGAGCTGCAGATCTACCAGCAGGGAAGAGAGTGCCCGCACGGCTGAGGAGCTGCATCATTACTGGCACAGTGGAGACAAGTGACTGCGTGGGATTTTCAGCACTGCCAGCAGGGAGTAGAAGAGTGACCGCTGGGGAGTTGCAGTACTGCTGACTGGGGAGGTAGGGTGTGCTCTCCAGGGAGCTGTACACAGCTGCTGAGTGACTAGTTATATTATTTCATTAGAATTTCCTCCCACAATCATATTGTTAGAAATTGAGGGCACTCCTGTGTGTTACGCTCACTAAATGCACTGCTGTGTGTGGCCCAATATAATTATGGGGTAGTCCTTTGTGTGATATGCACTATAAAATATGGTGCCCTCCTGTGTGTGGCACACTATGAATTGGGGGCTAGGTAAGGGGTACATGTGTTAGACTATACAAGCTTTCTTATAATTTTGGCCGGCTCAGTTGTCTGGCCCCTAAACTTTTCAAATGGCTCCTAGATTTTACAAAACTTTGACCCCTGCTGTAACCTAATGCGGCCGCAGATCACTATGTGTGGCAGTGACAGAGAGACCGCTCTTTTAGCCATCTCCCATTTGGCAGGACCGCCCCCTTGGTTCCATCAGAGGTCAGATGCTATGGAGCTGCAGCCTGGGAAGGGAGCATTTCGCAGCTGATGACCCTGGCGTTCGTTGAAGTCCTGTGAGCTGGGACAAACTGACTGCTGCAGCCAGGAGAATGAGAGATGGATGAGGGCAGAAGGAGCATCTGCAATGACAGATGTCCCCACCCTGCCTCCGCCACTAGTGAGTTGTTGGAGGGAGGACAAGTGCTGGGGGAACGATCCCCCTGCTTGACGGTACACTCACTGACTGTATTCTGCACTCGTGCCCAGTCCTGGGGGCGGTACTCGGGGGCCTGCTTCTGGACGTGATCATGGAGTCTCGCTTGGGGTGCCCATAGAGGATGTCAGAGGGAACCTGGCTGACTGCCTCCCATACATAGGCAGTCAGGTTGAAAAGCAACAAAACCACACATCCAGCTCCCTGCAAGTTCTGGGGTCATGTGACACAGACGTCACAAAGGGCCAAGAAGCTCTGAGGAGGAGGGCCTGTCTGGGACTAAACAGCGTTCCCTACTTCAGTGCCTACTGCAGTGATCTGTACCAGCAGCCGAGGTCAGTCCAAACCGGAACATTTCAGAACTATGCAGATATTTTTTTTTCCCCCATAGGGGGGAAAGGGCTAGCTGCTACTAATACTACTTTCAGCTGCTATCTACCCTTACTCCTTCTCAACCCCTCACTGCCTGCCCCTAATCTCCTCCTTGCCACCCTCCCTACCCGGCCCTAACTTCCTTCTTGTCCCCTGTACTTCCCCAGTTGCTATCTATCCTTGTTCCCTTCCTACCCCTAAGCACTGCCTGCCCCTAACCTCCTCCATGCCCACAGTACTGCCCCCCCTCCCTATACCCAACACTGCCTGCCCCAACCCCCTCCTTGCCCCCTCTCTATTCCAGTACTGCCTGCCCATAGCCCCATCCTTGCACCCCAGTACTGTCAGCTGTTCTCTATCCTTGCCCCCCAGCACTGTTGCAACTGCTGTCTGCACTTACCCCCTCCCTACCCAAGCACTGCCTGCCCTTGCTCCCCTCTACCCAAACTTCTCCCTGCCTTTCCCCCCAGCTCTACCTCAACTGCTACCTGCCCTCAGCACTGTCCCAGCTGCTGCCTGCTTTGACCTCCCCATAATGACAACCTTACATTATTCACACAGAACTCCAAATGCTATATTGTTAACCTAATCTACCAATTTACCTAGGCTACACTATAAAGGAAGAGAACTCTTGCAGGGACTCTCGCATTACACTACATCATTTTGTGTCATGTGCAAACATACACGTGATTATAGAAGTGTTACAGCTTTACAAGGGACTAAGGAGCTCATTCAGACCCGTTCGCAAATTGCGATCGCTCGCTGGCAAAAAGGGGCCTGATATTTAAATGAAGCACTCACACTGTGTCGCGTAAGGATGCCCACTATGTTTTAGCGAGCTACAGCAAAGTGCGCTCGCAAATGTCTGAAGACGCCCCTTGCCACTCGCAACACACATCATCTCTGGAAAATAAAGGATTAATCGAGACCATCGTGAGCCATCGGAGCTGCTCGCAGCCCTTGGGGTTGCCTTAGCCTGCCGCAAGCACAGCGAGCAGCGGTGGCTGATATTACATGCAGGTGACGTGTACAATGACGCTAATTATGCATGCCCTTCAAACGCCGTTTTGGCGGGCCAGACACGCCTGCGTTCGCACAACCACTCCCCCGTTTACAAGCACCTTCCCCTGTTACCACCAACAAATGGCACTGTCACTCAAAGCAGTGACCTGATAGTGGCTTACGAGCTACCAAAATCAGATTGCAACGAATGGCTTGCGCACTGCGAATAATACGCATGCGCAGATGAGAGAAAATCGCTCAGAGTGAGCAATCGCGCCTTAGCAAGCGGGTCTGAATCAGGTCCTAAATGTTCCTAATAAAAAAATAAAAATAAAAACTAAAATAATATATTTACTTCTTACATATTAGAGTTGCAGGACAATCTTTCTACTGTACTAAATGTGACACTTACATGGTATGTGCTGCAATGTAGACACCGAGTCAACAAAGCTCTGTTGGGCATTCGCAGGTTTGTTTTTAAACAATGATACAATGATACCAAATTTCCTTAGGGTGATAGTATCCTTTACGGTAATAGACTTGGTTTAGAGTTAGTAATCGAGTAGAAGAAACTAAAACATAACAATGCATTTAAACATTAGTCTAAGCTAGAACAACAGCCATCCACAGTACTAGAACTGGTAAAGTATAATAATATAGAATACACTCAACATATTAAATTACCTGTGCACATTAAGCACAATAACAAATCTCAAAGAGTATTTTGGAAAAGAATAAATGAACGGTGACACAGTTGGGATAGAGGCTACATATTCTCATCTATAAAATATAGCTGTAGGCAAAGGAAATGAGCTACTGAGAAAGTATCACTTTTTATTAGTCCAAAGGCATTTTACTCTTATCAGCCCCATCTCTAACCACTCAACAAGCTGCTGTAGGCAATGTGTCTGGAGCAGGTGAAACCGCCTGATAATTAACATTTCAACACTTGAATACATTTCAATGGCATGGACACTACATTTACAGCACTTGTTACCCTCATTAAATACAAAAGATCAAGCGACATGTATGTGCATAAAGGAAATGGTCTCCAGCACACTTCATTTTATCTTCAGGATAATAATGATCTTCAACAAAAATGTTTCAGATTGTCCTTACACAGGGGCTCCATGTCATGAAAGCATAGCTGTTCTCTCCTGCTTCTCTGCAATTAAAGTTACTATATTTGCAAAGGAATATGAGTCATGTTATTTTCTTGCTTGTTTGAGTCAGGGTATACTAATTCTTCATTTCAGTAAAATCTGCTCTTTACTATAAAATAACAGATTGCGGCCTTCGCCCACAAACTCCTTTCATATTTTAAACCTCTCAAACAGAAACTTTGCTTCTCAAAAGGAGCCCGCAAAGATCAACATCAACGCCAAAGGAATGTTTAATAATTAACAGATGGCTCTAAGGCAAGTACACTGAACATAAATAAATGGTTTAAATGGTGTAAATGCATCTTTTTCCCCCGTAAAAAAAGGAAGATGATCTATTCTTTTTAACCACGGTAATTCTAGGAATGACCAGTGGCATAAGGAAAAAAAAAAAAAAAAAAAAACTTTGTAAGGAAAAACTGTATATTGTTTTTACACAATTGTAATTTTAATCCACTAGATCCAGTGTTTGACATAATAAACAAAAGTTAAAGTGTACATGTGAACTACACACACTGGAAGCCGTGCAATGTTCATGAGAATGCAGTGTATCAATTCTATAGGGTCTAATGGCATCACCGAAGGCACAAAACGCTTATAGTGAAAATATTTTTTTCAATTCATTTTATTTATCAGCGTGATCTGAAAATAAAATACAAATAGGAAAAAATAAGAAAAGATTCTCTCCCTCCTTTGGTCCACACAAGAGAGTCACAATATAACACTGGAAGGTCTTAAAGAGAAGGGAGAATGTATCTGGTTTGACCTGTAAGATTGCAAAGCTCCCAGCACTCTTAGTGGTTGGGAGTGCTGCCCATGTAAGCTGTTTAGCATAATAGATGCATTAGAACAGGGGTAGCCAACCCTGGTCCTCAAGAGCTACAAACAGTGCATGTTTTCCAATTCTCCTCACAGAATCACAAGTGAAATAATTAGCTCCACCTGTGGATCTTTTCAAATGTGTTAGTGATTATTGAATACACCTGTGTACCGGCTAAGTGACCTGGAAAACGTGAACTGTTAGTAGCTCTCGAGGACCGAAGTTGGCTACCCCTGCATTAGAATATGCCTCCTCTCGTGCATGAATAGATGGGAAGAGTATATTTTTGTTTTACAGCACTATTTAATAAACTTTTTAAAAATAGTGGAAAAAGTGTATAAAAGGTTTACCCTGATGACAAGCATCAGTTTCATGAATATTGGTTAGGCCCGCAGAATAGTTGCCACCACTGTGCGTAAACGACAGGTGAATTTATAAGGTAATGGTGGGTATCCACTTGCCAATTAAGATGAGCGATTGAAAGATATCGTTATCGTTCAATCGCTTATTAATTGGGCATTAAAATGTCGTAATCGACCAGGGATGTGCGCTCCCGCTGGTCGATTTTGACATCAATCATCGCCGGAACATGCTGGTCAATCTGCCGATAAAGACAGATTTGACCATGTTCAGGGATGAGGGAGAGTGCCTACACTGCATATCATTCAGTGTAGGCACTGCAGGGGAAGAGGAACGACTGTACGATTACAATGCTGTAATCGTACTGTCATTCCACTATCTGCTAGTGGATACGCATCTTTAGTCAGATGAATAGAAATAATTTTCTAGACAAGGGAAGTTATCCTTAAGAAGCAAGAGAACAGAGAAAAGTAATTATTTTTATTTGTTAGTACTTGAGATGTAAATCCATTTCCATCACACATCAATATAATATTGGTAACATTGCTTCAAGTTTTGTATCACCATTTCAAAGTCTGCCATTTATTACAGTTATAGCTTATTGTTATTTATTTCACTGTTTACTAAAATATCTAAATTTCATATACTATTAAGCTAGGTACACACTGACCAGATATATTGGCTGATCAATTGATCAGCCAATATATCTGGTGCCCAACGTCGTTCACAGACATATCGCATCGGCTGTGCTGCACAGCCGATAGACAGATGTATCTGCAGACATATCTGTCCATCAGCAAGTGTGTACGGGCAATCAGCCAATAGGCAGTACACATGCGGCGGCAGCCGCGGGGAGGGGGGTCGGACATGCCCCCAATCCCCCCTCCTGGCCAGCGGGACCTGCGGCTGCCTGGAAGATGATGGTTGTTCAGTGTATATGAACGACCATCATTTATAGATATATCTGCAGATCACTCCTGGGCTGTGGGCGGAGCCTGTTGCTCACAAGACGGGGTGGTCGTCCGGCGTCTGGTGACTGATTGAGGACTGATAGGGCGGTGACTAGAGGAGGAAACGTCGCCACCGGCTATTGGATGAGAAGACACCGGTGGCGGTGATTGGCGGCTGCAGCGCTACACACAGGCAGCGCGTCCCACAGGACCCAGGCAGTTTTTTAAATCGGGTCCCCGACAGCCTGTAGTGCGTAAAAACGCACCATAGCACATATTATGAGAACCTTCTCTGCCACTCTAATACACATTACCACAGGCGGCAAGTCCGCCCTGCGGTTTTCAAATAAATCAACTTAAGTGCATGTGCTGTCCACATGTACGTTTAACATAGTCAGTCCCCTATGGACAGTGGGGAGCCCACACACAGGGCTCAACAATGTCTGGGATGAACAAATTGTTCCCTCCAAAACGGGCTTCCAGGAATCTGAGCTCCAGAGGTGGGCAAGCAAGGTCCCCGGGCAAAGTTCCTGGCCATGGAGGGGAAGCTCTTTGGAGTTCGCTGAAACCACTTAGTTGGCTGCATTAGCCAGCTCTTCATGCACCTCCTCATACCACTTTCAGGCACAAGGCTGCATAGGAGGGCAGTTTATTTTCCTGGATGGCTGGGGTATCCAGCAACCCACACGAAGCCCTTCCAGGGAACTGAGAAGTGCGACTATACACTTAAAATACATTCAAACCACATTAATATAAATATTTTATATATATATATATATATATATATATATATATATACATACACATACATACATACATACATACATACATAGATACACACACATACACATACATACACTCTGCACAGCATCAGGCTTTTTTTTTTCTTTCACATTTGTGTTGGTTATACTTTGCGACCAGTGCTGGGCTTTGTTAGCACCCCTGTAGTGCTGGGGCACTGACAGCCAAGCCCTGCAGTCTGAGTAGTGCTGGTATTTTCCTGGTGCACCGGATTCAGCCCCGGCTGCAGCGCTGCGCTGGGGGGGGGTACCAGGAGCTGGCTTGCCTGGTCCTCCATCCTGCCTTCAGCACTGGGAGGTCCAGGGAGCGGGCTATCCGTCCCCCAGCATACGGACATTCTGCTTTGGAGTGCTGTGGTGCCAGAAGCTTAGGTGAGCGCACAGTCCCTTCTGCAGCGCTGCACTGGGAGCTGGTCTCCCAGTGCGTAATCATTCAGCCCTGCAGTCCGGGATAGTGGTACCGGGTGCAGCGGCTTCCTGTAACCCTCGGAGTGCTGGGGCGCAAAGCTCCCAGTCCCCAGCATGGAGCACTCAGTGGCTCCCTGCACAGAGTCCTGTGGAGCCCCCAGCGGCTACTTAACACACAACGGCCGCCGCAGGTCAAACAAGTTAAAAAACTAAATTTTTACCACCATTCCCAATGGGCGCCTATACATTTTAAATATGGCGCCACTGCAGGTCCTTCAGTGCCGTGGCCGCTATTAACCACGGCCTACGGCCACAATGCACATTTATAGACCACTATCTGAGCGTGATTATCATTACAAAGTACAAGTCTGGCACAATTTTCAGCAATGATTACACCCGTATGTTCTGCTTTTTAGAGACTGCTCTAGAAGAAAGATGTCAGTCTTAACTGCAATCACTGATAGTTTCCTAGCCTCTATGTTTAGTTATTGCAATATGTTGTATCTCTCTTTTTGAATGTGAATTAAAATGTAACAATTATGGTGTGTTGTTCCTAATGGTCCAGCTGCAAGTTTCTTTAACAGCTTCTTAATAAACCTATAAGAAAAAGGGTAGCACAAATGTTGGGATTAGAGAAAACAGATAAGTCAGTGGATGGTGTAACACTACCCTCATCCATTACATCTGTTGAAAAGAGGATGGGGATATTTATGCCACACAAACTGGCATCCGAGGTTCCATAAGAATGCTGTTATTTGTTATATAGATGGATTAAGCATGTTAATGAACTCTCACATACAACTAGTTGTAACTTAATAGTGCTGACATTCTATTGAGGCATACTTTGTTTTAAAATAAAATTACATTATCTTGTTTTCTGTTGTGCATTAATTTCAGGCATGCACTGTTAATAGGTCTTATGTAATCATGTCCACTGTTATTTTCCCCATGTCCCCTTCTGAGAGCTCCCACATAAAATTATAAAATCTTGATTTGGTTTTTTAACAAAAAAACAAAAACAAAAGAAAGCAAAGAGCAAATAAAAATCCTGGTACTAGTGACAAACAAACATACATTAAAATTGTGCACACTGAACAATATAAAAAACACAAATATATTATACATATAAAATTAAAGATAAATTCCTTTACATTTTCCACATCCATTTATCAATAATTTGTTAGAGTAAACGTGTTTATAGCAGAGGTTCCCAAACTCCTCAAAGCACCCTAAAAGTCCAGGTTTTAATTATATCCATGGTTAAGCACAGATGGTTAAATCAAATTGACTGATGTACTAATTAAGGCCCTGATTCAGACCCACTCGCGAGCGGCTGTCCGCTCGCAAGTGGGTCGATGGTCTGCACTGCGCATGACGGAGGGAGCTCCATCGTGCGCATGCGCGAGACGCGACGAGCGAAGGACTTTCCTTCGCTCGTAGTGTCTGATCAAAGGGGGCGTGCTGTCGATGTTGATTGACAGCACGCCCCCTTTGGTGGGCATGCCTGCCAGACGGTTGAGAAACTCAACCGCAGGCTTCTGCTCGCAGTGGCGATGGTCAAGACCATCGCGACCATCATCCTGCACGCTCGTATATGCTGTGGGTGGTGACCCACAGCTATACGAGCGTCCAGGAGGACGCTCCATATTTATGGAGGTGGGCCCTGATTCAGAGCGAGCGCTCTGGTCAGAGCGTCCGGCTCTGAATCAGGGCCTAAGTCACTTGTGCCCAAGCATGGTTATCCTTAATACCTGGACCACCAGGGTGCCTTGAGGACAGAGTTTGGCAACTTCTGGTTTACAGTGTTGAACAGTACACAGTTCTATAAAAGGAAAAATAAGGTTTAAACAGTGTAGAAGTTTCAAAGTGGCTTAGTTTACTCCTTACACTTTCTAATATGTATTCTTACAATACCAATATAATTCTAAAAATACATACACGTGTGCATCTTCCCCCTGTATTAAAATCTACAAAGCAGTGGATTCAAATACCAGGCCTCCTGTACCATACCAACACATGATTATTTGCAACAAGTAGCAACCATTATGTGTAAGCTAGCTTTAATGCGAGTTAAGTGGACAGGGGGGTGCATTGGGCTCAGGTGGAACCTGCCACTATATGGAATACACTGTATTGTTTTATTGAAAATCTGATATTTCTATAGCTCATTACACGCTGACCAGAATAAGCTGCCCTGTACTAAGAAAGCCCAACTGAACAGATCTATATGCAGGTGGATGTTCTAGCTTATCACAAGTCTGTATCCTGCTCCAACAACCCAGTAGGAGAGGCCGTGACAAAAATGTAATCTAAAGAATAATGTACCATGAAGTCACTTCTCACTTTGGAGAGAGACTAGTTGTACTCAAAAATATATGCAGATAACTTGGGAGTTAAGCTCTGACACTTGAGGACTGAGGAGCAGATTCAGATCCGTTCGCTAAGAAGCGTTCGCTAGTAGTTGCCGATGGTTCGCATTGTGAGCTACATCACAATGTAGAACCACTACAGCCCAGTTGAATGAGTGACAGGAGAGGCCGTTTGTGGATGGTAACAGGGGCAGGCCACTAGAAACATGGGTGGAGGTGCAAACGCAGGCGTCTTAACTCTGTTTCAGAGGTGTGCATAAACAGGCAGCGTCATAGTACACATCTCCTGGTTGTATTTCTCACTGAAGTGATCGCAGCGCTTGCGGCAGGGTATAGTCAACCTCAAGCGCTGCGATCGCATCCGATGGTGCTCGATGTACCAATGGTTTCAAGCACTTCCAGGAGATGAAGTGTGCAAGTGGGCATCTTATGAATGGCTGGTGGGCGTCTGCATACACTAAGTGATCGCACGCCAAGACATAGTGGGCGTGCTAATGCCTTGCTGTGCAATAGCAGGATTTGCATACGCTGGGTGCGAGCGAACGCATCTAGCGAGAGGGTCGGAATGAGCGCCTGAGTTTGGGAACATCTGCCCTAGATGGTCGCTACATATGTGCTGAGTAAGGAACTTTCCACTTTCATCTTTCAGGCAGCACCATTTTTCCTTTGCCTTAACGTTTTTGCCTGGGGCAAGGACCATTTTTATATTTTCGGCTGATAGGTTTGGGCTATATAGCATGATTTAATTTACTGCACATTTTTGCACCCACACCTCAGCTAGTCACATTTTTGCATGCGTGTGTCACTTTCTCACTAAGGGTAATGATGGCTTGGGAGTATGGGAAGCAGGGCTGTAACTAGGGGTATGTGACCAGTGCCGCCGCACAGAGCTCTGTGGAATGCAACGTCTGGATGCAGGGTGCCTAGAACGGCACCCGCAGCCAGGAATTACAGCTGTGGAGTTGCTGGAATGTCCATTAGATGCTCCTGGCGGGCACCCGGCAGCCTGTGCTGCTGATTAGAACGGACGCTCCAATCAGCGCTGCAATTACTCATGCTGCCGGCCCCGCCCCCTCCACAAGACATCATTCGCTAAAGTGGCAGGCCAGCACAAGGCGCTCTTAAGCCTTATTTAGGGAAGTACAGGACCCTTCTCCTTTTCAAAAGAGTCCAAAGATGCAAGCCCCCAGAGCAGTCTGAGCACTGCCTTGGATTATTGGATCACACACACTGCGAGTTAAAAAACAACTCCATTGGTTGTGTTGTTCTGGAAAGTGGAAAAGTTCCCAACCCAAGATCAGCAAGGAATACTATTATACAAAGATTCAATATCCCATACTGTACTATAGAATAGTCAATGTAAATAGAATTATTCATATTTTACTAGAAAGAAAATGTGTCAGTTTCTCTTCTTGTTCAGTGTAAATTATTATTCTATGAAATAGAAGCCCTTTCATCAGACAATTTAAGATTTCTTTGTGTGTTTTGGCAGGGTACTTGTGATTTCTATTTATCATTGGTTTCTTTATATTAGTCCAATTCCAGGCGTCAAGAATGAAAAAAATATACTGAGCACTATGAAGGACAAATGAACCCATACAGACATGCAGCTATGTGTTTGATGTTTCTCTTTCAAATAATGTAGATTGTGGCCAAATGGTGAAAAGTTTAAGTAGGTCTCATCCTTAATTACATAACAACCACATCTTACACAGCTCAATACAAATCAGAGAAAGTTTATGTATAAGTCCCTGCCCCAGGAAAAAAAATATGTAAAATTCCCTAAAACAGACATTTACACTAATAGCAGTTTAGTCAGAACTCAAAAGTCAATGAAGATACCAGTATGGTTGTTTTGGACTCTGGTTAGAAATGCACACAAGGGGGTAGTATATAAACCTCCTTGCACATTGTACTTGTAATGTATGTGTCTGCATGTGATTTAGTGAATCTGGCTAATAAAAGATAACAGTTTAACATAACAAAGTTAATCTTGCAGTCACACAAATTTCTGTTTGTCAGTCTCTGAAATGGTTATTTCAATATATCTAGCTTAAAATGGTTAATTTTAGAAGAAAAAAAAATTGCTGCCACTACAGAGACTAGGAAAGAAAGTGCATTACATCATTATTATTATTGTCAGTTTTAGAGTTTGCTTCCAATGTGGTGACAAATGATGGATTTAGGCTACATTTCTCAGAGTTAGATAGTAATGCATTTCCATTATGATAATTCACTTACTTTTTGCATAGGAAAAATCATCACATTTGTACACATGCGGCATGTTACAGTTCCATAGATCAGTGGAACACACAGAATACCATAAGTACGGTATATTTTTAATAATATGAGGTGATCCTCATAGCGGTCTGCAATAATCACTGACTCATGCAACCCACTGTAAAAGTATTAAGGGTGGTTTTACATCCTCCCATTACCAAACACTGTATTTATATTCAGGCATAAGCAGAAATTAGTGATAAATTGATCACTAGAACCACTGATATGACTCAACTGACAGCAGTTTATACATGAATGCGGCTTGCTACACCCCACCAGTGTCAGAAGAGCCTAAACTATTCAAACAGTGCCTAATATAGAGATTAAGGGTCTCCCATTTAGAAAGCCAATTGCCAGTTAATGGGCTAAAATAGTTTGTAATTTAGGCCTGGATGGTGACTCCCTATAAAAGGTGTAAACATGATATATTGCTGCAATAACGTTAGCAAAATCAAGCATACAGTACATGTCCCATTTATAAATGTAAATAAGTTTTAGGTCTATGTTTTAGAAAAAAGCAAATGAAAACAGACCATGGAAAATATATGTATTTATCTAAAAGATAAATAAGGAAATGCTGAACATTCAGGCATAAAAACTAAACAACATCCAAGTTGATCCACACTTCCTGTCCAGTCATGCACTGCCTTGTCATCAATACAACTGCCTCAGGTAAGAGACGAGAGGAAGCACAGTCACATGGAGGAGGTCAAACTGTGGTGAAAAGCCCGAGAGGCAGGAGTGAAACGTCCAAAGCATGAGAGCAGAGACACATTACATCAGCATTAAATAGATTGCTATATAAAGAACATTTGCATAGACAATAGAATTTGACTAGGTTTTACTAGTCATGCCCTGGAGGAGAAAATGTTCAAGCCATTAACAAGCAACAGAGAGCAGCAGGGCATTATAATAAAGCCCTATGACGTTCGAGTCACATACTTTACAACTGTCAATAGTGGTCTAAAATAAATGCGTTTAAAATAGAAGCAGACTGCTTTCCAATACCTCGCTCACATTGCTTTAAACTGATGTATATAAAAAAAAATTTAAAGTATAGCTCAAAAGGGCTCAGATCTTTAGAAACAATTTGGTAAACAGGTCTATAACCACTTATGAGTTTAATAATTCCTAGGCCTATCAAGTGAGCCAAATGTAAAAGAAATGTCTCTTCTCTTCAGTGTACAGATTTAGAACCTCAGATGACACTAGATGACTTCTGGAAAATCAAAGCTGAGTTTGTTCCCAGGGAAAGGACTTGTGAACAATTATGTATGCTCCATTACGTAAAGCAACGCAATAAAGGTGATCATTATACCACATTTTATATCACATTCTGGATGAATGAATGGATGTACAGCCATGGCCAAAAGTTTTGAGAATGACACAAGTATTAGATTTCAAAGTCTGCTGCTTCAGTTTTTATGACGACAATTTGCATATACTCCAGAATGTCATGAAGAGTTATCAGAATATTTGTGAAGAAGGCCTCAGAGCGCCCAAGAATGTCCAAGTGCCAGTGCCGTTTCCTAAAGTTGATTCAGCTGCAGGATTGGGGCACCACCAGCAGGCCCGCCAAGAGCTGCGGTGGAATTGGGCAACAGGGGGCGTGGCCTAATCACGGGAGGCATGGCCACGCCCCCTTCCCAGAAAAAAAACAACTTTGCATTCCTCAGACAGAATACCGCTGAGACTCCAAGAAAGGCAGGGAAACGCCTTACAGAGTGTACACCAGTGTGACAGATTGCACACTAGTGTGTTTACCTATGTTTTATGTTGCATGCAGCAAGGACCATCCAGTTTTAAGAGCACTGAGGCTGGAAAGGATCAATACAAGTTCCTCTGTCAAACTCCTAGTGAGTATTTTCACATAGCTATGTGTTTATAAAAATTATCAACCGGGCTGAAGTATTGAGATTTGCACCATAGTGTGCTAATCATTTCAGTGTTAACCATTCCAATGCTGGAGGGTTTTTTTCTCTCAAGAAGAACATAAATAATTGAGATATCATTGAATGTGCTGATGTTATTGCATACGTCTCTCTACTAAGCTCCTAGTGAAACATGATCACATGAATATATGTTTTTTTTTTTTGAAAAACCACTAAGAGGACTGAGCTATTGAGATTTGCACCACAGTGTGCCTACCATAAAAGCATTGGACTGTGTTCTCTCTTTTTTTTTAAAAAAGGACTGAGATATTATTCAACACTTCAGTGTTTGGACAAGTATTATTATTATTATTATTATTATTTTTGATTCTCCAACAGCTTTACAATTAAGCTGGATTTACAAAAAGTTGACGATTTGAAATCTATTTACCTGCTTGTAAATGTATGGTCTTTGTATATGTGGAAGCAACTAACCACAAATTGATGGTATTATATTAATGGTGTTCCATTTTAACATTCAGAGCAGTCCAAATTTATTGTTATCTAGATCAGGTGATTGAACAAATATATAGGTCTGCTCTATGTGTATAAAATATATACATTTTTACTGTTATTTTGTTTTCCTTTTTATTTTCATACTGGCCATTTTTTATCTTTATTAAAAATAAATATGTATATTCCAAATTGAATCTATTTGTGTGGATAATCCTGTTTATTGCAGCGCTGTCTGTTATATTTTACTATTTCCAATTTTTGAGCAAGGGCTGGCAAGTCCCATACAACAGATAGCTGCAGCAAAATAAATTGGTTATATCGGTTATAGCTCGATTGGCTTGGCTAGGCGCCAGGATTTTGTATTTTTCTTGCTCAGGAATGGCAGAAGACAGGTGTGAGTGCATCTTCATGCACAGTGAGGCGAAGACTTTTGGAGAATGGCCTGGTGTCAAGAAGGACAGCAAAGAAGCCACTTCTCTCCAGGAAAAACGTCAGGGACAGACTGATATTCTGTAAAAGGTACAGGGATTGGACTGCTGAGGACTGGGGTAAAGTTATTTTCTCTGATGAATCCCCTTTCAGATTGTTTGGAGCATCTGGAAAAACACTTCTCTGGATAAGGAAAGGTGTACGCTACCATTAATCCTGTGTCATGCCAACAGTAAAGCATCCTGAGACCATTCATGTGTGGGGTTGCTTCTCAGCCAAGGGAGAGGGATCACTCACAATTTTGCCTTAGAACACAGCCATGAATAAAGAATGGAACCCAAACCTCCTCCAAGAGCAACTTCTCCCAACCATCCAAGAACAGTTTGGTGAGGAACAATGCCTTTTCCAGCATGATGAGTACCTTGTCATAAGGCAAAAGTGATAACTAAGTGGCTCCGGGAACAAAACATCAAAATTTTGGGTTTATGGTCAGGAAACTCCCCAGACCTTAATCCCATTGAGAACTTGTGGTCAATCCTCAAGAGGCGGGTGGACAAAGAAAAACCCACAAATTCTGACAAACTCCAAGCATTGATTAGGCAAGAATTGGCGGCCATCAGTCAGTATGTGGCCCTGAAGTTGATTGACAGCATACCAGGGCGAATTGCAGAGGTCTTGAAAAAGAAGGGTCAACACTGCAAATATTCTTTGCATAAACTTAATGTAATTATCAATAAAAGCCTTTGACACTTATGAAATGCTTGTAATTTTACTTCAGTATACCATAGTAACATCTTAGAAAAAGGTATAAGAACACTGAAGCAGCAAACTTTGTGAAAACCAATGCTTGTGTCATTCTCAAAATTTTTGGCCATGGCTGTATAGATATACACCGCACACACACAGACACACTGCTTGTTAATACAAATATCTTTCAATCCATTATGGTGCAGAAACCTAGTGCATACAAGCATACTGACATGGTCGGGAAGTTTAGTTGTTGTTCAGACCAAACACCAGAATGGGGAAGAATTGATCTAAGTGACTTTGACTGTATAATTATTTTTGCTGCCAGATAAGGTTACTTGAGTATCTCCCGTATGGGATGATCATGCACAAGTCACTATAATTTACAAAGAATGGAGTGCAAACTTAAAAAAAAACCAATGAGTGCCAATTATGTGGTTGAAAATGCCTTATTAATGAGAGAGGTCATAGGAGATTGACCAGACAGCGGACATGAAGGTGACAGTAACAAATTATCATGCATTACAACATTGGTATGCAGAAGAGACCATCACATTTAACCTTGAAGTTGATGGGCTACAGTAGTAGACTGCTTCCAGCACCTTGGTGAACCCATAACATTAAGAAATCTGGCTGTTCTGAAATCAAATTTCGTCATACAGGGCCTGCCTTCCTACAAAGAATTTTGGCTTTATATGATGCTCCCACAGTGAGAATCAGGGTAAATGGGTCTCTGATTCATTTGCTATATCGAATGGCACGAGGCAGGGGTGCCCACTCTCCCCACTGTTATTTGTTCTTTGTATGGAAGCTCTAGCAAGGGCTATTCGACATAATGTAAATATCTCCGGAATCCACATAGGGGGTCGGGAACATAAACTAGCACTTTTCGCAGACGACCTCCTAGCATTAATCACTAATCTGACTATTTCTCTCCTGAACCTTATACTAGAATTCCAGAAATTTGGTAAACTTTCAAATTTTAAAATTAATCACTCCAAATCATTAGCTATGAGTTTGACTGCACCTCCTTCCTTGGTAAGCTCTTTGAAACAATCCTTCTCCTTTGTTTGGCACCCCACTAGACTTAAATATTTAGGAGTCTATTTGACTACAGATCTATCCCAACTGTTCTCGAATAACTTCACTCCATTACTACAAGCTATTCGTAACGATTATACTAGATGGCGCACCAATAGTCTATCCTGGATCGGTAGGATTAACATGGTGAAATTGAATTCCCTGCCCAAAATTTTATACCTAATGCAAACCCTTCCAATTCATATTCCCCCTTCATGGTTTGCAGATATGGAGCGTCTTATACGTAGGTTTGTTTGGAATAATTCCACACAGCGTTTTAAACATTGTATCTTATACCGACATAAACACGATGGTGGTTTGCAACTTCCCCACATCACTAGCTATTACCACGTTATCATTCTTAATCGTGTTCTGGAGTGGACTCGTGCGAAGGGTTTCAAACAGTGGATTATGTTGGAGGAAAGCAGTCTGGCTCAGGCTATAGAAATTGTCCCCTGGCTTCCCAGACTCCTAACTGTCAAACACCCCACTATAACAACCACATTACGTTGTTGGAAAAAACTGCGACGTCTCACCCATATTTCGTCTATTGTTTCTCCTCTCACATCTTTTCTAGGCAACTCCGACTTCTAAAGTGGCCATTAATCATCCAGTTGTTAAATGAAAGTATGGATAGCCCCGGAGAGATTAGGTCAGATGGTTTGTTCATAAGGGGTGCGTCCGTTTGCAGAGTTACAGGAAAGACGGAATTTCCCTCAGTCCGAGTTTTGGAAATACCTCCAAATATGACATTTCATTATCTCTTCATGCAAGCTTACTGATCTTACCAGGTCCCTCACCTTGCTCGAATCCTTGTGCTCAGCCTCTCAAACTCCGTCTCACACTGTATCCATATTATATTCTTTAATTATTGAAAAGTTATCTCCATTCCAGACCAGGAGAAAAAAAAAATGCAAATCCCTATTTTTGGCTAAATTTCTGTCAGAACTCTTTGGAAACCCCCCCCCCTAATGATAAAGTAGCAGGAAAAATTAATAGTAAGTTGCGCACTTTGGCGAAAAACAACCGCGCAAATATTGGGTTACAAGAAAAAAAAGTTAGTTGAAAAAAAGGATAGAAAGCCATTGTTTTCCAGGAAATTACTGTTCCACGTAAATTAGGGGTATTTTAAAATGGGTGCAAGTATATTTTCGTGTCATAAAAATGCAATTTTCAAAACCGTTAAAAAACCACCTGCTGCGACTGTGTGCGATGCTTAAAACTCTTGACGCATCCATACCGCCTCCCGAAAAATCAGACCCATCACGTTAAAACCACTTTCAACTATTTTTTTTCACCCAAAATTTGCGCGGTTGCTTTTCGCCACAGTATGCAACGTATTAATTTTTGTTCTGATAATTTATCATCATGGGGAGGGGGGAGGGGGGGTGGTATCCAAAGGGTCCTGGAAGAAATACCCTTATTTTTAGCCAAAAATAGGGATTTTGCATTTTTTTTTTTCCTCCTCGTCCGGGGAAAACTTTACTCTATTTTTTTTTGCCTGTTTCAGTTTTCACCTGTTCTTTGGCGAAAATGTCAGTTTTTTGGGCAAAAACCGTCCATTTTCGCCGCTAATTGAATACGGCCCTAAGACCCATTTTTGGGTGAAAAAGACACTCGGCGCAAGTTGAGTCACATGGGGCCTGGCGGCTCACTTACTTTAGCATATGGAGGCTAGGTGTATGAGGACACATTTGTATATACACTATATGGCAAAACGCACAGACACCCCTTCTGATTAGTGTGTTTCAGCCACACTAACAGGTGCATAAAATAAAGCAAACTGAAATGCATTCTTCATAGTCAAACATTAGCAGTAGAAAGTGTCATATTGAAGAGCTCAGTGATTTTCAAGTGGCACTGTCTTAGGATGCAAAAAGTAAGCTTATTTTCTCCTTTTCTGAGTCAAATGTAAGTGGTGTTATTGTGAAGTAGATATGCCTAAGAGTAGCAACAGCCCAGACATAAAGCAGCAGACCACACACAAGCTCACAAAAAAAAAAGCCATTGGAAGCAACATCAACACAAGAACTGTGTCGTGAGCTTCATGCACCAGGGTCCTATGGCTGAGCATTCTCACACAAATCTCAGATCACCATGTGCAGTGCCAAACATCAGTGGAGTGGTGTAAGGCACACTCATAGGATTCTGAGCCAGTGGAAATTAGTTTTTTTTCAAGTGACTAATTGAGTGTTACCACCTGGCAGTTTGATGGATGAATTTAGGTTCATCCAGTGCCAGAAGTACACGTCCTGTCAACTGTAAAGTGTATTGGAGAAGGAAGTGTGTCTGGAGCAGTTTTTCAGCTTTGTCTGGACTGCACAGTTCCAGTGAAAGGAAATGTTACTGCTACAGTACACAATGACATTCCATACCATTGTGCGCTTCCAACCTTATGGCAAAAGTTTTGGGGGGGTGAAGGGCTTTTCCTATTTCAGTATACAATTCAGCCATTCAAAAAGACCATCAACAACTGGTTTGCAGAGTTGGAAGAACTTGACTAGCCTACACAGCGCCCTGGGGCTACATACAAACCTGCCATGATGTGAACAAGCCCTCTAGGTGAAACGATTGTCATCTCCAGCAAACAAGGACGCAGCCATCTCCATTGGAATATGACCACTGAAGCAAATACTCATGCAGGGAGATGGTGATGTAATCTACCAGCACCCATACCTTATCCTTTGTTATTGAAATAGTACTGCAATACCTGCATATAGACCATTGCACATACTCCTAGACACCCCGTTGTTCACGCTCTCTCATCGGGACCTCCCCCATCTAGTGCCGCACTGTCGTCTGGCACCAGCACAGACGGGTGGTTACTGTCACGACAGCAGAAGTGCATTTCCAACTATCTTTCATCCCAGGCAGGGCCTCTCCACTCTCTCATCTATAACCCTCTACTAGATGTATGGTGATCAGACAGCAGAAGTGAAAGGGGATTCTCCTGCCTGGATTCTGTCAACCTACTATAGGTTTAAATGGTGCGTTCCTTGCAGTGAGTCAAATCTTTATTAACCCAAATCTGTGTCGATTGTGCTTGATGTGTATTCTCTACACATTTATTAAGGGTCACAAATATTGACCCTCCTGCTCACTAAGCAGGGTGAAGCTCCGCCGTGAGCAATTCGTATATAGGTAATAAATGTGGTTACTACAATGCACTCTACATTACCAGTTTTTGAGACTAAAATATATCTCTACTTCTGATTAATTATTTCTTCTTTCAGCAGGACTGTGTTCTATCCACTAAGTGAAAAAAACTGTAGGGATTTGTTTTTTGCTACATGAATAGCAATTGTCTCACTGCCAGCTCTTGAGCTGCTGCATTGCAACATATTGATACTAATTGTCTCTCTGCTAGCAACTGTACTGCAACATATTGATACAAAATGGATACAATGATCTCCTATAACAGTATATATGCAGGATAAGCCATCTGACAAAATACTCCTTCAAGTATACTAGAATCTATGTAGATATGTTTAGCTGATATATTTTTTCAAAATTAGAAGGTTTCTTTAGCATATTTTGTTTCAATAACAAGGGATGTTTTTGTGAATAATCAATAATAGATAAATATAATGTGTTGAATCTAACCACTTACAATAATCACCTTTTGCCTGTATTAATATAAATTGGCAGTGAACTATATTAATTTCTATGTTTGTTTGTAATTATTGGCTGTATTTAAATATTATTGGAGGTTGAAAAATAACATCTTCCACCTTATATTCTAAAATCTTATAAAATAAAAGTTTTAATTTATTCATACTACTTTAAGAGTACCTCCAACAAAGAGTCTTCTTTTCTCTTCCTTCTCCTAAGTGCTATTTACAAAGAGGCGGCTTTACACTGAATGTTAGTGCAGCTTTACATTTGCAGCTCAATCTTGCTGAAAAACTGCTTCTTACAAAAGCTGCCACTTCATTAATATAGCACCTGATCTCAACCACTTTTGGGATGAAATGTAACATCAACTGAGATCCATGCCTCGTCACTCAACATCAGTGGCCAACTCCATTAATGCGAATCCCTGCAGCCATGTTTAAAAATGTTGTAAAAAGCCATCACAGAAAAGTGAGGGCTGTTATACCATACTAATACTAAAATGTGTTATTACCAGTGACTACAATGCAACAAATTAAATAAAAAACCCAGGAATTGGATATCCAGCATAATATACAAAAGGATGAACAAGTTTAGTGGCAGAAATTTATGTCCTGACAGTTGGTAGTACATCTTGGTTAATTTATGACAATGTGTGATAAAAAAAAAATCTTACAATTCACCTGTAGAGAGGGGAGTATCATGTCCACTGAATGGAGCCATTTAACTTTCAACCGCATTAGTTGGGAAAAGAAAGACAAGTCAATGAAGTGGGAGTCTAATTAAGCAGTTTACATAACATTCTGGAAAGAATCATCAGTTGAAGATCGAAGTTAAAAACACATGAAGCTGTAGATAGAAAATGAGCACTCAAGTGATACAGTTGGATTATCAAAAGGTCACATCAAGTGATGGATGGTCTTCTTCTGGCGGATCACATCAAAGATTCAGAAAATCTGCTTTTCCCTAGATAGTGTGTGTAGACCTGGTAGTAGTTATAAAAGTCCAATTGATTTATGGATAATTAAGACCTTAAAATAACGTGATTGTAAATCACTAAGGAGCCATCCTCGACTACATAAAAATGGAAGAATGCCATAAAAATATGACAATTTTTAAATGTTTAAAAATAAAAAGTTTGTTTTGTTTTAAGAATCAGTACTTTTAAATTTAGATTTGCCAGCAAAGCAACAATAAATCAATGGTAAATATGTTAAATGTATCATTTTAGTAAACATGTGAGAATCTTTATGCTGTAGCACTTCAGTGGCTCCAGAAAAGCAACATGATTGAGTCCATAATTCTAGCACATGGGTGATGATATCCTCCTGTGTACCCTTTCAATTTTAGTATGTTTGCAACCAAAAACAGCAAAATAGTCATACATTAAGCATTATCACAAGCAGCTCGTCTCCCCATTTATTTTCTGCAGTGCCAGGAAACGGCTTGGCTCATTAAACATAGATAACAATAGTGCAACACAAGGGAAAGGATATAAAGATGATAAAATCTTAACGTTTTCCAGTTGCAATGAAGTAAAACAAGAATAGAAGTTAACTCACTTTAAAAAGAATGGCTGCCTCATATCTTAAGTGAACAAGAATGAAGCTGTGAACAAAACAAAATCCACAAAAAAATAAAATACAAGAATGTCAATATGGGCTCTTTATACCACGGTATAAAGAAATAAACTCTAATGAAGTTGAAAATCTCCTAACAGACAGGGGAACATAGTACTCTTAATTATCAGAAAAATATATAGCTGCTTTTTTTTAATCCACATATTGATAAAGTGTCCACTTCAACATGAGACCAGCTTTGTGAAAGAGAAGCTATCAAAATGCGTCAGAAGGAGTTGACGCTGAAAAGGTTCCCGGGATAACAGATGATTCTGATATGCTTTTTCTTCTGGTCAATCTGGTATTAAGCTTGATGGCAAAAGTTTTGTTAGAAGTGTTTTCATTTTATGTGTTTGCAAGTGCAATTATTAAAGGTTTTATTTTATGATACTGGCGGTACTTCAGTATTGTGTACCTTATCTTTTTTTATGGTATATATGCGGAGGCCTAAAATTTGTTTTACATCAAAATACATCAGAAGGAGGAGAAAAAGACCCTGAAATATGCCATTAACTTTACAGAGCTAGTAAAAATATTTAGATCACAATATTTTAATCTAGGTGGTGGATTAAGAAAGAACACTCATGTGAACTTTTGGACTCTTTGTCATTGTCAATATTGTTGTTTTATTTAAATTTTAATGGAAAATTTGGATGAATGGTACCACGTTGGAAAAGAAATTGAAGAGCACAGCGCATATATATATATATATATATATATATATATATATATATATATATATAAGTAATTTGTATTATCTATCTTTTTCACTACAGATAGAGCTGACAGGAGGCGATAGACAGAAGAAAATGCCAAAATCAATCACGGCATTATTGGGCTTCTGGGAAATAATAAAGTGACAGCTATCGACCATTGTGTACATTCATCAAGAGACTTCAACAAAAAATAAGATTAGTAACTTTTTTTTTTTTTTTTTCCAATTCCTGTGTGATCAAAAAATGGCAAAATAAAGAAAAAAAAAAAAAAAATCAAAATATAATATATATTTTTTTTGACCGGAAGCTTTATATGTGAAGAGAACTTGAAAAATCTAATTTTGTTTTGAGTTTCAATATACTTTTGGAACAGTCTCTGGGCCTGTTTCATAGACTGACGCAATGTGGATTTCTACTCAGATTGAGCAATTCTTTGCCATTGCGCATAAACCTGTTCCCCCAAACCAATATTGCTATGTGCATGGATCATATAGCCCAAATAAACACCTTTTCCCTTTGCAATCTCACTGATTCATGAGTGGCACAAATTGGTTCAAACTCCTATTTTCTTACATCTTGCAAGAATGGCCTGCTTACTTCTCTGCTTGTTATTGCACAGCCATGTTTTATTACTGGGTTTGCTCAAAACTGAAAAAGTGCTGCAAAGTATGCTGGCATAAAAAATTATTTTTTTTAATAATACAATTCCATTTAAAATTTGTTTAACCTCAAACTCATTACACTCATTAAATATAGATAAGATTTTACTATTAAGACCTTATGCGCTTTATTTGATTAAAGCTTATAATCAAATTCGGAATAATTTTATGGCTTAATTTTGCATATATGCCTTACTACCTTTAATTAGATATACTCTTGAGTAGAGCAATAGTGGAATACTGGTAAGCAGCCACTACCTAAATCTGCAATACCATGAAAAACAAAAACTATGTATTATTAACATAAATGACTATGGCAGCCTAGAAGTAGAAACTTGGTCCCTATGTATTTGTTTTTTTTTCCAGTGTCCTGCGACAAGTGGGTTGGGTATGAGAGGCCAGACGGCAAAACACTGACAGCGGCATACCGATGCTTAGAATCCAGATAGGGGCTCCGCAAGTATACTAACCCTCCCCCCACTCCTGCATCCTAACCCTCCCCGTTAGTGTCTAAAACTAACCCTTCCCCCTTAGTGCCTAACCCTAACCTCCCCCCCCCGGTGGTGCCTAAAACTATCTCCCCCCCTTGTCCCTAACAGCCAGAGGTGTTCTGTGCCTGCTCTCTGTACCGACATCCTTCCCCCTCAGTGCTTAAACCTAACCCTTCCCCCCCTCCCACCCAGTGGTGCCTAACCCTAACCCCCCCCGGTGCCACACTTGTATATCTGTGTGCGACTAGATCTGTACATGAAGCACAATGGACTTTGATGTCGATAAAAGCCGTGGCTGCTGCATTGTACCACTTCATATACAGATTCAGAATCTGTCACTCACAGATATACAAGTGTCACATGTCAAATTAATCAGTGCAGTCTCATGAAGCAGTTTGTTGCATCAGTTAGCGACCAAGGCACATTTTTGGACAAAAAGGACGCTCAGCGCAGGCAGAGTCAGACAGGGCCTGGCGAACTGAAAAAAACTGTTTGGCGCAACTGCAGCAATAGTATATGAGGACACATATGATAGCTGGATTTCTTTCCAACACTGCATCAGGTCCAATCTGGGCAAATAATAAATCTGGTATTCATTTCTTACCTAAGGAACTGAAGCCCAATTATCATTTCTGTAGCATAAAACTGCACATAAAACATTTCCTTACATAAAACAGCAGGATATGTAAGTTGCGTTATTGCAGTAAAAAAATTGATGGCATGTCACAGATAATTTGACTCACTAAATTTCATTGGTTAGTTTGAACTTTTGCTCTTTTACAGAAGTCCACAAAGAGCTGTAGTATCATTAGGCTGGTCCAGAAATGTGGATTTGGCAACAATCTCCTCTAAATCTTGTTTTAATTATGGCACAGAGACAGCCAGGGAAAGCGTCCGGTAACTGTAACTGAAGGATATTTCAAGTGTTCACAATGAGGATGTCTGTGCATGAACGGGGACTACACTGTATGCGTAGAAGGTGGTAAGTAAAAGGAATTTTTTACCTGGAGTCCTTTCTTGATTTGCTTTTAAACATCAGGACACATGCACAAATGAGCCACTGAAATGTTTAAAATAACAAGTTTATCAGTGCAAATTAAATTAACTGGATAAAACAAAAAACTAAACAATCATCGTAAAAAAGAAAATGTAATTTAGTAAGGAAAGAAGCATCTAATTTCAACAGAGCTCAACAGTAAATGCTGGTCAATATATCACAGCTACAGGTGTCTCTGCATCCATAACTCCTTTGACAGGGAGTCTCACATTAGAAAAGGCAAATTTCAGAAGAGAATCTGGCAGCTGTGCATAAAAGGGATCTTGAATACTATGTATACACACACACATTATATATATATATATATATATATATATATATATATATGTATACACACACACACACACACAATATAGATTTACAGGAAGATTACATTGTAAGAAAAAAATGACTTTAAAAGATTTAAAAAAATAATTGCTTGATAAAAATCAGTCAAGTATTGAGGGATAAAAACATACAAGGGTACATATAAAAGGCACTTTTCAATGTTCCATATAGTAAGTGTCCCCAAAAGAAAACGCAAATCTATTGTAGACTTTTCCTCGGTGCCAGATTAAGGTCCATATGGGCCTGAAGCGGAATTAAAGAAGGGTCTATTTTGGGCTGCCATACAGTGGGTGTATACATACACAAAACACACTATAATAAATATATATATACATACACACACAAAATATTATATATATATATATATATATATATATATATATATATATATATATGGATGGATAGATAGATAGATAGTCAATCCAGATAGGCTGCACTCACTTGAATGAGTGCATAGTCCAGGGTGCTCAGGATATAGGAATCCTAGTAGTCCAGTGTGGGATAGGCCAAAATGAAAGCCATAAGGTTGTAGAAAACTTCAGTCAAAAAGGTATAGACCTTGCAAAAATCTTGCGGGTGCCAGCTTAAAAAGGTACAAAATTTGCCCCATAATTAAATCAATCCAGATAGGCTGCACTCACTTGAAAGAGTGTATAGTCCAGGGTGCTCCATTAAAGACAATAAAGTCCAGAATCCAGTAAACAAAATTGGGCACTCACCATTCAGTAGAAAAATGATTTAATAGCTCATGAATATCATATCAAAGTTGACGTTTCAGTCCCAAAAGAACCTTTGTCAAGACAGTTCACCACCACACAGCTACCACCAAGTAGACCCATAACCATGTAGTCCACCAGCTGCCTTGAAATAGCCACATCAATTAGCAAAAATTCCGCCCCCAATATAGATCCACACACATCCATATATACTTGTGTGTTTATGTATACAACAAGGGAAGTATGGGGGGCGAGACTGAGCAAGGGGGAGGTTGGCAGCACTGATCGCAGGGGGATCTGGACAAATCAACAGGGGGGGGGGGGTCAGAACAGCAGAGTGGATGGAGCCAGCCAGAGTGGAGGACGTGACAGAGAATAAGGTGACCTAGCATGTGTACACACACTATTATAATATATATATATTTATTATATATTATATACATACATACATACACACACATAATTAGAGTTATGGCAGACTTACCTAGATACCTCCTTTTCCTCAAGGTCCATAGGGATATTATAGTTGGAAGACAAGGCACCAACAGTTAAAGCTTCAGCTCCCATGATGCCCCGCGTCTTCCTCCATATATACCCCACCCCTAGCCATAGGACTTCAGTTTAGTTAACAAGCCTCAAGGCAGGAGAAGGAAGAACAATCGTACATCAGAAACACTAATGGTGCATACACACGTTCAGATTTTTCTTTTAAAAATCGTTCAATCGTTCATATCTGAAGGAAAATCTGACATGTGTGCAATGATGAATAATGCGAGTTCCCAATTGTCAGATAACGATATCTGAAAACGAATGAGTTTGCAGTCAGTTTTGGATGATTTCCATTCATTTTAATACAGTCAAATATCGTTCAATTGTTTGCAAATAGTTCATCTGACCGTGTGTATGCACCATAACACAAGATGAGGGTATCTGTGACCGAAAGAAAATAACCCAATGAAGCCAGGTGCGTCAGGGTGTGTGCCCTGTGGACCCTATGGATCTTGAAGAAAAAAGGAGTTATCTAGGTAAGTCTACCATAACTAATTTTCTTCAGAGTCCATAGGGATCCACAGGGATACCATGGGGATGTCCTAAAGAAAAAAAAGTGTCTTCGCTGTTAGCCACAGAGTCCAAAGGTTCAAATGGGGGAGCTTGTACAGTGCATCCGGAAAGTATTCATAGCGCTTCCCTTTTTCCACATTTTGTTATGTTACAGCCTTATTCCAAAATGGAATAAATTTATTTTTGTCCTCAAAACTCTACACACAATACCCCATAATGACAACGTATAAAAAAAAGAAATTTTTTGGAGATTTTTGCAAATTTAATAGAAAAAAAACAAACTAAGAAATCACATGTACATAAGTATTCACAGCCTTTGCTCAATACTTTGTTGATGCACCTTTGACAGCAATTACAGCCTTAAGTCTTTTTGAATATGATGCCACAAGCTTGGCACACCTAGCTTTGGGCAGTTTCGCCCATTCCTCTTTGCCGCACCTCTCCAAGCTCCATCAGGTTGGATGGGAAGCGTCGGTGCACAGCCATTTTCAGATCTCTCCAGAGATGTTCAAACGAATTCAAGTCTGGGGTCTGGCTGGGCCACTCAAGGACATTCACAGAGTTGTCCTGAAGCCACTCCTTTGATATCTTGACCGTGTGCTTAGGGTCGTTGTCCTGCTGAAAGACGAACTGTCGCCCCAGTCTGAGGTCAAGATTGCTCTGGAGCAGGTTTTCATCCAGGATGCGTCTTTACATTGCTGCATTCATCTTTCCCTCTATCCTGACTAGTCTCCCAGTTCCTGCCGCTGAAAAACATGCCCACAGCATGATGCTTGGCCTGGTGACGAGCAGTGCCTGGTTTCCTCCAAACATAACGCCTGGCATTGATGCCAAAGAGTTCAAACTTTGTCTCATCAGACCAGAGAATTTTGTTTCTCATAGTTAGAGTGTCCTTCAGGTGCATTTTGGCAAACTCCAGGTGGGCTGCCATGTGCTTTTTACTAAGGAGTGGCTTCCGTATGGCCACTCTACAATACAGGCCTGATTGGTGGATTGCTGCAGAGATGGTTGTCCTTCTGGAAGGTTCTCCTCTCTCCACAGAGGAATGCTGTAGCTCTGACAGAGTGACCATCGGGTACTTGGTCACCACCCTGACTAGGGCCCTTCTCCCCCGATCCCTCAGTTTAGACGGCCGGCAACCCTAGGAAGAGTCCTGGTGGTTCCGAACTTCTTCCATTTATGGATGATGGAGGCCACTGTGCTCATTGGGACCTTCAAAGCAGCAGATATTTTTCTGTACCCTTCCCCAGATTTGTGCCTCGAGACAATCCTGTCTCGGAGGTCTACAGACAATTCCTTGGACTTCATGCTTGGTTTGTGCTCTGACATGCACTGTCAAGTGTGGGGCCTCATATAGACAGGTGTATGCCTTTCAAAATCATGTCCAAAGCTGTAGGAACATCTCAAGGATGATCAGTGGAAACAGGATGCACCTACGCTAAATTTTGAGCTTCATGGCAAAGGCTGTGAATACTTATGTACATGTGATTTCTTAGTTTTTATTTTTAATAAAATTTGCAAAAATCTTAAAAAACTTTTTTAACGTTGTCATTTATGGGGTATTGTGTGTAGAATTTTGAGGACAAAAATGAATTTATTCCATTTAGGAATAAGGCTATAAACACAAAAAAATGTGGAAAAAGCGAAGCGCTGTGAATACTCTCCGGATGCACTGTAGCTCCTTAAGAACCAAAGACAAATCCCACGGTGCTACCGGTGGAACAAAAGGAGGCTGAACTTGCAGAACTCCACACCTTTGTCTAATCCCACCTGAAAAGAAAAAGCCAGTACCCTGGAAATCCTGAATAAATTTCCTATGGGAACACCATTGACCAAAGGAATGTAATTGAGGCAGGCAGACTTCCGTGCCCTAAGCATCGTTTCAATTACAGAACTAGAAAAACCTTTTGCTCTTAGGATGGAAGATTCAAGAGCCACGCCGTCAAAGCCAGAAGAGGGAAGTCCGGATATGGCAGGGACCCTGCGTCAGCAGTTCCTGCCATAGAAAAAGACGATACGGACTGTCTATTGACAGATTCTGTATGTCGGTGAACCAATGAAGTCTGGGCCAAGCCGGAGCCACCCATATTACGGTTCCTCCTTCCTGCTTGAAATTTCTAAGAACTCTTGGGAAAAGAGAAAACGGAGGAAATAGATACGCCAGTTTGAAGTCCCATCCTACTGCCAGTGCATCCACAAATGCCGCTGATGGATCTCTGGACCTGGACCAGTACTTGGGGACCTTGTGGTTGTGGCGCGATGCCATGAGATCCATCTCCGGTAGACCCCATTTATTTACCAGGACCTGAAACACTCCCGGTTGGAGAGACCACTCTCCGGCATGTATTTCTGGCAACTTAGGAAGTCTGCTTCCCAATTTAGCACTGCAGGTATAAATATTGCCGAGATGGCCGGAAGATTACTTACCCAAATCAGAACCTTTGTCACTTTTTTCATGGTTGCTTAACTTCTTGTGCCTTCCTGATGACTGAGGTAGGCCACTGTAGTCACATTGTCGGACTGGATCTGGACTGGCCTGCCCTGGAGCAGGTCCTGTGCCATGATCAGTGCTCTGTTTACTGCTCGCAGTTCCAGGATGTTTATTGGCAGATTACTTTCTTGATTTGTCCATCCTCCTTGAAAAGTGTGATGACCTGTCACTGGCATCTGTGGTGAGAAGCACCCAATTTGGAATCCAGAACAGGCGCCCTTTGTTTAGATGATCCTTTCTCAGCCACCACAGAAAGGAGTGACGAACCTCTGGAGTGAGAAGGATCCTTTGGGACTTTATAAGATGATGCTGTCCTTTCCTGCAGAGAATCAATCTTTGTAGAGTCCTAGAATGGAACGGAGCATACCCCACCATGTTGAAGGTGGATACCATTGATTTCAGGACCTGCATTGCTAACAGAATGGATACTCTTCGCATGCGTAGCATCTTGCATATTCGCAGTGATAGAGCTGCAAACTTGTCCTCTGGCAGAAACACTTTGTGCCTGAGAATCCAGAAACGCTCCCAGATTAATCATCTGCTGTGTTGTAGAAAGTGATTTCTTCCAATTGATTATCCAGCCATGCCTTTGTAGGCAGGCTATGGTCAGTTGAAGATGGTTTTGCAAAACCACCGGCGTCTGCGCCAATATCAGAAGGTCTTCCAGATATAGCAGAGTTCGGACTCCTTGACGCCGGAGATATGCCATCATGACTGCCATTATTTTGGTAAATACCCTGGGAGCCGTAGATTGGCCAAAGGGTAGAGCCTGAAACTGGTAATGTTGCTGAAGGACAGCAAACCGTAAGAATTGTTGGTGGGATGGAATAATAGGAACATGCAGATATGCATCCTGAATTTGCAGGGAAACCATGTAATCCTCTGACTCCATTGCCAAAATAACTGACTGGAGAATTTTCATACAAAACTTGGGTACATGGATAAACTTGTTGAATGTTTTTATATTTAGTATAGGGCACAGGTTCTCAAACTCGGTCCTCAGGACCCCCAAACAGTGCATGTTTTCCATGTCTCCACACTGAATCAAGTGAAATAATTAGCTCCACCTGTGGACCTTTTAAAATGTGTCAGTGAGTAATGATTACACCTGTGCACCTGCTGGGTGACCTGCAAAAGGTGAACCGTGTGGGGTCCTGAGGACCGAGTTTGAGAAACACCGGTATAGGGCGATAAGCACCATTCGGTTTCTGAACCGGAAACAGATTGGAATAATAACCCTTTCCCTGTTGAGACACAGGAACTGGGACCATTACCCCTGCCTGTAGCAGGGAGTGAATTGCTTCTGAAAAGCAGAAGCCTTGTCTGCATCTGATGGAGGATCAGTGCAAAAAACTTCTGATGGGGATGTCTCCTGAAAGTGAGGGCACACCCCTGAGAGACCACTTCTCGGACCCAGGCATCTGTAGTTGTTTAATGCCGATAATTCGCAAACTGAAGAAGTCGGCCTGCCATCCTGGAATCCCGCAGGAGGCGGCCTGCTCTGTCAGGTCGAGGGCTTGCTGTCCGGCTTAGAAGCTTGACACATTGCCAGGCCAGACCTCTTAGTTTGTCGCTTTAACTTGTGAAAACTAGTCAGCCGAGAGGAAGACAGTTCCTTTGCTCATCCCTGAGGACGAAAGGAGACCTGCCTAGTAGTATTTGACGTAGATGGCAGACCTGCTGACTTTGAAGCTGCCAGAGTAGAAATTATATTATCCAACTTTGCTCCAAAGAGTACCTTTCCATAGAAAGGTAAGACTTCCAGCGCCCTCTTTGATCCTGTATCAGCTTTCCAAGATCTTAACCAAAGGGCTCTGTGTACCACTATTGATGCCGTTGATGCCCTAGAAGCTAAAATTCCAGCATCCACTGCAGCTCCTCCCAGATAGGAAGCCGCTTCCCGTATGTGGGAGATATTAATCATCTGTTAACTGGTAGCATTTGGTAGAGAATCTTCCAATGCCCCTAACCATTATTCAACAGCTTTAGCTACCCAGGCTCCAGCCATACCTGGACGAGTAACTGCTCCAGATGATGAAAATATTGCCTTAAGACAGGCTTCAAATCATTTTATCTGTGGAAACTTTCAGAGAAAACATTGATGGCATAGGCAATGTAGCATTTCTGATTAAATGTGTTACATGAGCATCCACAGTAGGACATACCTCCCATGAATGATGCATAGGAGGTGCAAACATAGGATATTGTGGACACCCCATCAAAGGAGGCATCGTAGGAGCAGCCATACGATCCACAACCTGCATCATTACCTGGGACAAAGAGGAGACCCAAGATGGCTCTTGTCCAATGACAGATAAAGGATGGTTTGTGTGTTGTCTGTTATATAGAGCCACCTCACCAGTCCTGTTTAAGTCCTGATAGGACACATAAGCCATACATGATTTACATGAAACCAGCACAGGTGCCACCCCCTCCTGTTTCCCTTTTTCTTTTGACATGTTCAAAATAAAGGAAATAATCGCAATGTTATGCGACAGCCTTCACAAAATCTTAATGAATGTGAAGTACTCAGAGAAAGACCTCCACCCCAAGAGGATGGAGAGAACAACAGTGATAGTTCTAACTGACAGACAGAAATAAAGGACAGTGTGAATCAGCAGCTAGCAAATAGTCACATACAATGCATATCAATATAATTACAATTGGCTCTAAATCAACTACAGCAACGCAAGGGAATGGTAGGACATAGAGCACCATATACCTTAACCAAGGGAGAGGTATACAGGGAGACTGACCCAGACCCTCCTGAGACCAACAGCTACAGGGCGCACTGAGCGTGGACCGCGAGTGTCTCATGTACATGTAGAGGGTAAGCGGAGCAACCAAGATGCTCATGGCAGCAGATAGCGTCTATTGCCGATCCCCGGCGTCAGATGATAAGGCCCCGGCTGGTGTAGTGAGAACGCGGATAATCCCGGGCCCTGACAGCAGCCGCTTCTGGTGCATCTCTGACACCAAAAGCAAGGACTGCCACACGCGATTCCCCATAAGCGAGGAATCCCCTTACCCAGTGTCGGACTGGGGCATGAAGGGCCCACCAGGGAAATACAATCTCAGAGGCCCACCAAGAGGCATGGCCAGTTGCTGGAAAGGGTGTGGCCACCCGACAAGAGAGGAGTGGCCAGTCATTATAGGAATCATTTCAGCCATAAAATGAGCTCTCTGGCACCTGTAAGGTATCTGTTTATTCTATTATTGACTGATTACATTTGATTTTTTTTGTCCTATACTGAACGATAACGTTGTTTCTAGGTTTTAGTGAAAAACAGTACAGAGATACCTATTTGCCAATAACATAGGTTGATGCCAGCTGAGAGACACACTGGGAACATGCCCTACTAACCAAAAGCGCCTAACTTCTATACTAGCCATCAATAATTGGGGTCTATACTGTTAACATTATTTACTGTGAGCATACCACCGTTAGGCTCTGCCATCTATACAAGTGTCCAGAGAATGGACTAAGCATTGTATTCTGGTCACATGAATTGGCTCTACACGGGGGAACTGTGCTACCATAATGGGTTGGGATCATGTCTGTTATATTTTACTAATGTTGCGTGAACACCATTTCCTATAATGGACTTAATCTAAAGATAGAAGAGAATCCAGCAAGAACATGCAATTTTCCATCACAGAGACAAAGATTTAATATATAAAGACAGATGCAAGTCTAGCTTATCTCTAAATGCAGTTAAAATAAGGGTGATTGTGTGTAAAGCTGGGCATGCGCTATACAATTTTCTGTCAGATATCTGTCCAATATGACTGGTTGGAATGAAAACCTGGTAATGTATGGGAGCAAATGACAATCGTCCATTTGCTCACAAACACTGGAAAATAGCCAAAAATGGTTGTTCAGAGAAATTGGTTAAAACACACAAATTTAACCAATTTGAACAATTTTTTGTCCTTTTTTTCAGTGTTTAAAACCATATGATCGACTGTAATTGCCCCAAAACATTACCAGGTTTTCATTCCAACCAGCCAGATTGGACAGATATCTAACAGAAAATTGTATAGTGGATGCCCAGCTTTAGATGCAGTATTTTACCTGCATACAAACCTAAAACTACACAATAATTATTTGCATCCCCTGCATCAAAACAAACACAAAATGACACCCTTTAGCTGTATTGGCTACTAACTGTAAATTAGGAGTGTGTGAATGGTAACAGAAACAGTTTGGTGGAAGGGAATTTGCCAATTTAAAGTTAAGTTCTAAACAACCACCACTGGTTACAACAGAAGAATATTGTAACACCCAATCTGTGGTACTTTGTTAAAGATGTGAAATAAATTATAATTTATAATTATAGAGCTTGTACATCCTTTAGTACAGGGGTTCCCAAACTGTCCACAAGGCACCCTAACAGTTCAGGTTTTAAAGGATATCCATGGTTGCACATAGATGTTTTAATCAAAATGAATGAGGTACTAATTAAGTCACTCGTGCATGAGTATGGGTATGCTTAAAACCTGAACTGTTAGGATGCCTTGAAAACCGTGCTTGGGAACCACTGCTCACTCTTCATTTGCATCATGTACAGGAAAATAAATGCTAAAAAAGTGTTTTTTCTGTCTTTGTAAAAAGACATTTTTGTGTGAACCAGTACATTTGTTTGCACAAAGCAGGCAAGTACAGGTAACCCTCAGCAGCCCCTTCTGCTAGCTGCCTCCTCCCTCTAGACAAAGGTCTGATAAGTAAAGTACCTTTACCTCCAGGCAGTGTGCAAACAGCGGTATGGGTACAAGATTTTAACATGCACAGAGGAGATATTATATTCTTAAATACACAATAGTTCTATATGAATACATTTTTAAATCCATATGTGAAAAGCTTTAATTTGTGTTTATGTCCTCTACATCGTATCCATAGATTTTTTTTTCTGTTGCCTTTGAACTCCTCTCTCCTTTATATTTCAAAAAAAGCTACTTCCAACCAAAAGCACATTCCTTTCCTTTGCTGCTCAGTGTTAAAAGCATACAGTCTAGCGATCTGCTATCCAATAGCATACCATGGCCTCCCGGGAGGACAGAGTCAGGGAGAACCATTATTAATTTAGCTTATTACATTCCACACAAGACACTTTTTTGGCTACTTAAAGCATCCAAAAATATTAAACATGATAATACCTAAAGTAAAAACGAGATGTCCAACTGGTCTAGTAAATTCAAAGTAACCGGTTGTAAACACAGTAGTCAAAAGTTTCAATGGTAGTCTCCTAGTCTAGGAGAGGCGTGTTGCTAATTTGGACACACAATTGGTAAGCAAAACTGCTGTAGACCAATATGATCACTCAATAGGCAAGCTGAATGGATCTGAAGGTGTGTCCTGGTTTCTTTCCTTTTGAATATCACAATTGAGCCAATTACAGGCCAATTTGTAAAAATAAATCCCAAAATTAGGAGAAAAAAAAAACCAAGCACCAATGGCTTATTTTACACAGTCCAACAAAAAAAAGGGGTATTCAATTAGGTGCTATTATCTCACACACCTATGCGGGGGGAGTTGTTGTTGCGAAAGCGTGTAAACGCTGGCAACGGCATCAGGCTCACACATTTTTGCTCACTGCCTATGAAACAAAATGATGGCTAAATAATGCTGCTTAAATTGTTTTTGGCATTATTCTATGAACAATTATTTGTGTGTGTTCCTCTAGTAAAACACATGCACACAAAGCCAATTTCCCCCATTATGTACCAGCTACAGATGTGTCCTCATACATCTAGTCTCCTTGCGCGCTAAACCGCCCTTCTAGATGTGCCATGCCATGGTGTGACTCGGTAGCGCAGAGTGTCTTTTTGTGCAACTTTTTACCTTCAAATGCGTTTTATTCGCACAGCGATGGGAATAGTTAGCACAAGTAGCTTCTGCTGACTAAAATGATATGCATGCAAAACGCTACTTTACAGTGTCAGCGGCTGTAATACTGTAACGTAGAGTTTCGTATGCAGTCGCTCACAGAATATAGGCATGCTGCATATCTTTTTAATCAGCAGAAGCTGCTTGTGCTAAATAATCACATCGCTGTGCAAATAAGCACACTATAAGGTAAACAGTCACACGAAAATATGTTCGTGTGACGCACAGCTGTTTTTCTGCATAGCGCGGCGCTAACAGCCGAGTGCCCGGCACTTTGGTCAGAGAAAGCCGGTTAACGCGCCTTAACACCCTTGTTAAGGTGCGAATAAGCGTGATAACCGGCATTCTCCGACCACACAGCGTACTGCATTAAATAGCTCCGGGAGCTCGCTCCCGACGCTATTCAATTTGCGTTGAATTAAATCGCCCCCAATGAGTTAGGTGTTACAAAAGGTTGTCCATTAAATTTAGAAGGACACACTTTCACAGCGAAGAAAATCTGGCATTAGACTGGCCACAGTGAATAGCGTATCAGTGTTCCTAATTACACAGGGAGCTCTTCAATGTGCCTGGAGTGCTGAAGAGCTTTACATTTGATAGGGAATTAATGTCTCCAATTCATCGTTGTCATTACGGGAGACTCAGAATGATGCAGCACTTGTGGCTTTAAGAGTCAGGCTTTTATATCCAAGATTGGAAGCTTGTGAGCAGGGCCCTTCTACCTCTATCTATTTTAGTACTCATTTTAGTACGGTTTTGTTCCTAATTGTAAAGCACACTGGAAGATGCTGGCGTTATATGAATAAATGACCGTACTGTTTAAATGAATGACCACCACGTAGTTAAAGCATGCTCTAATTGACTTATATTATGGAAACATGTTGGCAAAGGACAGCGGTGAAACAGCAAACTAATATATCTATCTAAAATACACATACAGTACCTGTACTTTAAAAGCTATAGTTTAATGTATTTATGAATAAGAAAATTGGAAGTCACAAATGAGTCAGGTCTGTTGGATGAATCTAATAAACATTAACAATTACACTAACCTCAAGGTGTTCCAGCCTGAATAAATCCACTTTTTTGACAATGTCCTCTTAATAAAATGAATCCCCTCTTACCCGCTGTAGCTGGAATTTGGAAGTTAAGATTTTCTTTTCCATAACAAGCAGTTTTCCAGTAAAATGGCACTTTCACGGCATCAGAGAAATAAGTATATTAAATTCCTTTTACATGGCTGGCTACACATAGGTACAACTATACTACTTCAAGGAATTCCAATAGTCTCCAAAAAACAAGAGTGTCTGAAATTCTTTTTCAGAATATTGATACATTTATTTAAAAGACATACACTTATGGAAAGTAATTACCATCTTAAAATGTAAGTAAACCACAATTACAGTAGTCCTACAATAACTCAGGTATGATTATTAAATATTTCTACACACAGGAATGAGTATAAACTCAGGACGGATGCATTTTTTTTTCTTTAAATAATTGCTCTTGGTTGGCACAAATGTCACACACATCACTGACCTCTTCAATTTCTTTGGTCTTTACTGCAATAGCTTTTGATCGGTTGCTAAGTGGAGACGATTCATAGAGTTCCGAATTTCCAGTTACATTTGCTTCATTTTCTGCTGACTGATCCCCAAACAATGCAGATGACGACCCAGCCTTTTAAAAGAAATTCATAAAGGTAGGTGAGTTTTTTTTTTTATCCTTTCTTAGCGAAAATACATATATTGTATAACATATCGTGGCGTCAGGATTTCAAATGGAGTTATGGTTGCTCTAGAGATTTCTTGAAGCCGAAGAATTAAACAAAATCATTCATTCGGCATAGTTTAATCCCAGGGTAAAGTTTAAATCAAATTCTGAATTTTACTCCGGTTTTCTCAGCTCAAAATGAACACTGGCCGGAAACCAATGCTTATATTTCCAGTTGTAGCTTGTGGAGTTGTGGCATTAAGACTGCAGTTAAAACAGAGATTTATGCATTATGATAAATATTGTCTTAACTGTCATCTCTGCTTAGTTAGCAGATTCTGCAAAGTAAGGTAATATGGATCTACTAAGATTTGGAGCTGACCAAGGGACAGATTCAATTAGCTGCAAGCTGTTTGTTAAGAGCACAAAGCTATTCAATTACAGACAGGAGATCATCCCACAAGCAGCCAAGGCAGCAGTTAAAGGTTTATTTCTTCTTGCACCCTCTAGTGCGTGCAAAAATAAGCATTAACCATTGCCTTGGGACTGCAATTTAATAGATCCAAGCACTTCACCCGCGGTAACAAACCCCGTGACTCAACTGGAGGCTAACTGAATCTCCACCTAAATTACAAATTCATATAATTACATGTAATGCAACTCGACCCATCACTGCTTTGGAATGAGCAGAAAATTTATTTGCTAGCACCAAAGGACCATGTAACTCATTTTTATTAAAAACTATGAAATTTACATGACAAGATTGAACAATTATGAATGAAATTACATACAAATTTAAAATCTTTGAAATTCATTTCTGATTGGTACAACATGCTTTTTCATATCCTATAACCTTGTATTTTATGAATAGTTGCCCTTTAAATTAACATGTCATGTGTGACTGTTCCTCGTTTTTAAAATCGCCCAATATTTCATACTCCAGATATATAAGGTGTAGAAGGGGCAACCGCTATGGTGCAAAGTTGGATGGGCTTACACCACCTTTATGAAATTAACTCGAAACACTTGTATTTATTTACTTTTACAGTGACTGCAATTGCCATGGTTACCACATAGACTTACTAATAGCAACTCAAAGAAAATAAAAACTAAAAAGGAAATGGAACAAAACAACGGGGCTCATGCAGAGATGAACGCAAGCAGGTTGAATGAGCATATCTTGCGTATGATTTTACATCACACAGATTCCAGAATGGAGTGTATGTAAATACAGGTAATGCAAAGTTGAAGGCATTTTGAGCGCATCTACACTTAAAGAGGAGAAACCTATAGCAGATTGTTCTCCGGCAAGCAAAGTTGAGTGAGTGCATTACTGCACAGCTATGCGGAGTAGTAAATCAGCATAAATATGAAGGGAAGGGAAGGTGCACTATGACGATGACTAGTAGCAAACCATGGGTAGACATATGGACAGATGCACTGCAAGATAAATACAACTACACATTTTTTCTGTGCATTCAGTGTTGGAGCACATAGCCACCTATTTCTAGAAACTATGCATCAGTCCCAATGTGTGCCTTTATATAGTTAACAAGAATAATTTATGTTAGGCAAATAAATAAAAGCACATTTCTTTCAAGGTATTGCAGCTTTGGGTTTAAGTGGTGCTATACAGTTTATGAACCCATTAGAATTTTTTTACTTCTACATAAATGTTACCTTAAAAATGCCCAGCACTTAATCCAAGTCATAAAAAGATACAAAAAGGTACACAATAAATCAAATGACAATCAATGATATACATTTTTTCCCTGATCAAAATGATACAACACTAAATTTCTTTGCGAGCAAAACTATGCAAACCTCTAGGATGCAATAACCGTCGTGTACAGAACTTTTGAGCAGCAATGACTTAAACCAAACCTTTAAGATAACTGTTGGTCAATTCCTCTTTTCAGATCTGCCTCAACACATGGTTGTTGCTGGGTTTTCTTGATGAAAAACCTGCTTCAGGTGCTGTCACCTCACTGCCACTGGATTAAGGTATGGACTTTGTCATTCCCAAGCATGACATTTCTGACTTGTGTGTTTAGGGTTATTGTCGTGCTGCAAAACTCACCTTCTTTTGAGCTTCAGTTCATGGACAGATACCCGACATTCTCCTGTAGAATTTGCTGATACAATCCATAGTTCCATCAATGATAGCAGGCTGTCCAGGTCCTCTGGCAGCAAGACAGACTCAAACCAAGTTACTGCTACTACAGTGTTTCATGGTTGGGATGAGATGCTTATGACAGAATAACAAAAAATACATTTCTGGGTGCTAAAAATAAAAAAATAGAGGCAAAACACTTACCTGGATAGCAACATGAAAATAAGAGTTATGGTAGAACATACTTTGTTAACTCTTTCTTCGAGGTCCATAGGGTCCACAGAAATTACCTTGGGTATGTAGCTGGAGTGATCCAGGCACCAAACAGTCAACAAGCTTTAGCTCCCAGGATGCCCTGGGTCCTCCTCCATACATACCCCGCTCCTGGCTACAGGCAGTCAGTTTGTAATCAAGCCCAAGCAGGAAAGAAAAAATTGATAAGGAAGGAAGGACACACACTCTGTAAGAAGAGGGAATCAGAGATATAACAGAAAATAATTTCCCCAACAACAACAGGTGCGTTAGGGTGGGTGCTCTGTGGACCCTATGGATCTCGAAGAAAGAAAAAAAAAAGTTAAGAAAAGGTATGTTATACCATAACTCTTAAATTCTTCCTCGGGGTCCATAGGGTCCACAGAAATTACCTTGGGATGTCCCAAAGCAGTTCCTAATAGGGGAGGGGACGCTCCTGTGTCTCAGTAGAAAGGAGAATCATACGCCCAAAGGAAGCATCCTAAGAGGCAAACGCGTCAAACGCATAAAATTTCACAAAGGTGTGGACGGAAGACCACGTGGCTGCCTTGCAAATCTGTTCTGCAGAGACACCTCGTCGCACAGATCTCGTAGAATGTGCCGTAACCCTGTCCGGAACAACAAGATCAGCTTGTGTGTAAGCTTGAGAAATTGTCATACGCAACAATATGGCCAAAGTCTGTTTGTTAGCTGGCCAGCCTCACTTGAGACAGCCATACAACACAAATAAAGAATCTGACTTTCTAATGGAGTTGGTGCGATCTACGTAGTGCACGGACAACATCCAGTGATGCTTCACCAGCCGAAAGGCCTGAAGCTTGTAAAGCCAGACCCACAATTTCATCATTCATATGAAACCGGGATACCACCTTAGGAAGATAACCCGCCCTAGTACGAAGAACAGCTCTATCCCGATGAAATATTAAAAAAGTAGAGCAAAAGGATAGGGGTCCCAAATCAGAGACCCTGTGGGCCGAAGCGAGAGCCAGAAGAAAAACGGTCTTCGCTGTCAACCACTTTAAAAGTCTACTGATTTGAGGGGTTCGAATGGGGGAGCCTGTAAAGCCCTAAGCACCAATGTCAAATCCCACGGGCCTACCAGGGGGACAAAGGGAAGCTGAACCCTCAGAACACCCTGAAAAAATATTCTTACGTCAGGCAATGGGGCAATCCTTCTCTGAAAGGAAACTTAAAAGTACAGAAGCCTGAACCCTCAGGGTGGTCAGATGGAGACCTCGGTCTAAACCAGCCTGAAGAAAAGCACTCTAGAGACCCTGAACACCAGCTCACACCACTGAAAAAATGAATGCCAAATTCTGTAATAAATACGGGCTGAGGAAGGTTTCCGTGCCTACAGCACTGTATGAATTACTGCATCAGAGAAACACTTTGCCCTTAAGACGGAGGCCTCAAGAGCCATGCCGTCAAAGACAGACGAGGAAGATCTGGATACAGGCAGGGGACCCTGCATTAACATGTCCGACCTTCGAGGAAAAGGCCATGGAGTGTCTATGGAGAGACTCTGTAGGTCGGTGAACCAACTCTGTAGGTCAGTGGGCCAAGCTGGAGCGATCAGTATTACTGTAGCGCTTTCCTGCTTGACCTTCCAGATAACCCTGGGAAGGGAAAACGGAGAAAACCGATACGCCAGTCTGAAGTTCCACCTCACTATCAGAGCATCCACAAACTCGGCCGCATGTTCCCTGGTTCTGGACCCGTACCTGCGAACCCTGTGACTGTGCCTTGAGGCCATGAGGTGTACCTCTGGAAGACCCCATCTGTCCACTAGGTTCTGAAACACCTGTGGATAAAGAGCCCACTCTCTGGCGTGTATATCTTGCCGACTTAGGAAGTCTGCTTCCCAATTTAGGACTCCTGGTATGAACACCGCCGATATTGCCGGAAGGGGACATTCTGCCCAGACCAGAATGTTTGACACTTCCTTCATGGTAGCCTGGCTCCGCGTGCCTCCCTGATGATTGAGGTAGGCTACTGCGGTTGCGTTGTCCTATTATACCTGGACAGGCTATTTCCTGAGCCTGAACAAGCGCTCTGAATACTGCCCTTAATTCCAGGATATTTATGGATAGAAGACTTCCCTTGCGGTCCATTTTCCTTGAAATGTGTGATGACCTGTCACTGCACCCCAGCCTCTGAGGCTGGCATCGGTTGTGAGGCATACCCAATCTGGAATCCAGAAGGGGCGATACCTGTTGAGACGACACGTCTGCAACCACCAAGTCAGGGACAGTCATACTATGCCCTTATTGAGTGATACTCAGCGTTCCAGTGAGAGAGGATTAACTTCTGCAATGGTTTGGAGTGGAACTGGGCAAATTCCACCATGTCGAAGGTCGACACCATGGATCCCAGTACTTGCATTGCTGTATGAATAGATACCGCTCGGCTGTGAAGCCTGTGTATCCGCAGCTGAAGGGCCCCAATCTTGTCTTGTGGCAGATATATCCTTTGAGCCAGAGAATCCAACCTTGCCCCTAAATGCACCATCTGCTGTACTGGAAGCAGCGATGACTTTTCCAATTTACAACCCACCCATGTCTGTGTAGACATGCTACTGTCTGTCTGAGATGATGCTGCAATGCTTGTGATGACTGAACCAATATCCAGATATGGCAGAATCCTGACTCCCTGGCGCCTGAGGCAGGCAGTCATTACTGCCATGAGTTTGGTAAACACCCGAGGGGCCGTTGATAAACCAAAATGCAGTGCCTGAAACTGTAATTGCTCCTGCATGACTGTGAATCGCGGGAATTGTTGGTGGGACGGTGCAATTGGTACATGAAGATATGCATCTTGAATATACAAGGATACCATGAAATCCCCTAGTTCCATGGCCAACACAATCGACCGCAGAGTTTCCATGCGAAACCTGGGCACCTTGATAAACGTGTTGAGACCCTTTAGGTTTAGAATAGGCCGGTGAGAGCCATTGGGTTTTTGCATCAAGAAGAGGTCGGAATAATATCCCTTTCCTAGCGGATTCACTGGAACCAGAATTATTACTCCTGACACCAGCAGGGAGTGTATAGCCTGCTGGAGTGCCAAGGCTTTCGCAGAATCCGCTGCCGGACTTGTGCTGAGAAACCTTTGTGGGGGGCTTCTCCAGAAAGTAAGGGTGTACCCCTGGGAGACTACCTCCCAAACCCAGGCATCTGTTGTCGTAAGATGTCAGGCGTCTGAATAGAAAAAGTCGGCATCCTACCCTGGGATCCCCCAGAGGGAGGCCCGTCCCCTCAAGCTGCAGGCTTAACATTAGACCTGACAGCAGGACGTCTGTTTGGCCAGGACTTCTTAGACTGTGGCTTCCTATAAGAACTGGACTAACCTCTTGCTTTCCCTTGCAGCCGAAAGGCTGACCACTTAGGTCTAGCAGCGGATGGCGAAGGTAGACCAGCCGTTTTAGAGGCCGCCACCGTAGCAACAATCTTGTCTAACTCTGTGCCAAACAAAATGCCCCCCGAGAACGGGATCTTAGATCCTGCATCCGCTTTCCAGTCCCTCAACCGAAGTGCTCTCCGAGCCACAACTGAGACTGCTGATGCTTCAGAGGATAATATACCAGCATCCTAAGCTGCCTCAACCAAGTAGGATGCTGCCTCCTTATAGGACAGAATTGGCTAACCTTGACTCTCCAGCTGTTGTGGAACTATATATCCCAGCATGCCCTGCCACAGTTTTAGCATGCCCTAATAGCAAAACTGTAGCAGTGCATGCTGGGTTATGTAGTTCCATAACAGCTGGAGTGTCAAGGATAGCCAACACTGTTATAGGAGATAATGGTCAGCTGTCCCCGGAAGCTTCTGGAAGAGCATTTTCCCATCGTCTTCATCCATTCCTCAATGGCCTTGGAGACCCAAGCTGTAGCCATGGCTGGGCGAGTAACAACACCCGACAGAGAAAATATTGCCTTAAGACAGGCTTCAAGTTTCCTATCTGTGGGACAATTAAGCGAGGATGCAGATGGTATAGGCAATGTTGTGCTCCTAACAAGATGTGCCACATGTGCATCCACTGACTGGAGGAACCTCCCATTTAGTGCACTGATCCACTGGAAAGGGGTATAAGCACTCAACCTTTCTAGTAATATGGAATTTCCTATCTGGCGACTTCCATGCTTTCCCCATAAGATCCGAAACGTGCTTCTGATCTGGGAAACTCAGCTTTTATAACCCTCTGACGTTGGACTAGGAGGAGCCAGTACAAAGAAAGGCTCCAGGATTTAATATTTAGCACCGCCTTGACCACCCTAATCAGATAAGGAACATCTGCAGCTGGAAAACGGTCTTCCTCGTCTGAGGGGGATTCCTGAGAGAAACCACAAAATGATCCCCGTCAGTGTCTGCAGGGAACCCCTTACCTGCATCCCTGGTTGCAGTCCTGGGCTGTTTAAGCCCGCCGAAAGCGCCAGTACCCACACCAGCGTTCCGGCCTGGTGAGGATAGACGGAGCAGCGACATGAGCGTCTATCCGGGAGCTAAGCTGCTTCAGGTCTCCCTTCCGTCAGCACGTGCCGCCACTCGGAGGAAATAAAAAAAAAACAAAAACCAACTTGTTTGGGACTGCTACCGCAGTCCCACTGACCGCATGCTGCTCCTGCACCACACAGCAAAAAAACTGACTGCCTGTAGTCAGGGGCGGGGTATGTATGGAGGAGCACCCAGGGCATCCTGGGAGCTAAAGCTTGTTGACTGTTTGGTGCCTGGATCACTCCAGCTACATAACCAAGGTAATTTCTGTGGACCCTATGGATGGACCCAGAGGAAGAAAGAAAAGCTGTTTGCTAGACCATCAATCCCCCAAAACGATGTGAGCTCACTGGTCGTTTAGATTAAACCCAGTTGGCTGTACATGCTGCCCAATCTGGGGCTATCGTGAGCAATGCCATGCTGCTGAATGCACCCCCGCTGGTCGGCATCGGCAAATTTATATACACTTGCCGATGCCGGAACCCCAGCCAAGCCCACAGAGTACGATATCGCCGCATAAACACATTGGACCTTATTCAGAGGCGGCCGTACGGTCTACGACCGCCTCGATGTTTGGCCAGTGCGCATGAGCACGAGGGAGCCGGCTCCCTCGGGCGCATGCGTGAGACCCGCTACGACCGACAGCGCTGGTCGTAGCGGGTCTCTTTCCAAAGGGGGCGAGCGGTCGATGTTGATTGACAGCTCGCCCCGTTTGGAAGGCGGGCCGGGGGGGGGGTGACATGGGAACGCCTACCGTTTGGGGGAGGCCCTACTGACATCACAAGTGATGTCAGTGGAGAGCTTCCGGCTCTGACAGAGCCAGAAGCTCTCCGGGGCTTACGACAAGCGAGACTCTACCCTAGGGTCTCGTCGTAAGCCCTGATGGTCGCGATGGTCTCTGACCATCGCAACCATCACCTGAGCGGTCGTTAGAGCTGTGGGTGTAAACCCACAGTCTAACGACCGAAACAGAGGCGGGCGGTCAGGATGCAAGCGGCCGCCCAGTTTCTGATCGACCGCTTGCATCCTCCAACCGCCTCTGAATGAGGGGCCATTGTGTAGTGCAGTGGTCTCCAATGTTAATTGAGGTGCGAGCTACTTTATAAAAATTAAATCTCTAAAATTGTAGAAAAAAAAAAAAAAAACAACAATCTGGCTAGTAACTGAACAATTGAAGGTAAATTAATGGAGAAAAAAAAAAAAAGAAGTTTCATAGAAAATAACAATGCATTTAATTATTAGTGATATTGCTGTAGTTTGTAAATAAAATGTAAGAACAGGCACATTTCACTGTTAATTACTGGCTCCAAGGAGGTACGTGCAGTACAGTAGCAAAAGATATAGGAAGTGCTGCTGTGTGATTTTCCGGAAGGGCTGGGCGGGAGTCACGCGCTACGCCGTAGCATAGATGCCGTGGGTGGAACCACGGAGAAGCACGTCAGGTGATTGCTGTAGAGGCTGCAGAAATCACCTGACATGCTTCCCTGTGTCTACACCCATGGCATCGATGCCACGGGGGAGCACACAGAGGTCGCTTCCTTCTAGTTGACTCAGCAGAGCTGCAGCTAGGTGAGCTAGCACAGTTAAGACCGCAAGCTACTGGTAGCTCGTGAGCTACAGGTTGGAGACCACTGGTGTAGTGTGTATGCAGCACAAGATCGAGCAAGTAACTGTGCATATTGGTAAAACCATGTTGTACCGCAGGTGAGGCAGATTTAAAATATGCAGAGAGATTTAGATTTGGGAGGGGTGCGTCAAAACTGAAATCTAAATTACATTGTGATCATAAAGCTGTCCAGCATTTCTGGGCTACAGGCAAAAGCAGCCAGTATTTACCCTGCATGCCAAAAAATTTATGTATTTGCACCCCTTGAATTGCAACATGGTTTGTCCAGGTACACAGTTACTTTCTTTTCATCTAATGCTGGGTAAACACAGGACGATCTGTTCAGCGAACGATATAGCTGAACTTTCTCCCTTGAAATTCCCTGGTGTGCTGGACGCACGATCTTGTTCATCCACACAGCAATGATTTTACCAACGATGAACAACCATCGATCGTTCTCCCATATAGTAAATTAACGATATCGTCCAGATTGGCCTGCATGCATGCCCGACGGACAATATCGTTATCGTTCAGCGGGTGTGCGCATCGTTGGCCGTTCATTGCATACAAGCGGAACTCTGTGAACGATATATCGTTGAACGATATAGTTATCATTCATATAGTAACGATATATCGTTCCGTGTGTATTCACCTTGACTCTGTTCCCAAGTCTGAATCAGGCCCTATGTCCTAATTAAATGTTTGTTACTTGTTTCATTTGTTACTTGTTTCACTTATGGTCCATTTGGTAGTTATTTGAAGTCACACACATATAAATACCTGGGAAGAGTAATAATGGGGTTGAAGTTTCTTAACTTATATCCTTGTCTGTCTGACAGTAGCTTGGTGAAGATCCCAGTCTTTAAAATTATTTTAGAACCTTAAGCTGGCCACACACTAGACTATTTTTTGCACGATTTCGACACAACAAAGCGTTCAAATTTGTACAAATCGTGCAGTTTCCATGAGCGATAACAATCCGATGCGCAGTCCCGCGGGTCGTTGGTCATATCTTCAGATCTTCCCTACTGCAGGGAAGATCTGTCAATCTAGTTAACGAGATAAGGTCGTTTGTCAGATCGTTTAACAGATTGCACAGTTTATGCAAAATATCGTTTGTCCAGGAGTGCCGGTGAGTTGTCGGCAGTCAGGTTTCCCGATTTTTAAGCATGTTTGAAAATCATTTGACCTGACCAGCCAACCAGGATCGGATGAAAGCACACACTTGTCCTATGTCTGTCCTACTAGTTAGTCAGAGGTTGGATTGAATGCAGAATGGACAAGTGTGTACTCAGCTTTAGTCTGAGAGTCTTAAAATTTTATTTAGAGTATGGCATGTGTTCTCAAAACTATGGTGAAGACTAGACTTTAGTCTTATAAGTTATAAATCCACAACTGATTGTCATCCCACTTGTTAACACTCCTTCTTATAATTATCCCCTTAACCTGATCATCATATAGGTTCATGCACTTCATCCAACAAATTTAAAAGTAGGGTAACTTCAATTAAAAGTATATACTTATCTGTTATTTGATTTATTGCTATCTTTTTATATATTTTATATGAATTTGATTCATTCTTAAGGGTTCACAAATTTGCTGCACCATCACAAGTTTTAATAAAAGCTAGAAAATAAATTGTACTTTTACAAATTCTTCGGTTACTTCTGGTAAATTTCTTTCAGACACTTTGTCCATTTTCTCAGATACCCATTTGCAAGCAGCTTCCACGAAAGCAGTGTCCGAGAGGCGATTTCCTTTATCTAGTTCTACAGTCTGTTAAGAGCAAATCAAATACTTTATGAGGAGTTACTCTTTGCAACCAATCAACTTTTTACATATTTCTAGCATATGCTGAGCGATGGAATATTTGTACTCATTACCTAAGTCCAGGAGAGAGAGATATAGGTGGAATATCACTTGGTAAACATATTTAGCTGATAAGTAAAGTCACCCTCCTCATTTAAAGTAGCAGATGCTGTTTTAGTGCAGAAAAAAAAAAAACTGATCTATGTACCATAGATTGGTTCGTAAATACACATCTTATACAACCAGTAATATAATGGGCTTAACATTCTTTTACAATTCTCAGGAAAAATGTCAATAAATAAAAATAAACAATCAAACTGATTTTATCTATTTTTACAGAGCCTGCATGTCATTATTAATTCAGGATGAGAATGAGCAACTTAATAATGAGAAAAAGAAGAAATAAGCAAGACTTAAGCTGGGTACACTGAACAAATAGAATGGTAGGAGAAACTATTGGCGCTTCTAAGCAAGCTGCAGCCCTTTCAATAGAGATCTTCCCTAAAGATCTAAGCAAGTGTCCAATGTACAAAAAATTGAAACAGCGCTGCTTGCTGCGTCACACTATACAATGATAAGGAAGATGAAATACTTATCCGTATTAGTTGAACTTAATTTGCCCCTCCTATGATGTTCTCTTCCTCTTCTACCAAAGGCTCCGTAGACATATAGAAAAGGGTGGTATATATGGTGTCAGTGTATAGTATTTCTTTTGAGTGATAATACACAAAGCTCACTTCAAACCAATATTGGGAATACAAAATGAGGCGTACCCAACTCACTAGATCAGAGATGGATATGCTCCTATAATGGTATCCTTAATCCAAGAACCATCCAACAATGGTGAACACACACCTACAATACCGCTGGCATAAGGTATTAGGAGTATAAAGATGAGGCGTACCCCTACTCACTGAATCAGAGATGGGTATGCTCCTATAGTGGTATCTTTAATCCAAAGTCCATCGGACAAATCTGAAAAACACACCTAGACTTACGCTTGTATAAAGCGAAACAAGATGTATAAAAAGGTATCTCTAACCCAGGGAGAACTTGAAAGCAGAAAGCGTACCAGTACTCACAAAACTTCTAGTTGTTTTCAACACATAATATCTTTCATTCCAGGTTTCTAACAACCTCCAACACATGGGATATCTTTCATTCCTCCATTAATCCATAAGTAATAGATGGTGATGCGATGATAATCATAGAATAAAGTTTTAATAGTATAAAAAATGTCAAACAAATGACTACATGAGTATAAATGTAAAAAACATTCTCAGGGGGAAACAGCCGCACTGTGACAGACTGAGGCAATAATGGTGTGGAGGTGGTATGGGTCCGGATCCCAAATATGCACAAAGAATGGATATACAAATCTCCAACACCTACCTCAGATGTGTTCACCACATGCAGCGATCCCCGTGAGAAGGTCACCTTCCAGGCCAACGCGTTTCGAAGTGAATTCTCTTTTTCAAGGAATGAAGGTGAACATTGAGTCCTCAGCTTATATACACGTCCCCGTGTAAATTCCAAGATGGCGTCCTCACTCCTTCCGGTTCGCATCGCGCATCCCCACTTGCCGTCCGCTAAAATGGCCAGCCATTCCTCCATCTCATCCACGCCTCCACATCCCTGTTCAGCAACAGGGACGCCGGCCATCCCCGTCCGTGCAGTAAATAGACTTTGGGCCCACTATGTCCACCGGAACTTCACCGGAAGTCATCATCATGCCCTGCGTGATTCTGGAGAATGTAGTCTTTCCTATGTAAACGGAGTTCCCTTTCATTACAATTTCTCTCCACAGGGGGTGTGATCAGCATCGGTGGCTCTATTGGACACAATGTAGTATCAGTTATGATAATAAAAACATTGATTTAAAAGCCAGCAGTGCAAAATAAATAGATTAAAATGAATTATTGCAAACATGTGTGAATAAAATTATATAGAACCTGGGGAATGTAGATAAAATCAATACGCACAAATGGAAAAGTAAAAAATTATAATAACCATTTTAACTCAAAATCTTGGATAAGGCCTTTTGGATGGAGGGTCTTAAGTTTGAATATTGTTTTCTTCGCTATTTTCGCCAGATTTTTTTTCGATATTCTTGTCTCTCCAAGTTGCTTTTACATGTACAATACCAAAAAATCTTCTAATGTGTTGGATTGAACAACCATGTACATTTTTAAAATGATTGGATAAAGAGTGGGTGACAAGTCCTTTTTTAATATTCCTTATATGTTTGGAAAAACGTACTTTTAAAGGTCTTGTGGTCCGTCCCACATACGTCAACCCACACGTACATTCCACAAGATAAATTATATTAGACTTCTCATTGGGACAGGTAACATGCTTTTCACTAGAATATTCTTTACATTTCTGGACTTTCGATAAACAAATGTAGGATGATCTGGGATCACTTCCCGTAATATAGGGTCCCTTTGTAGTAAGTGCCAGTGTTTCCGAAATATGTTTTTCTATTTTTTTGTGCTGGGAATCATAGCCAGTGATCATCGCCCATTGTGACTTATTATTTCTGGCATTTCTACTCATCCTATTATCACCATATAGGTTTGATCTCTCTTTCTTTGATGTCTCTTCTATTGCTTTATTTAAATTTTCCAGATGGTACCCTTTAGCCAAAAAGTCTTTTTTCATCTGAATGATTTGGTCTCTACACACATCTTCTTTGCTGCAATTGCGCTTCACCCTTAGAAATTGACTTTTTGGTACTTTAAGCCAATTTATATGGTGTTGACTATCTGTGGGAATGACGGAGTTGATATCGGTGGGTTTTTTGTAGGTTTTGGTCTGTATTCTATCTTCCTCCACATAGATCGTTAGATCCAAAAAGTTTATCTCCAATTGACTATGTCAGGGTGAGATGAATATTTACATCATTTGTGTTCAAGAATGAAAAGAAGTGGACAAGACTATCTTCTGTCCCTTTCCATAGCAACACCACATCATCGATGTAACTATACCATTTAATAAGATTTGTGCCCCAAGTTACGCCACTGTAAACACTGGTCTCCTCCCAGAAACTCATTAACAGATTGGCGTAACTTGGGGCAAATTTGGTCCCCATTGCCGTGCCTGTACGTTGGAGAAAGAATTCGCCATTGAAGAGAAAATAATTATTGTCTAATATAAACCTAATGGCTGCTTGCACAAAAATCTTCCTCTCTGTTGATAACACTGTTTTTTGCAGAGACCATTTGATAGCTTCTAATCCTCTCTCATGTAAAATACAAGTATATAAAGATGTGACGTTAGCTGAGGCTAACCACGTTTCTTTCGTCCATGTGAAGTCGTCTATTTTCTTAAAAATATCCCCTGTATCTCTCAAATAAGTAGTATTAGCTGTTACTAGCGGTTGTAGAATACCATCTATAAATGACGACAAGTTCGATGTCAAACTATCTGTACCCGCTATTATGGGTCTCCCCGGAGGATTGGTTGTGCTTTTGTGCACTTTGGGTAGCACATACATGGTGGGAATAATGGGATTTTCGACATTTATATAGTCAAATTCATCTTTTGTAATGCCCCCTTTTTCTAGCTGTTCATTAATAAATTTAAGGAAGCTTTCCTTAATTCACCGAGTAGGATCACTTTTAAGTTTAGGATAAGTGGAGGTATCCGACAACTGCCTATCTACTTCCTTGACATAGTCGACAATGCCCCCCCTTTTGTCACAAGGCTTAATGACTATATTTTCATCCTCACCAAGGTTCTTTATAATATCTCTTTCCTTTTGCGTTAGGTTAAATCTAACTTTTGGCTTTTTCATTGTCTCCAATTCTTCTACTACTACTTTAGAAAAGGTATCTATGAAATTCCCTTTTATGTGGGTGGGATAAAAAGTAGATTTTTTTTCTTGTAATTATTCTGAGTGGTCTCATCTCTCGTTGTTCGTGTTTCTCTCTTCCCATTTTCCTTTTCTTTCATAGCAAAAAATTCTTAAACTAATTTTTCTTATGAATTTGTGAAAATCCACAAATTTTTCAAAGTGATTTATGTTTGAGGTTGGTGCATATTTCAAACCCTTCTCTAGAATCCTTTCTTCCTCCTTAGATGGAATACGGCTACTTAGATTGAAAATTTGTTTTATATCTGGAAGTGGCGTTCCCTTACTTTCACTATTCAAAAGGTGGTCAAGTTGTCTCAATGGGATATTTATTTTTTGTCCCAGCTCTACAACCTCTTTGTTTTCTCTATTTTCTTATTTTTCGTTCTTAGAAGTGACCTTTTTACACCCTTCATCTTGTCTTTGGGTTCCTCCTCATTCGTTGACCTTTCCGCGTCCACCTTTCTTCTAGAAAAGGTGAAACCTCTCTTACCTGTTCTTTCTTCTAAAAAAGGAGAAGGGAGTTCCGGAGATTTGGGGGACTCAAAGATTTCCATCTCATGATTTATTTGTGACGTCGAAGGGGTGTCTCCTTTTTTCTTATGCAAGTCTGAATGTCTAGAAGTACCTCTATGGGTCCTTGAGGCTCTAGGCATCTCTTCTTCTATCCTGATTGAAGTCCCCTGCATTCTGTGGATTTTTTCAATGGTTGGTAGATATTTACCCTTGGGACTTTCATATCTAGATCTTCTATGTCTTTGTTGTTTTGTAGAATTATATCTATGTCTCCTTTTGGGAAAATAAGAGAAAGCCTCCGTATCGTATCTTGATGGGTAGGTGGATTCATAGCGTTCTTTATTTCTCCTCCTACTAAAAGAAACTTGTCTTTTATCTCTATATGAAGGACTTTGTCTTTTCCTATCCCTTGAATAGTTTTTCTTTTCATAGTATCTGTGTGTTCTATCTAAATTATGGTCACGTGATCTGAAATTTTCTGGTGGCGTTCTCTTGTTTCTGAATCTTCTAGCATCTAATTCATCTTCATGGTAGCTAAAATGGCGTTCATATTCGTCGTATTTTGTAGTCGAGTAAATTCTTCTCCTTGGGTTTCTAATTTCTAAAGTACTGAATTTCTTAGGATTGTGAGTGTCTTCCTTTTCTATAAAGTATTTCTCTGTTTTCCGAAGAAACTTATTATTCTGCAAATTCCCTCTTAAATGTCCTTCGGAATTCTTCTTTTTCTCTCAAATAATCCCAAACTTATAATAGTCAAAATCTCTTTGGAGTTTCCCGTTTCAATGAAGATATTGAGATGACGGACGATAACCTGGAGACCGCTATGGAACGTCTAGGGGAGTGGCTTATTCAAGAGAATAGATTGTGGTGGGAGGTAGCCACCCTCGAGAAGTATACTCCAGAACAAATAATTCCTAAAGGACTTAGAATGAATAAACCTCCCACATTCCAGGATGCATCAGATTCCTTCTGGGAAGAATGGAATGAAATCCTAAATACCTGCTCTTTCTCGCTTATGAGCCTCATATTAAAAGAAAGAAGTAAATTGAGAGAAGTGAACGAAAGAATAGAGGTACTTAAGACCTTGATTGATCCATTTAAGAAGATACCTATTTTTGCTGTGTATGAGAAAAAAATTATTGAAAGAATACGGATTTCCTCATAAAGAAGAAACAGGGGAAGGAACAAGGAAGTAGATAGGCAGTTGTCGGATACCACCACTTACACTAAACTTAAAAGTGATCCTACTCGGCGAATTAAGGAAAGCTTCCTTAAATTTATTAATGAACATCTAGAAAAAAGGGGGCATTACAAAAGATGAATTTGACTATATAAATGTCGAAAATCCCATTATTCCCACCATGTATGTGCTACCCAAAGTGCACAAAAGCACAACCAATCCTCCGGGGAGACCCATAATAGCGGGTACAGATAGTTTGACATCGAACTTGTCATCATTTATAGATGGTATTCTACAACTGCTAGTAACAGCTAATCCTTCTTATTTGAGAGATACAGGGGATATTTTTAAGAAAATAGACGACTTCACATGGACGAAAGAAACGTGGTTAGCCTCAGCTAACGTCACATCTTTATATACTTGTATTTTACATGAGAGAGGATTAGAAGCTATCAAATGGTCTCTGCAAAAAACAGTGTTATCAACAGAGAGGAAGGATTTTATGCAAGCAGCCATTAGGTTTATATTAGACAATAATTATTTTCTCTTCAATGGCGAATTCTTTCTCCAACGTACAGGCACGGCAATGGGGACCAAATTTGCCCCAAGTTACGCCAATCTGTTAATGAGTTTCTGGGAGGAGACCAGTGTTTACAGTGGCGTAACTTGGGGCACAAATCTTATTAAATGGTATAGTTACATCGATGATGTGGTGTTGCTATGGAAAGGGACAGAAGATAGTCTTGCCCACTTCTTTTCATTCTTGAACACAAATGATGTAAATATTCATCTCACCCTGACATACAGTCAATTGGAGATAAACTTTTTGGATCTAACGATCTATGTGGAGGAAGATAGAATACAGACCAAAACCTACAAAAAACCCACCGATATCAACTCCTTCATTCCCACAGATAGTCAACACCATATAAATTGGCTTAAAGTACCAAAAAGTCAAATTTCTAAGGGTGAAGCGCAATTGCAGCAAAGAAGATGTGTGTAGAGACCAAATCATTCAGATGAAAAAAGACTTTTTGGCTAAAGGGTACCATCTGGAAAATTTAAATAAAGCAATAGAAGAGACATCAAAGAAAGAGAGATCAAACCTATATGGTGATAATAGGATGAGTAGAAATGCCAGAAATAATAAGTCACAATGGGCGATGATCACTGGCTATGATTCCCAGCACAAAAAAAATAGAAAAAAATATTTCGGAAACACTGGCACTTACTACAAAGGGACCCTATATTACGGGAAGTGATCCCAGATCATCCTACATTTGTTTATCGAAAGTCCAGAAATTTAAAGAATATTCTAGTGAAAAGCATGTTACCTGTCCCAACGAGAAGTATAATATGTACAAAGGGCTTCCACAGATGTGGGATGTGTATGGGTTGTAGACACGTCAAGGTTAATAACACAAAGTATACGGAAATATGGATCAATGGCGTTGATTTTAATATATGTGACATGTAACACTTCTAATGTAATTTATCTTGTGGAATGTATGTGTGGGTTGAAGTATGTGGGACGGACCACAAGACCTTTAAAAGTACGTTTATCCGAACATATAAGGAATATTAAAAAAAGTTCTTGTGACCCACTCTTTATCTAATCATTTTAAAAATGTACATGGTTGTTCAATCCAACACATTAGAAGATTTTTTGGTATTGTACATGTAAAAGCAACTTGGAGAGACAAGAATATCGAAAAAAATCTCGCGAAAATAGAGATGAAAACAATATTCAAACTTAAGACCCTCCATCCAAAAGGCCTTAACCAAGATTTTGAGTTAAAATGGTTATTATAATTTTTTACTTTTCCATTTGTGCGTATTGATTTTATCTACATTCCCCAGGTTCTATATAATTTTATTCACACATGTTTACAAGAATTCATTTTAATCTATTTATTTTGCACTGTTGGCTTTTAAATCAATGTTTTTATTATCATAACTGATACTACATTGTGTCCAATAAAGCCACAGATGCTGATCACACCCCCTGTGGAGAGAAATTGTAATGAAAGGGAACTCCGTTTACATAGGAAAGACTACATTCTCCAGAATCACCATTATTGCCTCAGTCTGTCACAGTGCGGCTGTTTCCCCCTGAGAATGTTTTTTACATTTATACTCATGTAGTCATTTGTTTGACATTTTTTATACTATTAAAACTTTATTCTATGATTATCATCGCATCACCATCTATTACTTATGGATTAATAGAGGAATGAAAGATATCCCATGTGTTGGAGGTTGTTAGAAACCTGGAATGAAAGATATTATGTGTTGAAAACACTAGAAGTTTTGTGAGTACTGGTACGCTTTCTGCTTTCAAGTTCTCCCTGGGTTAGAGATACCTTTTATACATCTTGTTTCGCTTTATACAAGCGTAAGTCTAGGTGTGTTTTTCAGATTTGTCCGATGGACTTTGGATTAAAGATACCACTATAGGAGCATACCCATCTCTGATTCAGTGAGTAGGGGTACGCCTCGTCTTTATACTCCTAATACCTTATGCCAGCGGTATTGTAGGTGTGTGTTCACCATTGTTGGATGGTTCTTGGATTAAGGATACCATTATAGGAGCATACCCATCTCTGATCTAGCGAGTTGGGGTATGCCTCATTTTGTATTCCCAATATTGGTTTGAAGTGAGCTTTATGTATATTATCACTCAAAAGAAATACTATAACACTGACACCATATATACCACCCTTTTCTATATGTCTACGGAGCCTTTGGTAGAAGAGGAAGAGAACATCATAGGAGGGGCAAATTAAGTTAAACTAAAACGGATAAGTATTTCATCTTCCTTATCATTGTATAGTGTGACATAGCAAGCAACGGTGTTGTTTCAATTTTTTGTACATTAAGCTGGGTACACACCTATGCAATCCTTGGGCCATTCTTTAGATTTCAATCTGTTCTTTCAATATCGCAAAAGTGCGAACACACTTTTTATCATGTTTTGTCGGATGAACAGTGCCGTAAGCTAGTGCTCCCGGCGCAGGACACGCCCCCTCCACATGGTGTCACATGGAGGGGGCATGGCTGGCGGCCGACCCCGGGCGCGGGTGATTACAGCAAAGCCCGAAGCATCCTTAGGATGCTCCGGGCTGCTGTAAGGGCAGCATTTTGACAGTCCGAAGCATCCTAATGACGCTCCAGGTGGCACTGCTGCAGAGATTCTGGCAGCAGGGTGCCATTACAAACAACCTGCTAGCCAGATGCAAGAGCTGTGGGTGAGCAGCGGTGCCGCCCACAGTGAGCTACACTGTGCGGCCCCACCGCTCGCACATCCCTAGTTACGGCCCTATGGATGAAAACTGGTAGAATCAAAGGATTGCATTTTATGTGCAGTTTAATATTCATCTTGTCCGACCTGGCCAGATCGGCCCAAAAATGCAGTGTGCACATACCTTCCACCGTTCTTGTGATTTTACACCAACAGCAGCGCCGCCTCTGTGGGCGGTACAATAATTTTTTAGAGTCGGGATTGAAGCTCACAAGTATGATTGTATAGGTGTGTATGCATGTATTGGTACTGTGGTCAGTACTTCCGATCGGGAATGAAGTCGAACAAAACATGGCATCGAAAGTGATTGCAAATGTGTTACCCAGCTTTATATGTACAAAATAATATTTTCAGTCTATTAAGTATTAGCAAGAAAAAATAAAAAAAAGTGTCTTATTCTACAACCATTTTTTAATCTTTAAATTTAAATAAATGCATCAACCTGTGAAAGGTGACCATGTTTATTTACAGGAAATATCTAATCAAAGCAAAACTTTGGCTGAACTTCCCAACCCCCATCTTACTTAGTACAAAGGGCATATGCACATACTGGTGAGTTAATCACCCCCTTTCCCTCATTCCTACCCAGCTAATATACTACTATTTATCCAGGTCAAACAATGTGCCCATCCAAACCCCATGGTTCTGCTGATCATAGTTTCAGATAATATCCTTGTTTTAGTTCTTCATTTACATAAATTAGGCAAAGATGAAAAAAGAAAAAAAATACCATTTCTACCTTTGATGGAGGACCTGCTGCTGAGCTTGATGGAGATCCATCTTTTGAGGATTTGAGAACATGTGTACTGGGTCTTTCTTTGCCTGATATGAAATATAGGAAACATGTAAATCCAACCGTGCAATATTTTGCAGACATATTCTGGGAACATTAGGATATTAGTGGCGCTTCAAAAACCGATAAATTAATTTACCATGTATCTGTTTTCCTAGTCTACTTAGAAAATATACATGGAGGGCAAAGCAACCATTAAGCTCTAATCTGTAAACGTAATAGATATTTTAATACGGTTTTGACTTCAAAAGAACACCACAAATGTTATCTGGGTTCTATTTACTTAAAGGATCCAGCAACGCGGTATAAAAAATAATATCCTCAGCCTGATCAGGGATGACATTACATTATTCAGATGCGTCCTCGTACATCTGGCCTCAATAGGCCACACAATGCGACTTGGTTGGTGTGAGTGAGCCACCAGGTCCTGTGCTACTCTGCTAGTGCCGGGCATCTTTTTTTCAGCAAAAATGCATCTAAGTCGCAAAGCGATGAGACTGGGAAGCACAAGCAGTATCTGTGTGCATAGAGGGGGGCTTTTTAGCACGACTGCAGCAAAGATGTGTAAGGACAAATCTGTAGTAACTGCTTGCCCACAAATATTCTAATAGAGCCTCCATCCGAAAATGTACCGGAGAGTTCACATGAGCACTGACAGCCACCAACTAATTTGTAACCAATCTTTTGCAAACAGGGGTGTTTCTATAGAGGAGGGGGCCCGTGTGCAGTCTCAGACACGGGCCCCCTCCTCTCCGGCGGCCGGCAGCGCACTGAGCTGTGCGTGGCCAGCGCCGGAGTTATAGATTCTGGGCACTAGAGTGTGCCCAGAGTCTATTATGAATGCACAGTTCACCGGGAAAATGTAGCTCGGCAGCCATTTTCCCTGTACTGCGCATATGACGGGAAAATGGCCGTCACAGCCATTTACCAGTCGTTTTACAATGCCGGAGCCCCGCGCCGACGTGGGACTCCGGAGAGGTTAGTATTCTTATGGGTGCGGGGTGTGCAGTACGGGGCCCTCCTGGACCCAGTGGCCCGTGTTCCCTGCACACCCTGCACCCATTATAGATACGCCCCTGTTTGCAAATATAAAGGGGGTGATTCAGGGAAGCCATTGGGCGCAATTGTCTGATTGTTTCCCTCTGTGCATGGGTCTGGGTTGCACTGCCCATGATTGTTACCGTTATTACGCAGATCAAAATTGCATAGTGATTCAGGCAAGTTTAATAGACTTTTCTGGGTGGTAACTGGGGGGTGGCTACCAGCCGAAGGTGTGTTGGTGACGGCGACAGCGTCTAAAGAAGCAGTTGCACGGACACCGGCAACAATGGTCAGTGGGACATTCTGCGCCTACATAACGTGTTTGCACGCACATCGGTGGTATCAGCCAGCAACTGGTGGGCATTTCAATAGGAAGTCCACTGGCCACACAATAAAAACGCAGTAGTGGCTGTGCCAAAAGATGCATCAGCAACTGTGCCCACCTCTGAATCTCCCCCAAAGTTTACTATTCATACAGATTTAGACTCTTAAAACGTAGTCTTGTTAGGTACCACTGGTGGTGCCATTGTGCTTACCTTCTCCTTTAGAATTTTCTTCATTCCTTTGCTTCCTTATTACCCTAACCCTCCAATCCCACAGCCTAACCCCAACCCTCCCCTAGTGCCTGACCCTAATCCTCCCCCTGACCCGAGTACTTATCGCCGCAATCTTTTGGGATTCGGACTATAGCCCCTTTATATTTTAGTTTCGTCTATGCTATAGTAAACAAAGAAGGTTTTTTATTTTACAAATTCTGATTGGTATATAAAAGAAAAATGTGAGCCTAAGTAATGTTAAACAATTGAAAATAAGAAGCACTAAAGTTAACTATATTAATAATTTTAAGAAGTAGTACTGAATAAAATAGTTTTAGCTGCAGACATTTACTATCTATCTAACCTCGGTCCTCAAGGCATACCAACAGTCCTGGTTTTAGTGATATCCAAGCTTAAGCACGGATGGTTAAATCAAAATAACTGAGGTACTAATTAAGTCACTTGTACTCAACTATGGCTATCCTTAAAACTTTGACTGTTAATGTGCCTTGAGGACCATGGTTTGAATCCCTGATCTATGGGATAATGGGTTAGATTCCGACCAGGGTCCTTATCTGTGTATGGTGGCATCTGTGTCTGATATGACAGACTAAGAAAAAAAAAAAAAAGTGTTTGTATAAATCATTCAGGATGGCACCGGGGCGAATAACAGATGTTCATAGCGAGTGTGCCGGTCACATACATACATAAACAGACACGGTTTATAAAGCATAGAGTAACTCATGCTAATGCACAAACTGAATAAGAACATGTTCAGCTGAAATGACCATCTTTAATGTTGTTAGCCAAAATCAAACTCAAAATAAAAAGGATAATCACAGAAATTATAAAGCTGAAATAACTGATGCTTTTCTAAAGCTTTCATGCTCTGTGAACAATTTACTATTTTCTTCAATGTTATTTTATTTTGAAAATATTTGTACATGAAGGAAGACAATAAGACTGAGTATTTTTGTTTGCTTTCAGTTCAGTCTCTCCTTTTAATCTAAAATCAGCAAAAAGAAAGAAAAACAAATAAAACAAAATCTATACGGGATCATTGTGCTGCATTTTGAACAGTAAACCGCTTAGAAAAAAAAATCTAGAACCCCATGGAGGCAACATGGTTCATGTCTTTAATCGGATGCAGCTCCTTTAAAATGGGACGATTTGAAAACTCATTTCACCACCAGTAGATCCTTCTCTATATACTGTATAACAGCCATGCAACTCAGAGTGCTAACTACTATATAAAAATTATTCAAAAAAAGAAAAACACATGACTATGTAGGTTAACAATGCTTCACGCTTATTATTCTGTAAATCAGGTGCACACTTGTAACGGACACAAAAATGTATGCCGCTGCTTAACTTCTAAATATTTCTATCATGTATTCAAATAAAGCTTTTTAGGCATAAGCTGCATGGGGTTACAGAACACTGAAAAGAAATTTAAATAGAAAGCTAAAACTTAATGAGCACAATGATGGGACTTGACAGAATGCAAAATATTCAGTATTTAAATCACAAAACCATACTTACTTCTGTGTTTATGGGAGGGAAATGTTTTGCCCCTGTCTGGAGAATAGCTCCTGCTGCTGACACTGGAGCCAGATCTACTGTGTGGAGAATCTTTTCGGGTGACAGGAGATTCCAGGAAATATGAGGACTCTCTTCTGAGTGGTGAGCGTTCTCGCATATGCGCATGGTGATAGAGAGGTTTTCTCCTGAAGACTTCCCTGTGGTCTCTGAGGATATAAAAAATACTTTAATAGCACTGAAGAAACCCAGTGCAATGTTAAATTGACAGACATTTTGCATAATTTTAAACAAATATAATTATATTGCTTTACTTGTACATAAGAATGCTATTTCTTATTTGCTACTACACCCTCTATGTATTTGTATAAGAAAATGGAAATATACAGCCAAACCAAATGAACAGAGGTCCGTTTATGCAAATACGTCAAGAGAACACAGCCATTGGTCTAACTTGATTATATATATACACACGTATATATTGTGGGCTATCTGTTCAGGCGTTTGTGTGTGGTCTTGACAAAGGTCCTGTGTGGACCGAAACGTTGACATGCTATTTACTGTGATGATGCCATGAGTAACAATAAAAGGTGTGGAAAAACTGGTTTAAAAAAAAAAAAAAAATTAGAAGGGTTGGTAGTTTATTTTTACCAATTAATAAAATGCAAAGTGAATGAACAGAAGAGAAAACTAAATCAAAATCAATATCAATATTTGGTGTGACCACCCTTTACCTTCAAAACAGCATCAATTCTTCTAGGTACACTTGCACAAAGTCAGGGATTTTGTAGGATTATAGTTAGTTGTATGATTAACCAATTATACCAAATAGGTGATTATGATCATCATTTTCATATGTAGGTTGAAACAGTCATTAACTGGAGCAGAAACAGTTGTGTAGGAGGCTTAAAACTGGGTGAGGAACAGCCAAACTCTGTTACAAAAGTGAGGTTGTGGAAGACAGTTTCATGTCACAGGACATACACCATGAGAAGACTGCACACAGCAACAAGACACAAGGTACTTAAACTGCATCATCAAGGTCTCTCCCAGGCAAAAATGTAAAAGCAGACTGGGGTTTCAAGGTGTGCTGTGCAAGCTCTTTTGAAGAGGCACAAAGAAACAGGCAACGTTGACGCAGTGGTCGGCCAAGGAAACTTAGTGCATCAGTTGAAAGACACACGCTTACTTCCATTCGAAATTGGAAAATGTCCAGCAGTGCCATCAACTTAGAACTAGCATAAACCAGTGGGACCCAGGTATACCCATCTACTGTTTGGAGAAGTCTGGCCAGTGGTGTTCAAGGAAGAATTGCAGCCAAACAACCATACCTTTGATGTGAAAACAAGGCCAAGCAATTCAGCTATGCACGAAAACATAGGAACTGGGGTGCAGAAAAATGGCAGCAGGTGCTCTGGATTGAAGTAAAAATTTAAAAAATATTTGGCTGCAACAGAATGCAGTTTGTTCGCCGAAGGGCTGGAGAGCTGTAATGAGTGTCTGCAGGCGAAGGTGAAGCATGGTGGAGGTTCCTTGCAAGTTTGGGGCTGCATTTCAGCAAATGGAGTTAAGGATTTGGTCAGGATTAATGGTGTCCTCAATGCTGAGAAACAAAGACAGGTACTCAGCCATCATGCAATACCATCAAGGAGGCAACTGATTGGCTCCAAATTATTCTGCAGCAGAACAATGAGTCCAAACATACAGCCAATGTCATTAAGAACTATCTTCAGCGTAAAGAGCAACAAGGAGTCCTGGAAGTGATGTTATGGCCCCCACAGAGCCCTGATCTCATTCGGCAGCATGGCATCGATAACGATATCCCCAGATAGTACAAACGACTGGGGATAGTACAAACGACTGGGGATATCGTTAATGACCCATGGGAGCGAGCATCGTACATCGCATAGGGCATACAAACTGGACAATTTGAAAGATAAATCATTCAAAAAAGGTCCTTATCGTTCAAAAAAAATCTTTTAAAAACATCGCCCAGGGCATAATGGTGCGTACACACTAGATGTTTTTTTAAACGATATTACTTATAACGACACATCGCTACGACAATTTTGTTTAATCGTGTAGTGTGTAAGCACTATATCGTTAATGAGGCGCGCTCCAGCAGGTCATTAACGATATCCCCAGTCGCTTGTACTCATTAGCGATGCCATGACCCTGCTACCCCCCGCCATCATTCATTGCTGCCGGCATCGCCAAGTGTGTATACACTTACCGTTGCCGGAATCCTTTGCCAGGTCCCGCCGCTCTTTAGAAAGAGCATGTGACTGTGTACGTGGACAAACCATGTAGTAATGCAAGGAGGTGCAAAAACATAAAATACTTTGCACGTGGGGTAAATACTGGCCACTTTCGCATGTAGCCTACAAATGCTGGACAGCTTTATTTTTATACTGCAATTTAGATCTGTTTGGACACACCCCTCCCACATCTAACTCTCTCTGCACATGTTACATCTGCCCCACCTGCAGTGCAGCATGGTCTTACCAATATGCACAGTAACTTGCTCTTTCTTACTCTATTCCCAAAGCTGAATCAGGCCCTTAGTTTGGAGTTTAGACAAATACAAATGAAGAAATCAGCAAGTGAATGGTTAAAGACACTGACATTCTCTCATAGTTTGTGACAAAGTGAAGAGATCATTTCAAACCTCAAGTGTGATTTCTTTAGTGTGGAACAATTGCCCGGCTGATATTGAACGACATCATCATGCAAAAAATAAAAGCACCCGTTAATGCAAAACAATGTGGACTGGCCGTTTGGATCATAAGACAGGTGGGTTTCCTCAGACTGGTGTCACAATGGCCACTGGTAAAATGACCAGCAATTCAGACCACAACACTCTGTGTATAGGACATTATGGAAACCAGTGCATGGTAAGAGGTGCAACAACCGCAGATGTTTTCTTTCATTCTCTGAATTATGCACATTTTCGGCATAGTCATTTGTGAACGGTTTTTCACAAATGGCCCCAGATAATATAAAGGGAAACCAAAAAAACCATGCAAAAATAGGGTCCATTTTTATGGTGAACAATTACGGTAGTTGAGAAGTTGAAACGTCCGCCTACAAAGTTTGCTCCATCACATGAATGATGGACTGAAATTTATTTGCAAAAGGATTTGTCTTCAAGTTTTAGCCAGACACTTAACTTGAAGTAAAAGCCAAATTATGGGCGGTATTCAATTACTTTCGCACCCACGATAAAGTTTCGCATGCCGCACTTTTCGCCTACATCGTGTATTTTAGCCGTGGAAACATTTGTGCATGTCCCCGTTATTCGCCCTATTCAATTCCAAAAGATGCGAAAACAGCGACACGCGCAGTCAGAACAGGTGGAAAGTGGTGTCAAAATCGGGGAAATCAGCCTGAACCCCCGAAAAAGATGCAGAAACATTGAAGATCAATGTAGTAGTGCCTGAATAGTCCTAATAAAACTGTTTGGGGTACTTAAGTTGGTACAATAGCCTCTAATTAGCGTCTTTGCACAAGTGGTGAAGAATGGCATAAAGCAGGGTTTTGTTTTTTTAGAAAATAAGTAGTCCTGGCAAATTTGGGGTACCTGAAAATAGGTGCTAGCATCTGATAATGTCTCTAAAGTGAAGTTTTTAAAAAAAGAGAAACTCCTCTGTCATAAAAGTACCTGCAAGCCCAAAAACACTTGACCCCTTCTTAGAGCACCTGCAAAACCTTATTTCACTAGTTTGCGAAGTTGTCCCCCCACTTTGTGCTTTTTCGCCCCCAAATTCAAAGTATTTTTGGGGGTTTTCAGTTTTTTTTCTGGATTTTCTTGCCGCAGTTTTCTTTTGGGGGGCTGTCCCAAGGGTTCTGAGCGGTCTCCTCTCCCTTGCACCCCAAAATAAAAATGTTGCACTTCTTTTCTCCTGCTATTCAGAGGCGAATCTTTTTCACCTATTACAGCGCATTGACTTTCCGCGTACGCGAAAAGCGGATGGAATTGAATATGGAGATAAGTTTCCGACAGGCAAAAAGTCGCAATCGGCGATACTTTTTCACGGGTCTCGGCTTTTCGCAGCTAATTGAATACGGGCCTATATATGATAAAGCAGAGTGTTTGGTGTGCATTGCAAAACAACGTATCTCTAGTATCACCTCTAAAATGTTTATGACCAGTTCCCTTTTCAGGAGTGCGCATAGACTCCCTGCCAGCTCCTTAGCGCCCTGCACACAGTCTAGCAGGAATGCTATTACCTATATACATTTCATACATTTAATTTAAAAAACCAAACATAATTTTACTATTTTTAGCTCAGTGTGTACTTTCTTCAATAGGATCGGGTGGTCAGGCATCTCAATCTTTAAGCAGCCTCATAATATGCGACCTCCGGATCCGACCTCTGCAGAAGCGTTTGAAGCCAGTTATTGACTAACGCTCCTGCATACTCACCTATGCAATTATTGGGTTGATCAGCCGATATCAGGTGATCGGCCTAACAACTGCCTAGGTCTGTACCCACAATGGTACACACCTATGCAATGGACAGTGGATGTTCATATAAGGCTTTATGTTCTAGTGACTGGATGGTCACAGTAAATTGGTTCATTGGCAATTTGCTGGAAACACAGGCTGCGGTGGACCATGGTGACTACATTCAACTAGGTCTTGTTATGATGCACTGCAGTCTTAAGCTGGCCACACATCTAAAGATTATCTGTCCAACCAGCCAACTAGTTTGATTTGATTGGTTGGAATGAAAATCTGGTAAGGTATGAAAGCAAATGACAATCAGCAATTTGCTCCCAAATGCCAGAAAATGGACAAAAACTGTTGTTTGAACAAATTGTTTAGATCATATATTTAACAAACTTGTCTGAATGTCCATTTTCATCTGTTTTCTGGCATTTAGGAGCAAATTACTGCTCATCAGTTACTCCTATACGTTACCAAATTTTCATTATAATCAATCATCTATTTGGCTGGTTGGACAGATCTTTAGATGTGTGGCCAGTTTAACAAGACTTCAAAAATCATCCAACAAGCTTTCCAAGAAACTGTCAAAATCTATAACACTACTTGGATAGGTGTCGGATTCTTCCAGCACATATATTTATTTCAAAGAGATTCAGTCAAGCAAAAAAACAAAACCATATATACAATATTGTTTGGGAAGGGGGGGGGGTAACTGTCCCAAATGTTCTTCCTTCTGGAAAACTGTAACAACACTATCAAATGAAATCCTGGGAATGGATATACACTGATTAACTTGATTACTTGAGTCCTACTGGAGAAAAATGCTAAATAAACATTACTACTAATTATTATTTAAATGTTAGCTCATTGTCGATCCCCCTCGCCTCTTCCAGTGGGGATCATTTTTCACAGTACTTGACCTAATGTCTTCAGCAGAACAGTTTTCTGCCACATAGTTTCAATGGATGAAATTCAAAAGAGTCTCCTGCATTAAGCACCATAGTATATGTCTTAACATTCCACCATCATTTTCCTTCGGACTCCAATGGATACAGTCAATACACTAATCCCCCCAACACGAGTTACCCCTAGATGCCCGTTTCTATCCTACACTCAACCCCCACCTCTCAACCTCATTCTCCCTTCACTTACTATACACTTTCCAGCTTACGTTATAGCAGACATTCTTTACAAACATCTGTCTATTAGGCTTATTGTGTCTAGCAAGATTGTTTGAAATGTGAGTGTGACCAGTGGTTTCTTTTTTTGTGCCTTAGCTGTCACTGCCTAAGAAGGTTTTACATACTAAGCTACTTGTACTTTTTTCACTTCTATTGTTGTATCAGAAATTATACTAAATAATATGTACAATAGATCAAGACTGCTGGTTAATCCCGATTAGCAGGTTATTTTACGAGTACAGTATGTGCAGTCACAGACAGAGGGCCAATTGGGCTACAGTCAGTCAGCTCTCTTATGGTGCATACACATGGTATAATTAAAATGGACGATATGAATGATATCCATCATATCGTGCATTTTTCGGTGCCCAACGACCTGCAATGCGCGGGCACCTATGGACGATAATATCGTCCATCACCTGTGCATGCATATCGACCAGGTTACTATAGGGACCAGAGATTGTTGATCGCGGATCTATGGTGGGTTCGTGGTGTGCTGGATGATCAATATCGATCATCCAGCACACCCGGGAGATCGTTCAACGATATTGTTATCGTTGACTAACATCCCGTGTGTATACACCATTACTTGTGTGTCTGCTGTCAACGCCCTGGGGAGATTATTTACTGAATGGTGCTTTTACAAAACTCAGATTTTCTTGTTTTAATAATATTTGTTTTCAACTGCACAGTTTTGTGGAATACATTAACAGTGATATATTTATTTATTAACAGTTTCTTATATAGTGCAGCATATTCCGTTGCGCTTTACAATTGGAAACATAAATAGAACAAAACTGGGTAATAACACACAGATATGTAGGTAGGAAGGCCCTGCTCGTATCAATCTATAGGATGTATTAAAAATTTTGAATAAAGTTACAAAATACACAATAATGGTATGCAATACACATTTTCCTTGAAAAAGAACTTAACACAATCATTTGTAAGTGGAAATAAATCATCTAGTTTCAGGTATTAAAACGGGCCAAGGCTCAATCAAAAGTTGACAGTAACTATGTATTTCTAAATCTGTCCTTAAAGAAATACTAAGCATTTACTTCTCATGACAAAATTAATCTAGAGTGAATTAAATAATTAATGTTGACAACTGTAATGTAATTAATATACTAATCAACGTGCAATATAATTTAGTTTAGGCATAAATAAAATGCATCTGGTTAGGGTGCCCTTTGACTGAACCCTGAACATTCTGCAAACAAAGGACAGACTTCATATGTCAATTGGCCCTCACAAAGTTTTATTACCAAGAGAATGTTTATAGTATTTAAACTGGGGATGCTGTAGTCAGCCTTATTAGTTGACATACTATGGCTATGTAGTTTAACCAATTGTTTGGCCTTTATGGTAGCCATCCCTTAGTTATGTGAACAGCTTAAAGCAAACACTTTTTATGTATCAGCAAGATTACAGTGCCAGACATGGGTACAAATTTATTGTACTGTACAGTTAATTATATGCTAGCTGTCTGTACATTTAAAAAAAAAAAAAAAGGTATGAAAAGGCATTATTCATTAATAGTGCATTTATTACCTCTACATAGTGACACGGCACAAATAATCACGAGTATGCTGCCATTCATTGAGTACAAGTGACATCACCATGGCACAACACAGCTTAGGACAGAATGCAGAATCCTTTCCATATTGTTTTAAGCACTTGTTTATATTGGTTTATTATCCATAGCTTTCAGCATTAAAACTGAAAAGTAGTCAACATGATGTTTGTGCATCTGCTGGAAGCAGTAGAGAAGGTGTTACATGGGTGAGTGATTTCCCATTAAGGAGCTCCTTGTATGTGTTGCTAAACTAAGATTACACATTTAAATGACTATTTGCCCCTTTTCAGAATTGTTATCTGGGTCACATCTTACAGGCTTGAACATTACTTCAGTAATCAGTAGTTACATGACTTTGCTAGATGCCTTTACAGATAAGAAAGGTGACTGCTAGCTTTGATAATTTTCTTGGTTTTGTATAATGCTGATTCAGTGTTTGTCTTTTCTACTGTTCATCCAAATTGCTAAATACTCTGCAAGTTTCCATAAGATTAGTGTTACTACATGTATGACCTATTACACTCCTTCCCATGACTAACATTGAAAATTACCTTGACTATCCTATGTGCTTAGTACACAAGTGAGGAGCTGTAGGCCAGACAACCCGAGATGTTACCGGAATCGGTATGATTTACCACCGGACCTAAGCCAGACGGATGAAATACAGACGCTGGAAGGCCTGCACATGAAGATCCCGACAGAGGTAAGTAAGACACTCCCGTGGGGGTGCCTAACCCTAACCTCCCCCTGGGGATGCCTCACGCTAACCCCCCTTCCCCTAGCCTGACAGCCTGACCCTAACCCTACCAGGGGGGGTGCCTAACCCCAAGACCCCCTGGGAGTCCCTAAACCTAACCCTAGCCCCCACGCGACTATCACCTTCCAACACCCACCTTACCTACATTCGGTATGCCAGGCATCGGGATTTCGGCATGGGGCTAATGAGTCGGTATTTAGACGCCTATCATTAGTCCCATGCCGGGATTTCACTGTCGGGAAGCCGTCGGTCGGCATTTCGACTGCCTGCTTCCTGACTACATCCTATGTCACCATATTCTTATGTATACACAGGCCCTGATTCAGAGCCGGACGCTCTGACAGAGTGCTCGCTCTGAATCAGGGCATTTTTTTTTTTTTATGGAGCGGCCTCCTGGTCTCTCGCATTGCTGTGGGTTGCTACCCACAGCTAATGCGAGCGGCCAGGATGATGGTCGTGATGGTCAAAACCATCGCGACCATCGGGCTTGCGACGAGACCCTTGTGGTAGGGTCTCGTGGCCGCAAGCCCCAGAGAGCTTTCGGCTTAAACAGAGCCGAAAGCACTCCCACTGTTCTAATGGGAACGCCTCCTTCTGGGCAGCCACCCCACCCCCGGCCCGCCCACCAAAGGGGGCGTGCTGTCACTCAACATCAACAGCACGCCCCCTTTGTTGCGAGACCCGGAGCGACGGATTGCCCGTCGCTATCCGGGTCTCGCGCATGACGGAGCTGGCTCCGTCGTGCGCATGAACTCTGGGCCACCATCGACTTAGTTGCGAGCGCTCAGCACTTGCGACCGGCGCTGAATCAGGCCCACTGTCCTTATTCGTATTTTGTGCCTTCTCTTGTATGTAGTGAAATGGAAAAAGATAGACAAACAGAGAAAGTGAAAGCGATGGAGAGATAACACATAAGAAGACAGGAGGAAACACATATTAGAGAAAGTTAAACAAAGTCTGGATGACATTTTACGCCCCTTGACAAAAAAAAAAAAAAAAAAAAAAAAAGTATAAAGAAGCAAGTTACATTGTTAAATATCAGTATTTAAAATTGGCAATGAAAGTTCTGGCCTGCATCCATCAAATCAATTTTCAATTTTTATTATAAGGTCTTCAATATTTAGTTGACATTACTAGTCATAGGAATATATCCTACTTGTTTATACAAAACACTGTTCTGAATAGACACAAGCAATATGAACAAACAATAAGAGAAGCCCACAATTTACTTTCAGTAACACACAAAAGAATATCCCCCTTCTACAGGAAGGCCCGATATATCTCCCTCTAACATCTTTAGAGTAGCCATTGGCCTATTGCTGGCCTCCCTGACTTATGCTCTTCTCACCCAGACAGTTTAGGATTACAGCTTGTTCTAGGCAGATTCAGTTGTTCCAAATTTTCTCTATGGGTTTTTATTATGAACTTGACCATTGTTGGAGGTATATTCGGTGCCTTAGAAATATCCTCTTACCCTTCCTGATTAGTACATCTCAATTACCTTGTCCCAGATCTGCCTGGACTGTTCTTTTGTCTTTATTTTGTAGTCTTTGCTCGGAAATTCACAAACTACAGATACAGATGCAGTCGCGCCAAACAGCCCCTCTCGTCGTGCCTGGTCCTATGAGACTCTGTTAGCACCAGACATCTTTTTTTGCCGCAAATGTGTCCAAGTCGCAATGTGATGAGGCTAGGGAGCACCGGGAGACTGTGCTGATTCATTTGATATGAGAAACATGTATATCTGTGTGCAAATAAGTCGCATGGCGTATTGAGGCTAATGAGCAACGACACATCTGTACCTAGGGGAACTCACAGAGACAGGTATTTATGCTGTAATCCTGTGACACACATTAACTGTACATAGGTAGACTCCAGTATACTATTTTTTTGTTCCTAATTAGTTTTGAGAAATGGTTACATTAGGAAAACACTTTGGCACACTATAGAGCACTTTGCGTTGATTAATGGGAATACATTTTAATTAAATTAATCATAGTTCCATATCGTAAAAACAAACAAATGTGAAAAATTTAAAAAGTCCAAGGGGGATGAATACGTTTTACAGCCACCTTTTGCGCATTGTCAATATAGACAATGTCCCTATTGCTTTGGCCAGGGGGCAGGACTGGTGTGTGTGGGACTGTACTACATCTCACATCAAAACAATGTTTAACTAGCAGTATATTATATGTAGTCTGTAAATCAATAATATATATTTTTAAAACATACTACACTATGCATGCGCATATATTTCTCTTCACTTACAACACAAAAATTCCTTTCTGGTGCTTTTAACGCTAGTCCGAGAGGTGGTTTATGGAAATGCTGTTGTGCCTATTCATTTTTAGATTGTGGTACAGGACACATTGTTTATTACCATGTGGTTATTTTGGTAGTGGGAAAGTTCACGTTTGTTGAAACACACCACTCCATATTTTAATTGTTTTCTTGTCATATGGCGTTCCCATTAGGCTGTTTAACGGGTGCCGCACCCTGCCCAATTTCTAAAGGGCACAATGCGCCCTGCCCCTTTTGATGGCGCCCCGCTAAAACAGCCTGAATGTGCCGTCCCCACCCAACCAGCATGTCCACAAGAGTGACGAAATGGTGGCGCGTCTTAAAAACACGCCCCCTTTTCTCATAGCCACACCCCTTTTTCGGGCACGCGCAGGAGTGCCCTTTTCTAGGTCTGGTGCCGGACCTAGAATGAACACCATCATATGTTTATTATTATTATCATCATGATACTTTGTTTATATGAGGCTACAAGGGGTTTGCAGCACTTTACCAAATGTACAAGCAAAAACAATACAAACAAGAACAAATAAGACTTACAGTACAAAACAATGCAGAACATGGGAAACAAGCTATATATACACTTTTGAATATGCAATCGCAATACCCGCAAAAGCAGCGCTGGCTGTTGGACAGAAAGGTTTGCTAGCTGAGGGCCTGATTCAGTAAGTAACGCAGGTTGCGTATACGAACGCAATCTGTTGATTAATTCACATTGCAAATGCATTGCAGTGCGCAAGCTAGGTGCTGCATTAGGAATTTCGTATGCAGTGACTATGCAGACCCATGGCAGAATGACTGACAGGAAGTGTAGTTTGTGGGTGGTGGCGGGACAGGGGGCGCTCAGGCGTGCGCAGAAGTTAGCAATTCCTGAGTAAGGTCAGGGCTTCATTAACTGCCCGATGTTACCGATTGTTTCGCTATGTTGTCAAAGTACACGGATGTGAGCAAGGGGAAGTGGGCATCCTTAGGTCAGGCTGCGATCAAAACACATTAAATATCACCGCTGAAATCAGCAATATTGTTGCGTGCTTATAAGCAGAATAGCGATCCGTGGTGAATCAGGTCCTGAGTGGGGAGGATGGTCTAAGTGAGCGAGGGAAACGTACACAAGGGAAGAGGGCCCGCTAACCTTACAATCTTAATGGGAGGGACAGAGATAAGAGTGATACAAGAGGGGGGACAGTGAGTGAGGAAGATAGAGCAGCAGGTTAAGATGAGAGATTGAAGGCTTTAACAAATAATGAGAGATATGGTAAGAACTTACCTTTGTTATCTCTCTTTCTACGAAGTCCATGGGGTCCACAGGGAGACCTTGGGGTATAGGTGATGCAGAGTCACCCAGGGACCTTACGCAGTAAATTTTTCTCCCAGGATGCACTTGGGTCTCCCTCTATACCCCGCCACTGGGCCAGAGGCACCTCAGTTTCGTAGCAAGCCAAAGGAGGATAAAAAAAAAAAAAAAGAAGAAGAAAGTCTGGAACACACAAGAATCACACATTCTCACACAGAAGGAGACAAAAACCGGTGTCCAGAGCAAAGCCCATCTGAAGCACAGGGGTGTCAGGGTGGGTGCCCTGTGGACTTCGTAGAAAGAGAAAACAAAGGTAAGTTCTTACCATATCTCTCATTTTCTACATCAGGGTCCATAGGCTCCACAGGGAGACCTTGGGGTTGTGCCAAAGCAGGCAAAAGTATAAAAAGCAAAATACCTCAAAAAGGTCTGGCCAGAAGACCACGTGGCCGCCTTGCAAAGCTGAACAGCCGAGGCACCATGGCGAGCTGCCCACGAAGGACCCACAGACAGAGTAGAATGAGCAGTAACAGAGGGCGGCAGTGGAAGGCCCTCATGAGTGTAAGTCATGAGAATCCATCTAGCCAATCTCTGAGGCTAAGTTTGTTTCTGGTTTCCACAAGAAGGGTTGGCCAGCCAATAAAGGACAAACAAGGAGTCTGACTTCCGAAGGGAACTGGTACAGTCCACATAAATCCTGAGGACATGCACCACATCCAAAAGAGGCCTCACCTGCTGAGAGGTCAGAGGAATTAAAGGCCAGCACAATAATTTCCTCATTAATGTGGAAACTAGATACCACCTTAGGAAGGAAACCAGGGCGAGTCCGAAGCACCGCCATGTCCTGGTGAAAAAACAGAAATTTGGAACCTCAAGAGAGAGAGGCCCCAAATATGATACTCTTCTGGCAGATGCAATAGCCAGAAGAAAAACTGTCTTAGCAGTAAGCCATTTGAAATCCACCGAGTTCAGGGATTCAAATGGAGGGCCCTAAGAACCACAGCCAAATCCCAAGGTGCCACAGGAGGGACAAAAAGGAGGCTGAATGCGAAGGAAGAGGAGCGATCCTTCGCTGGAACCACACTGAAAGGGCAGAGACATGCACCTTCAGTGGCGTAAGGCAGAGATCAAGGTCAAACCAGCCTGCAAAACTCTGGATATCCTAAACACTTGGGGGTCGTAACTTCTGGGAAGACACTATTCAAATAGGTATGCCACACTGTGCGGTAAATCCTTGCAGAGGCAGGTTTCCTTGCTCTGAGCATAGTGTTAACTACAGTGCCGGAAAAACCCTTGGACCTTAGGAGGGCAGTCTCAAGAGCCACGCCATCACAGACAGACAAACCAGATCCGGGTAAAGGCAAGGACCTTGAAACAACAGGTCCGGACATTGAGGCAACACCAACGGAGTATCAACGGAGAGATCTGAGTACCAGTGACATCTGGGCCACGCTGGAGCCACCATGAGGACAGTTCCTCCTTGTTTGAACTTCCGAAGTACTCGAGGAAGAAGGGAGATTGGAGGGAAGAGATACGCAAATTGGAAGGTCCACATGACTGACAGAGCGTCTACCAAGAGAGCCTTGGCATCCCTTGTCCTGGACCTGTACAGAGGCAGTTTGTGATTCTGTCGAGAAGCCATGAGGTCCACATCCGGAAGGCCCCACCTGTCCACTAGGAGCTGAAACACTTCTTGGTGAAGACACCATTCCCGAGATGCACGTCGTGACGGCTGAGGAAGTCCGCTTCCCAATTTAGAACTCCTGGATTGAAGACCGCGAATATGGCTGGTAGATGGACTTCCACCCATGTCAGGATGCGTGACACCTCTGACATAGCCGCCGGACTTCCAGTCCTTCCTAGATGGTTTATGTACAGCGTTGTTGGACTAAACTTGCATGGGTCGTCCGTGAAGTATGAGTCGGGCTTGTTGCAGGGCCCTGAAGACTGCTCGAAGTTCCAAAATGCAGAAGAGACTGCTCTGCTGTCCACCGTCCCTGAAAAGTGTGGACCTGTCACTGCGCCCCAACCCCGGAGACTGGCTTCAGTTGTCAGAAGGATACAGTCCGGAATCCAGAAGGGGCGTCCCCTGGTGAGGTGGACCGACAGGAGATACAAAGTCAGAGACAGCCGCATCTCCAGGGAAAAAGCACAATCGTTGGTGACCTTTTCAGACGAGGTAAACCATCCCATCTGGAGAGGATTCATTTCTGCAGAGGCCGGGAATTAAACTGAGCATATTCCACCATGTCGAACGTCGACACCATGGATCCCAGTAACTGCATTGCTGAGTGTATCAACACTCGGCGACTCTGGAGGCATCTGCGTACCTGCGTCTGCAAAGTGGAGATCTTGTCTGCTGTCAGAAAAATCCTTTGCTGTTGGGAATCCAACAGAGCCCCCAGATGGAGCATCCTTTGAGACAGGATCAGGGAGGACTTCTTCTTGATCAACCACCCATGCATCTGCAGCACAGATATCGTCAGCTGCAGGTGGTGGTGAAGCATTTCTGGAGACCCTGCTAACAGTAAGAGGTCGTCCAGGTATGGTAACAGGCGGACTCCCTGCAGCCGCATATGGGCCGCCATAACCTCCATAATTTTTGTAAACACCCGAGGTGCAGTAGAGAAGCCAAACGGCAGCCCGAAACTGGAAATGTTGCTGTGACACAGCAAACCTGAGAAAACGCTGGTGAGCGGAAGCAATCGGGATATGCAGGTAGGCATCCTGAATATCCAGTGACACCATAAAATCCCCAGATTCCATAGCCAGTATGATCGAGCGTAGGGTTTCCATCCTGATCGAGACACCCTGAGGAATTTGTTCAGGCACTTGAGATGGAGGATAGGTCGTGGGGTCCGTTCGGTTTTCGAACCAGAAAAAGACTGGAACAACAACCCGTCCCACTCTGGGGTAACAGGACCGGTACAATAACTCCTGCCTGAAGCAAGGACTGTACTGTCTCCTAAATAGCCAAAGTCTTGTCCTTGTTGGACAGGAGGCCTGTGCAAAAGAACTGATGGGGAGGCAGTCTGCGGAAGGAGAGCGCGTACCCCTGAGAGACCACTTCCCTCACCCAGGTGTCTGTGGTGGTCTGACACCAGTATTGGGTGAACTGAAGAAGTCAGCCTCCCACCCTGGGATCTTCCAGTGGGAGGCCCGCCCCGTCAGGCTGAGGGCTTGTCAGGCTTAGCAGCCGGACGTCTCGAACTCCAAGCCTGTTTCTTGGGCTTGGTAGATTTCTTGGAGGTTGACTGCCTAGGAAAGAACTAAGGGCCTGATTCAGACCTGCTTGCTAGATGCGGCCGCTCGCTCCCAGCATATGGAAATTTAGATAAGTGACATCAAGGCAGGAGATAGCACGGCAAGGCATAAGCACGCCCACTGTCTTGGCGAGCGATCACTTTGTGTTTATAGACGCCCACCAGCTTGTCTTTAGCCGCCCACTAGCGTACGTCATCTCCAGGAAGTATATACAACTATCGGTACATCGGGTTCCATCGAATCTGACCGCAGCGCTTGCGGTTGACTGTACCCTACCGCAAGCACTGCGAGCATTTCAGTGTATTATTCAACCAGGTGACGTGCACTATGACGCTGCCTGTTAATTATGCACGCAGAAACGGCGTGAAAATACTCTGGCACACCTGCGTCAGCAACTCCACTCCACCGTTACTACTGGCCTCCCACAAACGGCCTCTCCTGTCACTCATTCCACTGGGCTGTCTTTGCAGGGCGAGCGGGCACATTCCGATCGCTCGTACTAGTTTGCGCACACGCACTACAAAACTATACGCATGCGCACATTAGCGAACATCGTCTGCAACGAGCGGCCACTTGCTAGCGAGCTGGTCTGAATCAGGCCCTGAGTTCTAACCTTACCTGTGGCTATATAGGTCCGAAAGGACGAAGTCCGAGACCCCGCGGGAGCAGGAGCAAAAGTCAGACAAACAGACTTAGCTGCTGCCAACGTATCCACAATTTTGTCCAAATCAGGACCAAATAGGACTTTACCGTTATAAGGTAAACACTCAAGGCCCTTTTTGGAGTCCGCATCTGCCCTCCAAGAACGGAGCCACGGAGAGCGGCGAGCCGCAATGGCCACAGTGGAAATCCTAGCATTCAACAAGCTTACATCCAAGGCAGCCTCGTTAATATAGGTAGCAGATTCTCGTAGGTTACCCACCAGATTCAACTGCTCCCTGGTCGCCTCCAAAGACAAGGACCTGTCCAGGGTGTTTGCCCAACATTCCATAGCCCGAGCCACTCAGCAAATAGCCATGGCTGGTCTGCACGCAGCGCCTGAAAGGGAGTAGATGGATTTCAGGCAAATCTCCACCTTCCTATCCGTAGTATCCTCCAGGGATGACATGGAAGGCATAGGGAGTGTCGCGCTTTTAACCAAGCGCATTACATGGGAATCTCCGGTGACGTTTCCCATTTAGTAAAATAGTCCCCGGCAAAAGGGTAAGCATAGGCCAGATGCTTCTGCGGCTGGTAATGCTTTCCAGGTGTTTTCCAAGCCACCTCCAGGTGTTCAACCAGTTGATCAGACAAAGGAAATATAGCCGCGGTTGCCTACATGTCCTTGAAATGTGCATGCTTGGACTAAAGTGCTGGAGGATCATCCTTCTCTATGACCAAGGCGGCCCAGACAGCTTGTATCAGACCCGAAACACATTTTTGATTTGGTGTCTACCTCACGTTTAGAGGATTCAGTCAGATTTATCCGTGAGCACCCCATCATCAGATGACACAGTATCATCATCATACAGAGTGGATTGAGACGATGGCAAAAAATCTTTTAGCGGGTCTACTATGGGATGCCTCCCCCAGCCACACCTCAGACACACTTTGTAGCGCAGTAGGAATCATATTAACCCACGGGTGCAGTCTGCGGAAGCAGGCTCCGAGAGAGCATAAGCTGCAGCGGTGTGAACCCTAGCGGAGAAAACACAGGAGGGGCAGCTAAACGTCCCGCAAAGGCCGTAAGTGCTTGCGTGAAGCGCGCCCAAGGGGGTTGCTGCGGAGTGGCAGAGAGTGCAGAGGGACCTGAAGGAGCATAACACCTCAAGAATCATGTCTCCCACCCCTAATTCCGCTGTACACTTTTTGCAACAGCTAGGTGGGAGCCAAATTTGGCATATCACTTTCACTACCAGACATGTTGTAAGGAAGATACCAATATACAGTATGTGACCAACCAGACAGAATAACAGACTGCAGCTACACCCTGACAACACTTATTAGGGCTCATTGAGAAAAAGACACAAGGAAAGTAAAATGGCTGACAGTTTAGAAAGTGAAACTCAGACAGACAGCGCTAGCATAAAGTCACATACAATGCAGAGTAACACCACCTGCACTTAATGGCACTACCAATCAACTACACAGACTTAGTGTCTGGTAGGATATAGTGCTACATACACTGACCACTTCCAGGAGGAGAGTTATGTAGGGGTACCCAGGCTCCGCACCGCCTGTGTGATTTGCGACTCAGCCAGGAGAAAATGGGCGCCGGAGACCTCTGAGGGGGCAGATCTAGAGGAGGAGAGCTGCTCCAGGAAGGCGCGCTGTGCAGCGGGGAGGATTCGGCTGTTAAACAGGGAAGGCAGCCTCCCCTGGCCAGCATTAAAATCCCAGGACGCTGGAGCATATCCATAACGCTACAGCCCGCCGTCCCTGGTGGCATAGTGGAAGCGCAGGACTCAGTGCCTGGCTCCACTTGCTGTCATCCCCAGGGAGTTCCCAGCCCTGGGGGAAAAGGACCGCGTCTCGACGTGTCACCACCGCGGTGACACACCGCTTGCCCCTTTAATCCCCGTAGTGTCTGGCCGCAGTCCAGGGATCCTCCAGGGTCGCTGCTAGCCAAGACCCCAGAGGCCCGTCGAGATCCCCGGATCAGTACTGGCGTCTCGGCACCGGCGGGATGACTGAGGCAGCGCGGACGTCCCCTGGACTGTCCGCTCTAGAAGAAATCTCCTTTTAAATTAAAACAAAAAAAAATCTTCAGGGGCTGTTACACAGCCCCCTGCATGTTAGTGACCCGGCTCCGGCCGGGCACCCAACGAAACCGAGGTGCCTCTGGCCCGGGGATATAGAGGGAGACCCAAGTGCATCCTGGGAGAAAAATTTACTGCGTAAGGTGACGGGATGAAGGTCTCCCTGTGGAGCCTATGGACCCTGAAGTAGAAATGTGAGTTTTAAAAGCTCATTTGAAGTTTTGGAGAGAGGAGGATACCGATAAGAAGAAAGTCTCAGTGGTGGGGCGCAGCACGGGTGAAATCTTGGAGGAGAGAGTGGTAAGAAGTAATCCATTGTGAATAGAGGCAGCAATCACTGGCTGGGTGGGAATGTGGCTGGAGATGCAAGGAGTAGAGGGCTTTATAGGAGAGTTGGGAGGACTTTGAATTGGATTTTGCAGGAAGAGAATCAGAGCAGCACCTGGGGATGTAGTCATAATCCTTTCGTGCGGGATGCCGGCATCCCGACAGTAAGTAGTGGGGTTAGGGGAAGTGTTAGGTTTAGGCACTAAGGTGGGGGTGGACAATAAGTGCCCCACCCCAGCTGTTGTAGAACTACACATCCCAGCATGCCTTGCCACAGTTTTGCTATTTGGCCATGCTAAAACTGGTGCAAGGCATGCTGAGATTTGTAGTTCAACAACAGCTGGAGGGCCACTTACTGCACACTCATGCACTAAGGAGAAGGTAAGTTTAGGCACTAGGTTGGGTTAGTTTACCTACTGACAAGTGTCGGTATCCTAACCCTGTCGGAATGTAGACAAAAAAACTAATTGTCGGAATTTGCACGGGCTTCTAAAGTCCAAAACTCTATACGTATAGAAATTATATGAGATATATATTATATATATACATATATATACACATACATACATATATACACACACACACTGTATAAATATATTGCACACACCCCAGTATGCAAACATTTATATATATATATATATTTATCGCTCGATTTAATTATATATTAAGCACTAATCAGGCAGTTTATCTTGACTCATGAAGTTGCAGCACACAAGTCAATCCAGAAGATGGTGCACCAAGACAAATACTACATAAAGTTGCTGCTCATGTTACTTGCAAACTTTCAGTGTTACTGTAGGTTAAGTAGCAACGGATTTGGGAACTACAAGATCATGCAGCTGGACTTCCAGCGCACAGAATTGCACTGAAAGTCGATGTTCCGATCATACTTCTGCGGAACGGGACTCTGCCCAAGTTATGCAATGGAACCAGACAAAGTCACTGCTCTACAGAGGAATCTAATTGAGGCACAGATTCTAACGGGATCTGGTGCAGGTGAGAGTTTATACCATGCATACCCCTTATCCCCAACAATTTTCCTTTTCAATTCAAGTGCCTGCAGTTTCCAGTAAGCTTCTGCTTCACTACAACAATCAACAAGCCACTGGGACAAAAGCTCAGGGCTGCAGGTGTAGATCTAAGGATCCGCTGCTTCTCCCATGGGCAGCTTTACGTGGCTTGCTCATAAGTTAGTAACCCCAAGCATTTTTCTGTTTTAATCCCTGAAGGGAAAACTGCAAATATTGTTACAAATAAATACATTTTGTGATCAATGTCTACAATATAAAATATACATTAGTTCGCTGAGCAATAACAGACATCCAGACGAGCGAAGTCGGGGGCAAACGTTTGTTTGTTTATATACAGTGTATTATGTAAAAATAAATTATATATATATATATATATACATATATATATATATACACATACACACACACACACATATATATATACATACATATATACACACACACACACATACATATTGAGTCTTCCATATCCAAAATGCTTGGGACCAGGGGTATTTTGGATAAAGGAATATTCCGTATTTTGGAATATCTGCATACCATAATGAAATATCTTTGGAATGGAACCCAAATATACACACAGAATGCATTTATGTGTTATATACACCTTATACAAGCAACCTGAAGGTAATTTTATACAATATATTTAATAATTTGTGCGTTAGACAAAATTTGTGTACATTGAACCATCAAAAAGGTATCATTACCTCAGTCATTCCAAAAAAGTTCTATATTTCGGAATACTTGGTTATGGGAGACTCAACCTGTATATACATACACACACCTCCATATCTCAATAGATAACCAAGTTTAAATCTACAACCTTTTTGTGAGACTTCTACTCTCAGGAGGTATGGGGTCATACATAAATCACGCTTTACGTATACACGGACTTGCCTACATATTATAGATAATGCTGGTCGATAGGACTTTGCTAAATGGTAGTATATTAGAAAACCAAAATTTGGATGGGGTGTTGGGCTAAGATGAAGGTAGTCACGACCCTCAAAATATTACACCACTATACTATGACCCATACCCCAATTCATTAATACAAAAAAGAGAGTCTATAAATGTTCTTAAAAATGGTAGGTTACAAAAATATTTTGAAGACCTGGATATTTCCTGCTCCTTCAACAATTACATATTTATTGCTCACTGCAACTAAAGATCAAGTCTCAGATTGACCAACATACAATACCTGAATAAAATTGTTGTGGTCAAGTTTTGTAAAGAGAACAGGGTCCTAAACAATCCTCAAATAATTTACAAGTCTTAACTTACCCCTATGTTTGGAATTTCACCAGGTCCTGTGAAATTCCCCCTCATTGCTTACTTATGCTATAAAACTCAAATAGTAGCACAAGCTGATGACCAATCCAACTACTCAATTACTTGAGCTAACAGCTATGAAAGTAATAAAAACTTTAGTCGGAGTTTAAAATAGAAAAAGAATAGCAGTGTGAATATTCCTTACTAGATGTAAAACTTCTGAACAATTTTTGAAAGAGATCTTTGTAGTTTATGGAGAGGGTTAACATTTTCTATAAATTTTGTTTTAATATGTTCAGAAAATATGTACTACATTTGGCCATTAATATACTTGAATTTTTAATGCTTAAATTTTTATTACATTCATTATTCTGGTAAATACATCAGTCCTTTTATATATTTGTTTACCATTCAGTAAGGTTCTTGCCAGTGCAGTAATACATTTTATACATGTTTCATTGTAAGGTTGCAAATGCCTCTTCCTGGTTTACTGCTGCAGACTCTACCTTATACACCGATCAGCCATAATATTAAAACCACTGACAGGTAAAATAAAGAACATTGATTATCTTGTTATAATGGCACCTGTAAAGTGATGGGACATAATATGCAGCAGGTGAACGCTCAGCTTTTAAAGTTGATGTGTTGGAAGCAGGAAAAATGGTAAAGCGTAAGGATCTGAGGGGGATATGTATTATAGTGGCACTTATAAGGCTGAGGCGCCATGTCTCACTCCCTGCCAGCTCCACTGAGCATGCGGGGGATCTCGCAAGCACTAGTGATGTCAGTAGGTGGACTTCCTGCTCTAATAGTGCAGGAAGTCCACTGGGGCTTGCGGCAACGAGACCCTACCGCAAGGGTCTCGTCACAAACCCGATGGTCTTGACCATCGCGACCATCATCATGGCCGCTCGCATAAGCGGTGGGTGGTAACCCACAGCTATGCGAGCGGTCAAGAGGCCACAACAAAACAAACAAAAAACACACGCCCCGATTCAGAACGAGCGCACGCTTTTTGTGAGTGGCTCTGAATCAGGCACAGAGTGCATAGCAGCTTGCTGCTTAAGGAGCTGCGTAGCTGCTGACTGGTCAGAAAGTGCCCATGATGACTCCTGTCAACCACAGTAAGCACCTACAATAATAGGCATGTGAGCATCAGAACTGGACCATGACCAATGGAAAAAGGTGGCCTGGTCAGATGAATCAAGTTCTCTTTTACATCATATGGACGGCCGAGTGTGTGTGTGTCATACCTGTGGAAGAGATGGCACCAAGATGCACAAAGGGAAGATAGCAAGCCGAGGCGGTGTGATGTTCTGTGCAATGTTCTGCTGGGAAACCTTGGGTCCTGGCATTCATGTGGATGTTAAATTGACACGTACCACCTACCTAAAAACATTGTTGCAGACCAATTACACCCCTTCATGGCAACAGCATTCCCTGCTAGCAGTAGCCTCTTTCAGCTGTAAAATGTGCCCTGCCACACTGCGAAAATTGTTCAGGAACGGTTTGAACATGATAGAGCTCAAGGTGTTGACTTGGCCTCCAAATTCTCCAGATCTCAATCCGATCAAGCAGCTGTGGGATGTGCTCGAAAAAGAAGCGATGGAGGCCCCACCTCGCAACTTACAGGACTTAAAGGATCTGCTGCTAATGTATTGGTGCCAGATACCACAGGACACCTTCAGAGGTCTTGTGAAGTCTATGCCTCGAGGTCAGAGCTGTTTTGGCGGCACAATATTAGGCAGGTGGTTTCAATATTATTGGTAATTGGTGTATATCCCCAGAACTTTTTCAGGTGCTTAGTGTGTCTTTTTCTGACTACAAAAATGCCTGGTTTAGACCCAATATTAATTTTAGTGTGTTGGGACATTAGAACAGCTTCTTTAAGAATGTTTAGATCTTTTTTTATATTGGGCCAACTGTTCCTAGAAAGGTGTTTCACTACCGAAGAACAACTAAAAGGTACAAGCAATGTAAAAGTATAGGGCAAAACTCGGACCTGCAGCAAAATTAAAGTCACCCTCTCTTTGCCTAAGTCCTCCCATAAGTTGCGAATGGCTGATAGATGCATGATGCGTCTGACTGCGTGAGAGTCTAAAAAAATACCCATTAACGCAAATACAGCTAAACTGCTGCAACTGTGTCTAAAAAAAGTTAAAATTACCAACATTGAGCAAGTATGCTTCATGCTCTGCTGGGGAAGGCTGCACATATGTTGGGGAGTTAAGTCATTAAAAAATGTTGAGCAAAATGCACAACATACTAACAGTGTTAAGTTGCGCAAAAACACAACAACATTTAAGTTTTAGGTGTTACTGGTCCATTAAAGGGGCTCCTATGGAAGGTACCAGTACAGGGAAGGAAGATCTACAGTGTCTAAGGCTGGGTACACACGTAAACATTTTCTGTCCAACCATCCAACTAGTTGATTGGTTGGAATGAAAATCCAGTAATGTATGGGGGCAAATGACAATCAGCCTTATGCTCCCAAACACCAAAAAAAACTGACAAAAGCTGTTGTTTATATCAAATAGATTTAACCAACATGTCCGAATGAAATTTTTCATCTTTTCTGGTGTTTAGGAGCAAATTGCTGATCATCATTTAGTCCCATAGGTTACCAGATTTGCATTGCAACCAATCAACTAGTTGGATGGTTGTTTGATCAGAAAATCTTTACGTGTGTACCCAGCTTAAGACAGACAGAGAAAAGGTTGACAGGGTTAAATGGTTGACACATGGTTTTTCAGGATTTTTAAAGTTAGGATGAGGATTAGGCACACTTGGTGGAGAGATTAGGCTGCAGGAAGGGGACAGTTCAGGTTATATATTAGGGGGAGGGTTAGGGTAAGTATTAGTGTTAAAGTAACAAAAAAAAGGCAATGTGTCGGCCTTTTCTATGTTGACTTTAACAGTCAACCTTTTTACCCTGCTGACCATTTGGTATCAACCTATTGACTGTTGTAAGTTTCTTCATGCTAATTATACAAAAAAATATGCATTAAGTACTGAAACACAATGCATTCAGTGAAGCACGTATGTAAAGTTACACTACAATACTCACAAATATTCTAATCATTAGTTTTGTGGGAGGTTGGCTGTTTTTCCCTCAATAAATTCACACCGTTTTGTGAACATCACTGTGCACTTCTATTGTGATAGTTTTCTAGGAAAGAAATTCAGTGTCAGCTATGTAGTGTGTTCTCCCCAGTGCTTTTTTCCCATTAGTGAACCGCCCAGCATTTTTCCTAAACCACCCAGCTAACATGATGAACCTATTGCTGGCCAGTCTTACACAATGACTGTACACTGTCCACGTGAGCAGCAGAAATGCCCACTGCACAGAGCCGCCTATGCCGGAAGAAGGATCCCAGCCTAGGCCAGAGTCCACACTGATTCACCCCAGCCCACCCTGCACTGGAGGCAAGAACACAGCCTCCCCCCTTCCCTACCCTAAGCCCACCAAACAGTACTTGAAATGCAGAGTGGTGGAGGGGGATAGCACAAGGTGTGCAGAGCTGCTTAGCTCCTGTTCGTTCACCTTTGAGTTCGAGTTCTCACTCAACCCCCCTCACCTCCTTCCTGGCTACCTCATAATGCCTCCCGGTTATAAAAAAAAAAAAAAAAATTTGTGGGAAGAACACTATGTATTTTAGTATGTGTGAGTTCACAGTTGTCAGGAGCACAACTGACCCAGCATCCTCTATATGTATCAACCCCCATAAACAATTAATCAGCTCACATGCAGAGAATCATAAGTATAATCAGTCACATTTACTGTGTACCGGAATCTGAGACACCAGAAATGACATTGTGCTTCTTCGGGTTACCAGCCTAAGCGTGTGTAAGCAATAGTCATTTAGTGTCCCAGTGTCAAATACATAAATAAACAACAATAATAATCCCTAATCAATGCAAAGTATACAGCAATGCAGCTGATACCTTGAACAAATAACCGAAAGGGATTTCTCGTTACTATGGCAATGAAAATGTCACAATAACAGCAGAGATGATGAAGACGTGCTATCCCAGGCACACAGTCCCGGAGATTGCGCAGTAAACATTTGAAGGAACAACAATCCAGTAGGTATAACTAGGTAAATATCAGATGTGCTGATATTATTTATCTAAAAATTAGTCACACACAAATGAGGAGTTCAAAGCACAAACCAGAGGCCTCATAACACCTTGCAGCTTTTGAATGCATTATAAATGTAAAAGGGCTAAATACCAGCGTTTATGTGTCAAAACAATGGGGAGCCAACAGTGAGCAAAAAAAGACAATTGCTATACATTTCTACTACAGATAGAAACAAGTAACAAGCCAGTTATGAGGCCTCAATAGTACTAGTCATGGCAGGTTTAATCAATATGCTTAATGCATGGATAGAGCAAGATGCAAACGCAAGCAGGTATAGTAAATTTCAAAACCATGGTTTGTATGGTCAGACCCATTTGCATGTGCTGTATTAGCGTTATGAGCTTTTTCACCAATGAATATGATAACTATGGGACAAAGTCTAAAAATAATTTAGCAAGCAGCTTAGAAATTCTTCTAGTCAAACAATGCTACTGGGCAGGGCCATCAGCCCAGTACAATGCAGTTTGCAGGGTAAGTACTGCAGGGGGATGCCGGGCTGGAGAGGCACACTCCCTGCTGCTTGTTTTCCGAATGCCTTTACAGTTGCACTCATTGCTGGTCCTGTGACATGCAGGATAAGACAGCCAGCGCAGAAGTGTCATGGGCAGGTATGGCAGGGCGAAATGAAGGGGCGGCCGAGGAGATGAATTACATTTAAATTCAGGCGGATTGGCGATCTGACAAATGTGTGGTCTGGACTCCGGACCACCCATTAGCCAGATAGTCAATCCTCCTGAATTTAAATGGAATCTATGTCCGTGGCTGCCCAGTCAGGAGTGGATTTCACTGCCCGACACTGTCCACCCCTCAGCAGGAGGAGCTAGTTTATTTCCCTGCCTTAAGTTGTTATAAGCAGCTCCACTGCCAGCAATAGCATGTAGACCGTCAGTTTCCATGCAAGTCGTACGAGAGGACATTACTCCGCACACCCCCCGCTCTCTCTGTGTGGTGGGCTGTGACCAAGAAGAGGAGCAATGGAGGAATGGCCTCAGCTGCGCCCGCAATGCCTGGACAGTGAGTGAGAGACAGCTGCCTGTCCCAGACGGAGGTGAGGGGACCCAGTCAGCTAGCTTTAAGCTAAGCTATTATATCAATTGCATACAGAGTGTATATAATGTAAAACAAGGGGGTTACAAATTTATTTATTTTTAAAAAAATTTTTTATTGGAGTAATAAAGAAGGAGAGTACAGAAACTTATTTTACAAAATTTTGCACGTTACATTTCAAAATATGAAACACTGTACAGAAACATGTCAAGAGGACATTTGTAGGAGGGAACAAATTTATAGTTTGCAGAGGGTGTCCCGTAGACCATAGCACGACTCTGCTACTGGGGCACCTCTTTATAAAGCCAGTGAGAACAAAGATGGTGACAAAGAAACACGGCCAACCACAACTTATTTTAAAGATAATTCACAGAAATGTATAAAGGACATTTACAATAACGAAAAGCAACATGTATTTTTCTTATTAGTATATGATTATCTCTTCTCTCTGTATCCATCTATACACAGTATTGTGCAAAGGTTTTAGACAGGTGTGGAAAAAATGCTGCAAAACAAGAATACTTTCAAAAATATAAGTGTTAATAGTTTATTTTCATCAATTAGCAAAGTGAATGAACAAAAGAGAAATCGAAATCAAATCAATATTTGGTGTGACCACCCTTTGCCTTCAAAACAGCATCAATTCTTCTCGGTACACTTGCACAAAGTCAGGGATTTTGTAGGATTATAGTCTGGTGTATGATTAACCAATCATACCAAAAAAGTTATCATGATCATCCTTTTCATATGTAGGTTGAAACGCAGTCATTAACTGAAAACAGAAACAGCTGTGTAGAAGGCTTAAAACTGGGTAAGGAACAGCCAAACTCTGCTACAAAGGTGAGGTTGTGGAAGACAGTTTCATGTCACCGGTCATACACCATGGCAAGACTGAGCACAGCAACAAGACACAAGGTAGAGCAAGGTCTCTCCCAGGACTGTAGACACAGTGGTCGGCCAAGGAAACTAACATCAGATGAAAGACACATTATGCTTACTTCCCTTAAAAATTGGAAGATGTCCAGCAGTGCCATTAGCTCAGAAATGTCAGAAGCCAGTGGGACCCAGGTACACCCATCTACTGTTCAGAGAAGTCTGGCCAGAAGCGGTATTCATTGAAGGTATGGCTTTTGGGCCGCAATTCTTCCATGTGGAAACCAGGCCAAGCGACTCAACTACGCAGGAAAACAAAGGAACTGGGGTGCAGAAAATGACAGCAGGTGCCCTGGACTGATGAGTCAAAATTTCAAATATTTGGCTGTAACGGAAGGCAGTTTGTTCACCGAAGGGCAGGAGAGCAGCACAATAATGAGTGTCTGCAGGCAGCAGTGGAGCATGGTGGAGGTTCCTTTCAAGTTTGGGGCTGCATTTTAACAAATAGAGACTTGGTCAGGATTAATGGCGTCCTCAATGCGGAGAAATACAGGCAGGTACTTATCCATCATGCAATACCATCAGGGAAGCATCTGATTGGATCTAAATTTATCCTGCAGCAGGACAACGACCCCAAACATACAGCAAATGTCATTAAGAACCATATTCAATGTAAAGAAGAGCAAGGAGTCCTGGAAGAGATGATATGACACTCACAGAGCCCTGATCTCAACATCATCAACTCTGTCTGGGATTACATGAAGAGACAGAAGGATTTGTGCAAGTCTACATCCACAGAAGATCTGTGGTTAGTTCTCCAAGATGTTTGGAACAATCTCTGCAGAGTTCCTTAAAAAAGTGTGGTAACACCAAATATTGATTTGATTTCTCTTCTGTTGATTCACTTTGCATTATGTTAATTGATAAAAATAAACTATTAACACTTCTATTTTTGAAAGCATTCTTACTTTACAGCATTTTTTCCACATCTACCTAAATCTTTTGCATTGTACTGTATATCTGTCTATATCTCTCTCATATTACATAATATATATATATATATTTTATGTTCAATATCACAGTGCGGGGGTTGCTGGCGCTTAGAATACCGCGCTGACACCCTAACCGCCAGCACCCCGAAAGTAGCGGGGTTGGTGGGAGGGTTAGGTGTGGACACTTGTTTTATGGCAGGATGGGGGGGGGGGGATTGGGGAGGGCTAGGATACTAGGTATGCTAACCCATCCCACATTATTTTTTTTTATATATATATATATATATATATATATATATATATATATATATATCTCAGGAGCCTGTTGTAAGATGCAAGGGGATGGTGAAATGCAGGGGAGAGGAGTGAGAAGCAGGTGGTAGGAGAAATAAGCAGGAGGTGGTTGTAAGATGCTGTGGTGAGATGCAGGGGACTGTGGTGACTTTACAGAGGTTGTTAGGAGATGCAGGAGGCAGCGGCAAGATGAAATTGTTCCCATGCGAAGCCAGGGCAAGTCGCTAGTTTATATTAAATGGTTATTTGCAATACGATGTTGAAAATTCACTTTTTAAGCAGTAACTTGTACATTAGTCAGGCAAGGCTGTGGGCAGTAATGGTCAATAACAGTTTTACTTTAACTAGATTAACAGGATTTTGAACGGATAGCTTTTATATTTTTGCTCCGATAAACAAATTCTTTTAAGAGCACAAATGGTACAAATAAATATTCAACATTACAATTCAACAATGTCCCCAATAATTATAAACTGTTAAAAAATCAAGTTATGTCACACAGGGCAAACATACATATGTGCTTTGACTATCTAGTAATTATATCACATGTATGAAATGGGATTGCACTTACTCATTGCAGAGTGTATTTTATGCCCTGTAGACAACAAGGTATTGCGTTTTGCAAAATGAGCATGTGCACACTGCAGCCAATCCCAATTATGCAGTGTCTCCCCTCCATGCCTGCTCGCTCCTTATAGTGACAGACTAAGCATCATCATGCTCGCTGCTTCTCTAAAGAGCGCCCGAGGCCCAATGCGTCTGGCCTGAGCCCCAGACAGGACACCACCCCCCCCAAGACTGCCCTGATAGAGCAGTATCCCACCCGCATTCCATATCCGGAGGGTGGAAACCCCAATGTAACAGATCCAGGTACTCTCAGGGGGATGTAGTTATGAGACAGGCGGCCACGATGCTGCTGGTCTCAATACTGACAGGGGAATCCAGACAAAGGACTTAAGATAGGCGTCGAAATTCCGGCGCCTATCTTAATCCCAACGCTGGAACGCCAGCACGAATGAGGCCAGTCCGGGGCACCCTCAGCGTTAGCGCAGGGGGTGGTTTAGGCACTAAGGGGGGAGCGTTAGGTTTAGGCATGAACTATGAGGGTTAGGTTACAAAAATGGCCAGTTAGGGGGGGGTTGAGTATACTTACCCGACCCCTGTCGGGATACCAACCATTGGGATGACGCTGTCGGTATTCTGACAGGAGGCATCCTGGCAGCCGGCATTACATAATGATCCCCTCTCAGACTTTGTGGAGATCCAGCTCCAGCTGTGCTTCTCCCATAACCAGGTCCACAAAACCACCTACACCCTTCCCAGGTCAGGCACCCAGGAGAGTGGCCCCATGGGGAAAGGTGCTACAGGTCCCAGTGTAAAAAGAAAGTGAGAGGGAGCCTGCTTCTGCCAGACACTGAGTACTATGGTATACTGCATTAACACATGGTCCTAGTTATGTCACAATACAGTAGCACATTACAGCAAAACAGGCTTGTTATATAGCTAAAGTGAACTTGTCATCACAGTCTAAACTGCTTTTTAATTTCTTAGGGGCATATTTATTAAATATATGGAATTGGTCTAAATAATTTTAATTTCTTAATATCTTATTGCTGCAATAAGCAGTGCTAAGCATCTCCAGCAAGCATAATTATTCATATCCAGGACAGGGGCTTTGATAGGAGCCCATCCATGTGATATGTAAGAGTAAATGCGACCACTTTACTTCCAGTTTTGTACCCGCCCATGGTACTGCGCATGCACGGTCATCAGATTGCATATGTGCGAGTAGCCATTGCTGGGGAGGGATCCAAATGATCACTCAACCGCTAAATATTTAAAAGTGTAGCCCATACCAGGGCAAAGCTCAGAAAGGAAATTAAGACTTTTTAGCAGCACACAAAGAAACCTTTTTGCAATCGAAAATGGAGGATTGCAGCAGATATCTTGCCCATACATACACCCATCAACCATAAGATCAAAAGCACTCACAGGTATAACAATGATTATCTCGTTACAAAGGCACCTGTCAAAGGGTGGAATATATTAGGCAGCAAGTGAACAGTCAGTTCTTGACGTTGAAGTGTAGATAGCAGGAAAAATTGGCAAGTGTAAGGACCTGAGCGATTTTGACAAGAGCCAAATTATGATGGTTAGATGACTGGGTCAGAGCATCTCCAAGATGGCAGGTCTTGTGGGATGTTCCCAGTATGCAGTGGTTAGTACCTATCAAAAGTGGGGAGACCTGCACTGAATGATCAGTTGCCCTGGTGGACTGTAGCTAGGAAGTGATGTCAGAGTTTCCCACTAGACCGGAGCCCATGTGCTTTGTCACTGTTGCCAGGAGTGGAGCGGCACGCAGTAGGAGGGAGCAGAGAGAAAGGAACTGAGGGGGGGCACGATACATGGTAGGGACCTTCTCCTTTGGCAGGGGATTTAAAGGGGGCGGCAGTGGGCCATGTCCTGTCAGGCAGCAAATGAGAAGGGGCAGGGTCAAGTTCTCTACAGAGTCTGCGCTAAACAGACAATACCAGCATTAAATAATAGATGTTGTAAAGCACATATTCAGAATTGAACAAACATGATATGCAGCTTTTTTCACGTAGAACAAGCACTTATTTTGTGTACATGCATTTTCACACGCAAGTTGGATTTGCGCATCTGTACGTTTAGCCGGTCAGTGGGAGACGAATAGACATTAGCGAAGCACATTAAGGGCATGTAGACAAAAAAATTGTAGGCAAAATGGCTGCCGAAAAGAAATGATCGCGCATGCCTTGGGGAACCTGACTTGGGGGTATTGAATACCTGATGCAAGCTGCAAACGGTTCCAGGCTGTTCCTAACTGCACAAAAATGTCTAAAAAACAGCCATTTATGCAAATATATTAAACTGCTGCAACTGTGATTGCAGAGTCAAATTACACAATACAGAACACTTGTTGTACACAAAGTAATTTATATCCATGTCTGGTCCTTTTAGCATTTCAGATACTCCAAGCCATTTGGGTACTTGTTATATGTATGCGTTGTGCACTGTGATTTTTACCATGTTTGGTAGCTAGATTGAAGCCACACCTCCTGTTGTATTTCTGCTGCATCTGACCAAGGTACTTGCAATGGGAGGGAGCTGGATTTGCAGACTTAAGCTGGGTACACACCTATACAATCGTCGGGCCGTTAATCCAATATCGAGAGAACGGCCATTGGATTGTATAGGTGTGTATGCTGTCCCGATGCAGGAGCGCTAGCCGATAAATGGTTTTTAATGCTCCTGCAACGATCGGGAGGTCGCATCTTATGTACTGTTTAATATTTATCGGTTCGACCTCCCGATCCTATAGAAGCCCGTACACACTGTGCTATGTCTGCACAGTGCGTACGTGGCTGACAGGGGGGGGGGGGGATTCAAACTTGGGACAGTCTGCCCGGCTGATCGGGACAGTTTTATCCGATCAGCCTGCAATCGAAAAAGTGTGTACCCAGCTTAAGAATGCGCTCAACTCAGAATGCAATAGGTTGCAAGAATTAAACTTATTTTCAGATGCATTTTACAGTTACATTTGTGGCTAAATCTGAAGAAGGCCCCATATGAGCAACACTGCTGCTTTTCATCACTTCCAAATCTTGTAGAACAGCTAAAGAATAGTCAGCCTGTTTTTTTAGGCATCAGAAGAGGCTGACACATAATCCCTAAATAGGGTTTCTCACTGACTTTACATTTATTGGTATACATATGCCTCGTACAACGTTTATTACATGTATTGCTTAATATTTCTGCTTTTCTTCTTGTGATTTTGAACAAAGTCCACTTTTCAGAGGTGTCTCTCTATGATGCAATTGGATATCTCTGTATCCACACAACAGCTGTATACTGAACCAATGTGCATAGAAATAAATAATACTGCCAGGAGGACATTAAGGCTTTCATAAAAAGCAAGAAACACAACACAGCATTTAATACAATTTCCAGGAAGGTATAAATAAAAACTCATCAAAAATGTAAAAAAAAAACAAAAAAAAACCCCTTTGTGCAGTCATCTTTTCTTTTTACTATTTCATAAATTCTGTTTATGGTTATTTAGAAACCTACATAGAAAAAAAAATAATAATAATATTACAGGTGCAAACCATCAGAAATATATAAGCAACCTAGAAACTGTGGTAGAGTCAAGCTGGGTACACACAATACTATTGTGTACTCAGTAATTGGATGACGCGATTTAACGATACATCGCACCACCCGTACACACTGCGGTGTATGTGACATGCCATGCTGCGCAGATAGGACGATGCGATGAACGACCTGCGTGATCAGGCGTACGCACTATACTGTCCGCACAATAGATGGCTCCGATCTATGTCAGAACAGTATTTCGTACAACGGATTGCCTAGTGCGTACCCAGCTTAAAACCAAATACATTTTAAAATGATAGCATAGAATACATAGCAATACTGACTTGCACAATTATATAGACGCCTTATCCTTCTTTAACTAGAACTACCATTTCTAATTACGCAACTGTTTAACACAGAATTGTAATATTGTCCTTCCGTAAACTCGAATAAAAATAGTTACAATATGCTAGATTTTGTGGCCAACACCCTGCATAACCAAATATTATCATTATAAAAGATATGTAAATCTTTATTAGCAGGACACAACAAATAGCTCTACAAAAGTGCAATAGTAGTTTAACCACATGTGGAAGGTTTTAAAATAATTGACTGAATTACTCACTAAAAGCCAATATTTAGCATGCTGCTGCCCTCTGCTGGACATTGAAACAAGGAGTAAAATTCATAAAATGATATAAAATACAGCTCAAATAAAACACTCTAATAAAATATGATGCAATATACAAAGCAAAGGACAATATGGTAATCTTGTAAGCCATACACAAGCGCTTTCATGAAACAAAACAATCATTGTCCACTGCGGGAACAAAGCAAGTTAATTTAATAAAATTAATCAAGTTTTCCCTCTTCAGAAAGATGACTGCTATAATTTTCCTCTACTGCATTACACTGTAAGGTGACCAATGGCAGAAGAAGCTATTTTAACCTATCTGATTTCAATGGAAGCAGACTGAAAACATACGCTGTGTAACAAGATACATTTACCCACAAAATGCTAGCTCTGTCCAAACACCAAGGGCAAAATCTTCCAAATACTGCAATTCAGGATGAGACGTGAACCACTATGTATCTGCCATGGGTGCAAATCAGGACCTAGTATTCCTGGTGCACGATCATGTCATGGATGAGTGATGTGCATAAATGCCTGGCTCTATTTCACATCATCAACAGACTTTGATTGGATTTGGAACGGACAGAAATATAGTAACATTTTTGGCTTAAGTAGGTTAAAATTAGGCAAACCGACAGACATTCTGTGTGTCTTCGTACTGAGTATATATATTTTTTTAACAAGTTTTTCATTTTGATCATAAAATTAAATAGGAAAAAGCTACAGATAAACAGTAAATGGGGTATTGAAAAAAGAAAGAAAAAATACAAAGTTAATCACGAGAAGACAATTACCAGAAGGAGCACCAGGTTATGGCAGTGTATGATCGGATCTTCAAGGCTACAAAAGTAGAAAAAAAAAAAAAAAAAAGAGTAATGGCCATCTACAGGGATGAGAATCTAGGTATCTAGGTGTTGAACATGTGGGGAGAGAGTCATTAAAGATGTAGGGCATGCCTACTTCTCGCCAACCAGAAAACCAAAGAATGTGAAGCACTCACATCACAGCAGTACATGTTGAGGTAATAGAAAATAAGTCACCAACTACGCATAGTTCAAATAATATATTGTAAACACAGAAAAGTAGTGACTTGTATCACATCATAGAAAAACATACTTATAGTAAACAACTAATGATTATGTTTGTGATGTAATACATTGTGTGGTCTGAATGCATCACATTGTTAGGTCTTGTGAAAAAAATACCTTCCCCCCCAGGGTATGCAGCGCTGATCCCTGTGTAGTCCATTATAAAATTGGACCCTAATGACAATTAAGTCATCGCGTTTGCGTGATGACCTTATTGCAGCTGCAGCTCCCACTGTGTGTGCTGTAAACATTAGGTGTGTCATGAAAGAGTGCGCCACAATGACGGTACAGAGTAGGACCAACAACAAGGGGTAAGTATAATGAGACAGGAGGGGGCTGAAATGAGGCAGACACAGAGTCCATTTACTAGTTTATTATGTAAAGCATATGTCAAACAGATGCGCAGTAGAGAGCTGTAGGGAGGCCTCGTCCCTTCTCTACCCTCCTAGCTGTCACTGGCAGTTGCATGGTCACCACATCCCCTCCTCTCAGGGTTGTCCTACAGGGACTCAGGACAAAATGCTCCGCCCCAGAACGCACATAACAATATATCTGCATTAGTGATCTAAGGTTGGACTAAAATATCATCCAGAACCAATATATCAGACTACAGCATCAACCAGACAGCAAGGAAGAGAGAGACTGAGAGAACAGGAGGAAAGAGGCAGAAAGACAAAAATGGAGAGAGAGAGAACAAGGAGAGAACGAACACGAGTGAGAACACGGGTTGGCATAAGAGAGATAAATGGGGGAAGAGAGAGAACTGGAGGTGGGGGAGGAGCTGATGACTCCTGATTCCTGAAAGACTAACTAGAGAATGACAGATCTAAAATACTAATTTGACTATATTGGCAGATAGTGCATGAAATTTCTCTGTATAGTTATACTTCTTGCCAAGTATGGGGGATATCAAGGTGTAGCAGAGGAGGAGAAAGATCTGAATTTTCTGAAGAGCCAGACATCACAAATTTGGTTAAACGTATGCCCTCTGTCATAAAGGTAATATACAATTTTGTTCATGGCTGCTATATGCCAAATTGTTTTGTTAAGCACTGAGAAGGAGTACAGAGACACGCTCTTCCAATTTCTGGCTAATAGGCATTTGGCAGCTGCAAAAATATTTGCAGCTACATTGCAAGAAAATAAAGAGGTCGGCTGGGAATAGCATAGCAAGATTACCTAAGGGTCCTTTGCTACAGGGTTTCTAAGAGGCTGAGTGTATTATTCCAAAAAGGAGTTATCACAGGACAAGAGCACCAGATATAGAGCACAGGTTAAATTTAATGTCGGTCACCCCTCATTGATTTCCTCTTACAACAATTTAAATAAATGCATGAGTATGATGAAACAAGAAAAAAAGGTTTAAAAAGGGACAGGAAACTGGCAGGCCATACAAAGTACAGACTACTGAAGCAGTTATCTTGTTTAGTCATGAACCAATCTGACTTTCCTGCTAAAATTGGACAGTGATCCCAAGTTTGGGTTACAAAACATGTAAGAGATGTACAGCAATTTAAACAGGCATTGCATGTTTTGCCCTTATATCTTTCTCCTTTATAACACTGTATTGAAAATTGTGATTAGAATTACATATCTCTACAGAATTAAGACTATGATAAGATGGTCTGTCTTTAGCATATTAATATTAAAAGCAGGCCGACTAAATAGGACACAACTAGTCTATCAACATTTTATGATTCTATTTCCAAAACTAGGAAGACATATTTTGAAAAAAAAGCTTAACCATCATGTATATGTCCCTTTGCTCCTTAATTTGCCAGTGTCAAAACACACTTTTGGGGCGATTAAATTGTTTTATCGTGCCCTATGTCCTGTCTAAAGCGACAGGAGGTCAGAGGGAGATATTCAATTGTTTTTGGCCACCCATGCAAGTCACGCCCAAATAGATAGGGTTTAGCCATGTAAATCGACTAAACCGGTCTAAAATCCCGGTTAGGGCACCCAAATGGTAGTTTGGAGCGCTGCAACCATAGACTTTTCGCACTTTTCTGCTCTCCACCACAGGAGGCTGCGAGCTGAAAAGCCAGAGAAAACATCTAAAATCCCCCTTGAGCTTAGGTGTCGACAGATTGTAAGAGTGCGAGGTGGTTCCTCTTATACAAGCCTGGGTATTATCTGTGCTTTTTAAATCAATTGTAAGGAGCTACAGAATATGCTGTAGCTATATTAATTAATACCATTTTGCAGGAAGAAGTTTAAACTAATTGGTTATCTGGAATTTCATTTAAACTTGCATTGTATCTCTTTTTTTTTATATGCAAGTTACTTTCTTTCTGTAATGTATTTACGATGAGGCAAACAATATTTTAAATTACTATAAATGTAATCGTTTTGCACATCATAAGTTATTTTTTGCCCTGTTAGAAATTTTTAATGGTCCTATTAACAATTATTTAATACTGGCTAACTTAATATAATTAATCTAATTATGCATTCATTTTGACCCCTAAAAAAATGTATTAAGTAATATTGCTTTAATAATATAATTAAAGATTTTCCCAATCTTATTTAATACATAATGGTTGCCCAAATAATAAATGCATGATGTCTCTAACTGGCCCGATCTTTTTCCTGCAATTTGCCCCATTCTGAAACACCCACCAAACCGCAAAATAGTAAACCCAGTGGTTTGGAGGCCAAAACCACACTACAGTAAACTTCTCCCAAGTTGTAGTGGTAGCTGAATTACCAATAGGAGAATAAAATGCCTTTAATGTCCACTAGATGTCACTGGTATATCATGAAATACGTAAAAGGGGCCTATCCATTACATCCTTGAGATATTCCCACGGCTTAATTGGAGTCCACCTGTGGTAAATTCAGTTGATTGGACATGATTTTGAAAGGCATACACCTGCCTATATAAAGCTCCCACACTTGACAGAGCACAAACCAAGCATGACATCAAGGAACTGTCTGTAGACACAAATCTGGGGAAGGGTACAGAAAAATATCTACTGCTTTGAAGGTCCCAATGAGCACAGTGGCCTCCATCATCTGTAAATGGAAGAAGTTCGGAACCACCAGGACTCTTCCTAGAGTTGGCCGGCCGTCTAAACTGAGCGATCGGGGGGAGAAGGACCTTAGTCAGGGAGGTGACCAAGAACCCCATGGTCACTCTGTCAGAGCTACAGCATTGTATTGTGGAGAGAGGAGAACCTTCCAGAAGGACAACCATCTCTGCAGCAATCCACCAATCAGGCCTGTATGGTAGAGTGCCAGACGGAAGCCACTCCTTGGTAAAAAGAACAAAAAAAAAAAAAAAGGGGAAAAGTGTTTAAAAATAGGGAAATAGGTTCAGGGGTATTCTCCAAGAATGCATGCGGCAGGTGTTTTCTAGAATAGGCCATTAGCGGCAGGTGCATTTTTGCAGAATTTTTTAAAAATGACTTTAGGGACTTAAAAATATGCTAGTACCCATTTTCATGTACCCCAAATTTGATGGGACCACTTAAAAAATGAAAAAAAAAAAAAAAAAAATACTAAGTGCTCTTCTGCATCACTTCTTCAATGTTGGGAAAAAAAACAACACCTGCTGCAGCTATTTCAAAACCCAACTTTCTTCTGCAGGCAAAAACTGGGGTACCCATAGTGATCCCCCATGTCTGGACATCTTTAGGGGGGTCCCAGGCACATTTCCTGAAAAATCCCATTTTCTTACATAGATCCAAATTCGCCGCGTCCCGTTTTCGCTCAGTTTAGATTGAATATGGGGATAAAGCAGGCACGGGACCGATACATTATCCCCAGAAAAGCTCCGACGTGGAGCGAAAAGTCCAGCACAGACTTTTCACTGCCTAATTGAATACGGGCCAAAGATTGAACTCTTTGGCGTGAATGCCAGGCGTTATGTTTGGAGGAAACCAGGCACCGCTCATCACCTGGCCAATACCATCCCTACAGTGAAGCATGGTGGTGGCAGCATCATGCTGTTGGGAGGTTTTTCAGCGGCAGGAACTGGGAGACTAGTCAGGATAGAGGGAAAGATGAATGCAGCAATGTACAGAGACATCCTGGATGAAAGCCTGCTCCAGAGCGCTCTTGACCTCAGACTGGGGCGACTGTTCATCTTTCAGCAGGACAATGATCCTAAGCACACAGCCAAGATATCAAAGGAGTGGCTTCAGGACAACTCAGTGAAAGTCCTCGAGAGGACCCATCCAGAGCTTCCCATTCAACCTGATGGAGCTTGGAGAGGTGCGGCAAAGAGGAATGGGCAAAACTGCCCAAAGATAGGTGTGCCAAGCTTGTGGCATCATATTCAAAAAGACTTGAGGCTGTAATTGCTGCCAAAGGTGCATCAACAAAGTATTGAGCAAAGGCTGTGAATACTTATGTACATGTGATTTCTTAGTGTTTTTTTTTTTTTTATTAAATTTGCAAAAATCTCAAAAAAAACAAACAAAAAACTTTTTACACGTTGTCATTATGGGGTATTGTGTGTAGAATTTTGAGGACAAAAATGAATTTATTCCATTTTGGAATAAGGCTGTAACATAACAAAATGTGGAAAAAGTGAAGCGCTGTGAATACTTTCCGGATGCACTGTATGTCACATACAAGACCACACATACATCACACACAAAACTGGTAGCTATGTCCACTTATGAGCAACAACAAAAACAGGGAAGGACATTTCTTTCCATAATAGCAAATTCTGTGTTTGTGGTTTACAAATATTTCTTTGAAAATATCATCTTACAGTGGTTGAGACAGAGTGTGGCTTTTAGGTCTTGCAATGTATCCATGCAGCAACATAAAATGAAATAAGTCACCCTGACACACTGGAAATATCGGCTTTTAGGGCAGAACTATGGTGACACTAAAAGGTGCCTACACACTAGACGATGTGCTCACGATGCGATATCGTGAGCAATTTCCCTTGAACTCTTCCTGGCAGCCCCCTGACACTCCAGGACATGATGTGCAGCTAAAGCTGCACGATGTGTCAGAAGATCTATCGTGCAAGATCTAAAGACTTGCCAATCTTTAGATCGTGCAGGATAGCAGACAGATGCATGCAAATAACATTACCCTCCCCCAAAAGAGCAGCCAGCCTCGGGCTTTAGTGACCCAGTGCTGGTAGTGCAAAATACGGGGGACAAACTTCGTAGAGGTCCCCCATATTAAAGCACAACCAGCACTGGGCTAGTCAGAACCAGCCCTGGTTGCCAAAATACGGGGGACAAACTATGTAGGGGTCCCTGTATTTAGCGCAACCAGTACTGGGCTGGTCAAGGTCATGAATCTCGGAATACGGGGGAAAAAAAAAAAATTGAACAGAGTCCCCCTGTATTATACAGAAGCAGCACCGGACTTTTTCTAGCGGGGGGCTAATGCCACAGCCAGGGGAGACCTTTCACCGGGTTCCCCAGCCGAAGAATCAACTCTGACTGCTAGTAAGCTCAGGCCGGGGTTCCCTGGGGACCCCCCCAGGCCTAGGCTGATAGCCCGGGGCTACCCCCAGCACCCTTGGAGCAGTGGGTGCCCGGTTGATAGTGTACAGCCATGGCCAAAAGTTGAGAATGACAAGTATTGGTTTTCACAAAGTTTGTTGCTTCAGTGTTTTTAGACTTTGTCAGATGTTGCTTTGGTATACTGAAGTAAAATTACAAGCATTTCATAAGTGTCAAAGGCTTTTATTGACAATTACATTAAGTTATATATAGAGAATTCTGGGAGTAGAAGCTTTAACTGTTTGGTGCCTGGTCTTCCAACCATAATATCCCCATGGTATCCCTGTGGATCCCTATGGACCCCGAAGAAAACGACGCTCGGCACTACAGAGTTACGGCATGGTGCGATTAGAAGGACTGTTTAACGCCCATGGAGGCTAGATGTATGAGGACGCATCTGTATATTTACTAATTTTTTGCTAAACTGTATTTCACACTTCCACTGCGGCCACCACTGTTACATGTGCTAAACTCTTGCTGGACTATGGCCTATAAGTTCACATATGAGGATTTTAATGAATTGATATTTGCCGTTCCATCGCCTTTAAACTTATTAATGAAAACAGTACATGTGCTGCTGCTTCATAACCTATGAACATAATGCAGATATTCTACGTGGGATATTTGCTTATTGTTCACTAACAAGTAGTAGAATACATTATTATGCTATATTTGTAATGTTTTTATTTATTTTTTTTACTGAAGGAGGGGGGTATTAACCATACTTTATATAAATCATAATCACGAGAATGGTCCCTGTATTGTATACCAGTCACTGCAATAGTCCCTATATCATATACTGTAACGGTTACTAAAATTGTGCCTGTATTATATATTGGTCACTAAAATGGCCCATGCATTATTTGTCGGTTACTAAAGTGGTCGCTGCATTCTATACCAGTCACTAGACTGTACCATATATTGCATATCAGTGACTAGAATGATCCCTGCATTCTATATTGGTCACTAGAATTGTCCCTGCATTGTATAGTAGTCACTAGAATGGACCCTTAATTGTATATCTGTCACAAAAATTGTCCTTGTATTGTATAGTGGTCACAGGAATGGTCCCTGAATAGTATATTGGAAAGTAGAATGGTTCCTGCATTGTATATCCGTCACTAGGGTGCTGTGAGCATTTTGTAGGGGTCACCAGAATGGTTTCTGGTTTGGGATGGGGCTGGTTGTTGTATTTGTTTATAGCTCTTTGACATAACAATTTTTCATATATTTCATTGACTCTTTAAAGCACACCCACATTAGACAAACCTTACTCACAGAGGCTATTATCATGTGTCTTTTCTCCATTACAATGCACTGGTGGAGGAACTGGGCCACTTACTTGTGTCTGCCCCCCCCCCAGGCTGATGATGTTTTTTTTTTTGGGGGGGGGGGGGGCCTGTAAGCAATGTATGCTGATATGAACGACACATCGTACAGGAATAAACACTGTATGATATGCCGCCGGATCATGTACGAGATTGGCAAATAGTACCTGCAGCAGGCAAGATCTGAAGATGCGATGTACGACCCACGGGTATGCGCATCGACATTGTGATCGCGAGCGGACACTCACGATTTGGACATATTTTACACGATTTGTCATTCCGATGCGTCGACATTGAACGAATCGTGTAAAATATCATCTAGTGCAGTGGTTCCCAAACTGTGCGCCGCGGCACCCTGGGGTGCCTCGGGACACTTGCAGGGGTGCCTCAGGTTGGTGGTCCAGCACTAAATCAAATTATTTATGGTCAATGTAATGTAAATATGTGGACAAACAGAAGCACAAACCTGTCAACCACCACATAACTGATCCTAAGGATGACAGGTAAGCAGAATATACTTCACTTTACTACATTTTTTTCGGAATTTCTCAATAACAAACGTTTGGCTTAGGGGTGCCGTGAAAACAATTCTGATGCACTAGTGCGCCACAATTTAAAAAAGTTTGGGAACCACGTGTCTAGTGTGTAGGCACCTTCATTTCACTGCTTTTAAAGTAGACTTCAAGGACTATAAAAACACAAAAATAGAGATAGCTGCTAACAATACTTCTGGCAATTATATGCAAACACTTGAGAAATTAATTTATGCACGTTTACTGATAACCATCTCAGCCAGATGTTTTTATTCAAATTTTTAAGCATAATAGGTTTATTTCGGAAAACTGGTACAAAGAGAAGGTGGCACTCAACAGCTGCACAATAGCAAATCATACTTTTTAATTAGGTTCAAATTATTTTATCAACTTCATTATTTTTAGTTTTTTTTTTTTTGTTTTTTTTTTTTAAATATCCAATATTTGCTTTAAAGACTAACTATTCTCAAATTGTATAACAAAGTTAAAACTCCAGATATTGATTCTGCTTCTTAACCAAGGAGGAAATGAACCCATTCACAAGCTGAATCTCCAACAGATAAACAGAGGGACATAATCATGCATTTGTAGGCCAAAAATAAGATTTTATAATTTCCCTTGTGCATTGCCCAAGGATAAAACACACTTAGATGTAGGCCTTCAGCTATGGATCCCACAGCAGCTGCCCCATATGCTACCATTGTTGGTACTTCTTTGGTTGCACAGAAATATAAAGTATGCATACCTCACAACTGTCCTGATTCTGGCAGGCTATAAAAGGCAGAATTTCACACTAAAATGGGAGTTTCACAATAGATCAGTGGTGGTGAGGTTACTTTGTTCCAATTTCTACTGTGGAAATATTGTAAGCCACTACTCAGGCTTGATATTAATTATACCTGACTATAATACTTAATTAGTATTTCTCCAACTAATGTTATACTACCGTATCGTACAACACATCGTGACGTTTCAATATCGCACTGTGTATGGCCGACAATAGATTGCCCTTTGTTCTTGGATATTCCTTTGGAGAAGGGTATTCTTTACCTTGCATCAGTCTATATTGTGAACTTACAAATTTGTCACACAACACTACATACATTGACATCCTAGAACTATCCTAAGGCTGGGTACACACCTAAACGCCCGGCTATCGCGCCGATGTTCAGGGCGATATGTCTTCACCCTGGACATTGCCTGATTGCCGGTACACACTTAAGATTTAATGAAAAACAGAACGATCACTGTTCCGTCCTTCATTAATATGTACAGCCTCACATGGAATATCGTGTGATTGGCCGTGCAGCATGGGCAATCACATAATATCGCATGCGACCATGCAAATCGGGCATAAACACTGCACGATATGCCCGATTTCGCCAAATCGGGCAGATAGCGTCCTGGTGTGTATGCACCCTAAGAATATTGTAAAATTAAATTCTAAAATATGAGAGGAAAAAGGCATTCTGATGCCAGAACTCTAGAGTGAAGCCTGAACTATGAAGGGAAAGCACATAAGGACTGATTCAGCTTGGGAAAAGAGTAAGAAAGAGCAAGTAACTGTGTATCTTGGTAAAACCATGCTGCACTGCAGTTGGGGCAGATATAAATGTGCAGAGAGATTTAGATGGGGTGTGCCCAAACTGACATCTAAATTACAGTGCAACAAAGCTGTCCCGCATTTGTGGGGGGGATATGTTGAATCCTAACTATGATATCCCGAATTTCAGCCGCCAGCATATCATATCCAACCCTTTGAGGGCTACATGCAAAATCAGCCAGTATTTACACCACATGCAAAACAAATGTCTGTATTTGCACTGCTTGCATTGCAACATGGTTTGACCAGGTACATAGTTACTTGCTCTATCTTACTCTATTCCCAAATCTGAATCAGGCCCATAGTTCAGTGTTCACCAGTTTTTCCAATAACATTTTCAAACTGGAAAACACTTTTAATTTCGATCTGTTCAGTATGCTAGCTTTCCCACACCTGTCCTGCAAGTCGTCAAGGGATTGCAAGCTCTGGAATATTACAGCAAAAATAAATAAAAGGCAATGACTTACCAATTCTTTAAGAACTGTGAAAACAATGGTAAAGTGGCACTACAGGCTTTACATGGGATAATTTTAGTCTTACTTTTTAAAGAGCATATTTTCAAAATACATTTAATTTCTATAACAAATAAAACTATTAAGCTATGAACGTTTTTTAAGGAAGAACCTCTTTTGAAATAATGCTCATCTTAAAGATAAAGATATATAGTAGAATTGTGCAAATTAATGTATATATCTTGCAGGATATAGTTTACAGACTGATAAAATTAGAGAAAATACAAAGAAAAGTAATAAACAGCAAATGATAAAATTAAAGTTACCCGAAATCTGGGTGGCGATTCATGAAGGGCTCACCTCTTGGCCATCTGTATCCTCGATCTTCCTGTGGTAAAGTTGATAAAGCAAAACTGTTCACTTTACTTGTTAATTGCTTACAATCTTTTTACCCCTAGAGCGCAATATTTGTGATGCACAGTGGACAGGAAACATTCAGATGTTGGTTACCAGCAGGAAAGTGGAACAATATGTATGTGAAGTATCCGTTCCACAAAACTAAAAACCAAAACAAACAAAATCCATTAGACCAAGGGGACAGATTAATATTCAGTCAGTTTTTCAAAGCAGCCAGTGGTAGGCAGCTTTGACTGATGGATTTAAAGCGGCAACAGAAATAAAGGCTAATAGGAGCCTAGTTTAGCCTTTATTTTTCTGTTGCTGTTATAAATCCATCGGTTGGTTTTTCAAAGTTGGCGGTTTTAAAAAATAAATACATTTTAAAAAAAAATAAAGAACTTCGTAAATCTGCCCCCTGGTGTAAAAAAGTTAAATAAATAAATCTCTGCACTTGTTAACAGTAAGCACCATCTTTGCCTCTGTACATATATTTATAAAATGTATCCTCCAAACATATATAGATTCTGTTTTGCTGTTCTGTTTTAATTATATTTTTTGCAACCTGTATTTCTAATTGACTTTTCAATTTCATACAAGCTTTACAAATTCAATCTGCTTTTACATTGGAGCAGGGCTCTACCTGAATTGCTCCACATTAAACTTCGACACCTTTTAAGAATATGGGAGATCAAAGAACCACAAATGCCTATGGTTTTTATTGCACCTTTAATTATCAATTTCCAAATACTGTTGCTAGTGAAAAGACACTTCTAAGAATCTCAAAAGGAGAGTTATGAACAAGAAAGTAGTTTTTTTCACTGCGTTAAAAAATTATTAGATTTACTCCTAACTGTAGTCTGTCAAATGCATGGAGGCCCCATAATTAAAGCTAATATTTATTATAGAGAACCTAAAATTCTAAATAAAATTAGAGATTATTGCAAATAAGTAGTTTCATCAATTGAAAACACTGTTTGTGGTTTCTTAATGTTATCCACATAGATACACATACCAGAGGATATGTACTTTTTGTGGAATGGATTGTTAGTAACACAAAGTATAAAGTCCCACAATCAAGTGCGGTTAAGCTTAATACCGGGTATAATTATTATTACTATACCCACTATTGAGCTATACAGCACTCTTGAATGTGGGACTGTAAAGTGTATGAATATCATGGCACAACTGCTCTAACAACCAGTTCCTGTGAAATATACATTTTCTGGTATATGTTATCTATGTGGTTACATGTGCTTAACATTGAATGTCTAATTTTCCTTTATTTTGAATAATGTGTACATATTGTCAATTTTAACAGTGAAGCCTCTTTGCATTTAATGACAGAATGAAGCTCTTAATAAATGTAATCCTTTGTTAACATAGTATAAGCGACTAATTTCTTGTTGATAAATCACCTTTTAAGAATATCATACAAGTAATGGAAGAGAAAACATACAAGTTATTGAATGGAAAAGACAAACAAACAGAAATTGGGCCAAATAATAGAAGCACATGCATACAGAAGGATGAATGTGGTCTCTGATAATACCTGTTAGACAATATTGGTTCTCCATAGCACTACTTAGGATTTATTTGCCGTCAAAGGTACAAGTCCAGATTTTTACCTCAGAACAATCGCACCGTATGTTTTTCTTTTTAAACAGACAAGGTTATCTTTTATCTAGTTAGGTAAATATCTTTCATAAATGAACACGACATCTGAAATACCCACTTAGCTTTATTCTGCAACTTATACATTTTAGGGAATGTGCCCATGAGCAGATGTGATCAAAGCAGGATATGCTCCAACGTTTCTGTTTTTGGACACAAGAGAAGGAACCTCACAGGAATCTTAACTGGCATGTGCACAGTCAGGGCAGCCAAGAGCCACGGCGGGCCCAGGTAACAGGGGCGTGGCCTAATCAGGGGAGGCGTGGCCACGTCCCCTTAGGAAAAAAACACAGAATAAAAAAAAACATTTTAGCAGCGCCGCTTCACTGGCACACAGCCAATGGGGGTCACGATCAGCACGATCGCTCCCCCCATAGGCATAGGAGACTGCTCCAGCTGCTGCGAGCAATCTCCCACTGCAGCCCAGCACACAGCAGTGTGTGCTGGGCTGCTGTGATGTAGGAGGGAGGGGTGCGGTGCCAGACCATGGCCCCCGCCGGGCCCCTCCAGCAAGCCTGGGCCCAGGTAATTTGTACCTGCCCCCCCCCCTCTCAGCGCCCCTGTGCACAGTGAGTTGGAGCACATCAATAAAAGAAATAAAACAAGGAGCAATCTGCTCCAGGAACAACCATGTTGCAATGCAAATGACTACACTTGCATGAAGCAAACACACAGCTTTATTTTTTACACTTACATTTAGAATTAAGATTTGATATATCTCTTCCCAACTACAAATATTTCTGCTCAAGTTAAATATGTCCCACCTGCAGTGCAAGACTGTGCAAATTACTCCTTTTATTTATTTCCTTGCAACTCTGAATAAGGTCCAATAATTGTAACAAAAGTAAATTTAACTTTTTCCCATCCAGTCTCCCCTCTGATCCAAACATAAAGAGGAACAGATCACAGGAACATCAAATCTACACGTGCACATGTGATGTAGTTACTTTATCGACGATTGGGATGCTGGCGGGCGAAATTCCAACATGCGCCACAAGCCGGCGCCAGAATCTTGACGCTGGAATTCCGGCAGCACTATCGCAAGTATGGAACTTACTAGCCAAGGGACAGGACGGGGGGTGGGGGGATGGGGGTGTGTTGAGTAAGGTTTAGGCACCACCAGGGGGTTATGCACAGGCACTAACCTGGAGGTTTAGGATGCAGGAAGGGAGGAATTCTGAGAATCGGGATGCTACTGTCGGTCTTTTGATATCCGACATCCCGAATGCCGGTCTCCCGTACCCTACCTGTGTACTTCCTTTAGCTAAAAATTTGTATTTTAGTAGAGGTTTGGTCTGCTTGTCTGAGCGATAAAACGTATGTGTAGAGGATTGTGGATTTGCATTTTAATTCTTAATGGTTAATATAATTAAAATATGAAGTTTTATCTCGTAGTCACCAGCTTTAACACTATAGGGTAAATTTACTAAAGCTTCTTAAAATGAAAAGTGGAAGTGTTATCCATGGCAATAATCAGATTTTAGCTATCATTTCTCTACTACATTCAGAAAATGATACACAGAAACTGATTGGATGCTATTGGCAAGACCACCACTTGCCTGTTTTAGAAAGTCTACCACTATGGATAATGGGAGAAAAATAACATGGAAAATTTCATAAAATATAAGCATGTCTATTTCTTGAAGTCAATTTAACGGCTCGATCCAGTTAGGTGCGAATTGAAAGTAGCATGTTTGTTTCTTTAAACTCGCACACATCGCCGCAAAGCGCGCTCCTGAGAATTCTCCAATCCAATTAAAAATGCCTATTCGCACTACTCGCAGCGGAGGGGTGCGAATTGACCGCCAAATGAGATTTGCGAGAAATGTATAAAAATGTGGGGAGACCATCCTGGAACCCCCAAAATGGATAAGGTTTGTTAGCTGGACTGTATAGAAGGCTGTTTGTGACCATTAGGAAGTTACTGTAGGTTTTGAAATGGTATCAAATGGCTGATTGTGCTATTTTTTTTATTTTATTTTTTTAATGCAAGAAATTAATAAAAAAACAAACTTTTTGTTTAATCTTAAACAAATTAAATGAAAAATGCAAAAAAGTAGGAAAAAGGATGATTTTGGGGTATTTTGAGAGCACCTTGAAAAATGGAAAAAAAAAAGAATTATTTTTTAACGAAGAAAAAAAAAATTGTACTAAATTTGGGGTGCCTAAACTAACGAAAAAGATGATTTTGGGGCAATTTGAGGACTTTTTTTTTTACCTAAAAAAATGACACGTAATTATTGGACTAAATAAGCTAATTAGGTACTTCCATTTGCCTAATTGGTCATTAGGGGGGCGTCCAAGGGGGTTCAGCACAGCGTTACCACATTTTAACCTTCAAATAAAGATTTTCCTTTCCATCTCTCACCCTCAGGGAGGTGCGAGTGGAAAGTTGGAAATTCAGTCTGACTGATCAGTGCGAGTTGCTATTTGCTAATTAAGTTTCTATAATCCAAGATTTTTCTAGCTGTATTTACACTTGCAATGCATGCAAGTGCAAACTTCATAACCATTTCACACTCAGAGAAGCTGTGTTCTTCAATGGAGTTGAATTCGGCAATCTGCTGTGTATAACACACAAACTTGCCCACGCTAGCACAAGTTTATCTCCAATGTCAAAGAATTTTCATGCAGGGTAATGAATGTTACTAGAAAAAGCAGTTTGCATTTAAAATTTAGTGTCCTTAAAGCCTAAGAGATATACTGCATTCTCAACAAGTACATACCCCTCTATAAGGTCCACTTCGTCTTTCATAACCATGAGCTTCTTCGTAATCTCTGTAATCTGGGTCATTGTAATCATCATAACGATGACACGCTTCATCATCTGGCCTTCTAACTACATTTACCACTCTGTGATATTCCCCCTTAGCACACAAAGAAAAGTAGGAAAATTAGCTGGGCTTGAAGTATAACAACATCTCCCTTAAAGCTCTAATGGGTTTATATACTGAACAATGGCTTTCCAAAGGCCCCAATTTTAAGCAATTCTGCTCACAGACTTAAAACAGCAATGCTATTAAGTAAAAAAATAAATAAAATAAAAAAAGACATTTTGCACTTAATAAAATTACAGTTTTACATTTTGTGAACAAAAAAGCACTGATTAGTGGCTTTAAAAAAACATCCGTTTAGTAAACAAAACTCTAAAAGGTTAAACAATACATTCACAGCAGCTTTTGCACGTACTCAGCCTAAAATAACTCAGCTGCATTAACACAAAGGCAAGTGTAATAATATTCTGCACTTTTGCAAAATCAGAACCTATGTAAATGTGACCCTTGGGATATAAAGCGGCAATTGTTTTAAAGGCAAAAGCAACTTGTTTTATTTTCAAAAATCAAATTCCTGCTTAAAATTAAGAAAAACACAAAATAATTAGCATATTTTCCAAATCGGAACCCATTACATCAGGCCTGGCCAACCTGTGACTCTCCAGCTGTTGTAAAACTGCACATCCCAGCATGCCCTGCCACAGTTTTAGCATTTCCTAATAGCAAAACTGAAGCAGTGCAGGCTGGGACTTGTAGTTTTACAACAGCTGGAGAGCCACAGGTTGGCCATTCCTGCATTACATTAACATTACAGTCGCATTTAGCATATCCAAATGAAGAATAGAGAGCATTAGATGTAAACAAAACAAGTGAAAACATGGTCATTGCTGATAAAAACATTTTAAAATGACAGCTTTATTGCAACATTTCAAAAATAAACACTGAAATATATGTTTATATTGCATCAAGTACAAGTTTCCAGAAATGCAATTCATTTTCATATTAGCAGTTTATCAACTAGCAAAATCCAAAATGTGAGCCATTAAGAGGAAACTCCAGCAAATAATGCAATTTCCGTCTCCACAGAAAGAAATTGTCAGAGGTGGTTAGAGCAGGAATTCCCAACCACGGTCCTCAAGGCACACTAACAGTCCAGATTTTAAGGATAGCCATAGTTGAGCACAGGTGACTTAATTAGTACCTTAAATATTTTGATTTAACCATCTGTGCTTAAGCATGGATATCACTAAAACCAGGACTGTAAGTGTGCCTTGAGGACCGAGGTTGGGAATCACTGGGTTAGAGAGTTGTAATAACTACACTTGTTTGACACAAAATTTCAGGCCATTTAATCACTGTTTTTAGGGAGTCCATAAATTGGCCACTGCATTCTTGCTTGCAGCAGAAAAGTCCTTTGCGGGTCTGGAGACCTGCTATGACTGCGATAGCTTAGACTCACTTAGAAGGCTGATGGCGTCTGATCTGTATTCACCGTTTCTGGTTTTGTGCGTGAGCGGCGGATGGGCGATGCTTTTAGTGGGCGTCTCGAAGCACTGGTCGGCAAGCAAGTCATTAACATATTTTCGCAATTGCGATTACCGAGTCGCATTTGCGTCCACATCTGAATCAAGCCCATTATCTACAAGTTTGGGTTGTGATGTTCAGTTTTAAATATTACGTTGCCCAGAGTTGCCATATAATACAGAAAAGTTTTCAGAATTTGTAGCTGCAGAGGGCAGTAAAATCGGGTGACAATTACTTTTTATGACCTCTAACCTATGAACACATAGTAATAGCAGATATGCAGCTTTGGCCACGTACAATATGGTAGTAGCACATGGTCCATACATGAAGTGCTATGAGACAATGTATGTGTTACTCGTCAGCAAGGAAATATAATTACTTACATCTGGAGGAATTTCTCGTGGAGGCAGGCGATGTCTAGGAAGCCGCTCATATTCATTCCACAGCTCATCTTTTCTGTACTCCACTTAATAATAGAAAACAAAATTCTATTAAATACAACTACTGCCAATGCACGTTATACAGTGCACTTTTATGGGTGGACATTAGGGTCAATTACATTATCATCAATTCAGTCAAATAAATAATGACTGTAGACATGGATAGCTACTAAACTGTAAAAATTTTTATATATGTGAGTTTGTACTCAAATTATAGTATCCATAACTTGTGTGCTGAACCAAATCATGTAACTTGACGATTATTGTAAACATCCAGCTTTGAATGTGGCCATTGCAGCTTTAGCATCCTGCAAAGTGAAAGGATACAGTTGGACAGGACCCTGCTCTGTGTCTGCACACAATAATATTTGAATCTTAATGATGCTATATGGGAGGGGGATAGAATGACACTTTACAATATAATAATCAAGAGTTGTCTGTCTCGCCTCCGTTATATGCACAGTGAAAGTGGGGGCACATGTTGTAGTTGTACAACACAAATGGCTCCAACCTGCAGTGATAGAGAAAGGACAAATCACCAGAAGATAGAAGGACTGGTAAGTATGACGGGGAGGGTGCAGGCTGAGGAGACCCGGCATATGACTTGACCAATAAAAAATATATATATATATCTATACATACACACACATACACTACACTAGTAGGAGCTTGCTCGCTGCCCCACTTATTTTGGAAATATAATATAATTTATATATATGTTATGTACTTAAATTTACTTTTGATTACAGTATGTAGCATCATTAAAACATTGATAATTTATTTACAGCTCAAAAGTTAGTCACAATTAAAGTTAATTTTTTTGTTACATAAATGCTTCAACATACTCTTATTCCTCCAATATGTTGTTATTCACTAGAAACGACCTGCATTCAAATTTTACTTCAGTTACTAAAAACAAAAAAAAAAAAAAGTCAGTTAACATGAACTACAATAACAAACATTAATTAGCATCAAAAAGAAAGTATGACACACGTGGCGCTTCCCTAAAATCAGGTTTGTGCAGAAACTTCAGGGTATAGGGAACAAGAAAGGAATGCACAACCTCTGATAACCTCTGTGTATTATCAGACGTTGTGTATCCCATTATTTTGCTTATTTATTAAACATTAGCTACAGAAAAAAAAAAAAAACCTCATAAGAGATGTTCTCAAAAATTTTTTTTTAAAAAAAGCTTGGCCTTTAGTGATTTGTTTTTAACCACAACTACACTGAAATTGCCAGTTTGCAGTTTTTGTATGTTATACACATAGCATCAGCAAAATCTACAGGACTGAATGGAAATGCAAGAAGCAGCAGGCAACGGGCGTTATTTGTCAGGACCTGCTCGCCCATTTAGCGTGGCAAGGCAGGTCCCTTGAGTGGCAGCATATATTATCTTAGTTGCCGAAAAGGGAGAATGTTTATATAAGAAAAAAAAAAAAAAACACGTTTTTTTTTAAATGCACAATCCCTGGCTGTCGTGACAGCGATATGCATCAGGCAATGACAGCTGCAGCTGTCGAAATTGACAGCTACAACTATCAGTAAGGTCAGTAGACCGTTCATACATTACATCTGCCTGGTTCACATCAGCGCTCCTATCTTGAAGTCTCAAGGACTCGATTAGTAAATAGGCCATTCCATGTGATGGAACGGGACATTTGGATACATTTAAAATTAAGTTACATTCCATGAATAAGACTGAATAATGAATTTAGAACTTTCTTTTATCATAAATTAGTTAAAGCTTAAAGTTGATTCTAGTAAAACAAAGTAAAAAAAAAAAAAAAAGTTGGTAATTGTTGCAAAAAAAAATTACATTATACATTTGACAGAATGGGACTCAGACAAAATACAAAATCCTTCCGAGGTAATACAATATTAAACGTCTCTGAAATCAGACCGGCTGGGCTCTGATTTTTCCTGTCTAGGGTAAGCAGACCCAATGGTTTAATAATATATTAATCTAAATATTTATGCATTTGTTCTTTGTACAAAAAAACTATTGTTTTGTGGTGACGGAGTGGGACAACCTGTGTGACGGAAAGGGATGTGCAGTTTCGTTGTGTAATGCAGCATGGACATAAGTCACAGTTAATCGTTTTATATATATTAGTAGTAAATGTACTAAAGTCATAAACCTTTTAAACTTCCTCTTGAAATCCTGCTATTCATGTGCATTTGTTTCCAATTGTAGCTACCTTCAGGATTAGCAGTTAGTGTTGCCAAATATCTCTTTATCAGTATAGGGAACACTAATGTTTTTTAAACCAAAATTGACCTTGAAAAGCAGTGATTATAGTACATTATTTGTGGTCAGTTTGGTTTTACTTTCTATGGAATGGTCCATATGTATTCAGTACTACCATTATAAGAGACCGACTGATGCCGTAAAAGACTAATGAAATTTAGCTAAAATTACCCATTGCACAAAATACATATTTGAAGTACATACAAGAATATATTGATATAATGATATTAAAAGCCAGTACTATGAGGCTGTGTACAAAAACACTAAACGCTGCCATTTTGGGTCTGGAACACAAGCAGTGACTCTCCTGTTACCAGAGGATACATCTTACGAACCATCATTCCGGAAAACAACAATGCGGGTGACGTATTAGGTTACAGCAGTACAGAGTTACCGGGGGTACGGGATACGCAACAGCAGCAGCCCGGGCTCTGTCACATACAGGAAGCCGCAGGGGACACCGTAACCTCCCTTCCACGGCTGCCTATGTACCGGTACTACAGGGACCCATGCGGATGTCCCCTGCCGCTGCACGCAGGGGGGTTGAGGGGACACAGGGAGACATCACACTCACGGGCAGTATACCGACTCTTCTCTTCCCCAGTCAACAGATCCCCCACACAGGCCACAGCTTCCCGTGCTGCCCCGCGCTGCTGTGATGTCATCACCCCGGTACTGGCCACATCCCCTCCATCGCCGGCCGGGGCTTCTGACGTCACACGCGGGGCGGTCTCACACAGGCAGCGGCCGCGGCGAGACAAGGACTGGCAGACAGTACCTATAGATATACCCACAGTACCACTACTGTGTCCTGCTGCCCGTGCCTTGTGTGGCTGGAATAGCTGCTCCCTGTCCGGTGGTGCATGACCTCGTGTCCCGTCCTCTGGAGAAGAGGCGATATATTGTCAGTGAGTGCGTTGTCTCCCTGTGTACCCTGCTGCCCCCGGGGTGCAGCCTCTCCCCGTGTCCTCTGGCCACAGACCCTCCAACATGACCCCTTCCATCAGGTACATAATGCTCTGCTCCTGGACTTCCATCTTAATTTTTGATTGCAGCCACCTGTATTGAAAAACACATTTATCATCAATTAACCAGTTCAGCACAGGTGGCTACAATTATACATTAGATGGGAAGCCCAGGAGCAGTGCATTATGTACCTGATGATAGAGGTCATGTTGGAGGGTTGATGCTAGATCCTATGTGGCTAAAGGACCTCAGTGACGTATCAAACACGTGATCGGTGCAGGAGGCTGGACCGCTCCTGTGTTACCATCCACTAGGGCATAGAGGGGGAATAAATATTTGTGTCGAGAGTAGCGAGCCACCGTGCCCGAAGCATGGCGAGCGTAGCGAGCCCGCGAGGGGACACTTTTGGCCCCCCGTGCTCATACTTGCCTCTTCCCCTTTCAGTGCTGGTCATGTGGGTGTGACGTCACCGGTCCCCTGCAGCCCCCTATTCTAGTCATAACCCATGTTGGAGGCTCTGTGGTCACATGAGGAGAGTCACTGCTTGTAGTAGTTGCACACAGACCTATAGGACCGGTCACCTCACGCATCTGCATAGTACTTTTAGCTTTCCTCACACACCCACATAATGCTGGTAATCTCAGCCATATAGTACAGTTTCCCTCACATAGCCATAGTGCTGGCTTTTAACATCTTCAGATTTATGTATTGGTATAGATACATAAAATGTATTCTGTACAATGATAGATTTTAGTTGCAGTTGATTAATCAGTAGTTTACTATATCAGGTATGTTCTCATGTGATCTGTGCAGGTTATTATACTTTAATAAATTCCTCACAAATTCGTTAAGTAGTGGCATGAAAGGAACATTTATCTAAAGTTCAGGTCATGTTTCCTTAAACCTGCTGTAACACATGGGATGTATATCTCTGTTGCTTAAGCCCCCCATAACATTGGCAGCGGTGGGGATTGCTACTCAGAAGTGGGTGAGCTTGGAGTTTCAGGGGAGAATGTATGCAGGGAATGCTCTGCTGCATCAGTCACCTCCTTGTATGTGTGGCCGTAAGAAGTGGGTCTCATGGACTCGATCAGCAAATGTATTCAGTCAGGCGCATAATATGGTTGCGCCTTCAGCGTGTGCTGTACAGGACAGGCTAAATCCGACTAAAGTGCCTCTCCCGGTTGACTCCAGGTCCATCTCTCCTCACTGACTGTTGCAGGGAGGAGGCGGCCACACCTCCCAGTATCCATCAATGAGTAGAGGCAGAGCCCTGCCCTGCGCAGCACAGTGCTGGAGGACGCGACCACAACTGTCCTGGCACTGTAGATGCATGGGGAGGGGCAGGCCCGGGAGGCGGTCCGGGCCCCATAGCAGCCACACCCCCTGCAGCTGCGGTAGTTACGCCAGTGTATTCAGTACTACCAACGCTTTATACATGTTCTTCCTTTTCTGTTTTGAATATTCGAAACAATAAGTTATGTAATTAGAACAGTGTCCATTATAAGTAGGAAAACAAAAACAAAGGGGGCCATTCAATTCAGCGGGAATTGAATAGCGCTGGAAGGGAGCTCTTGGATGTATTCAGTTCAGTGCTCTGTTTAGTCCGACTAATGAGTGTGAGGAGAAATCCGACTAAAGTGCCAGCCGCGAGGCTGATTTCCGGCTTAGCACAGCGCTAACAGCCTCGCGGTAGGCACTTAATTCGGAGAATGCTGGTTCTCGCAACTAAACACCCAGGAGGGTGCGAGGAGAAATTATTAGTCGGGCTTAACAGTCCGGTTAATTGAATAGTTCCCTCCCGGCGCTATTCACTTCATGCTGAATTGACTTCCTCCTATTGGGAGCTTGACAAATTTGCCTTTTTTCGTATTAGGCCAATTGGCCGCTTGATATGTCTGGCCAAAAGAACCATTAAAATATGCCCTCACAGCTTTGATGTAATTTGCAATGGTTCCTGCGAACAGCATAACATGCAATTGTTTGGTCATGTGTGCACAACATAAAATGTGAAAGATATCTCTGTACTATATATCACATCTGTCTTTCAGCACAGCCTATGCCAGAGGTTCCCAAACAGTTCAGGTTTTAGAGATATACATGGTTGAGCACAGGTGGTTAAATCAAATTGACTGAGTTACTATTTACGTCACTAGTGGTCAAGCATGGATATCTTTAAAACCTGGACTGGTAGGGTGCCTTGGGGGCCGAGTTTGGGAACCTCTGGGCTATGCAATATATTGTTCAAAGATATACTGTGGGTATGCACGATGAAATGGGTGGTATGATATATCCTTTGTCAGCTATACGAACAATATATCACCTTCAATATTGTGTACCCAGCACTGGTGTGTATGCAACAAATTTAAGTATTCTGTCCCGTGGCTAAGAAAAAACTCTAAACTGACAATATCGGTGTAATCCCTTAAAGCCAAGAAATATTTTTTTCTTTGAGAAGTCCCTTTTGAACACATCTTTTATGTATTTTATTCTATTAGCAGGACCCTTTTTGTTCTTTTTGAGATGGAGACAGCTGTGTCTCCATCTCTGTGCTACCCACGGCCGTGATGGTGCAGCTCCCAAAACAAAGTCAGTTATCAAGGGGGAGCTGCTGCACATGCCCAGCCACAGCAGCTCCAACCTCACATTCCACATTCAGCTCTGTGGTCCCACTTCTGTTATCTCCCCTTAGCCCTGGGTAGTGATAGTATGTGTATGTATGTGTGTGTGTATGTATATAATATATATATATATATATATATTAATTAACTGGTTCAAACGACTGGCATATTTTATAGATAACCATATGTTTATTATTGTTATATAGCGCAGCATTTTCCGTTGCGTTTTTCAATTTGAATCAACATTAATAGAACAAGACTGGGTTGTAAAGTGGGCCCTGCTCGCAAGCTTACACTCTATAGTATGTAATCACCTTGATGAAGTCCTAGGTAGATGAAACACGTTGGGAAGCTGCTCCTCTTGCCTCATGAACTATTTGCATTTCCTCAGATAAGCATTTGATTTTGTTCATTTTTAAATATTTTTATGCTTTTGAAAAAAACTTCTATGCTTTTAGTCTGTTCTTTCTATGAATTGGATTTTACCCATTGCTGTTTAAATAAGTCTATTGACTACCTCAAAAAGACCATTGAATGCGTTATTGCACGGCCAATTGCACTTATATATTTGAATGGGAATCAAATGGTGACCAATGAAGGGTTTGCTGGACCTAACTGAAAATTATATGTGTATACATTTTTCTTTTTAGTTATTTTTGTCTATCACGTGTAGAAATAAGTTATTTTAATTTATGGTGGTATATGAATTATTGATTACCGTATATACTCGAGTATAAGCCGAGTTTTTCAGCACATTTTTTTGTGCTGAAAAAGCCCCCCCTCGGCTTATACTCGAGTCATTCCCGCATGGTACGCAGCTGAGTAGCGTACCATGCGGGCCGCGGTGCAGACTGTGTCTCTGTGACACAGCTGCACCGCGTGTGTAGCGCTGACCGGACGGAGTTCGGTCAGCACTACATAGTGCCAAACACACAGCCGCCAGTGACGGCAGCTGTGTGTTTGATGTAATCAGCAGCCGATGAGAGTCTGGACTCTCATCGGCTGCTGCTGCTCCCACTGCGGGAGCCATCTTCCCACTCCCGCGGTGGGTAATGGGAGAGATGTCATCATGACGACATCTCTCCCATAATGCAAAGCGGCCGGAGGAGCCAGTAGCAGCGTCGGGACCATGAGCGGGGTTTCAGGTAAGTTTTTTTTTTTTTATTTTATTTTTTTTTTTTTATTACATCTCTCTCTACTGGGGGGGCTACTACTGGGGGCAGTACCAGGGGGGGGGCTACTACTGGGGGCAGTACCAGGGGGGGGATTACTACTGGGGGCAGTACCAGGGGGGGGATTACTACTGGGGGCAGTACCAGGGGGGGGATTACTACTGGGGGCAGTACCAGGGGGGGATTGCTACTGGGGGCACTACCAGTGGGGGATATTGCTACTGTGGGCATTACCAGGGGAGGGTATTGCTACTGGGGGCACTACCAGGGGAGGGTATTGCTACTGGGGGCACTACCAGGGGAGGGTATTGCTACTGGGGGCACTACTAGGGGGTATTGCTACTGGGGGCACTACCAGAGGGGGAATTTTACTACTGGGGGCAGTACCAGGGGGGGATTACTACTGGGGGCAGTACCAGGGGGGGATTACTACTGGGGCAGTACCAGGGGGGATTAATACTGGGGGCACTACCAGGGGGGGATATTGCTACTGGGGGCACTACCGGGGGGGGTATTACTACTGGGGGCACTACCGGGGGGGGTATTACTACTGGGGGCACTACCAGAGGGGGAATATTACTACTGGGGGCAGTACCAGGGGAGGGATTACTACCAGTAGCTGCTGCATTTCCCACCCTAGGCTTATACTCCAGTCAATAAGTTTTCCCAGTTTTTTGTGGTAAAATTAGGTACCTCGGCTTATATTCGGGTCGACTTATACTCCAGTATATACGGTATATTTACATTGCTGCACTGCAAGCACTTTCCACATAGTATATCGGTTTATACATATTGTTACAGAGAATTCCTGTATGAATTTACAGATGTAATATACATGAGTCACTGTGATTAATTTTTTACGAGTAGAGGTTGGAAACATTAATTTGTATTACTATTCCCAACTAAGCACTTTTGCACATTTTGCTCTTTACACACACACAAGGTGATTACATGGTTACATACGGTTATATGTTAAAAAATACGCCAGTCGGTTTAACCAGTTTTAGTTATCTCATCCAATTATTTAGTATACAACCTGATGCTATAATCCCATTAGTTTAGCTGACACCTAGAAGTTTAAAGGAAGTGCGGTTGTTTTGTATATGTATACATTTTAATTAGGGGTGTGCACCGGCCACTTTTCGTGTTTTGGTTTTGGATCTGGATCTTCGTGTTTTGGATCTGGATTGGTTTTGCCAAAACCACCCTTCCGTGTTTTGGGTTCTGGGTTTTGTGTTTTGGATCTGTATTTTTTTGAAAAAAAGCATAAAAACAGCTAAAATCACAGAATTTGTAGGTTTTTCTGCTCCTATGCTATTATTAACCTCAATAACCTTAATTTCCACTCATTTCCAGTCTATTCTGAACACCTCACACCTCACAATAGTGTTTTTATGTCCAAAAGGTTGCACCGAGGTAGCTGGATGACTATGCTAAGCGACACGAGTGGGCAGCACAAACACGTGACCCATCTAGGTGTGATACTGCAGTGGCAGACAGGATGGCAGTTTGAAAAACTAGGCCCCAAACTGTACATAATGCAAAGAAAAAAAAGAGGTGCAAGATGGAATTGTCCTTGGGCCCTCCCACCCACCCTTATGTTGTATAAACAGGACATGCACACTTTAACAAACCAATCATTTCAGCGCCAGGGTCTGCCACACAACTGTGGCTGAAATGATTGGCTCGTTTGGGCCCCCACAAAACAAGCTGGCAATTAATGTGTCCCTGCACAAACTGGCTCTACGGAGGCAAGATGTCATCCTCATCCACCGATTCCTCACCCTCTTCAGTGTGTACATCCTCATCCTCACAAAGTATTAACTCGTCCCCACTTGAATCCACCACCACAGGTCCCTCTGTACCTTCTGGAGGCTGGTCTCCCTGGAAGAGCTGATAATTCATTTTGATGAACATCATCTTCTCCACATTCTGTGGAAGCAACCCCTACGCCTTTCGCTGACAAGGTTCCCGGCTGCACTAAACACTCTTTCGGAGTACACACTGGAGGGGGGGCAACTCAGGTAAAATAGAGCCAGTTTGTACAGGGGCCTCCAAATTGCCTCTTTTTCCTGCCAGTACAGGTATGGACTGTCTGACATGCCTACTTGGATGCTGTCACCGATGTAATCCTCCACCATTCTGTCAATGGTGACAGTATCATATGCAGTGACAGTAGACATGTCAGAAATTGTTGCCAGGTCCTTCAGTCCGGACCAGATGTCCAAACTTGGTCCTGCCTGCCCTGCATCACCGCCAGCGGGTTGCTTAGGATACCTAAGTTTTTTCCTGGCAGCCCCAGTTGCGGGAGAAAATGAAGAAGGAGCCGTTGACGTGTCACGTTCCGCTTCAGCTGACAGTGTGTTCACCAGCAGGTCTTTGCACCTCTGCAGGCTTGTGTCGGCCGGAAAGAGAGACACCACATAGGCTTTAAACCTAGGATCGAGCACGGTGGCCAAAATGTAGTGGTCTGATTTCAACAGATTGACCACCCTGGAATCCTGGCAAAGCGAATGAAGGGCTTCATCCACAAGTCCCACATGCCGAGCGGAATCGCTCCGTCTTAGCTCCTCCTTCACTTTCTCCAGCTGCTTCTGCAAAAGCCTGATGAGGGGAATGACCTGACTCAAGCTGGCAGTGTCTGAACTGACTTCACGTGTGGCAAGTTCGAAGGGCTGGAGAACCTTGCACAACACGGAAATCATTCTCCACTGCGCTTGAGTCAGGTGCATACCCCCTCCTTTGCCTATGTCATAGGTGGATGTATAGGCTTGTATGGCCTTTTGCTGCTCCTCCATCCTCTGAAGCATATAGAGGGTTGAGTTCCACCGCGTCACAACCTCTTGCTTCAGGTGATGGCGGGGCAGGTTCAAGAGTGTTTGCTGGCGCTCCAGTCTTCGGCACGCAGTCGCTGAATGGCGAAAGTGGCCAAAAATTTTTCGGGCCACCCAAAGCTTCTCCTGCACGCCCCTGTCGCTTTTCAGAAAATTCTGCACCACCAAGTTTATTGTGTGAGCAAAACATGGGACGTGCTGGAATTTGCCCAGATGTAATGCCCGCACAATATTGGTGGCGTTGTCAGATATCACAAATCCCCAGGAGAGTCTAAGTGGGGTAAGCCACTGGGCGATGATTTCCCTCAGTTTCTCTAAGAGGTTGTCGGCGGTGTGCCTCTTACTGAAACCGGTGATACACAGCGTAGCCTGCCTTGTAACGAGCTGGCGTTTCTGAGATGCTGCTACTGGTGACGCTGCTGCTGTTGCTGCGTAAGGTGATACATCTACCCAGTGGGCTGTCACAGTCATATAGTCCTTAGTCTGCCCTGTTCCACTTGTCCACATGTCCGTGGTTAAGTGGACATTGGGTACAACGGCATTTTTCAGGACACTGAGGACACTTTTTCTGACGTTTCTGTACAGTCTCGGTATCGCCTGCCTAGTGAAGTGGAATCTAGACGGGATTTGGAACCGGGGACACACTACCTCCATCAATTGTCTAAATCCCACTGCACTAATGGCGGATACCGGACGCACGTCTAACACCAACATAGCAGTCAAGGCCTCAGTTATACGTTTTGCTTCAGGATGACTGCTGTCGTACTTCATCCTCCTCGCTAAGGACTGTTGGAGCGTCAATTGTTTAGTAAAAGTAGTGGTGTTCCTACTTCCTCTCTGGGATGATGAACGACTCCCAGCAGCAGCGGCAGCAGTAGGCGTAGCAATGCAGGATCCTCCGGAGGAATCCCGGATAGGAGAGTCAGTCATGCCAGTGACATGGCCTGCAGGACTACTTCCGATCCTGACTAAGGAGGAAATTGACGAGGAGGGAGTTGACGGTGTGGTTTGCAGGCGCTTGGATACAACAGGACAACGGGATTTAGGTGTCCCTGGACTGCTTACGGTCTTAGCCAAAGTTTCTGAACTTGACAGTAACTTTTTATGAACGCGCTGCAGGTGTCGTATAAGGGAGGATGTTCCTAGGTGGTTGACGTCCCTACCCCTACTTATTTCACCTTTACATATGGTACATATGGCAAGACAGTTGTTGTCCGGATTTGGATAGAAATATTGCCAGACCAAAGAGGTGGAATGTTTGGTCTTCTGCCCAGGCATGACCGTGATGGGCTTTTTCATCCCACGGACAACAACTGTCTCCCCCGGAGCCTGATTTAAACAAACCACATCACCATCAGAATCCTCCTCGCCAACTTCCTCCTCAGCGCCAGCTACACCAGTATCCTCATCCTGTTATACTTCAACAGTGACATCTTCAATTTGCATATCAGCAAGTGGACTGTGGGTGCTCCTTTCAGCACTTGCAGGGGGCGTGCAAATGGTGGAAAGAGCCACCTCTTCCCGTCCAGTGCTGGGAAGGTCAGGCATCGCAACCACCACCACACTTGGACTCTCCTTGGGGATTTGTGATATCTTCTTAGAAAGCACAGTTCTTCGCTGTGCTTTTGCCAGCTTAACTCTTTTGATTTTTTTAGTGGGAGGAGGGCTTCCATCGTCATGTGAAGCTGAACCACTAGTCATGAACATACTAGGGATCGACCTTAGCCGTTACTTGCCACTCCGTGTCGTAAATGGCATATTGGCAAGTTTACGTTTCTCTTCAGATGATTTAAATGTTTTTTTCAAGGTCATTTTCCTGAACTTTGTCATTTGGGATTGTATGTGCCCTCTACTATGACATTGGGCATCGCCTTGGCAGACGACGTTGATGGCATGTTATCGTCTATGTCATGACTAGTGGCAGCAGCTTCAGCACTAGGAGGAAGTGGTTCTTGATCTTTCTCTATTTTATTTTTATCGGAGAAAGTTTGGTCCTCCATTTTTGTTATATCGATTTGATATATACGTGCGGCTAAACACAGAAAATATTTTTTTATTTTTGCTGGAGAGTAGTGCACTTTGTGGGTTACACCAGCCTTTAAGAAATGAGCCAGCCGGCCCTTTACTTATGACACAGGCGCACGCTTGGCACTACTTTGTTGATGCACGTGCGGCTACTGCGCACACAATTCACAAACACAGAAAATATATTATTGTTTTAGCACTTGGGGGGAGCACCCCTGATGGACAGAGCACCCCCTGGACAACACTACAGCACCCCTTTAGGACTGGGACACTGCACAGGACTTTGGAGTGGACACAGCCCCTATGGAGAACTGACTGCACAACACAGTCCAGCCAGCCCCTATGGACTTTGAAGTAGTGGACACAGCCCCTATTAACAACAGCAGCACAGCACAACACAGCCAGCCCCTATGGACTTTGAAGTAGTGGACAACAGCAGCACTACACTACACTACACAGCCCTAACTCCCACCCTCCCTCTTCACTGTCCACAGCCGAGTGAGAAAATGGTGCCGACGCGGGCACCTTATATAGGATCCAAAACCCGCGAGACTCGGAAGGCGGGATGATGACGTTTTGCCTCGATTTCAGATCCGAGTCAGGCGGGAAAAGTCGAGCCTGACTCGGATCTGCCTCGGATCGGGGGGGTTCGGATTTCAGAAATCCGAACCCGCTCACCCCTAATTTTAATACCTGTTTATACACTTGAGGTATATCTTGATTGACGCTGTTCCATAAATATATTTCATATAATATATGCATACAGCCATGGCTAAAAGTTTTGAGTGACACAAGTATTGGTTTTCACAAAGTTTGCGGCTTCAGTGTTTTTAGACCTTTTTGTCAGAAGTTACTATGGTATATTGAAGTAAAATTACAAGCATTTCATAAGTGTCCAATAACAGTAAAGCATCCTGAGACCATTCATGTGTGGGGTTGCTTCTCAGCCAAGGGAGTGGGATCACTCACAATTTTGCTTAAGAACACAGCCATGAATAAAGAATGGTACCAAAACATCCTCCTAGAGCAACTTCTCCCAACCATCCAAGAACAGTTTAGTGATGAACAACGCCTTTTCCAGCATGATGGAGCACCTTGTCATAAGGCAAAAGTGATAACTAAGGCCCTCATTCAGAGCCGCACGCTCTGAATGAGGGCCGTCCTCCATAACTATGGAGCGTCCTCCTGGACGCTCGTATAGCTGTGGGTCACCACCCACAGCCTATACGAGCGTGCAGTTTGATGGTCGTGACCATCGAAACTGCGAGCCGGAGCCTGCGGTTGAGGTTTTCAACCGCAAGGCCCGGAGTGATTTTGGCTCTATCAGAGCCAAAATCACTCCCACTGACATCACTAGTGATGTCAGTGGGCCGGCTTCTGACGGGAGGCGTTCCCTTGGGAACGCCCCCATCAGGGAGGCACGCCCACCAAAGGGGGCGTGCTGTCAATCAACATCGACAGCACGCCCCCTTTGATCAGACACAACGAGCAAAGGAAAGTCCTTCGCTCGTCGTGTCTGGCGCATGCGCACGACGGAGCTCCCTCCGTCGTGCGCATGCTCAGTGCAGACCATCGACCCACTTGCGAGCGGACAGCCGCTCGCGAGTGGGTCTGAATCAGGCCCTAAGTGGCTCGGGGAACAAAACATCAAAATTTTGAGTCCATGGCTAGGAAACTCCCCAGACCTTAATCCCATTGAGAATTGGTGGTCAATCCTCAAGAGGTGGGTGGACAAACAAAAACCCACAAATTCTGACAAACTCCAAGCATTGATTAGGCAAGAATGGATGGCCATCAGTCAGTATGTGGCCCAGAAGTTGATTGACAGCATGCCAGGGCGAATTGCAGAGGTCTTGAAAAAGAAGGGTCAACACAGCAAATATTGACTCTTTGCATAAACTAATGTAATTGTCAATAAAAGCCTTTGACACTTATGAAATGCTTGTAAGCTTACTTCAGTATACCATAGTAACATCTGACAAAAAGGTCTAAAAACACTGAAGCAGCAAACTTTGTGAAAACCAATACTTGTCATTCCCAAAACCTTTGGCTATGCTTGTGTGTGTGTGTGGCTATATATATATATATATATATATATATATATATATATATATTAGCATGTAGACGGGCACTTGATATATGGGTAAACCGCCGTGGTGCCTGCCTAAAGAGTTGTATATAGCATATCTCCTGCTCCGTGGAACCTCTTATAATAAGCAGCCCCTTATTATATCCCCTAGCAAGGAACTTCTGAATGATTTTATCTATTTCTATTTCCATCTGTGTGGAAGTATTGGTGATGCGAGCCACCCTCATCATCTGGGACTTGGCAAGACTATTTTTAAGTGCTGGCGGATGAAACCTGTTGGAAACCAAAAGGGTATTTCTATCCGCTTCTTTCGAATACACTGAAGTAAGGATGTTGCCTTGATTAAGGGTAATACATACATCGAGAAAGTGTACTGAGACTGGACTGCAGTTGAAGGTGAATTTAATCGGGGTGTTGTCTTGGTTGATCCTGTTGATGACATCAGTTAACTGATTCTCGCTTCCACTCCAAATAAAAAAAAGGTCGTCTATGTACCGTGTGTATGTAAAAATGTATTTGGAAATTTCGGAATCCGAGAAAATTTGTTGATCACTAGATTAAGGTAAGCACTCACTTATCTCTTGTTATTCACACCTTGATAAAAAGGCCGTTGGGGCCTTGAAACGTCGGTTCATGTTGGATTAAAACCACTTGTTTTATCAAGTCCGGATGAGTGCCGCCTATTTTTGTTCCACGGAGCAGGAGACATGCTATGTGTGTGTGTGTGTGTATGTATATATATATATATATATATATATATATATATATATATATATACATATATATATATATATATATTATACACTCAGCAGCCCGGCACTCAGGTCAGCCAGCTAAGGGCTGTAATTGCTCTGGTGCCCTCCTACAGAGGGAAATGCCTCCACGTACATATGAAGCAAACCAACAGGCGGCACTCAGAGACTTCCATAAACAAGTAACGGATTTATTCACACATCGTGCTCATCATCAACGTTTTGAGGGACTAGTTCCTCGAAACGTTGATGAGCCCGATGTGTGAATAAATACGCTACTTGTTTATGGAAGTCTCTGAGTGCCGCCTGTTGGTTTGGTATATATATATATATATATATATAATAGCCGAGAGCAAGCTCCCACTAGTGTAGTAATTTTACATGTTTTATTTATAAGACCATATATATGGGACCCCCCTATGAATCCTGCTTTGGCCCCACGAATAGGTAGCGATCACGATAGGCCACTTTAGCAGGGCGCCGCGCCCTGTCTGATTTTTAAAGGGCAAAATGAACCCTGTCTTTTTAGCGGCACCCTGCTAAAACAGCCTGGCCGCTGCCATTCTGCACGGCATCTATTCACATTAACGTAGAGCTTGGGGGAAGCCAAGCACCTCCGTCGGTGCTTGGCACGCCCCCATTAGTGATGCCACCGGCTGGGCACACCTCCAATATTGACGTCGGCGGGGCCACACTGTCCCCAGCAGTGGCGTCAGCGGGGCTGTGCCCCCTTGCCCGGCCGCACCTGTGCGCCCTGCCTGCCCCAAATCCTGGCAGGAACACTAATAGGTTATATGGTGGTGTACAAAAGAGATGAGCTGTGGAGCGATGGTAGGAGAGCAGCTTCAAGTGTCCTTCAATTGTCTTATACATTCCACAAGCAGAACTTTTATTGCAAATGTCTTTTAATTTTGAAAGTCTCTTGAAGAAGATTTTACATACAGGGTTTTGAATGTTATTACTAGTTTTATAGAAAGAGATGTAATTTAAATGTAGTGTACATTAAGCATAAGACAGACAGTACAATATAAAGAAATAGATACCCCACTAAATGCAAAGTATAGTATTAAATACAACTGTATACATACTGTATATTTTGTTGTACTATCATACACTACCGTAAAAATATTTTAAAACACCTCCATTTTTCCAGTTTTTATTGAATTATGAGGCTGCAGTCCGTTACCATTTTTTTTTTTCAGTAGTCTATGGCATTGGCCCGTAGAATTTACACAAACAATCCGAAAGGTGAATCTTTTGAAATGTATGTACAAGCCCAACGTTTATTAGAATAGTTACTTTGTCCCGAGCCAAATATAGATTAGACCATGCAAAAAACAAATCTGTTCGCTGAGGAAACAAACCAGGCAAATTGCTTGCTAATATGACCAAAGATTTGGAAAAAGAAAAGTTACGTAAATGCAGTCAGAAACTCCTCATTAGGTGGTATAATCATATAATCACACAAAATACACTCATTTATCAATTTCAGAAATATTAAGGCAGTGTTTTATTCACTTGATCCTGCTTTTCAAGACAGACCTCAGACTGAAGCTCCTCTCCCTAATTTGACACCGATGCAGAGAAATGTTAGGCAAGGACTTCACTTTCACATACCTCAATAGCACAATTCTAGGCCTACAAGCCCATATAGGATGATCTTGCCAATGAATGGATGGTCTCGCCAACGAATATTCTAAACTATTGCATCATAATATCACTCCTGCTTTTTTAGAGTTGTACCATTTGATACATCGCCACGCTTCCCACACCATCTTTTTACCAAAACCCAGCAAGGACTCATAGTAGCTTATTATAGACCAATCGCCTTACTTAATCTAGATTTTAAGATTTTGGTGAAAATAATATCAACACACTTACAACTGATCCTCCTATATTTCCTCATCGCAGAGTAAGTGATGGGACGTCAGCATTTGGGGGTGGTGAAGGGGGGGTGGTTGGAGAAACGCAGGAATGTCTGTCCGTTTGAACGCCGTTACCTTGGCGTGCATAAATTAGCCACTATGACAGCATACGTAGCTTAAGTACTCACTGTGTGCGACCAGGCTTGCAATTTGTGAGACATGTCAGACCTGTAATTCTGCGTGACTGGCCGATGTTACCGTTGTATACGCAGGATCTCGAGGTCTTGCGGATGTGAGAAAGCGGTAGTGGGCGTCTCTATGCTAGTGGTTGCAGCTGCGATCTCAATAGGGATCCATGCTGAATCAGGCTCACTGTTTGCTACTTTAATACACTTTAAAATGAATAAAAAACAATTATGCAGTTTAATATCTCAATGCACTCTGAAATTAAAGAATAGAACAAATAAACAATTGATTCCTCAACTCCTCAAAGTAACCACCTTTTTCAGATATAACTACAGAGAACACTCATGACATTCGTTTTAGAATGCAAATCAAATAAAAAAATCTCCCAACACTGTTGCAGAAGTTCCCACAAAGGTGCTTTGCTCTCACCCTTCTGTCCAGTTTATTCTTAACCAGCTCAATGAGGTTTAGGTACTGGCTATCCCATGATTTGAAGACTACCGTCTTGTTCTTTTCCTCAAAGGTAGTTCTGATGTAGCCCGGAGGTATGTTATGGTTCATTATCTTGCTGTTGGATGAACCGTTAACCAACTAGGCTTAAGGTGGGTACACACCGATCTGCAGATATATCTGTAGATAATGGTCGTTCATATAGACTAAACGACTATTATTTTCCAGGCAGCCGCTGGTCCCGCTGGCCAGGGGGCAGGTCGGCGGCGTGTCCGCCCCTCTCCCGCAGCTGCCACTGCATGTGTACGGGCGTTCTGCAGACCGCTCTTACACACTTGCTGATGGACAGATATATCTCTGCAGATATCTGTCCATCGGCTGTGCAGCAGAGCCGACGCTTTGTCTGTGAACGACGTTCAGACATATCGCGGGTACAAGATATATTGGCCGATCAATTGTTTGATTATTATTTACTAATCAATGCTTTTAATTGCAGAACTCCCCATGTTTGCTATTTAAAAGCATTTTCCCTTTTAAATTTCAGGCTTAAATACACCAGGAATAAAAGTTGCCGCTTACTATATAAACCCCACACACCAAGGAACTATTCACCTACTTAATGGCAACAAAAATCCTGTGTGATGAACCAAAGATTTAAAATTTTCATTCATCTGTCCATAAGACCTAATTCCGTCATCAGTAAATCACTGGTGGTGCTTCATGCCCCAGACAAGCCTCTTAATCAACAATTTTCAACCACTCTGCAGTGGGCGGTTGTGAAGTGTGCCGCGGCTGTCAGCCGTCGATCACATTACAGTTCCTAAGAGCGGGCTGCCGCTGAGCTCCTTTGGCAGACACAGGCGCGCCTGGGCCATGACCTGCCTAGATGCGGCAGTGTGACATCAAAGGTCGCGCACGCCACGTTGGCCACCATCCAGCCCGCTCCGCCATGCAGCCAGCCCGCTCTCTCTACTGCCCGGCTGCCTGCATGCCCACCCATTCGCGAATGCTGACAGCTCTGCAATGTGTGAGTAACAGGTTTTTGTTTTTGGTGGGGATCAATGTGGATGATATTTTTCTGTGGGGACCAGCCAATGTCTTTTGTTTGTTAATGTGGGGGCCAGCCATGGTTATTTTTTTCTGTGGGGTGCAATGTGGCATAGTAGTTTTTTTCTTGTGGGGGCCAATGTGTTATATATTTATATATTTGTTCCTGTGGGGGCGTGTGTGTGTTTTTTCCCCGTGGAGCCCAATGTGTGTGTGTGTGTGTGTGTGTGTGTGTGTGTGTGTTCTTATTCCAATGGGGGACTGTTCATGTGTAGTATGTTGTTGGTTATTTAGAAGTTCCAGACACCTAATAAATACTGTAAATGAATTGTGTTGTCCACCTTCATATGATTTTTGTATATGTTCTATTGCAACTCCTACTAAATTATTTTGCCAACACCAATGTGTTATTTATTACTGTACACTTTGATTACTGTTTGCTTTTTTTTTTTTTTTTAAATCTATCTTTAATAAATACTTTTTTGTAGTCTGGGCTGGACATTTTTGGGGTGCCCTGCTCCCCGGACATGAACCGCTTAGTGTTAGGGACTGCTATTGACAGAGAAGCAGTGACGCGGCCTAGCAGCTTCCCATGTATTTGCGAATGCATGCAACTAATATCTCTGAATTCCTATTACCATATAGTTTTCATATATTGTTGCAAGTATAATTCAGTGTGCTGAGAAACAATAGGGGGTTAAACCCCCCTCTTTTTTTTTTTTTTTTTTTCTACTTGGTATGACCCCTTCCTTTCATGCACCTGAATAATATTGCCAGATTGAGCAGCTGCCATTTTGTGTGTTACTTTTTTGTAATCTTGTCTAGCTATTAGAGATGAGCAGTTCGGTTTTGACTCTGGGCCTGATTCAGAGCCGGACGCTATTTGCGCTCGCTCGTTCAGAAAAAAGGGGTGGCTATTCAAATGAACCGTTCACTCTTTGCGGTCTGTTTACGCCTCTAGGTCTGAACGAGCGAACCAAACATGCGGTCGTTTTTTGGCAAACTACGCCCCCTGGCCGCTCGCATCCTACGTCATGTCCGCTATTTATTAGATTAATCTAGTACATCGACCAGCGTATGAACTGCTCGCTATTCTTGTGGTTGGTTTTTCCTACCGCAATCATGCGAGCAGTTCTGACTATAAAATAACCCAGTGACGTGGTCAATGACACTGCTGTATTAATTATGCACACCCATAAAACGCCCGTTTTGACCGTTTGGCACGCCTGCGTTCGGATCTCCACTCCCCGTTTTCAAGCACCTTCCCCTGTTACCACCCACATACGCCTCCTCCTGTCACTCAAAATAGCAGGCATTCGCTATTTAGCGAACAAACGATTTTCGGCCGCACTGACTGTTTCGCGCATGCGTATTACGATCCGTACGCATGCGCAGTTGGCCAAACATCGCTCGGAACGAACGAGCGGCCACTTACGAGCGGCTCTGAATCAGGCCCTCTGTCTTTTCGTCAAATTAGTGCAAGTTCAGATTTAACTTTTTGACTATACAAAACACGTCAGAGACGGAGAGCCATAACATGCAATCTGAACATAACTGAATAAATCTGAGCCGCTCACCTCTAGATATTATTTATTATTAGGCACGGATGTTCGTTTTTGTTGCTGTAAAATAGGACACAGAGCTAACTGGTCTCCCAGACCAGAGATTCTCAACCTCAGTCTTCAGGGCCTCACACAGTTCACGCTTTCCAGGTTCATTACCCACTGACACATTTTAAAACTTCCACTGGTGTAGCAAATAATTTCACTTGTGATTCCATGAGGAGACCTGGGAAAAAAATGTACTGTTTGGGATCCTGAGGACAGAGTTTAAGAACTTGTGTCCTAGACCATTTGTATAAAACTAAAGGCGCATATCCACTACACAATAAAAATGAACGATTACGACGTCGTTAAGTTCATTAATCATGCAGTGAATATGTCGGCAACGACCAGCGATGTGCGCTCCTGCTCATCGTTGTCGACATCGGTCATCGTCTGAACATGCAGGCCAACCTGCCGATATCGACAGGGAGGATGTCTGCACTAAACGACATATCGTTCAGTACGGGCACAATATCCACTGCACAGTATGATGAACAATTGAACGATTACAATGTTATCGTACAGTCGAACTACACTCGTGTAGTGGATATGCACCTTTAGGGTTCACAAACAATATTAATAAACACTTCTGCCAGAGAATATAGGTGTGTGTTTAAATGTTAAATTAACAATATTTGTAATATTTTTTTCTCTTATTTGTGTGTGTGTGTATATATAATATATGCGTCTTTTGTGTCGAACTACTTACTGTTCTGTTCGTTCCTTTGTCTTGAGAGCCCACGGTAGAGATGTGTGATTAAAATGGTTTACAAATGAACATAACATAGTATGTTGCTCAACTTGTAAGCTAGGTTCATTAATTTTTATAGAATGTGCACAACATATGGGGGTACACAGTGCATTTGTGGGGGATTGGGAAGCTACTTGTTATTATTTTCACTCCATCTAAAAAATAATTTTACACGAAAGTAACAACCACTCTTTAGTTGGAGATCCCCTTATAACTTGCTTGTTTTTTTGTTTTTTTTTGTCTGCAAAAATTAATTCTAGCCTACATCTTTTGATAGGGACAATGAGCGGTGGTCTTGCACCCAGTAAAAGTACTGTGTATGTGTCTAATCTGCCGTTCTCACTGACCAACAATGATCTCCATAGGGTATGTATATAGTCTCCATCTCTTCATCAAGAACAATGTGGTTTAAAGAGACATTTCTTATCTTGATACTTTTTTTATTAATTTTTTTCCAGATTTTTTCTAAATATGGAACAGTAGTCAAGTAAGTACCTGATTATTAAAAAAAAAAAAAAAAAAAAGTTCATTCAATTATGTCTAAAAAGGAAGGAAGACTAATCCGTTCATCTGTAACTTAATAACAAGACAGACTTGAATACAATTACAATAATATAGGTAAAGGTTTTTATTGTATTGTTTCGAAGACCTATTGATGAGTTAACCAATAATGGTATTTCCACAGTGGCATCAAGTGTTATACTTGCCATCTCTAGCAGCTGTTGCTGCCGGTAGTCCTTTTTTATAAGGCAGTGTCTGTGCAGGAAGTTGGAGGTCCTTCCCCCAATTTTAAATGGGCTATAGGTCTGCATTCTGACTAGGCTACTGAATTCATCTTCTCCAGTGTTGCCCTTGCAGTATAATTTGTCATTGTCCTGTTGAAAAATAACTTTCTCCCAAGTTTGAGCATTTTGGCAGAGAGGATATACTGTACATACATTTAAAAAAAAGAACTAACATACGACGCACTGATTTATTACTCAGGTCAAGTGAAAGAATAAATTGTGTGTCATTTCAGGTAATGGATTACACAAGTGGAAGTCTGAGTTTGCAAATAATTAGGGGGTGTAAATAGTCTTCAAATAAAATAAGTTTTTACAGAAATACTAAACAGTCAATATGGGCAAGTCTTAAAAATTATATTTAACCTCCTTTGCAGGAAATACTTTAGATTAAAGCCTGAAATGTTACAGCAGACCTTCCTTTTGTTTCTTTTTAGAGTTACAATTTTAAAGGACAAGGAGTCCCGTCGAAGTAAAGGAGTTGCATTTGTTTTATATCTAGACAAGGAACCTGCTCAGAATTGTGTTAGAGCTCTAAACAACAAACAAGTATGTTTCATGCAGAACATCATTATTTTGTCTGTAATGTTCTCATCATTATAATTAGAACTACAAAGTAAATGTATGCTTGTTATGTAGCTGTTTGGCAGATTAATAAAGGCAAGCATTGCAATAGACAATGGCAGAGCAGCTGAATTCATTCGGAGGCGTAATTACACTGACAAGTCCAGATGTTATGAATGCGGGGTGAGTAATGCAAATTGTTATTTTAATGTGTTTATACTAACCACAACCTGGTGTGTGTATAGTAATATATAAAATATATCATATTATAACAAGTGTAAAATATGAATGTATGGAGCTGAAATTATTTATATATAAAAATGCCGAACTAAAACCTGAATCTTATACACCAGGGCTTCACAAAGTTTTCTAAAATCTAGGAGCCAGGATGAAAGTGTAGGAGCCAGACCCCGAAAAAAAAAAATTACAGGAGTGCGTGAGGAGCATAGCTCTGTGTGTTATGCAACTGTTATACGCACTATACTAGTCCACAAAATGGTCACAGTTGAATGGATACAGTAAAATGAAGGCTCCCTCACTGCTCTGCACAGCTCCCCTGCTCCAAACCCCACCCTCCAGTAATAATAGACATAATGGTGCCAGAAAGTACAACAAACCCTCCCTCACCTCGTGGTCACACCATAGACATTACTACCGGAGAGCTCTATGCAGCCGGAGAGAAGAGAGTGTAGACAGCTGGGACGTACAGGAGGATCAGCGTAGACTGGGACAGACAACCGGGATCAGAGCAGGCCAGGATGGAGAGGAGTCGTCAGTGCAGGCCGGGACGGACAGAGGCACAGCAGTCACTGCAGGAAACACTCAGCACATGCACTCCTGTGCATGATATGAACACCGCAATACTATAGGCACTAATCTCCGCCGGAGCTGATGAGGATCTGCTTCCTCCCTCACTGCAAAATCTAGTAGCCAGGCAGCAAAATCTGGTAGCCATGGTGATCTGGCCCCCCAGGATTTGTCAATCCCTGCTATACACCCTTTTACCAGTTTAGTCTGCCCTAGGATAAAAATTAAGGCAAGTATAGGGAAGCTGGTACATATTATATAAAAGAACAAAAAGCATTGCCTAAGCTTTTTGTTCCCAACATTTCCTGAGTCACGGCTCATCAGGTACAGTTATGTGGTGTTGGACACATTTGTGTTTCTGTTCATGTATTTTGTGTTTGGCAGCCACCAGCACTGATTTTTCCCTATTATATTGAGCATAAATCATGATTTGGGACTGCACCAATAAGCCACAGCATCACTGCAAGTGCCGTGCAGTGCCTCTGGGTGCAGTCTGGTAACCACTGGCCTAATCTAAACAAAAAACAAATCTAATCGGCAATTATGTTGTACATACCTTATACTGGAGTTTCTCAAACTTTGCGTCCAGATGGTTAAATCAAATTTACTGAGGTGCTAATTAAGTCACCTGTGCTCAAGTATGGTTATCATTAAAATCTGGACTGTAATGGCGGAGTATGGGAAACTCTGCCCTAAACAAAGTTCTCCTCGGAAATACTACACTAATAGTGTGATTACAAGTTTGCCAGGTTCCCTAATTAAGGTTCAAAAGTATTTCTGATTACTTGCATTGTTAGCCATGGCTTTCCTAACAGGGTTCGCAAAATACGCGCCATAGCGTGTTTTTACGCGCTACAGGAAACTTGGGACCCAGTTTTTAAAACTATTCGGGTCCCGGAGGACGCGCTGGCGCTGTGTGTACCTCAGTAGCCAATCAGTGTGCAGCAGCGTCTCCTCATCCATTCACCACAGAGCGCCATGCCCCCAGCCATTCTCCGCGCGGTGCCGTCCTCCCAGTCAATCACAGTGCAGCAGCTCCCCCCAGCCAATCACCAGGCGGCGCCATCCCCCATCGCTATGCAGTGGCGTCCCCCAGCCAATCACGAGGTGCCACCCTCCCAGCCAATCGCTATGCAGCTGCTCCCCCAGCCAATCACTACGCGGCACTGTCTCCCCAACCAATCGCCGTGCAGCAGCTTCCCCCAACCATTCACCACGCGGCGCCGTCACCCCCAGCCAATTGCTGTGCAGCGGGTCCCCTGCCAGAAGTCCCTGGGCGATTTGGCTGTAGCAGCGTTGGTGCCGGGACACTCTAGCAGCCGGCACTCCTTCAGCCAGCTGAGCTCTCTGTATGCAGGAGGTGGACAGCGCTTGGGGCAGAAGGGACCTGCAGGCGGACAACAGTGACCCGGCCAAGGGTTCCCAGCAGAAGCAAAAGAGGTAACCACTGCCTCAAATTTTAGCTACACTAACCCTCTCCATAGCCCCAGCATTGCCCCAAGCATTGAGTGCCCCTAACCCCCTCCTTGCCCCCCCAGTACTGCTGTAGCTGCTATCTACCCTACCCCCACCCTAACCCAAGTAATGCCTGCCCCTAACCTCTTTCTTGACCCCCGTGCTGCCCCAGCTGCCATTTACACTTGCCCCCTCCCTACACCCAGTGCTGCCCCAGCTCAAACCCTGACCCCCACCTACCCCCAGCACTACCCCTAACACCCTCCTTGCCCCCAGTACTGCCCTAGTTATCTACCCTTACCACTCCCTACACCCAGTATTGCTTGCCCCAACCTCTTCCTTGCCCACAGTATTGCCCTAGCTGCTAACAACTATTTTCCCCTAAATGCCTCCCATACTGCCCCTACTGCTATCTACTTTCCCCCTCTCAACCCCCAGTGCTGCCCCAGCTGCTATCCTGACCCAGCTCTGCCCCTAACCCCCTCCTTGCCCCCACCCCCCCCAGTACTGCTTTAGCTGTTATCTGCCCTGGCCCCCTCCCTACAGCCAGCACTGCCTGTCCCTAACCTCCTCCTTGCCCGCAGTACTGCCCCAGCTGCTATCTACCCTCGCTCTCTCCTTACCCCAAGTACTGCTTACCGCTAACCCCCACTGTACCCCCCCCAGGTACTGCGCCAGCTGCTATCTACCATTGCCCCTCACATAACCTGCCCCTAGTACCCTCCATGCCCCCCAGCACTGTCGCATCAACTGTCTGCACTTATCCTTCCCTACCCCCAGCCGTGCCTGCCCTTACTCCCCTATAGCTGCAGCTATACCCCAATATCTCCCTTCCTTTACCCTCAGCTCTACCCCAACTGTTATATACTCCCAGCACAATCCCAACTGGTGCCTGCCCTCAAGCCCCATATTATGTAATGGGACTCAGAAAAAGTGGTGTAGGACCACAAATTTTTATAGTGAGGGGTCCCTGGGACCCACAATTTTTTCCACTCACCGCGATCACTGGCTAATCAAGTTAAACTAAAGGATAGCCAATCAGTGCTTACAAAATGAAAGATAGCTTTGATTGCTGGCTGGCATTGTTAAGTTGGCCAAGCAGTCACTACCAATCATGTTAAGCAACTACAGGTTTATGATTGCTATTTCATATTCTACCAACTAACTTAAATTCAGGGATGGGAAAGTTACCTACCATGATGTCTGTCACCATAGATCAAGGGATCTGTAATTTACCTAGTCCTTAAATGCACAAAGACTACAAATAGTAGGATATGGTATTCTGTATACCAGAGCTGTAACAAAAAGCTCAGAAATCCACTTCTTGCATTGTAACATAGAAAGCAGTTCTACAATCTCCAGTAAAGTGAATGTTTGTTTTTATCTTTTATTTATAAAGTGGTGACCTATTGTGCAGCTTTGTAGTTTGTAGGCAAACTGACTAAAACAAATTGATTGAGGTACCAATTACAATGGGTAGCTTATCTACTAAGTTAGGTAGGGACAGGAAGATAAAGAAAGCCTTCGGATTGTATATAATGCAGCTGCTCTTTTTCCCTAACGTGCATCATCTGGCTAAAAATACTAGACAATTTGTATATAGTCAAGTTTTGTGGGGTTAATGATGCCTTATAAAATATGATTTCAAAATGTTGAAACAAGGGCCCTCATTCAGAGCCGTACGCTCTGAGCAGAGCACACGCTCTGAATGAGGGCCGGGCTCCATTTTCATGGAGCGTCCTCCTGGACGCTTGTATAGCTGTGGGTCACCACCCACAGGCTATACGAGCGTGCATTGTGATGGTCGCGATGGTCGAGACCATCGCGACCATCGAATTTGCGAGCCGGAGCCTGCGGTTGAGGTATTCAACCGCAAGCTCCGGAGTGATTTTGGCTCTATCAGAGCCAAAATCACTCCCACTGACATCACTAGTGATGTCAGTGGGCCGGCTTCTGATGGGAGGCGTTCCCGTGGGAACGCCCCTGTCAGGGAGGCACGCCCCCGGCATGCCCACCAAAGGGGGCGTGCTGTCAATCAACATCGACAGCACGCCCCCTTTGATCGGACACAACGAGTGAAGGACTTTCCTTCGCTCGTCGCGTCTGGCGCATGCGCACGACGGAGCTCCCTCCGTCGTGCGCATGCTCAGTCCATAACATCGACCCACTTGCGAGCGGACAGCCGCTCGCGAGTGGGTCTGAATCAGGCCCAAAGTAATTTGTAAAAACTACAGTAATAAATTAGTCGACTCTTAAGTTTTTTGGTCAAGTAAAATAAAAGTCAGCTTGGGGGGGGGGGGGAAAGGGCGGGGGGGGTGCAGTGGCTTGGGGGCTGCAGGTTCCGAGTGGACGTCCTTTTTGGCAAAATTTATAGTTAAGCCACTGGTTGTATGGGAAATAGTTTATGGTTGTCTTCTGTCCTCTGAGAGAGTGCTTAAAGTAGGATTTGAAAATAGTGTTTGGGTTATAACATAAATCCTCCCTTGTTTCTGTAGTATTTCCTCTCTACCCAGGGGGTTCAGGAAGCTACACAGATATTCCGGCTTCAGCTGTTGCTGTCTCTTAATGCCATGCATATTACAGGCGGCAACATCGAAGCATGTCTATGTTAAGCTGCTAATAGGATGGCACTGCTTGATAAGAATTGCAGAAATGCACATCTCCGGCAGGAGAGTGCTGCTGCCCGGTAATCTTTGTGGCATTAAGAAAGATAAAGGAAGGTCTGGTTTACATTTTTTTTTACTCCTGGCTACCTTACATACAAGCTCTGAGGAAGTCTTTTCAACTTAACCATTAGCCATTTTTACATCCTTTTGTATTACATTTAAACCGTATCAAATTCTGTATGTATTTTTGGAAACTCTTGCTGAGGATACTGGATATTTTGAGATGTTTGGTATTTTTATGTAAGGTTGTTTCCCCTGATCTCTGGAAATGTAATGATGTGTTAGTTTCTGTATCTATATAGTTAGAGAAGCAACTTGATACTGTACTCAGTAAATTTATTAAGATTGATTCTTGTCATATATATTTGATGTGGAACTATCCTATAAATGATTATATTTGTACTTGTATCTCTTATGTGTACAATCCAGTTGTATTTTCTGGTCATCAACCTTTAAATAAAGTAAAATAAAAAAAAAAGCCAACACATCTTTTTTCACTAATATGTACTGAGTGTTTCCCAGAGAGCAGAAGGGGAATGGTCAACAGGAATTCTTTCAGTTACTGCTAAAATATTTGTGCTTCCTCAAATTGACTTTATGGCAAGAACCAGAATGCCCAAAGTATCCAACACTCTTAACACAACGTTCGATGGACAGAATTAGTGGACAGTGCGTCAATCCATGGAGGTTTCAGCTAGCCTATGCCTTCCCTTTGATTCCCTTTGGTTATGGTATAACATACCTCAGTTTAACTCTTTTTTTTTTTTTTTTTTTCGAGGTCCACAGGATCTACCTTGGGATATGTAGTTGGAGAGATCCATTGCACCAAACACTGCTTTAAAGCTCCCAGCGTGCACTGGTCCTCCTCCCTATATACCCCGCCTCCAGCCACAGGCATTCAGTTGGTAAACAAGCCTAACGGCAAGAGACGGAAAGTGGAGAAGGAAGTACAATGTACCCAAGAAACACTCTCAAAATACGAAGAGGGAATCAGTGATACAAAAAGCAAAGAACAGATCCCAGCTGAGGCCAGGTGCGTCAGGGTGGGTGCCCTGTGGATCCTATGGACCTTGAAGAAAAAGAGTTAACTGAGGTACTGTATGTTATACCATAACTCTAATTTTCTTCTTCAGGGTCCATAGGGTCCACAGGATCTACCTTGGGGACGTCCTAAAGCAGTTCCCTTAAGGGTGGTGACGCTGCTGAGCAGAGAGGAGAATCCGCCACCCCAAGGAAGCATCAAATGCTTAGAATTAGATAAAAGTATAGATGACAGACCAAGTGGCTGCCTTGCACATCTGTTCAGCCGAGGCGCCATGTCTAACCACCCACGACGGTCCGACAGACCGAGTAGAATTTTGCTGACACTTTGTTAGGAACAGGGAGATCAGCCTGTATACATACCTGAGCAATAGTCGTACGCAGCCAGCGAGTCTGTTTGTTTGCTGGCCAGCCTCATCTGTGAAACCCATATAACTCAAAGAGCAAATCTGATTTTCTGATGGAGCTAGTACGATCCACCTAGATACGAAAGGCTCGAACCACATCCGGGGAAGCTTCACCTGTAGACAGGTTTGAAGACTGAAAAGCCGGGACTACAATTTCCTCATTCGTATGGAAACTGGATACTACCTTCGGAAGGTAACCCGCCTTAGTACGAAGGACAGCTCTAATTTGATGATAAATCAAATATGGAGAGTAACATGATGGTGCTGCCAAGTCCGAAACTCTACGAGCTGAGGAGAAAGTGTCTTTGCTGTCAACCATCTTAAATCCACCTTATCCACGGGTTCAAAGGGGGGAGCTTGCAGCACCCTGAGAACTAAGGATAAATCCCACAGTGCTACAGGAGGGACAAATGGCGGTTGCAGTCGGAAAATCCCCTGCAAAAATGTTCTTACATCTGCCAGGGGTGCAATTCTGCGCTGGAACAAAACTGACAAAGCAGAAACCTGAATCCTCAAGGTAGCCAGGCGCAGACCTAAGTCTAACCCAGCCTGCAGAAAAGCAAGTACTCTTGATACCTTGAAAACCTTAGGGTCATATTTTGTTTGGGAACACCAATGAAAATATGAATTCCAAATCCTGTGATAGATGCAGGTTTCCTTGCCCTCATCATAGTCTGGATCGCAGAAGCAGAGAAACCTTTGGCTTTTAAGACGGAAGCCTCAATAGCCACACCGCCAAAGCCAGCCGAGGTAGATCCGGATATAGGCAGGGACCCTGCACTAGCAAATCCGGTCATATAGGCAGTGGAAGTGGCCTGTCTATGGATAGACCTGTCAGTACGGTGAACCAATGTCTCCTGGGCCAGTTAGGAGCTATTAGCATTAACTTTCCTGTGTCGTCCACCTTCCCTGAAAGGTGTGACACCCTGTCACCGCTCCCCATCCTCGCAGACTTGCATCCGTGGTGAGGAGTACCCATTCTGGGACCCATAACAGACAACCCTTGTCTAAATGAGTCGTGTCCAGCCACCAAGCGAGGGAGAGCCGAACCTCTGGCGAGATGCGGATCATCTGAGACTTTATCCGATGATACTGACCATCCTAATGAGACAGAATCCATTGCAGCAGAGACCTGGAGTGGAACTGGGCATATGCCACCATATCTATTGTGGATACCATGGAGCCCAGCAGCTGCATTGCCAGGTGAACTGACACACTTTGTTTGCAGAGTAGACTGCGCACACAAGACTGCTGTAGTGCCGCAATCTTGTCCTCTGGTAGGAGAATCCTCTGGCCCGGAGAGTCCAAGTGCATCACCCGCTGAGTTGGAGAAAGAGATTAGTTTTTCCAATTTATTATCCAGCCGTGCTCTTAAGCAGACAGTGGTCATCTGAAGATGACATTGTAACCACTCCTGCGATTGTGCTAATATCAGGAGGTCGTCCAAATATGGCAGTATCCTGACCCCTTGTCGTCTGAGATGAACAGTCATCACTGCCATTATCTTGGTAAATACCCGAGGGGCTGTGGCCAGCCCGAAGGGTAGAGCCTGAAATTGGTAATGCTGCTGATCTATCGCCAATTTTAGAAATCTTTGGGATCGTGCAATCGGAACATGCAGATATGCATCCTGTATGTCCGGGGAGACCATAAAATCTCTAGGCTCCATTGCCAGCATAATTGACCGTAGGGTTTCCATTCGGAATTTGGGCACATGGATGAATCTGTTGAGACTTTAGATTCAGGATAGGGCTATGTGACCCATTTGGTTTCTGAATCAAAAACAAATTTGAATAATAACCCCTTCCCTGTTGTGTCACAGGAATGGGGATTATGACTCCTGACCTCAGAAAGGCCCCAATAGACTCCCGGAAGGCCGAGGACCTGATCGGGTCTAAAGGTAGGGTTGTACCAACAATCCTTTGAGGAGGATGCCTCAGGAACATGATGGTGTAACCTTGAGAGATCACCGCTCCAACCCAGGCATCTGTCGTGGTCTGATGCCAGGCCTGAGAAAACTGTAGGAGTCAGCCTCCAACCCCGAGACCCCCCCAAGGGGGAGGCCCGCCTCATCAGGCAGTTGGGCTTACCGTCCGACTTGGAAGCAGGATGCTTGGTTGACCAGGATTTCTTGGTCTGCCGTCTCCTGTGGGAATTATCCTGTCTAAAAAAAGACTGTACCTTTGCCCTACTGTGTTGGCGAATGGACCGAGCTGACTGCCTATACCTAGGGGTAGTCGTAGATGGCAACCCCACAGATTTAGAAGTCGCCAGAGAAGACACTCTCATCCAGATTCCAGGGCTTTCTTGGAACCTGTATCCGCTTTCCAGGTTTTTAGCCAAAGGGTTCTTCGAGCTGCAACTGACGCTGCCAATACCCTAAAAGCTAAGATACCTGCGTCAATGACCGCTTTCCCTATATATGTATATCTATCTCTATCCTCCAGAGACTTTGTCCATTTTTCCATAAAGCCTTAGCTACCCAGGCTACAGCCATAGCTGGCCTGGTAATAGCTCCAGATAATGAAAACACTGATTTTAAATAGTTATCAAGTTTTCTATCTGTAACCTCCTTCAAAGAGGATGCTGCAGGAATGGGTAACATAGAGCTCTTGATCAGTCTAGTCACATGAGCATCTACTGATGGAGGAACTTTCCATTTGCTACATTCACCCTGAGCAAATGGATATTGAGAGGTTAAATTCCTTGTAGTATGGAAATGCTTATTTGGCTTATACCATGCTTCAGACATGAGATTCGTCCGTTGCTCAGACTGAGGAAAATAATCTCTAGCCACCTTCTGACGCCTAAAGACCGGAGTCTTAGATTTCGACGGCACCTCCTCTTCCTCTATACTGAGGACCGATCTAACCGCTCTACCATAGAGGGAACATCTACAGAGGATTGATGGTCTTCTTCCACTGAGTAAGACCCAGAACTATGAGTATCAGAGTGTGATGAGGAGGTTGGGTCAGAACCCTCAGGCAATGTCTGAAGAGAACCTCTTATGCCCCTGCTTCTTTACTGCCGCTGGTGTATTTCTACTTCAGGGTCCATAGGGGGTCCACAGGGTTGACCTTGGGGTATAGGTTGGGAACCAAATCCGGGCACCACGCAGTTAAAGCTTTTAGCTCCCAGGATGCACTGGGTCCACTCTCCCTATAACCCCACCCCCAAGCCAGAGGCACCTCAGTTTAAGTTGGTGCCCGGCCGGAGTCGGGTCACCGTTAGCGCAGGGGGAGCTGATTATCAGCCCCTAAGCTTATTTTATTTTTTTAGGGACAAAGTTTTTTCATGGACTTTGGACTCTTCAGAGCGGCAGCGTCGGACTGTCCATAGGACGTCTAAGCTGCCGCTCCGTCACCCCGCTGGCGCTGAGACGCCAGTACAGATCTGGGGATCTCAGCGGGACCCTACAGTCTGTACTAGCCGGACTCTGCGGGCGCCCAGGACTGCTGCCGGATCCACGGGGAGCAGGTAAGGTCGCGGATCACCGCTTGCGGTGATCCGCGCATTTCAAATGCAGTCCTGTGCCTCCGGTCTCAGGGGACAGACCGGAGGCGCCGGCAGTGGCGGCGGGCCCCCCATACCCCGTGTGTCCACTAGACCACCAGGGACTTACGATCGGTGCAGGGAGCCGGCATCCCGGGGGTTAATAGCCGGCCAGGGGAGGCAGCCTTCCCTGTTACAGCGGCTCCTCCCCTCAGCTCAGCGCGCCTTTCAGTATCCATAGTCTGGCGTCGCTGAGCTGCTTCCTCCGCGGGCCACGCTTCTTCTGAGGTCTCCAGCGGCCATTTTCTCTGTGGTGCAGCAGAAATCTCTGGAGATGGCAGTTGGTCCAGTCCCCCTGCATACCTCACCATCAGGTCAGTGTACACAGCGCTGTAGCCTTCCCAGACACTGAATCTGGGCAGTTGAATGCAGTGTAATAGTGCAGTATATTATATGACATGTTTATGTATATATGTATATATCTGCATTGTATGTGACTTATGCTAGTGCTGACTGTACTTTATTCTCTCACCTGTCAGTGTATATCTATCCCTTTTCTTTATCTGCCCTAATACAGCTGTACTTAGGGTGGTTCTGAGACCTCACATTTATATACTTGTTAATATTTGTGTGGTTTGTCACATACTGTTGCGTGCTGCACGTTGCCATATTTTAGATGGAACTGTGTGTTGCATACGCTGAAAATGGGTCCCTGCAGCTAATTTTTGGCATCAGTCAGGACCAGTATAGTGCTGCTTAATATTTCCGCCAAGATTGGTCAGATATGTCTGACCAGGAGATAGAGCGTTATACTGCACCCATTTTTACTATCCTGCAAGTCATGTGCTGCAGGTGTTAGTGCGGAGGATTTGACTCATAAAGGGTTCTGTATGTGGCGTCATCTGGTGCCGGCCTCTTTCACGACCCCCTTGGGCGGTTTGTTTTCTCGGGATCCTCTCAATTGCGGATCGCCGGGCGGGCCCCATTGTTGTACCTCACTTGGGGTTACTTCACCATACTGCCCTTTTTCATCTCAGGGTATCTCGCAGCTTCTTGCACTCTTCCCCTGTGACACAGACTACCGCTCCCTGCAGGGGTTTTTCGCAGTATATGAATTCCCCCTGGTGCCACAATAGTCTGTCATTCCCCTTGCAGGGATTACCACAACAGCCACCCTGGGTGGATGTCGTTTTCTACGAAACGCTAGTTGGCGTGGTTGACGCCCTGTGGTTACTTCCCAGTTGGCTCTGCCGTGTACTGGGTACTGTTCGGGGCTCTTTCCCTCTTACACGGGGGGAAGCCTATTTCAGGTATTATTATCCCTGCTTTAGGGCTGGTAGCAGGTCCATTCTGGTTAGAGTGAATGTTGACCTGCACCTGTATCATACACCCTCAGTATTGCGTGCCTTCGGGTTACCTGTTGCTGACTAGCGGGTGGATCGCATAGCGGGACTCTGGCTGTTGCCAGATAGGAGGTGTTACAACAGTGTTTGGCCTCCTGTCCCAAATTCCCTGAGGGCATCACGAGCCCCTCCTGGGGGGGATGGGCGTGTTACTCGTCTGATTACAGACGTTACTACGCCTCCCATTCCTGCGTGGTCGGATTCTTCGGATCCGTAGGTGGTAACTCTGCCTGAAATCAGTATACTTGCTTTCAGGAGTTGTTACCCGTCCTACCATGGCTATAGCAGGGTTGGTTAATACTATTGCATATTGGGTTGATGCATTTGTAACGTTTTTTCCCCTCCAACACGTCGGGGGTTCAAATGTATTTGGTCGCTCACGTAATATATGCTGTTGTCATAGGTGGAAATGCCTATATTGGATACCAGTCTCCTAACTTTCAGAGTTCCGGCTGCGACTGTATCCTCCGTAATACCCTATGGCTGCGCTCTGGGAATGCAGAGGTGCAGATACCATCTTTAGGGTTGATATTGTTTGGTCCTGACCTTGACAAGATTGTAGTAACATTGGCAGTATTACTAATGACAAGTTTACCGCTTTCAGCTATGCCCACTACAAGGCCTCAGACTAAGTCTGTTAAGTCTTTTTTGTTCTCTGGGTCAGCCTAAAGGTCTGTTTCTTCGTAGACTGTCGGCATCTACAAGGGCCGACATATCCAGTACCGAGCAGGCCTGGACTGCCAGCCGATCCTGCTTCTGAACCTACGGATATCTCTTCAGTCTGACGGGACAGGCCTACAACTGGGAGATACCGATTTTCTCAGTTCGCCCGGTATTAGTGTCAAGTTGCCGCGGCTACGTGGGTAGGAGGGTACGCCCTCTTTACAAGGGCCTTACAGATCCAGAAAGCTATGCAGTTGTTGCGGTAAGCGGAGCTAATTAGGCCTTCCCCACTATCTCAGTGAGGGACTGGTTGTTCTGTTTTCTTTCTGGTGCGGTGGCTGAATGGTCCTCTTTGGCCTATTCTCTGTCTCAATTCCCTGAACCAGTTCCTAAAGCTACCTGGGCTCAGGAGGAAATCCCTATGCTCCATCATACGATGTTTGGAACCTGGGGACTTTAGGGTATCACTGGATATACAGGACGCGTGCCTACGGGTACTTACAGAGACCTTTCCTCAGCATGGGCTGAGGTTTGCTGTATCACAGCAACACTTACAATTTTTCGGGCTCTGCCTGTTGGGACTGTCCTCAGCCCCACAGGGGTTTACCAGCGTTTTGGATTTTCTGACAGTTCTTCTGTTCAGTATATCCCAATGCTCCTGTACCTGGACGGCCTCCTGCTCTTAGCGGGATCACCGGGGTACTTTACGGCCAGGTCAGGATGACTGTGGCTTCTTCAGGGTGCAGACGTTTAATCAACGGGGAAAAAGTCCTCCCTGCATCCCTCTCTGGGTATTCTTCATCTAGGATCCCTGCTGGATTCTCAGAATCTGAGAATTCTTCTGGCGTAAGACGGAATCTCCTCTCTTCCATTAGGAGTACATGGTTGTCTGCGCAGTCGACAGATGTCTTTACACTCTGGGATGCATGGTGGAATGGGCTCAGTTCCATTCCAGGCCTTTCCATAATTGGCTCATCTCCAGATGGAATGAGTTTTTTCTGTCGGATAACTGTTCAAACGATGATGCTCTCTCCGGAGGCAAGTCGGTCCCTGTCCGGGTGGCTATGGCCATCTCGTCCAGGGTTTTCTTTGCTAGGGACAGTGTCTGGATCGAATCCTTTTCAGTGCAGTTGGACGTCTGTCGATTCCACCCTGTCAATTAACTTACTCTGGCATAACTCTTGTTTCCCGGTGAACCTGAAAAGGTTCAGTCCGACAGGGTCAGGACAGTGGCTTCCTTTTTAGCAACACTGTTCGTTGGGTGGCAATGACAGGTATGTCACATATTCGGACATAGTCCGAGGGTCTCCTCCCGACCATCTCGGCAGCGTTCATTTCAGGAGCTCTCCATTGGGAAGCGGGAGTCCTCAGCCGTCACGACGTGCATCCCGGGGACTAGTCTCTTCCCCAAGAGAGGTTTCATCTCCTGGTGAGCAGGGGGGGCCCCCCTGAGGTGACCCTCATGGCCTTCTGACTTTATCACACTATGGTGTTACAGTTCAGCTCTGGGGATTCTGAAGCAAACTTCAGCGACTCTTTGTCGGTGAAGTGGTCCTTCCACTTTGTGTACCTGTGTTCTCCGGTCTCCCTTCTTCCTCGAGGTCTTTGGAAGTGTTTTCAATCGAGACGGAGATGCTTTCCTGCTGGTGGCTCCTGATTGCCCCAGATGTCAGGGGTACTTGGATCTTCGGAGTCTCTACATCGATACTCCATCCCTGATGCTTCACTGCCCGGACCTGTTGTCTCAGGGTCCTTGGTTTTGCCTTGGACCTGGGTCGTTTGTCTTTGACTGTGTCCTTACAGTGGTCTTACGGCTTCCCTGGCTTTGTCATTGTTGGAATGATTAGAGCACATGGATCAGCTTTTGCTGGGACCTACCACAAACTGTGGCAGCCATAAATCTTATGGTATTGTACCTGTCGATACAATCCTCCGGTGTCCAGGATTTCCAGATATTCTGGCATTCCTTCCGGCTGGCTTGGGTTTCACACTTGGCCTGGTCTTCCTGACAGTGCGGATCTCTACACTGTCAGTATGGTTAAGATATGGAATTGCTTCACTCTGGTATCCAGTTCATCCTTTGGAGTGTTTTCTTGATTATGCCTCCATTTGTCCTCCCTAGGGACTCCTTGGGAGTAAGTAGTGGTTCTTCGTTACCTCCGGGGACAGTCAATGGAACCGCTGGTTGTGATAGCCATTACATGGTCTATTGCTTAGGCTCTCTCTTTCTCTCAGGGTGTTTATATCAACCAGGAGAGTGTCTGAATTGGGAGCGTTCTCATGTGGCTCCCTCTTCTGGAGGGCATCATGTCAGGGTGGGAGTTGCTCTCGCCCTGTGTTTCTTCTTAGTGGTTTTCAGGTTCCATATTATTCTGGAACTTATGGTACGGCCATTCTGTCCCCAGTCCTCTCGGCTGGTGTGGCCTCATTGACTGTGGTCTGGCCTCTTTGGATTTATGTGATCCGTTCAGGTTCCTTACGGAAATCGGACTCCTTATTGGTGGTCTGAGATTTCTGGTTTTTACAGGAAAGGATGGCCGGCCTATAACCAAATGTTGGCTTGGATGGCCTCGTAGGTCTTCCTCAGGGGGCTACCCATGGGTAGGCCTTCCTGTTGTTGATGCTTGTTTTTTCTCGGGCCATGTGACCCTCGTGTGCGGCTCGCTGTGGCGCCTCGGCTGTTTTGCCTTACTAGGTGGCCACGTGGTCTTCTGACCACACCTCTTTAATTTTCTAGGCATTGGTTTCCTTGGCCTCTCAGGATGCTTCCTTTTTGGCAACGGATTCTCCTCTCAGCACAGGAGCGTCCCCACCCTTGGTTGAACTGCTTTGGGACATCCCCAAGGTCAACCCTGTGGACCCCCTATGGACCCTGAAGTAGAAAACAAGAGATATGGTAAGAACTTACCTTTGTTATCTCTGTTTCTACGAAGTCCATAGGGTCCACAGGGCGCCCGCCCTGACGCACCTGGCTTCATATGGGCTGTGTGGCTGGTCACCGGTTTTCAGTCTCCCATTTCGGTGAGTATGGTTATTGAGTGTTCCAGTTTTCTCTCTCTTTTTCTCTCCTCCTCCGGCCTTTGGCTACTTACAAACTGAGGTGCCTCTGGCTTGGGGGTGGGGTTATAGGGAGAGTGGACCCAGTGCATCCTGGGAGCTAAAAGCTTTAACTGCGTGGTGCCCGGATTTGGTTCCCAACCTATACCCCAAGGTCAACCCTGTGGACCCTATGGACTTCGTAGAAACAGAGATAACAAAGGTAAGTTCTTACCATATCTCTTGTTTTGCCTATACCACCTGCTGAGAGGATATAGACAGCAGCATATTCTGACTAGAGTGAGCAGAAGAATCAAACCAACAGGGATTCATAGGGGACATGTACATGGAAGGATGCAACTGCTGTGGGTATCCCACAGTAGGAGGCAATATCGTGGTAGGAGGCACGCTACGGTGCGACCTTTCCACCATATGTGACAAAACCTGTGACCAAGACGCCATCCAAGATGGCTCTAGTGTAGATGCAGGTGTACCAGACAGGAAAGGTGGCTGTTTACAACAGGCACTACACAATCCATCTTGCACAAAATCTTGTTCAGACAGGCCTACAAAACAGGATTTACATGACTTTAGCATCGGAGGCTCACCCTTCTCACCTTTATCCTCAGACATGACAAATGTGTGATCGGTGTACAGTATAAATGCAGTGTGACCCACTTCACATTTGAAAAACCCCACACACCTTTTCAGAGGAATGAGGGGAAACACAGTAACTGACAGTTTGAAAACAAAAGACAGTATATATACAGGAGCTAGCATGAAAGTCACATACAATGCATAAATACAAACATTGCTATTGAAAATTGACTCTGAATCAACTGACCAGCCCCATCTGGGTATTGGCAGGATATAGAGCGCTATATACTAGAGAGAGGACAGGTATACAGGGAGACAGACCAGCCTCTGAGACCACCATCCTGCAGCAGTAAGCACTACTGCGGACTGCGAGCGTCTCACACACGAGGTGGTCAGAAGTAGCAACCCAGAGGGGGGAATCCGTAACGGGAAGTTGGGTCAGGGGAGTAGCTGCTGGGGGGAGCGCCTTTCTCCCCTAAGCTGCGATTTTGACGGCACGGATACGCTGGGCTCATGGTAGTAGACGCTGACTGTGCTCTCTAGTACGTCTACTACCCATCCCCAGCGACAGATGACATGGCCCCGGCCGCCATAGTGAGTCCCCGTTACACGAGACCATCATCCGCAGCCGCCTCTGGTGCGTCTCCTACACCGGAGGCCTGGACTGCATTGTGCACGATTCCCCTCACAAGGAATCTCTTACCTGCCATCTCCGTGAATCCGATCGTAATCCGGATCCCAGCGACGCTCTAGCTAAGCCTCGCTGAGGCCTGCCGAAATCCCCAGGGCATATAGCGGTACTGACATTTCGGCATCGGCGGAAGTATATGGAGTCGCAGTACCTGCGTCCTATTCGGCCTTAGTAGCACTCAACTCAGAAGTTCAAAAAACTAAGGTAAATCATAAAAGAGAGAGCCTGGGACTGCCTAGCCAGTCCCGCTGTTAAACAGGTGCGTCTGGATACTTGCTGCGCACCAAACAAAAACACTGAATGCCTGTGGCTGGAGGCAGGGTATATATGGAGGAGGACCAGTGCATGCTGGGAGCTTTAAAGCTGTAGCTGTTTGGTGCAATGGATCTCTCCAACTAAATACCCCAAGGTAGATTCTATGGACCCTGAAGAAGAAAGATCAATAATGAGAAAGTTGAAGTGATGGCAATTCCTCCATTTTGCCCAGTGCGTCCATGGTTTCCATTAGCATAGCAGTCTTTCATCTAAATGTGCAGCAACTATATTTAATAGGATTTTTTTATTTTTATGGAAACTGCAAAAAGCCCATAAAAAGAGGTTTAAAATGAGACCTTGCCCAACTCTCTAGCTCAGTTAGATGAGCTGCAAAAGCAATTTAAGAAAACTGTTAATAACAAATTTTTCGTTGAATTGCAGCTTTAAAAGCATATAACTTTAAAACCAGTTTATTTAGCCTAATGGGGGGTATCCACTTAGCGATATACAAACGAGAGCACGATTGCGACAATCGTGCTGTCGTTTGTATAGCTAGTGATGTGCCTAGACTGAACGTTCACTCGTTCAGTCCCGGCACATCCCTCATCCCCGCACATGCTGAACCTGACGAGATCGTCAGGTTGACCTGCATGTACGGGCGATGTCAGATGTGGGAAGCGACCCGCGGGCACGCGCATCGCGGGTCGCTTCTGTACAAAACCATGCACGATGCATGCGCAATTTGCAAGCAATTGCGCGATAACTACATCGTTATCGTGCAATCGCTTGTTTAAATCGCTAAGTGGATACCCCCCATTACATTTGAAGGTTTTCTTTACACCCATGGCAAGATTTATTATACCAACTTCAACTGAAATTGAATAATGTAATGTAGTTTTTTTTCAGAAACTGTGTTGATGCAGAATAACCAGTTACCGAAAAAAAGAAATAAAAATATTTAAAGCTTGTGTATATTTTTATATGTTTGTTTTAAACCTAGTACAAAGCAATACCATTTGGTGTCAAGTATTAGTGGAGACAAAACCCCCCACAAACAACTTAACAGTGACAAATACAATGGCAAAATGTTTATCAGTCGCGGTCTACTAACATAAGATTTACCTGCCTTAGAATATGTAAACTCCTAAATAACTTTTCTAAGAATGCGAATTTTATAGAGGTGCTTTCTTAAAATGTGTGTTTTGCCCTGAACTTACTGTAAATGATTATTTATAAAGTCTGATTTTCTTTTTTGTATTTAAGGATACAGGTCACTTGAGTTACGCTTGTCCGAAAAATATGTTGGGAGATCGTGAACCTCCACAAAAGAAAGAAAAAAAGAAAAGGAAGAAGACAGTTGAATTGGAAGAAGTGTAAGAATTGAATATATATTTGTTTTATTTGTTTACTGTTGGATATTTACATGTAACATTTTTATATCTTTCAGTCCTGAAGAGGAACAGAGTGAAGATGAAGGTGAAGATCCAGCTCTTGACAGTCTTAGTCAAGCGATAGCTTTCCAGGTACACATTTTGAATCACTGTAATATTAGAGTGATATAACTATAGAAAATGTCAACTCCATCGCTGATTTGCAAACATTTGTGTTAATTTTTTCTGCTGCTTGGGAGCTTGTGCATTAAAAAAATGATGCTTATTAATTGTAGACAAAAGCATGTACTTTGTCTCCAAATCATATTTGTCAAAATATAATGCATACATAAACCCACTCATGTTGTACTAGAAGATAATAATACTAAGCCCCAGAGGCAAGGTTGATGCTGAAGCAAACGTTAGTGAGAGTTTGTATGTACAGGTCATTTTGCTTACATTTTCTTATGGGGGCTGTCCACAGTGACCAGGTATCCTTAATGGGAGTTTACAAGCTTGTATAGTTAAAAACAAGTTATAAGATTATCAGCTTCTTTGCAGCACGAATGCCTGGTACACACTAGACGATATGTCGTCCGATCCCTTGGATCGGGCCGACATATCTGGCACATCGTCTAGTGTGTACCCACTATGCGCACCCCCGCTGGCTGACATCTGGGCTGTTCCGTCGACCGTGCAAGCACGGATGACGGAGCGACCCAGCTGCCGATGCCGGTGAGGTAAATGGTGATGATGGACGACATATCGGGCGGGCGGTCATTGGATCGTGCAGTGTGTACCGACCACCCGATATATCGTTCAGTGGCAACATCGGCCTTCGCATGGGGCGGTTGGCAAGTGCGTACCCACCTTTAGAGTGAATAGTTGTGCAGGAGACTACAGCATAATTGCAGCAATGTAAACAATTAACAGTAGTGTATAATGCCTGCCAAGTCATTTTGCTGTAGTGAATAAAAGAAAGTCGGTAGGAAATGTGAGTACCCTGCGTGCTACTGCAGTAGCATTTTAAATTGAATTGATACATAATATATTCTCAAGGTCACAAGGAGTCTATTTAGTAAAAAGTCAATATATTGTTGAGATTCCATACTTTGAGGTAGAAATGAATTCTAGGCGATGGATGCGATTTGTTGTTCATAAATTTTACCTCATACTCCATAGAAGTGCACAAGAAAATTTGCGATCCAAGGCCTACTTTAATTGGGCGATATATGCACACACCAGCACTGTGGTGATACCCAGCAACTCATCATGCTGAATTGAATATCCCTACTGTACATCTATCCTCCTTGCCATGGCATGTCTCTGTAACTCCGAGCGTTTTTCTATGCGCCTTTTTACCTTCAAGTGCGTCTTATTTGCACAATGATGTACACGCAGCTTCTGCTAATTTAAATGATATGCAGCACGACTATGTTCTGTGAGCAAGTGTGGGTGTTTCTGCGAATGCTACGTTACAGTATCAGCGGCTGTAACAATGTAGTGTTTAGCATGCAGATGCACCCGCAGTCACACACACAATACAGGCATGCTGCATATCATTTTACTCAACAGAAGCTGCTTATGCTATCTATTTGCATCATTGTGCAAATAAAACGCATTTGAAGGTAAAAAGATGCACAAAAAGACGCTCGGCGCTACCGAGTCATACGGAGCTCCCGCGTTATGTGGCAAAGCACGGAGGATAGATTTATGTGGACACATCTGTATGTATAATGCTTTCAATCAATACTAAGCATTTACACAGTCAAATCACATTATTATGACCACCTCCTACATTTGATGTCTGCAGCGCGTAGCCCATGAAGTACATCACGTGCCATGCACTGACTTGGTTGGTACACAAGGTGTGCGATAGGCTGTCTGCACACACATCACCCGCTGCTGTCATGGTAAAAGGGGCGATTTATCCGAGTTGCATAAAGGGATGATTATTGGCTTTTGGGCCAAGAGTAGCAGTATTTCTGAAACAGCGCAGTTTGTGAACTGTTCGCGTGCTGCTGTGGTGAAGGTGTATCGTGACTGTACAAGTGGCACCTTTGCAAATAACCATGTGGAAACTGTGGAGCACCATGTGCCATTGATGTGTGAGGTGAACGTCTGCTATGAAGGTGCGTGAGGGCCGACCGATGTGCTACAGTGGAGAAGCTTACCGTCAAAATGAACCTGGGGGCCACCAGACGTGTGTCTAAAATGACAGTTCAGCGAACCCTACTGCGTTTGGGACTCCGAACAAACGGATGGTCACTGCACTAATGCTAACGTAGGTGCATCAGCGGAAAAGGCTTCCATTTTCACGCCTGTATTCGAATTGGACCTCTGCTGCAAAGGGTTGCCTTCTCCAATGAGTCACGTTTTCTGCTTCATCGAACGATAGACGTTGGCGTGTCAGGCGATCGGACAACAAACACCCTGTAACAATTGCTGGAAAAACATAAGCTGGTCTGGGGAATGTTTTCATGGCTTTCTCTGGGCCCACTCATCCATGTGGAAGGCACCCTCAACCGATTTGGTTATGAACCCATCCTTGCAGAGCACGTACACACATACATGCTGATTGTCTTCCCTCAGGCGGATGGGATCTTCCAGCAAGACAATGTGACATGTCACACGGCTAGAAATATCCGACAGTGGTTGGACGAGCTCGACCAAGACTTCAAAGTAACTTCCCTGATCCCTTAATTCCGCGGACTTGAACCCAATTGAGTATCGGTGGGACCACCTCAATTGTTGTTTGCTCTATGGATACTCCACCACGCACCCTCCAGCAGCTGTGGGATGCACTGCAGTCAGCATGTCTCCAGACACCTTTGCCAACCTACCAGCACCTTATTGAGTCACTCCCAGCCCGTCTAGCTGTTGTCCGTGCTGCACATGGCGGTTACTCTGTTAGCTGGTGGTCATAATAATGTAATTCGACTGTGTATATTAGCTATGAGTTTACAGGCCAAAGAAATGGAAGGTGGAAAAGCAGGTTTTTTTTAATGACAACTGTGAATAAAAGAATCTGTCATGTTTTTTCATATATGTTGTTTACATGTATGATTTTCTCTATTTTTATTAGAAGAGATTTACTGCATACTGATTTTCTCTTTTTGCTGATTGCAGCAAGCAAGAATTGAAGACGAAAAAAACAAATTTAGACAGGCTTCAGAAGCCTCTACATCAGATGACTCAAGGCGACCTAGAATTAAAAAAAGTGCATATTTCAGTGACGAAGAAGAGTTTAGTGACTGAGTATCACTGTACTTCTATGTTTCAATAATTTTTTTGTCCACACCAAGAGATTACCCCAATGCTCACCTTGCAGATACAGAGTTAGTGCTTAATAAGCCTCCTTGAAAAAGGCTTCCTGTGCTGTGAGCAAATTATACCTCGTCACTTTTTTGGCTTTGATGATTCCGTAACTACAGGTATTTTATTATTATTGTGAAATAAGTTTAACAATGGTCCTTGCCGTATACATTGGTTTGTATAACAGCTTTTTAGGAATAGCCAACTTGGAACTTTCGTGTAAGTACTGTATATTGCGCACAATATTAAATTGTACTTGTTTGTAGAATCTTTAGTGACATAGGGGTCTATTTACTAAGCTGAGTTAGGAGATAAAGTGAACGGTGATAAGGTACAAGCCAATCTGCTCCTAACTGCCATGTCACAGGCTGTGTTTTAAAAACGGCAGTAGGAGCTGATTGGCTGGTACCTTATCACTGTTCACTTTATCTCCTAACATAGCTTAGTAAATAGACCCCTAAAACTAATAGATGAATATGATGGTTCCTTTCTGGCACTTTTGGGATTTTGGTGAAGTGTAAGCTGCCTCAATGACACCATGTGGTTTTTCAATCTTCACATACTTTACAATTAAAAAGCAACTCTTGACATACATCTGTTTACAATTTACTTAAAGCAGATCTAAACATTAATGAATCAACTTTGCAAGAGAGGGACAGGCAGAGCTCTCAAATACGAATAATGGAGCATACACACGGTCAGATTTGTCAGATGAACGATTGAACGATTTTACCAAAGTTTTGAACGATTGAACGATTTTTGACTGCATTAAAATGAATGGAATCGTCCAAGTCTGACTGCAAACACATCAGATGTCAGATATCGTTATCTGACAAACAGGAACACGCATTGTAAATCGTCCATCGTTCAGGCATGTCAGATATGTCAGATTTTCCTTAAGACATGAACGATTTTTAAATCGTTATCGTTCATATCTGAAGGAAAAATCTGACCGTGTGTATGCACCATTACACTACAAAATGGATGTAGGGGTCCTTTTTAGACCCAGTGACATGCATCGGGTTACAGTTGAAATTGTGGTCAAGTGGATGAAATCAAATTGAGAGTAAGCAGTGCATCAGTTGAATATCCTCACACACTTTCTTCCACTTCTCCTTTTTACAGTGTAAAACTGACTCAAGGTTTAGAAGCTCATTTACATTAAATATAACTAGTTCTTAATATTCTGGATTATTCAGAGCAAGTAATACAGGAAATTGATTTTTGTATTTAACCATCAAACCTTTGTGAAAAATTATATTGTTCTTACCTGATAAGACTTTTTGTTTGTTACTTTATTCTGTTTCTGCTCACTCGGCTCCTGTGTTTGTTTACATGGACTTCCCTCTCACAATCCAAAAAACATACACATACTAGGTTTAATTTTTCGGGGAATATGGATGTAAGCTGCACTAGGGCAGCGACTGTTGTGAATGACTAAATTATTCTGTAAAGCGCTGCGTGCACTATATAATAACTGTTCACAAATAAATAAGGGTAGCAATAGTGAATGGCAATTCTAATAGGGTTAAAGCCTGACTGTCATTGACCACTTCAGCATATTGGGTTTTTTTTATGTCTTTTGTTGGATGGTAATTAAATCTCTCAAGTCCTAGGTTTCTTGCAGACAACAACAGTATTTTTTTTTTTCAGCTGAAATTTGTCTGTATCTTGTTCCATCCAGTTTGCCTTCTATTTTGACCTCATACCTGTAGAAGTATCTTTTGGTTGGGTTAATAATGTTATCCAGGCGCCTGGCTATGCCTAAGCCAAAGAGTCCCTCTGTGTTGCATATCAAATTAATCAGTGCAGTCTTTCGGTTCGTTTTATTCGCATTGTATTGTAACTAAGATGCATTTTCGAGTTAAAAAGCTAAGCGCAAGCAGAGTCTCACAGGACCTGGTGCGCCGATGGGGCCTGTTTGGTGTGACTGAAGCAAGAGTGTATGAGGGCACATCTGGATGTAATAAAAACCTATCAATGACTGAATTACATGGCTTGTGAAAGCTTATGATCTATGGGGAATGGGTTGGGTACGGGAAGCCAGTGCTCAGGATCCTGCAGTCACAATCCCGACCTTGTTAGGATACCGACACTTGTCAGTCAGTATCCTACCCTTCCCTCCTCGGTGCCTAAACCTAACCTCCCCCTCCCTGACCTTAACCCTCCTCCCCTTAGTACTGGCATCCCAACAGTCAGTATTTTGACCGGATCCCATGGGGAATATAGGTGGACACTGGAAGGGGGTGGGGAACAGCACTGTGGGTTACAGAGGCTAGAAAGTTAAGAGGAAGGGTGATAAAATGAAGCCGATTCTGCTTGAAAGATCATTTCATTCTCTATATGTCAGTGGTTCTCAAACTCGGTCCTCAGGACCCCACATAGTTCACCTTTTGTAGGTGCACATGTGTATTCATTACTCACTGACACATTTAAAAAGATCCACAGGTGGATCTAATTTTTCCCTTTGTAATTCTGTGAGGAGACCTGGAAAACATGCACTGTTTGGGGTCCTGAGGACCGAGTTTGAGAACCTGTGCTATATGTTGATGTGCTTATTTGGGTTTGTTATTTGCAGTTCTCTTTATATCATTACTTATAGTATATTGTTATGTATACTGACTCATGTACCCCTTCCTACTTCCTTCATTTTTATTTTCTGTACCCTTCCTTTTAAAACATTTTTTTTATAAAAATGATTGGAGTTGGAAATAAGAGGAAGGGTGGTACGCTTGAGTGAAAAATATTAAATTGTTAAGGGTATGCTTGAAGGTGAAGTGAAAGTCTGAGTGAGGGAGAAATCCAGAGGTAAATGGTGATCATGGAGGAGGAGAGAAGGCGATAATTGCCATAGCAGAATGGGAGGGAGTGTGTGAAGTATATTTACTATATAACTGTACTCGCTGTGACTACATTTCCTTACTGCTGAGAGTGTAGGATGGATGTACATGATGGCTATTTTTGTAACTTTTGCTGAAACCCATGTCTAATAACACATTTCAGTTTGCCCTACCTGTGTATAGAAATATACAATGGTATAGCTCAATCGCATAACACAGCAAATGTACCTGGTGTATTCTCAAACACACATTGATAATGATTTAATACACAGAATGAACAATCTGGCAAACAGGAAAAATAATCATGAAAATAAGTACCACATTCCAGTGGTGTCCCTAATTCTCTTTGCACCCGGTGCGGGCAGCGGTGGGGAGCTTGTACTGCGCGGCTGCAAATAAGGGCCGTGGCCTCACGGCTCGAACCCTGTTTTTTCTACTTCAGGGTCCATAGGGTATCCACAGGATACCTTGGGGTATAGGTGTGACGTCAGTCGCTGGGCACCATAGAGTTAAGCTTTTAAGCCTCCCAGGATGCACTAGGGTCCCCCTCCTATACCCCGCCCCCAAGCCAAGGCACCTCAGTTTAGTTTGGTGCCCGGCCGGCGTCGGGTGCACCTGTCGGAGTGGGGGCTAGAAGAGCCCCTGAAGCTTTCTTCAGTGCAGCTGTGGCTGCACATCTGGATGTACAGCATGGACAGTCAGTCCTGACGTCCATGCTGTCTTCCCTACACCCCCGCCGGTACCAGAACGCCGGTACCGATCCGGGGATGCTGGTGAGCATCTGGGGTCACAGCTAGTGGTGACCGCAGATGTTCCAGACCATGGCTGGATCCAAGGGGGACAAAGGTAAGCAGCGGGGTCCCGCGGTGGGTCCCCGCTGGTCACATGGTCCTAAGTCCCCAGGCAGGGGGCTCCCTGGGGACTGGCTGCAGCGTGGAGCCAGGCGACCACCCTGCACTTTCCACTACCCCCTGGGACAGCGGACCGCAGCAGAGTGGTAGCGCTGCGGCGTCCCAAGGGTTAAATGCATGCCAGGGGAGCGCGCCTTCCCTGTCTCACAGCCGGCGCCTCCCCCGCTGCACACAGCCCTCTCTGCATGCTGCCGACTGGTCCTGTGGCAGCGCTCCTCCCCCAGGCCAGCCTCCTCTCTGCTCCTCGGCGGCCATCTTCTCCAGAACGCATGGTGAACGCTGCTGGAAGCGCTGGACGGAAGCATCGTGGTCTGGGTCCCCCCGCATACCTCTCCTCCGCTGTGGTCAGGTCTGTGTATGCAGCGCTGTGTCCTACCAGGCCCTGTGTCTGCGTAGTTGAGTGATCAGCGCTGTTAGTGCAGGAATTGATTTTCTTTGCATTGTATGTGACTGTGCTAGCGCTGCTGCCTGTAACTTTTCTCTAAACTGTCAGCTTTATTACTGTCCCTGTTCTTTCTGCTAAGCCCTTGCGGTGCGGTGCTGCAGGATGGTCTCTCGCCTATTTAAGTTATAATTGGTGAGAGAGGTCACATACGTGGTGCCATCATGTCCGAAAGTGATTTTCCCCTCCGGCTACAGTGTACTACGTGTAAAGTACCGTTAGCGGAGGGGGAGGGTAGCGCGGAGGACCTTTGCCGGCAGTGTTTGTCCATGGCGCGGCCTCTTACGGTTACAGCATCGGTACAGAAGCCGCCCTGGGCTTGTTTCGCTCAGGCGCTTACAGCCTTAGTGGGCCAGTTAGCTCCGCAGCCCGCGTTTACACCGATAGGTTTATCCCAGCAGTCAGTGGTGTTGTCACCCATGCAGGGTTTCCCACGACAATTGGTGGTACCCCACAGTCTCCCTATTTCCCCGCTCCCGGTTTCTCAGGAGCCAGCGTGGGTTAACTCCCTGACGAGTTCTGTACAGCACTTGTCGGATGTGTTGCAAGGGGAGTCTGTGATGCGGCCGCATAAACGGCCGGTGGCGTCTCTGTCGGCTCCTTATGAGGATGACGAGGGGACGTCTGATGATGGGGAGATTCTGGATCCTTACAATCAGGAACCTCTACATACTAAGGACGCTGATGCTAAGTCCAAAGTATATATTCCTGGACTTATTCGGGCGGTCCGCACAGCCTTGGTGATTGAGGACGAAGTTCCCCCAGCGGCTAAATCTAAGTATGCCTTTTTCAAGGATGTGAAGGGCGATGCCACAGTCTTTCCTCTTTCGGGTCAGTTGGTGGACCATTTAGAGGAGGCATGGAAACAGCCTGGCAAAAGATAACAGCCGCAGAGACGCCTGGCGGTGGCTTATCCATTTGCGGATAATTATTTTGCAAAGTGGGAATCCCCTCCACAGGTGGATTCTCACGTGACCCGTCTTGTCCGTAGTGCCACATTGCCGATGCCATCCATGTCCTCCCTTAAGGATGCTACGGACCGCAAGGTGGAAATCTGCCTGAAGTCCGCTTATTCCCTTGCGGGGGGGGCAGCACGGCCGGCTATGGCCATTTGCTGGGTTGCCAGAGCGATGGAGCGCTGGGCGGATTCATTAGAGGCTTCTTTTGATTCCGACTGTCCGGCCGAACAGGCGGAGTTGATTGGCAATCTCCGTGATTCGACCACCTACATCAACGAGGCAGCCCTAGACATTAGTACTCTGGTGTCTAGGATTTCTTCAGCAGCGGTAGCTGCTCGTCGCACCTTGTGGCTGCGATCCTGGAAGGCGGACGCAGATTCCAAAAAGGGTCTGGAGGCGTTGCCGTTTACCGGAGAAGTTCTCTTCGGTCCGGATCTGGATAAGATTGTGGCCACGCTGGTGGCAGCCAAATCGGCTTGTCTCCCGTCGGCCGCTGCTCCTTCTGGTACTGGACCATCGTCCTTTCGGTCATCTAGGGCCCAGGGCAGGCCCAAACCACAGTCGTTTCCTCGACAGGCTGGTCCTAAGAAATCGGCCAAGCCCCGGAAGCAGGCATGGAGTACCAGACGTCCGGCCCCCAAGCCAGATGACAAGCCTGCGGCCTGATGGTCCGGGCCTCCCTTTGGGGGATCCCAGGGTGGGAGGCCGCCTGCTACAGTTCGCCCAGTGTTGGTCGACCACTACGACAGACACTTGGGTTCTGGAGGTGGTTTCCCACGGATACGCCCTCTCCTTCCGGCACAGACCCCCGGCTCGATTCTTCACCACGGGTCTACCATCAGACCGGAACAAGGCTACGGAGCTGTGGAAGGTATTGCACACTATGCTCCAGGCTGGAGTTATAGTGCCTGTTCCATTCTCCCAGAGGGGCCAGGGTTTCTATTCAAATCTATTTTTGGTACAGAAACCCAATGGGTCATATCATCCGATTCTCAACCTCAAAGCACTCAACAAGTCTTTGCGGGTCCCGAAGTTTCGGATGGAGACCCTACGGTCCATCATTCTGGCGCTGGAACCTGGGGACTACATGGTGTCATTGGACATACAGGACGCTTACCTGCATGTCCCTATTCTTTTGCGCCATCAACAGTTCCTCAGGTTTGCAATCCGCAGCGACCACTTCCAGTTTCGGGCGTTACCTTTTGGCCTGGCGACAGCACCACGTGTTTTCACCAAGGTGATGGCGGTCATGGCGGCTTCTCTGCGGCTGCAGGGAGTCCGCATGTTGCCGTATTTGGACGACCTGTTATTGGTGGCAGGATCTCCAGAGCTCCTGTTACGCCACTTGGACCTGACCATTGCACTGCTGCAACGGCACGGCTGGCTAATCAACTGGCAGAAGTCCACTCTAATCCCGTCTCGGAGGATTCTGCATCTTGGAGCCTTATTGGACTCGGGACAGCAAAGGATCTTCGTGACGGAGGACAAGATCTCTGCTTTACAGTCAAGGGTGCGCAGTTGTCTGCACAGCCGCCGGGTGTCCTTACACTCGGCGATGAGGTTACTGGGCTCCATGGTGTCGGTGTTCGACATGGTGGAATACGCCCAGTTTCACTCCAGACCTCTGCAGCACCTGATCCTGTCCAAGTGGAACGGGCTGCCTCAGTCTCTGAAGTCCCAGACGATTGTGCTCACCCCGGAGGTTCGCCTGTCCCTTGCGTGGTGGTTACAGACGACCCACCTCAACAAGGGACGTCCGTTCTGGGTTCCAAATTGGGTCCTGTTGACAACGGACGCCAGTCTTCGGGGCTGGGGAGCAGTTTCGGGTCCACACTTGTTCCAGGGCAGGTGGACGCCGACAGAAGCGGAGCTTCCAATAAATATCTTGGAACTCCGTGCGGTCTTCAATGCTTTCCAGCAGGCACAGCGGTTTCTCCAGGGTCACCCGGTGCAGGTCCAGTCGGACAACGCTACCACCGTGGCCTACATAAACAGGCAGGGAGGAACTCGCAGTCGGGCGGCTCTCGTAGAGGTCTCTCGGATCCTGGTTTGGGCGGAGCACAATCTCCCGGCCAGATCAGCGGTCTTCATCCCGGGAGTGCTAAATTGGGAGGCGGACTTTCTAAGTCGCCAGGACGTTCATCCGAGGGAATGGTCCCTGCACCCGGACGTTTTTCAACTACTGGTGGACAGGTGGGGTCTTCCAGAAATCGACCTCATGGCGTCCCGGCACAACCACAAGTTGCCGGTGTACGGGTCTCGCACAAGAGACGAAGGGGCGTCTCTGGTGGATGCTCTGTCCGTCTGGTGGACGTTCCGGTTCGCATACCTGTTCCCTCCGGTCTCCCTTCTTCCACGGGTAATCCGGAAATTCAAACAGGAAGGAGGGACGCTCCTGTTGATAGCTCCCGCGTGGCCCAGACGGCACTGGTTCTCAGACCTTCAGGGTCTGTCCGTGGACAGTCCTCTGCGGTTGCCGCTACGACCGGACCTTCTGTCTCAGGGTCCTTGCCTTCACCCGGACCTGACTCGGCTGTCTTTGACGGCGTGGCTGTTGAGACGGCCATGCTGAGGTCCCGGGGGTTTTCCAGCTCTGTGGTGCGTACCATGTTACGAGCTCGGAAACCGTCTTCCGCGAGGATATACCATCGCGTGTGGCATACGTTCTTCCAGTGGTGTCGACCGAGAGGTTATGCACCGCGGGAGTTTCGTCTGTCTCGGATTCTCGCCTTCCTGCAAGCGAGACTAGATCATGGGCTTCGCCTTGCTTCTTTGAAGGTGCAGGTTTCGGCCCTATCTGTCTGTTTTCACCGTAGGATTGCTACAATCCCGGATGTGCGCACCCTTATGCAAGGTGTTCTCCGCATTCAGCCGCCCTTTGTTCCACCTGTGGCGCCTTGGGATTTGGCTATGGTCCTGAGGGCTCTCCAAGGACCGCCGTTTGAACCACTGGGCTCAGTGGATCTTAAATGGCTAACAGCTAAGACTGTTTTCCTTCTGGCCATTGCTTCGGCCAGACGTGTTTCTGAGTTAGGGGCTCTTTCTTGTAAACCCCCTTTCTTGGTTTTTCATGGGAACAGGGCAGTGCTCCGCACTCGGCCCGAGTTTCTTCCCAAAGTTGTTTCCCAGTTTCATGTTAACGAGGAAATAGTTGTTCCGGCCTTTAACTCACCGGGTCTTTCCGTGGGTGAGGCCTCTTTGGATGTTGTGCAGGCCTTAAGGACTTATGTTGACCGCACTTCTTCGTTTAGGAAGTCGGACGCTTTGTTTGTCCTCTATGGCTTCCGTAAAAAGGGTTGGCCTGCTTCAAAGCAAACTTTGGCAGCCTGGATCCGTAGGGCTATTTCTGAAGCTTATCTTCATGAAGGCCTACCGGTCCCTCCTTCTCTGAAGGCTCATTCCACTAGGTCTGTGGGTCCTTCGTGGGCAGCTCGACGTGGTGCCTCGGCAGTTCAGATCTGCAAGGCTGCTACGTGGTCCTCTGTCCATACCTTCGTGAGGTATTACAGGTTTGACACCTTCGCCTCTCAGGATGCTTCCTTCGGGCGGCGGATTCTCCTTTCTGCACAGGAGCGTCCCCACCCTTAAAGGATACTGCTTTGGGACATCCCCGAGGTATCCTGTGGATACCCTATGGACCCTGAAGTAGAAAATATGAGATATGGTAAGAACTTACCCTTGTTATCTCTATTTCTACGAAGTCCATAGGGTTCCACAGGACTCCCGCCCTGTCGCACCTGTGCTGCAGATGGGCTTTGCTCTGGTCACCGGTTTTCCGTCTCCCTCTGGTGAGAATGTGATTCTTGTATGTGTCCAGATCTTTTTTCTCTCTCTTCCTTCTCCTCCTCCGGCCTATGGCTTGATAACTAACTGAGGTGCCTTGGCTCGGGGGCGGGGTATAGGAGGGGGACCCTAGTGCATCCTGGGAGGCTGAAAAGCTTAACTCTATGGTGCCCAGCGACTGACGTCACACCTATACCCCAAGGTATCCTGTGGAACCCTATGGACTTCGTAGAAATAGAGATAACAAGGGTAAGTTCTTACCATATCTCATATTTTTGTCACACCAGGGGTGCCGCAGCTGCAGGCTTCCCCCGTGGACCAGCTTGTGTGAAGTGCCGGTTCCCTCACTGTGCAAGAGCTGCACGTAATGCAGCACCCGGCTCCTGTCAATGAGGGGGAGCCAGCACTTTGGGGTCACCCCTCGGCTGGTGACACCCGGGTGCGGCAAGCACTCCTCTTGTGACGCCAGTGTTTTTCCAAGACTGTATTGTTCTTGGCCTTGTATATTAATAGAAGTGTTTTTATATATTTTTTTTTATTAAAAAAAGGCAACCAATGTAGGCACTGAGAGTGTGTAGCATTTTACAAATTTTTTTTTTTAATCTAAATGCTGCATTCAAAATAGGTTGCAGCGGTGAAAGTCTGCTTCGGAGAAGACCAATAAGATTAGCATTAGCAATGATCTAATCACTGATTAGATAACCGTTCTCTATGGAATGTTGGGAACGGAACCTGATTGAAGAGCGCCCAATAGGTTGTAAGACAAGTGTAGGCACTATAATCAGGGCATTTGGGGCTTTTATTTTTTTTTCTATAAAATATAGGAGTGATCACTGCATGCTTGAGCGATGATGGAAAGATACATGTGGTGAGAGTGAGAGTACAGATTTCCACAGATGACCAGAATTGACTGTTTTGTGAGGGTAATGGATCAAGTGAACAAGCACAAACTTCATCTTTATTTGCAGATAATATCAAAGAATTATGTAGTTTGTGTGTGAGTGAGAGGAGATATAATTTAATGTAACAATCCTGTCATAGAATTAGGACCAGGTTCTTGGACATTGACTGTAATCTGAGGGTTAGTGTGGAAATGGAGATTTTTTTTTTTTTTAAATGTAAAAGATTGAGATGAGAGATTGGAAGTATGTATATTTGGTAGTGGCCGAAGTGTTTCAATATTAGTGTTAAATAGAAGTGTATGTGAGGGAAGTCATTAGCAGTGCAAGACCTTTGGTCATCGCAGATTATAGCTAGAGGTACTTGATCAAGGGCTGTTTTTAGAGTTCGGTTAGGACATAGGTCCCCAAACTCTGCCATTATAATTCACATTTTAAGGTTATCCATGCGTGAATCCTTATTTTTTTATTTTTTTTTTTTAGAAAAAATATAAAATACAAAACATCAAGGGGTGCCGCGATTATAATTTCGGCCTCAACAAACTATTGTCCGTAACAAAATGACTCTTCCGGCCACAGTGTCCTGAACCTGGTGTGCGGTATATAACTCTGCTGGTGACTGCACTCTTGTACCTTGTAAAAGACCTCTGTGAAGATAGAAATGTGTTTGTCCGAGTTTAGTCCTCCCCTCTTTTTTTCACATTCACTACAGGAGGTGTCCATGGTATACATTAATGTGAAAGGTGTCCGGCCGGCAGCATGTCATACAGGTTTTATGTTTTGTTCCATCTACCCCTTGACCCTCCGATGTTATCTATTTTAGATTTTTTTTTTTTTTATGCTACTACTGCTGCTGATACTACTACTGCTGCTACTACTACTATTGCTACTTTAACTACTGCAACTACTAATAATACTGGAATCTGTATGTAATGCTAGCAGTTCATTAGATGCCGGATGAAATCCCGACACCGGAAGCCTGAACAGCCTACATCCCGACTGGGTCTGGTAAGTAGCCTAACCGGGGGGGCTAAAGATAGATGCCGGGATTTCGACGTCTATCTTTAGATGGGAGAGTGGAGAATGACTACTGACCCCACCCTGGAAATGAGATGCATTTCAAGTAACAAGACAAAGCAACATGTAAATGTTATAGAACATTTGCCATAAAATACCATAATCCCAAGGTACAGTGAGATACCTAAATAGACAGTTATGCTTCGTACACACGGTACGATAAGATGTCAGATTTTAATGATCCTATTGTCGTCTCTGCAAGCAGGCAGACCTGGTCGATATCAACCAGGTTAGCCTACTTACTATAGGGATTCGCGGGTCTTTATAGTTGTTAAGGGGTTACTGCATGTGTTGGATGAACATCCAACACATGCGGGACGATCAGACAACGATCTTCTGATTGTTGCTATCATACTGTATGTACGCAGCATAAGACGACTGTGTTTGTTAAAAAAATAGCTTGAGTCTGAGCGTTTATGCACAAATGCAGTAATTGTTCATATGACTAAAGTGTATAGGAAAATGAAAATAAGATTGTCAGTTTTACTCTCATCAAACAGCATATTTCCGGTGGAGCTGAGCTGCACACAGTAGGAATTGCCATCAATGATTATTAAACATCGATGGTTAACCACCAATGGTCGATGGTTTTGCCATTGATGGTTCACAGCCATTGATGGCACAGAGCTAAACAATGTTTACCCCCCCTCCTGCCCATGTGCTGGGACACTGAAATTAGCTCTGCCCTCCAACATGACCCACGAAGCCCCACCCCCATTCCCAGATTGTCCAGCTGCCTGGGCAGTAATAAAACAGGGATGACCTTCGGTGAATTAAGCCATTGTTGGTTAACAGCTGATGGTTTCATACCATCTATGCCATCCACCAATGGTACCATCGAGGGTGACCTACCGCTGGCCATCACTAGCACACAGTGTCCACTTTACCTCCTGTTTGTTTATCCCACAATGCACTTCTGTAGTTGTAATATGTAAAGCGGATAACATGCTGCACTTGGATCTTCACTTATTGTCACAAAAAAGAATGTTTACTTGGGGGAAGGGGGGCTTTTCCAAACTGTTGCTTGTCGGCAGTGGGATTTAAAAGGGCAATAATATTAAATACAAAACTCTCCAGGTGTTATATTTAATATTATTTCCCTTTGAAATCCCGTGGCCAGAACCACTGCATGCAGCAGCTTTGAAAACCCAATCTCTTCTTAAAATGTTAGATAAGGCTTTAAAAATATGTCCATGAGGTTGTGAAATGCTGTTCCAGTATGGGAGGTGTAAAGAGCATAGTTACAACTACAGATGCCCCAATACTGGAAGTGATTGGAAATTCAGTTGAATGTTGCTGCATTGGGGGCATCAAACTTTTTTGTGGTAAAATCAAATGGTACAATCTGGTGCAACTGGTTTGGCACAATTGCGGATCGTACTTTAAAGTTTGCTGTTGCTGTTTTTAAAGGCCAGAGTATACTACCGTCGTCAGCCTCCGCAGGTGGATAGACCAGTGGTCGTGAAGAAGCAGGGGCACAAAAGAGGTTCTCGTCATGTGTTGCCTCAGGAGTCTGACTTATCCTCATCAGATAACGAGTCTGAGTTCTGGGTCGGTCTCAGTTAAGGCTCTGGTAAGAGCGGGGAGATCTGTCCTCAATATAGAGGAAGAGGAGGTTGCTCTGACATCTAGGAAGGTAATCTTTAGACGTCAGGCGGTGACTAAGGATTATTTCCCTCAGTCGGAGCAGTTGACAAATCTCATGTCTGAAGCATGGGATACTCCGAGTAAGCATTTTCATGCCACTAGGAATGTAACCTCTCGGCACCCATTTGCACCAGGGGCGTGTAGTAATGGGAGGTTCCCCCAAAGATAGATGCTCACATGACAAGATTAATCAGGAGTGCTACGTTACCTATTCCTGCAGCATCCTCTATAAAAAAAAGTTACGGATAGAAAGCTTGATAATCGTTTTAAATAAATGTTTTCACTATCGGGGGGCCATTACCAGAACAGCTATGGCTGTTGCCTGGGTGGCCAAGGCTATGGAGGATTGGACGACGTCTCTGGAGAAGACTATAGTAGATCCAACAAAAGAGCAGCAGTCTCTTCTCGGCCAGATGCAGGAAGCGGCTATGTATTTGGGGGAAGCAGGGATTGACGCAGGAATCCTGGCTTCTAGGGTTTCGGCTAACTCGGTGACAGCCCCGAAGAACACTGTGGCCAAAAAACTGGAAAGCAGATCCAGGGTCTAAAAAGGCTCTGGAGTCTTTGCCTTTCAAAGGGAAGGTATTGTTTGGACCAGGTTTGGATGACATAATGACCTCATTGGAAACAACGAAGTCTGCTGAATTACCATCTATGTCTACTTCTAGAAGGCAGTCGTTATCCTGTTCCTTTCATCCACAGAATAGGACAAAGAAACAGTCCTCGACTAGACAGTGTCAGTCTCACCAGAAACCGCATGCCAAGAAATCTTGGTCAACCAAGCGCCAGGCCTCTAAGCCAGACGGTAAGCCTACTGTCTGATGGGGTGGGCCCCCCTGGAGGATGTCAGGGTTGAAGGCCGACTGTTACAGTTCTCCCAGACCTGGCAGCGGACAACTACTGATGCCTGGGTACGAGAGCTGGTCTCGCTGGGTTATGCCATCACATTCCTAAGGCATCCCCCTCAGGTTTGTTCTCACAAACTGTCAGGGTTCAGCCTAGGATCGGCTATCTCTTACCTCCGTGCCGGCTTCCCCTGAATTCCTTGTGGTCAGACGCCTGGTGCATGAGGGGTGAGATGCTGAGTATTGTACCTTAGGTGCTTTTGCGGACTTCCATGGTCGGCTGTGTGTTTTGGGGATCGGAGTTCCTCTCATGTGACAGTCCTCCTAACCAATGGTAGCATGATCTCAGTCAGCTGATGCTGTGCTCCAATAATCTGCTACCCCTGGGTATAAATCCGCCCCCAGAACTTCAGGAAGATGCTGTTCAACTTCGTTATTCCAGTGCCTGTGATACTCCCACTGTTGCTCTGTGCTAAATCCTTGAGCGTGTTGCTTTAGCCTGCTCAGTTTTCCAGTTTCCTGTATTAGCTTCCATGCTAACCCTTAGTCTGAGACTTCAGCTTTCTCACAGTACTTCAGTGTTTCGTGTCTCTTTCCTTTTGTGTCTTTGTATATGTGCTGCTAATTCTATTACCTTGTGTCACTGAGGTGTCAGATTACCTGCTAGTACTAATTAGCTCACAGCTGGACCTCCCAGCACTCTCCTAGTAATTGCCTTTGTCCAGTACCAGCATTACTAGCTTCCCCAGTTTATTCCTGTATTCCTTCTGTGTTTTACAGCTCTAGAATCTCTTGCAGTTCCTGTACTTTTTTCTGTGTTTCCAAGCTAGCCTGCGACTGGGATTACTACATGTGCCTGTGTCCACTTCTCTCTCTCTTGTCTGTGCAGTCAACACCTACATTTATAGCTTTCTAGTATATGTTTGTGTTCTTTGCTCTGTGTCTTGTCTCTGCAAATCAGCTCCAAACATATCTAGCAATTCCCAATATATGCCTCTGTTTTTCTGTGCAATCAGCACTTGGATGTCTCAGTGATTCTCAGTACACTTTCCAGTATTCCTATGCTAGCCTGTGATTAGGATCCCTAACAGCTTTCCAATATCTAAGCATCCAGTTTACCTCCTGTGCTCTAGCATTTGCTGCGTTAAATATAGTTTCCGGTTTTCTGCCATTCCCAGGTACCTGTCCAGAGGGCCGCGCCCTGCTCACTTGGTACAGCGGAAAACCAAATCCCAGTTGGAGGGGTCACTGGAGAAAACCACCAAGTGAGTTAGACTCCACGCCTCTGGGCACGTCTAGCCAAACCTGTGTTCGGCCGCAACTAGGAGACCTAGTACAGTTACTTCCCAGGTCACCCGAACCCCCCGGCTTACCGTCCTCCACAGAGGAACATTTGCACCGGATCGTGACGCAAACCTTCCTGCAGACCCGGTCAGAGTTGTGGCCTACCAGGAGTCTGTTGGGGCCCTCCTAGAGTCAGAAGTCATAGTCCCCATCCCTGTGACGCAACAGGGAAAACTGTTATTACTCAAATTTAAGTTTGATTCTAAAACCCAATGGGTCGCACCGTCCTATTCTGAATCTAAAGTCTCAACAGATTCATCAAGGTGCCAAAATTCTGTATGGAAACTTTATGGTCAGTTATGCTGTCGATGGAGCCTGGTGACTTCATGGTTTCACTGGACATACAGGATGTATATCTGAATGTTCCGATTGCAAGACCAAGCCTTTCTCAGGTTCGTGGTGGATCAGCAACACTACCAGTTCCGGGCTCTACCCTTCGGTCTGGCTACAGCCCCTCGGGTGTTTACCATGATAATGGCAGTCATGACTGCGTGTCTTAGGCGACAGGGAGTCAGGATACTGCCAAATCTAGACAATCTCCTGATATTGGCACAGTCTCAAGAGATGTTAAAATGTCCTCTACGAATGACCATTGTCTGCCTACAGGAGCACGGCTGGAGCACGGTTTGTCCAACTCAGCAGATGGTGCACTTGGGGGCGCTGCTGGACTCTCTGGAAGAGAGGATTCTTCTACCAGAGGACAAGATTGTAGCACTACAGCCTCCTGTGCACAATCTACTTTGCAAGCAAACAGTGTCAGTTCACTTGGCTCTGCAGATACTGGGCTCCATGGTAGCCACTTTCCACATGGTGGCTTATGCCCAGTTCCACTCCAGGTCCCCTACAGCTGTGGATCCTGGCCCAGTGGGATGGTCAGCATCATCGGATAAAGCGTCAGATAATTCACATCTCACCAGAGGTTCGGCTCTCACTTGCCTGGTGGCTGGAGACAACTCATTTTGACAAGGGTCTTCTATTATGGATCCCGGAATGGGTGCTCCTCGCCACAGATGCAAGTCTGCAAGGATGGGGAGCAGTGACGGGTCATCGCACCTTTCAGGGAAGGTGGACAGACCAAGAAAGTCGCCTACCAATAAATATATTGGAGCTTCGGGCAGAGCACAAAGCACTTATTCTGGCATAGGACCTTCTTCAGGGCAGGCCTGTCCAGGTTCAGTGTGACAATCTGACAGCAGTGGCCTACATAATTCATCAAGGAGGCACACAAAGTCCGGCAGCCATGAGGGAAGTGGCAATGATTCTGCTGGGGCAGAGGGCCATCTTCCAGCAATCTCGGCAATATTCATCCCAGGTGTTCATAACTGGGAAACAGACTTCCTAAGTCGCCAGGACATACACGCCGGAGAATGGGCTCTTCATCCGGAGGTGCTCCAACTCCTGGTGGACAGGTGGGGATTACCAGACGTAGACCTAATGGCGTCACATCACAACCACAAGGTCCCCAGGTACGGGTCCAGAACAAGAGACCCCTCAGCCGTCTTCGTGGACGCTCTGGCGGTGAGATGGAAAGTCAGATTGGCATACCTGTTTCCTCCAATCTCCCTCCAAGAGTAGTCAGAAAAGTCAAACAGGAGGACGGCATGATAATACTAATAGCCCAGGAGGCATCTGTTCTCCGATCTGACATGTCTGTCTATAGACAGTCCACTTCCACTGCTTCTATGGCAGGATCTGCTAATGCAGTGTCCTTGTCTTTACCAGGATTTACCTCGGCTGGCTTTGACGGCATGGCTCTTGAGTCGTCAGTCTTATAGGCCAGGGGTTTCTCTGCTTCTGCGATTCAGACTATGCTGAGAGCAAGGAAGCCAGCTTCTGCTTGCATCTATCACAGAATTTGGCATTTGTTTTTTCTGTGGTGTTCCCACAGAAAATATGACTCTAAACTGTTCAAGATAGCAAGAATACTTGCTTTTTTGCAGGCGAGATTAGATTTAGGTATTTGCCTGGCTACCTTGAGTTCAAGTTTCTGCTTTGACAGTTTGGTTTCAGCGCAGGATTGCCCCTCTGCCGGATGTTAGAATATTCTTTCAGGGGGTTCTTCGGCTGCAACCTCCGTTTCTCCCACTGGTGGCACCGTGAGATTTGTGTTTGGTTCTCAAAGCTCTCCAGACGCATCCCTTTTGAACCCTTGGATAAGGTGGACTTAAGATGGCTGACAGCGAAGACGCTTTTTCTCCTCGCCATCTCTTCAACTCGTAGAGTTTCTGACTTGGCAGCACTGTCATGTCGCTCGCCATATCTGATTTTTCATCAAGATGTTTTGTTCTCCGCGCCTTAGTTATCAATTTTGCCTTTTAGCAAGGTGCTCCATCATGCTGGAAAGACATTGTTCGTCACCAAACTGTTCTTGGATGGTTGGGAGTAGTTGCTTTTGGAGGATGTTTTGGTACCATTCTTTATTCATGTCTGTGTTCATAGGCAAAATTGTGAGTGAGCCCACTCCCTTGGTTGAGAAGCAACCCCACACATGAATGGTCTTAGGATGCTTTACTGTTGGCATGACACAGGACTGATGGTAGCGCTCACCTTTCCTTCTCCGGACAAGCGTTTTTCCAGATGCCCCAAACAATTGGAAAGGGGATTCATCAGAGAAAATAAGTTTACCCCAGTCCTCAGCAGTGCAATCCCTGTACCATTTGCAGAATATCAGTCTGTCCCTGATGTTTTTCCTGGAGAGAGGTGGCTTCTTTGCTGCCTATCTTGACACCAGGCCATCCTCCAAAAGTCTTCACCTCAATGTGTGTGAAGATGCACTCACGCCTGCCGCCATTCCTGAGCAAGCTCTGCACTGCTGGTGCCCCGATCCCACAGCTGAATCAACTTTAGGAGATGGTCCTGGCGCTTGCTGGATGTTTTTGGGCGCCCTAAAGCCTTCTTCACAACTATTGAACCTCTCTCCTTGAAGTTCTTAATGATCCGATAAATGGTTGACTTAGGTGCAGTCTTACTAGCGGCAATATCCTTGCCTGTGAAGTCCTTTTTGTGCAAAGCAATGATAACTGCACGTGTTTCCTTGCAGGTAACCATGGTTAACAGAGGCAGGACAATGATTTCAAGCTCCACCCTCCTTTTTAAAGCTTCTAGTCTGTTGTACTAATCAGCATGACAGAGTGATCTCCAGCCTTGTCCTCATCAACACTCCCACCTGTGTTATTCGAGAGAATCACTGACATGATGTCAGCTGGTCCTTTTGTGGTAGGGCTGAAATGCAGTGGAAATGTTGATTTTGGGATTAAGGGCCTCATTCAGACCCGGTCGCGAGCGCTCGCAACCGGGTCGATGTTTGGCCACTGGGCATGCTCCGTCGTGCGCATGCGCGAGACCAGGCTAGCGATGGGTGCTCCGGGTCTCGCACCAAAGGGGGCGAGCTGTCGATGGTGAGTGACAGCTCGCCCAGTTTGGTGGGCAGGCCGGGGGGGGGGGTGGCCGGTCAAACGGAGGCGTTCCCAACGGAACGCTTGCAGTTTGGGGGCGGCCCCACTGACATCACCAGTGATGTCAGTGGGAGAGCTTCCGGCTCTGTTAGAGCTGAAAGCTCTCTGGGGCTTGTGGCCACGAGACCCTACCACAAGGGTCTCATCGCAAGCTCGATGGGGCGACCATCAACCTGGCTGCTCGCTATAGCTGTTGGTGGTCACCCACAGCTATGCGAGTGGCCAGGAGGCCACTCCAAAAAAAACGAACTGATTCAGATTGCGCGCTCTTTCAGAGCGTCCGGCTTTGAATCAGGGCCTAAGTTCATTGTCATGGCAAAGAGAGACTTTGCAATTCATCTGATCACTCTTCATGACATTCTGGAGTATATGCCAATTGCCATCATAACTGAAGCAGCAGACTTTGTGAAAACCTATACTTGTCATTCTCAAAACTTTTGGCTTTACTGACTGAGGTTAGTCAGGGTATCGAAGACTTCTGAAAGCGGCAGTAGCTGGAAGTGTGCTGTCCTTCCAGTATTCGCTGTACTCTGCTGTAGCTGCTCCTTCTCCAGTAGTAGCCGCACCACTGATCCTCATCCTCCTCCCAATGCTGCTGCTGACAGGGATCCCGGGCTGACAGGGGTAGCCCCGGCAGTGAGTAATGAACATGAGGATGGTGAAAAAAGTAGATTTTCCCAAATAGTTGTAATGACTGTTTTTTGACGATTTTCAGCGTGTGGGAGCAAATAAATTATTATCGTTTGCTCCCACACACTGCACGATTTTCATTTCAACCAGCCAACTAGTTAGCTGGTTGGAACGATATCGTTCCAGTCTATGGCCAGCTTTAGAAACCAGTTGGATCTGGGTTAAACGGCCAGCTACTCAAAAATGAATACAATTACTATATACTGCATAAGAATAAAGCTAGGTAGACACTGATAATTGGGACGATTTTTCAGCTAAATCGTGGTCCCAATATCTGCTGCACAGTATATAATTTAAATGAAATACCTGTCGACTTTCACAGTGAACATGCATACGTACGCCAACTAGGAGGGTGGAGTAATCGGGGAATCCATAGGTGGCTCAAAATCCATAGGTGAGTCTTCTGTGCTGTAACAAAGTGGAGAGAAGCATTGCGGATACTTCACTTTGCACTGCAGTGTTAAACCGTACGACCAGGGTGTCTGGTTATTCTCCCGTGGGCCTTACCACCCAACCTTGGGGGGGAAGAGACTCATGCTGTCTGCCATAATTCTGATGCAAAAATGTTAAATAGATACAATATATCAGGCGCCAAGCAGTCACTAATAAAGTAAAACTGTACAGGTGATATATGTTGCCGCTTGCCACCTGGGAATAATTGCCAATCTTCCCAACAGTAAAAATAAGAAAAAAATGTAGGTGGAAAGCGCTGCACAAACACACATAGAATCAGAAAAGTGTAATAGATCACTTTTTAATATACAATAATGCACAATTAGTATGCTAATACTAAAAGATAAATATGTGAAGTAGCATAGAAAATTACTAACATGAATACATAATGTCACAATACCACTGGATACAATAAAAAATGACGAATAGGTAGTAGATAAAATACTAAATAGTCCCTCCTACATAAAAATAGTCACTTGTAGAACCGTAATATATGCCCATAATGCTAATAGGCCACACTATAGATTAAACGATGGTGGCTCTGCTAGATTAATAGATCAGGACAAATGGTGGCTATAGTTAGCTGATGAAATGTCCTCATATATTGCACATACCCACAATGTTTTGTCAGGTAGACAGGTCTGTTCACTGCCGCAATACATATATCCTCCGGCAGCACAGTCTGACCTGCCGCAGCCTTGGGTGCTCTTCTGACACGCAGAACTGCGTATGCAATTGCAGTGGTGAAGTTATGCACGCCCATGTAACAGCGTTTTTGTGGCCACTCACTTATACCATCGCCAAATGCTGGCAGTCTCTCACTCGCTTAGCGATGGATTTCTCTGCATGTGCAATGCGATCACAGCACATATGCGGTGCATGGGCAATCACTCGATCTGCGTGAAAATTGCGTTAGTGTCAGTCTCTGAATCAGGCCCACTGTACGATGGTCATTGCGATCCATTACTGATCACAAGATTGGTCAAGATATCATATAGTGTGTACCCAGCTTTATTGGAACTAAAGTTCCCAACATGCCCTGCATCTTTCAGGAAGGGGTGCTGGAATGAGCAGTTTTTCAATAACTGGAGATGCTCGTATTCCGGACAAACATGACTGCTACTTTTTCCTAGTTTTCACAATACTGCCAGGGTTTGAGGATTTGCCCTGATCAGGGAATATGTGTGTGTTATGTGATGTAGAAGTTGATTTGTAAATATTAAAGCATATAATTTACTAGAAAAAGATATTCTGATCATGTCCACTAGTCCTACAGTTGCCAACTCTCCCTAATTTCCAGGGAGAGACTCACGTTTTATAGATCTATTGCTGGTTACTAAAAACAAGTGTCCTTGTTTTCTGGCCCAATTCTCCAATAATATGTTATAGTTGTTGAATATAGTTCAAAGTCTTTGATCTTAGATTGTAAGCAGTAAAAGCTAAATATAATAGTGATGAGTTTTTAAAATGCAACTTAATTTAACATGGTCATATTATGGTAAGATTGTGTGACAGCAGATCTACAGATCCATTCTTCTCTTCACCCAGGGCTGGACCAGGACTAAAAATAGGCCCACCCCGCGTTCTACTTCTTAGTCTATGTTCTTACAAATATAATTAATATTAGAACAACATACAAGTATACTTCATTCTCTGTATTAAAATATACACAACAGAGCACATCCTGCAGGGGATTTAAACGTGCCATAGTCAGGTATTTGGTCAGTTCTGTTAGGTAAAAATGGCATTGGGGCAGGTTACACACAAAGGGAAAACAGTTTCCCAATTGACCAAGCCCTAGATTAGCAGTTGTAGAGGATTAGATAGTGTTCACTGTAGTACATTTTTTGGTCAGGGGTGCTGGTTGCAGATAGGGAATACCTATTTATTAATTGTCGGTACACCAGCCCAAAATAGCCCTACGGGTTACATGGGAAATATCTGTTTGACCCCACTGCTTGTGGACCCCAACCCATCCTTTAATGTCTGTCAGGTTCCAGATTTTGCACTTGAATTATATATTGTTCTATTAGACCAGTGGTTCTCAAACTCAGTCCTCAGGACCCCACACAGTTCACGTTTTCCAGGTCACCCACCAGGTGCACAGTTGTATTCATTACTCGTTGACACATTTTAAAAGATTCACAGGTGGAGATTATTATTTCACTTGCGATTCTGTGAGGAGACCTGGAAAACATCTAATGTTTGGGGACCTGAGGACCGAGTTTGAGAACTGTATTAGACGGTCAGTTACCAGGTAGAGTAGGAACATGGATAGTGAACATGGGTGCTTGGTTTAGGTTGGGAATGAGATGCCGGCGGTCGGGATGCTGCTGGTCAGAATCCCGACACCAATAAGGAAAGAGGGTAAGACTAATGGTGCATACACATGGGCCGATTTTAATGGAATGATAATGATATCATTATCGTTCATTTTTTTTTTTGTGCCTTCCCACCCTCAAACGATCAGCGATGCCCAGGCACGTATGAACGATAAAGTTATCCATCGGCCGTGTATGCTGGCCAACCTGAACGATATTGTACAGGTTATGTAGGGACCCACAATCGTTGATCGCGGGTTGCTGACCCGTTGGTGGTGTGCTGGATGAACAATATTGTTCATCCAGCACACCGGGAAGGTGCAGGGAGATGAGTCAACAATATCGTTATCGCTGACTGATCGTCTCATATGTACTCAGCATAACTCTTCCTCCCCGGTACCTAACTTCCCCCCATAGTGCCTGAAACCTAACCTTCCCCTCCCCACACCCTAAACCTAACCCCCCTCCTCGCACCCTAAACCTCTCCCTAATGCCTGATACTTACCTTTGGGATGCTGGCAGTCAAGATTCTGGTGCCGGGATCCTGCCGTTGTCGGGATTTCGCCCTTCGGCATCCCACACACCCGGATGCTGATTACATCCACTTGGTTTGTTTCTATAGGATCTACACCACGATTTGCCCTCTTGCCAATAAAATGTAGTGATTGCCATTAACATACCTAATGTTTTCTGTGAAAATAACACTTAAAATATAGCATATTGCAAACTAAGAATGTAGTTAATAAAAACAACCAACACTTAAATCATCCAAGTGGTAATAACTTAGATAACTTAACATTTTGTATTTTTTTTTTTTTTTTTACACAAAAGCATGCATTTGACCTGTGCTAGACATAATGCAGTTCTCAATGAGTTTTAGACACTGGCTGGTGTGTACAGGGCTCCCCTATCATATTTAGAGTGAATTCGTGTGGTTTATATAGACAAGATCACCATCATGTGCTTCATTATTATACATGTTACATTATACTGCATTCCCAGAACTATGGTGGATTCATTCCAGTGCATAATCTATATATATATATATATATATATATTAGTATTCATACTGTCTGCAGGCTATGTCAGTTTTAACACTTAAGCATGGTACCCTAACACTGCATTCCCTCAGTGTGTCCTTCATACCTCAGTCCAACACTTTGGGCACTATTGGTTTAAAATAGTGTCCGGTAAGGAGAGGCAAGGCCTAGAGGATTCACTTATTGCTAGACTTTCTGTATTATTTGTACCTGACTTTTTTTTTCCTAAACAAGGACCCAATAGACAGGCAGCAGCAGGTAGTGAAACTTGCAAGAACAGGTAGGAGAGAGCAAGCCCGTCTGCCATCATGATTATTGTTGGCAGAACAGATTTTTAATTGTTGTGGACAGCTGGAAGGTATGTCCATCTTCACACTGTTCTGCTTGTGAAGGGAGAGCTGCGTGCACCGAACAGTAGTACTCCGCGCAGCATTGCATGTGTATTTGAAAAGGTTGGAGAATGGAATCAACTAGCTGAAATGATAGTGACCATCATTCAAATTATGTGGCTGTCTGTGTGGCATGGAAGCCCCATCACTAATTCCTGCATTTACACCCAATTTGCTGTTAATCACCTAGCGGCAGGAGTAAGTGCAACAGTTTGATCAAGCATATGCACACAATAATCACAAAACAGACATCAGTAGGGTTGATATGTGTATCACACACACACACACACGCTTTTCCCTCTACCATTTATCCATTCCCTTGATATTCATCCATCTTCCTCACAGGCCTGAATGTGGTGAATGATTTGATGTAGATCAGTGGTGGTCAAAACAGTCGATCACGATCTACCAGTAGATTCCGACTAGCAGGACAAATAGGTCTTTTACACATTGCTTTAACAGCAGCTAGGCCCAGGTGTTTATAGTTCCGATGGAAGTACAGCATCAAACAACCCTGATGAACATGCTGTGCTGCCTAGTTCAAAGTCACATGATATAACCTCAGTTGATTGACTTGACTGTTTTCCAGCAGATTAGGTTGTGGCTTCACTGGTTGAGGGAGCTGAGAATGTGGGCACAGTGAAGCAGGTACTATAGGGGCTTGGTATCTGACTGAACAGTCTTTGAGTATTCATGGCTGGTTGTCTGGTGACCTATGTGGAGGCTCAAGGACGGGTGGTGGGTGAAATTAAAGGGCTACATGGGTTAAATTGTAATGAGGTTATCTACAAGATAGCGTGCCAATGGATGGTCAGTGGCACTGACCGTTCCAACAGCTGCAGCTGTCATTGCCTTAACCACAACAGGGTGGCTTCTGGACTACGGGCTGTGCATGGGAGATTTCACGATGCTTGCGAGATCTCGCGCATGCCCAGTGAAGCCGGCTGGGAGGTGAGACAGCGCATCAGCTTTGTCAGAGATCGCCGGAGGGGGGAGTTTTCGATCTCCCACTCCGGCAGACGAGATGTTTATACATCTCGTCAGTACTGCTTCCTGCCGCTATAATTACATCTCCCCCTGAAAAAGGGACAGGCGTCTCCCTAAACACACCATAGTGTCCGGCACTGATGCTTCTTACTGAGAGATCAGCAGCAGACATGCAGGTGGCACTGCCTGGAGGAGCTGGTGCCCCTGCAGAGTGCCATCCTGGCCAATAGCAAGATACGCCCCAGCCCAGCGCTGACCTAGAAAACACATTGGGGTAGATGTATTATAGCGGCACTTAACGTGCCGCTATAACGCTTCCCCTCTTTACCGAGGCAAAGCAGGAAGCACTACCGATGAGATGTATAAACATCTCATCAGCCGGAGAGGGGGAGCGTTAACTCCCCACTCCGGCGCTACCCGCTAGAGACAGCAGCGCATCAGCCTAGTGCTGATGCGCTGTCTCTCTCCTGGCCGGCTCCACTGAGCATGCGCGGGATCTCTCAAGTATCGCGAGATCCCCACGTGTAGCCGGCAGCAGGGACAGCGCTGTCCCTGCTGTGGGGATAGGCTAACGCCAGGCTGTAGCTGTCGTTATGCGTTTTGACCGTTCGTACATGGTCCTACCATGATAGCAGCACCGATAACGACGGGTGCACAGCGCACCTGTCATTTACCGCACAGACCCCCGATCATACATCGGGGAGAAGCGGTATCAGCGCACATAACGTGCGCTGATACCGTTTCTGGGCTTCGTACATCTCCCCCATTATGTGCTATGGTAGATAGCTAAAGACTAAAAGTCTGGCAACCCCTGATATAGACCATTATGGGCCCTGTCTCAAATAGGAGGTGGGTTGGCCAGAGGAAAGTGGACCCTCATTTACAGCACAATAAGCTCAGGCTTGCCAGGGTGAGAACCACACGTGATTTAGGCAGCACAAAGAGGTGATTCTCCTCAGAGGGAGAGACCGTGTAACATCCTGCAGCAGCTGCACTAGTGTCTCCGTTCACACTGAGCTGCACACAGAGGCTCGCTGTCCCTGTATGTCATACATCATAGCAGCAGCACACAGTCATTTTGACAATGGCACATGGCGTACACAGCCCGGTACTCGCAGCCGTCTCATATTCTCCCCCAGCCCACGCACAGGCCTCCCTCCCCGGCCCGGCGCTGCTGCCCTCTTCCTCCTCCTCCTCCTGTGTTGCTGCTGTGACTGCGGTACCATTAGCAGCCGCCGAGTCAGATGATGCGCTGACGCCTCTCCCGCTGTCCGACTCAGCCATGTGCTTCCTGTGATTGGCCGGACCGGGTCACGTGTGGCGGCGGACAGCTGGCTGCGGCTGATCGCGGTCGGTGCAGCCGCCTGCTCCCCGCTTCACTGTCCGGGCTTCCTCGCTCGGCTTCCGCTCCTCCTTATCCGCCGCAGCATGGGAGACAAGAAAAGCCCTACAAGGTAAGCCGGAGCAGAGGCGGCGGTATCCGTGTGGGGGGTGGGCCATGCAGGAGAGCCCGAGGCTGCGGCAGATGGGAACAGGCCTCGCTGTGTGCTACATGCAGACATGTCTGTCTCACGCTTCTCTCTCTCTCTCAGGCCGAAGCGGCAGCCGAAGCCGTCGTCAGACGAAGGGTACTGGGACTGCAGTGTCTGCACCTTCAAGAACAGTGCCGAGGCTTTTAAATGTCTGATGTGTGATGTGCGCAAAGGGACCTCCACCCGGTGAGACCCACACTCCAGCCCTGTCTCCTCACACCCCAGTATTGTCCCCGCACCCCAGTCCTGTCTGTCTATGCAGTGACCCACAATAACACAATGGGCGTCATGCTATCAGATGTTGTCACTGTTACCAACATGTAATCACGATATAATGTAACATGCAGCGTAACCTATATGTAGGGGGTATAAGGTATGACACTGAGTATTGCACTTAGCACACTGTGCTAGAGCAGTGGTAATATGCCCTGGTATATGAATATCACAAACATTCTCATTTACACAGCCTCAAACAATTACGATAGATAAAATGTTAAATGCACTGTTCAGTATTATACTTAATTTCCACTGTAGAAAGTGTTGGAGTGTTACCACATCTCTAACAGTAAAAGCTCTTGTTTAGATGTACATTAAATGTTTACTTGATTATTATTATTATTGGAACTTTTTTTATTATGTTTACATGCATTTTTGGCATGGTAAACAGCATAGATGGGCTTGTACATTTAGTTCACTGATGAATTCTCATCACATAGCATCACAGGTCATCACTCTTTACTTGAATCCTTCAATCTGTACATCACATTTGTGGTAGGAGAGTTGAAACCAATCACTTGTGCTCATCCCTAGTCCCACACCTTAATTATTACTGATTAATACACAAAATAGACATTCCATCCAGCAAAAACATGGGACACACATTGTGGATGTGCATAGGGTTTGTAAATGTTATAGGTTTCTTCTTCGGTTCAAGTGGTGGCTGGACCATAAATACTGTGGGCTCAATCCAATTAGCTGCACACAGGGTGTTTAGCCATTGCAACAGTGTAGAAACACAGGCAACGGTACCACGGCGAATAAAAATCTGCGAGTCCGCTAGTATAGAAGGAGGTTTCCATGCCATGCAGACAGTGGACATAACCATCATGCTAATTTGATTGAGCCTACAGCCATGGCCAAAAGTTTTGAGAATGATACAAGTATTTTTTTTCACAAAGTTTGCTGCTTCAGTGTTTTTAGACCTTTTTGTAAGATGTTACTATGGTATACTGAAGTAAAATTACAAGCATTTCATAAGTGTCAAAGGCTTTTATTGACAATTACATTAAGCTTATGCAAAGAGTCACTATTTGCAGTGTTGACCCTTCTTTTTCAAGACCTCTGCAATTCGCCTTGTTATGCTGTCAATCAACTTCTGGGCCACATACTGACTGATGGCTGCCCATTCTTGCCAAATCAATGCTTGGAGCTTGTCAGAATTTGTGGGTTTTTGTTTGTCCACCCTGAGGATTGACCCTAAATTCTCAATGGGATTAAAGTATAGGGAGTTTCCTGGCCATGGGCCCAAAATTTCAATGTTTTGTTCCCTGGGCCACTTAGTTATCACTTTTGCCTTATGGCAAGGTGCTCCATCATGCTGGAAAAGGCATTGTTCGTCACCAAAATGTTCTTGGATGGTTGGGAGAAGTTGCCCTTGGAGGATGTTTTGGTACCATCTTTATTCATGGCTGTGTTCTTAGGCAAAATTGTGAGTGAGCCCACTCCCTTGGCTGAGAAGCAACCTCACACATGAATGGTCTCAGGATGCTTTACTGTTAGCATGACACAGGGCTGATGGTAGCGCCCACCTTTCCTGCTCCGGAACAAGTATTTTTCCAGATGCCCCAAACAATCTGAAAGGGGATTCATCAGAGAAAATAATTTTACCCCAGTCCTCAGCAGTCCAATGCCTGTACCTTTTGCAGAATATCAGTCTGTCCCTGATGATTTTCTTGGAGAGAAGTGGCTTCTTTGTCGCCCTTCTTGACACCAGGTCATCCTCCAAAAGTCTTTGTCCTTTGTCATGCCAACAGTAAAGCATCCTGAGACCATTCATGTGTGGGGTTGCTTCTCAGCCAAGGGAGTGGGATCACTCACAATTTTGACTAAGAACACAGCCATGAATAAAGAATGGTACCAAAACATTCTCCAAGAGCAACTTCTCCCAACCATGTAAGAAGAGTTTGGTGACGAACAATAACTTAGTGGCTCGGGGAACAAAACATCAACATTTTTGGTCCATGGCCAGGAAACTCCTCAGACTTTAATCCCATTGAGAACTTGTGGTCAATCCTCAAGAGGCGGGTGGTCAAACAAAAACCCACAAATTCTGGGCGGCATCAGTCAGTATGTGGCCCAGAATTTGATTGACAGCATGCCAGGACGAATTGCAGAGGTCTTGAAAAAGAAAGGTCAACACTGCAAATATTGACTCTGCATAAACTTAATGTAATTGTCAATAAAAGCCTTTGACACTTATGAAATGCTTGTAATTTTACATCAGTATCCCATAGTAACATCTGACAAAAAGGCCTAAAAACACTAAAGCAGCAAACTTTGTGAAAACCAATACTAGTCATTCTCCAAACTCTTGGCCATGGCTGTACAGTAGTGTTTAGGTCTGACAGGTGCATAATACAAGTGCCCAGTTTATACTTGCAAAGTATTTACCATAAAGATCAATGATATCTAGAAATTTTAAAGCTGTTACGATGCGCTTAATTTTGCATGCATACCTTTTTAGTATATAGCACCTATAATTTTTAAATGTTACTTAATGCTGTACTTTGATTTATGTGTGCATTACAGTATATAGAAAATACCTTTTTGGGATTACTTGATTTTTAATTATTTTTGTAAGGACACATTCACTTTTAAACTAGAATTATCCAATAAATCTAGTTGGCTCAAATCTATGTATTTTCCAATACAAGATAGTTAACAGAGTTTTAATTTAGAGACATAGCACAGACTGGTACTCTGCAGAGCAGCCATGTCAAACAGAAATTCTCCCATGGGGAGTTTAGAGAGAGACTATCCTGGTGATTGCCGTAAAGTACAAAGAACATTCTATTTACTTATCCACCCAGCTAGTTTACCTGTCCAAGGTACCTGCATTTAGCCACATATTCTATCTGCTTCAACTGCATGTCTTCTCCACTTTTTCTCCCATATAATGGATTAGTCTGCAGGCTCCTTTATTCGTGTCATAGAATTACCCAAGAGCTGTGGATGGAGTTACTTACTTCCTCCTCGATTCTTTTCCCTCCATCATCCTTCTTTATCCTACTCCACCATCTTATGCATCCTTTTGCTCTATCCTTCTTTTCTTGCTTCTCTTCATCCCACTCTGTCCTCCTCCAAGTCCAACCTTCTCCATCTTGATTTGCGGGGGTGGGGGCGAACAGCCAATGCAAATAGGATGGTGGTTGTTCTGTGTGGAGTCTTTACTAAAGAGTGTTGTGGACCACATGTTTGACATGGCTGCTGTAGAGTAATCTTGTTTTGATCTGTCTGCTCTGGCATATAGACATTGCTATGCAAACTTAGGAAAGTCTGGTCTGATCCGTCTTACTGCAAACTTAATTTTGTATGACCTTCTCTAGGTGTGTATTTTAAATTATATTCTTTGATTTTAATGTACAAAGTACTGATAATTATAATAGAAAGTAATGGTGCATACACACGGTCACATTTGCTAGATGAACGATTTGACCAACGATTTCATGAACGAATAACTATTTCTGACAGTATTAAAATGAATGAAATCGTCCAAATCTGTCTGCAAACAGTCGATGTCCGATATCGTTATTTGACATGCGGGAACGCGCATCGTTGGTCGATGCATGCCATACATGTCAAAGATATGAACGATTTTTACAGTAGTTATCGTTCATATCTGATAAGAAATCTGACCGTGTATATGCACCATTAGAATTGTATATTTACAAAATAACAGAAATTTTAGTATCAATATTAAACAATAGGGACATTTCCAAAGACTATAATGACCAGGAACACATCTTTAAAATCTGGGGTTAGTGATGTAAGTTCAGGACAAAAACTGTGGGTTATGTTGTGCAACAATACATCCTTACTACCATTAAATAATAACTGGGGTGTTATAAGGCTGTTCCTGTTAATTTTAGTATTTCTGATATGTCCTCATTTTCTTTTTTTTAATATTGACTAACTTCACAGGTAGTAGTCAGACAGTAGTTGGTCCAACCAGGCCACATGCAGCTTGGTAATTATGTCTAGTGGAAAGAAAGAGATTGTTTATTGCTACTGTTATGCATGCAATGCATGATGGTAGATGTAGTTTTCCACCACAATCGTTGCCCACAGAGCTATGAAGTCACTGCAGGCTGCACTTCCCCTACCAGGACTGCATTTTGAAAAGCCACAAAGCAAGAAAATTGTTACTGGGATTCACAGAAGCGTCTACAAAAGGTATTTTGGTGTCAAAATAATTAATTTAAAAATTAAAAAAAAAGAAATTTCTTTGGGCAAATGTTAGCTATACAATATAATTTATAGCTTGACTTACCCTTTTTAACTAAAGTCTGTTAGAAGCTATGACACTGTTTCCCACCACGTATGATGGGTTGTATGTTATACATATAACCCATAAAATTAAGATATATACTTAACAATCTATTTAAATATTATAATTATATTTATTTGGTAAATGATTAAACTTAGTACAATTTCAATATGTGAAACAGTCTTGCTTTAATAAGCAAAAAAATGCATATTACAAATCATAATAAAATAAGTAATACAAAAATGACACTTTACAAGTATGCTTCCAAGGCAGTTCCTAATGAAGTACAAGAAGACTCTCCAGCGCTGGGAGTGTACAAACCTAAAACCTGTGTATATGACAGAGATTCCCAAACGCGGTCCTCAATGCACACCAACAGTAATACCCCTTTTCCACCTAAATTCCGGGTCTGACCCGGAGTTGGAACAAAGTTCCTATCCGGATCAGACCCGGAATTTTGCCGGCGCCGTCTCGGGATATTCCCGAGTCAGCGCCGCTCACACCGCAGTAGGGTCTGCATAGACCCGGCTTTTGTGGAGTGAAAGTGGTCGCTTGGAGATTACGTCATCTCCAAGCGCCACTGATGCCGTACCAATCGGCCGGCTAGCAGCGAACTCCAGGTCATCGTGACCCGGAGTGCGCTGTTCTCACAGCAGGGTTTCACGGGCTACGCCCATGTTAAACCCTGCTAGTTACCTGGGTTGGATTGCCGGGTCACTTGACCCGGCGATCCAACTCTCTCCCCTTTTACACCAGGGAACTGCCCGGGTTAACCCTTCAAAAACCCGGGTTTTAGCTCCGGTGTAAAAGGGGTATTAGAGAGATTTTGTAGTTGAGCACAGGTGGTTAAATCAAATTGACCAAGGTACTAATTAAATCATGTGTGTTCAAGCAAGGATATCTTTAAAATCTGGACTGTTAGGGGGTGCCTTTGCGGGCTGGGGCTGGGAACCTCTGACTATGAAACAGAACTTTAATTAGGCATTCCCTTACTCGCCCATCTGCTGTCTACACTCAGTGAAGGCACCCATATTATGGGCAGGTCCAATATGCACACTATTCGTTTCCTCAGAACCAGTGTCATCACTAAAGCTGGGCATACACGTGCAGATAAAATGCCTGTCAGACCGACAGACATTTTATCTGGCAGCATACCAGCCACAGATGTCCGCGGCATACACTGTGAGATTACTCACAGTGTATCAGCCCGACATCTGCGCTCCGCCACTGGGGGAGGAGACCTTTCCCTGTTCCTTCCATGGGAAGGAATACAGGTAATGTCGGCTGCGGCTGGGCATACACTGCCCGATGCGGCCGACTGTTTACCCCCTAAATATCACATTGGAAGGGCATGCTGGACAATCCGGCATGTCCGACCGAGCAATATTTAACAACTGCTCGCCCGCACACACAATACAATTATCAGGGAGATCCGCGGATATCGGGCGGATCGCCCCGATAATTGTAGCGTGTATGGCCAACTTTAGGTGCTATCTGATTAATGCTCATGAGACCTGACATTTACGAGAAATGCTATTACAGTGAATCGATTCTACATTCTCATGAATATTAATTCAGCGAACACAATAGATTAGTCCATTGTGTGTAGGTGATAGGTTCACATTAAGTACTACATTTGTTATTTTAGTGAATCGGAATCGTGAGTATGCGTTCATCTTACTGCATTCAAACCATGGTTATTTACATCATACATACATACACACATATATATATATATATATATATATATATATATATGCTGAGAAAAAGAAGTGAATACATAATTCACTCAGTGCAAATCCGAGATATAATTATTCTTAATAAGGAATGGACTATGTATCCAGTTACAAAACAGTATATTGTAAGAAAATTTACTTCCCACATTAGGATGCACCACAGATTTTGTTTCTTAATTAATGATGTCTGCCTAATCCATTGTTCACGCTCGCCCTTTCCTGTTACCTGGTTTTGACAAGCACTGAATGGTACCAGCACATTACGACCAGTCTTAACGTACTCCCATTGTTGGACTATCTTAAAATTCTCTAAAACAATAATTTTTAATATTCATTTAGTTCTACAGTCCAGCAAAATTATGCTGGTATAAATTAGATTTTCTCTGATGTGAGAAAAGATCTTAACCATAGAGGATAAAACGTTCTTGTAATAACTGTAATAAAACAAAACAGCTGTTAAACTAACTTTTCAAGAACAGTAAACTTGGAAATTGGTCACAATTCCATCACAGCATAAATGTTATGCTGTTTTTATACATTTGTCTTAGGGATATTTCAGCTAATATTAGAATTTTCAGTCTTGCAGTTAGATAAATCCTAATGTTAATTAATATTGATATTAATACTTTATGATTTGTCCTATGTGTTTCACTTAACTTTTAATCTCCCTTATCTGATCTTTAAATCTTTTAAGTACATATTTTTAAAATTCATGCCATACATTTCATGCTCAATTATAGTGCTGTAATTTATTTATTTTTGAAAATATTATACTTTGCATTTCTTTAGGCCATGTGGTGGCAGTGTCTTGGCTATGTATTCTTAATGATATGTTTTTGTTTTGTTTTGTTTTTTTGTTTTTTACATATCTTACCGGTTATTTAAAAAAAATGTTAAGTAATCTCAGCAAAAATGATTGGGCTGTATCAAAATGTCAGCAATAATTTTATGTTTTCATGCAGGAAACCTCGACCTGTATCACAGCTGGTTGCACAGCAGGTAACTCAGCAATTTGTGCCTCCCATGCAGTCAAAGAAAGAGAAAAAAGACAAAATAGAGAAGGAAAAGAGTGAAAAAGAAACTCCTATTAAAAAGAACAGTAACAAGAAAGCAAGGTATAGTTGTTTTGGAAGCTAATTTATATATTGATATTGTTAATCACCTGTCTTTATCAAAGTCATACAATAATAGTTTTTACTATGGGTCACTAATAATCCGGTTCTTAGTGCTAACAAAGCAAATTCATCCTTAACTCTATGGTAGACAGTGTGTTTATCACCTGGAGATATTCTAACAATACAATATAAATAATTGAGGGGTCCACAAGCTCTGTTAGGTGCAGAATAAGGTTTTCTTTATATCATACTGGAAATTTCTGTAACAATGTTGTGTATTCTTCTTCAGAAGAAAAAATTTCATCAATTGCACAAAAGGACCTGTTTTTTTTTTTTTATATAGGTTGAAGGAACCTTTGGACTCACCCAGATAAAATGCGTTAATGGTGTCTTCATGGTCTCCCAGTAATTACATCTCCTAGGGTTGTGCACACTCCATCCCTTACATAGAGAATACACTCAGTTTCGCAGCTACGTTCCCATAAAGGTATTTTATTGGATGGAACCTTCTGTATAGTCCGTCCAATAATTATAAGGGGACGTAGACACCACCTTCCAATTGAGCCTCTTATATCAACCAAATAGGATTAGTACTCCAAAGGTATAACCAAAAAAGTTTTATCGTGACATACAGGAGACCATTCCACTGCTCCAAACTGCAATATACTCAGAGTAAAAAGTATTAAAAAAATCTCCTTTAAAAAAATCCTTGCATCCAAAATTGTCCCAAAAAATGGTTTATTCCACTCTATACCACAAGGACCACAAAATATACCACCCACACCTCTCTCCTCCAAATAAAATAGAGAAGGGATATAGGGTGATTTAGGTTAGATGAAAAAACCTACATGGCATACCAAACCTAAGCTGTAGTCAAACCTGTGGTGCACCAACGTGTTTCGGATTTCCTATCCTTCCTCATGTTTGAAACCATAAATAAGACTACACTACACTGGGGAATTTAGTGATCATATGGAGGCGCAAGACCACAGGCAAAGTACTTTTATATGGGTGACAGGATTTCCCAGGTGACTTCTGATGCACAGCAGAGGGGGAATCATTCCTTATAATGCATGATGACAAGCAAGCTGTTAGCCTGCACACTGCTATGTGTTGTGAAGTGATTCTATCTTGGCAGGATATTATGTTGGTGAGGGATTGTGCAATGTATATTTAATGCACTGTAAGGTCTTAGGTAAATTTGAAGAAGTGGTGATGTAAGTATTTTTCAAAGACAGTATATAAACAAACACGAAGTATATTTGGAGGGTTCAGATTTAATGTGAACCAAGTCAACGAGAGTCAATTTTGAGAAAATGGATCTCAAAGTTGAAGAACTGTAATTAATTAGCCATTGCCTCTTAATAGTTTTTACTGCTTCAATAACATAGTACCATGTGTAATTTAGTTCACTGTTTCACAGAAAAATAGATTTCCACTGTACCATGGCAGTGTTGGTACGAACTGGGGAAAAAATGGACTTGGCGTATTTAGCGTTAAAGCTACCCATTTGTCACTCTGGCATGTAGGGATATGTCGCAGTGCTATCAGTGTATTGAAAGATATCTTTGCCTAGCAAAGTTGCAGATAATTAAAGAGAAGGATAAAATACATGTCAGTGTACATGGCCTCTTTGTCTTTCTGTAAATATTAATTTAATCACCTATGGCAGGCTTGGCCAACCTGTAGCTCTCCAGCTGTTGCAGTGGGAGGTTATGCTGGGACTTGTAGTTTCACAACACTGGAGAACCACAGGTTGGCCAGTCCTGACCTATGGCATAGGAACATGCCCCTCATAGAAAAACTATATTTTGTTACCTGATATTGGTCATGCGCCGTACTGTGTGCATCAGTGTCGGGAGTCAATATTGATCCTGAGCACCTCATTAATCTGGGCAGCATGCGAACATCTCATCTTCTGCTCAGATCAGTATGAAACACAGAAGCAATGGCAAAATAACTATCATTACTACAAGCAGCAGTTCAGATGACTTGAAGCAACAGCCACCACAGTGTAACAGTGTGTCACTTTTTGTTTAATAAAAATGTACTTTGGTGTATTTGAAGGAATAAAATATTTGCTCTTGATTATTTGCATTGTGGAGGTCACTTCAAAGGTTTTTGACCTGTATAAAAGCAGTCAGGCTATAGCCACTTTCTTTTATGGTGCTCTCTGTGACATCTATTGTCCTTTATTTACAGAAGAGGTAAATTACCCCATATGTAATACACAAATGACTTGAATATTTGTAAAATATGCCCTTATATTTGGTGAACTCTGGTGTAATCACTAGTCTTTGGAGTATGGAAAGAAACTGAAGCACTTGGAGGAAACTCTAACACAGGGGATAACACACGGTAAACCCCAGCACTGTAAGGTATTAATGCTAAGCACTGAGCCATAGTGCTGCTCAAATAAACTTGTTTAGTTTCAAATAAAAAAACTTGCATTTGAAAGAAAAATATTGCCTATTACTGTAAGACATATACTGCATTAGGCGGTCAATTCAACTAGCTGCGAGCCAGCTCCGTAGTCCCAACTCGTAGATTTCTACTTGAGGGTCCACATTGGTACCACGGGAAGAAATGTGGTTGGTGTGATCAGGCACCAAACAGTTAAGCTTTCAAATCCCAGGATGCCTCAGATCCTCCTCCACATATACCCCGCCCCTGGCTACAGGCAATTCAGTGTTTCGTTTGGTGCGGCAGGATTCCGACTGCTCAGGCAGTCCCAAGGTTTTTATTTTATTGATTTTTTACCTCAGGGCAAGTAACACTAGGTGTCCTAAAGGGCGCCTGTACTGCTGCTCCACCTACCCACGCAGGCGCCACGCCGCAACACTAGTAACCGGCTGGTAATTTCGACGGGCACCAGCGGAGCTTGGCTAGCGGCAATGCTGGGACACGGGACTGCAGCTGGAAGCACAGGGACACAGGTAAGGCGGTAACCCCGCTCGCATGCAACCATGTGGAAGTCCGTACCTCCGGCGGTTGGAGACCTGCTGGAGGCTGCTGTAGTTAGGCGACCGCTCCCCCACTAGACCACTGGGGCAAGTCAGTTTGGCGTTTGGTACAGTGGCAACAACCATATTATAAGGCCAGCGCACCCAAGGGGGTTAATACAGCATAGGGGAGGTAGGCTTTCCCCGGCAGCCCCTCCCCCAACCCAGGCGCCGATCCTGCTGAGGTTTTCTGGTTTGCTCCTCCTACCCTCCTCTATATATGAGATGCCCATCGACCATTATTAGTGCTCTGCTGAAGCTGCTGGTCTCAGGAGGTTTTGGGTCTAGTCTCCCTGTATACCTCTCCCCAGAGGCCAGGTTATACAGAGTTCAAAATCCTACCAAGCCTTATGTTTTGAGTAGTTGATTCAGGGCTCATTGCAAGTATATTGTATATGCATTGTATGTGACTCTTGCTAGCTCTGCTGTGTTTTTACGGTATGTAGTCAGGAAGCTGGTGGTTACAATGCCGACCGCCGGCTTCCCGACTGTGAAATCCCGGCATGGGACTAATGATAGGCGTCTAAATACCAAAGGTTTAGGTCTCCCAGGGGGATTTGGGGTTAGACACCCCCGGGAGGGTTAGGGTTAGGCTAGGGAAAGGGGGGGTTAGGGTCAGGCACCCGTAAGAGAGGGTTAGGGATAGTTTACTTGTCTCCTTTGTCGGGATCTTCAGCTGCCGGCCTTTCAGCGTCAGTATTCCATCCACCGGGCTGACGTCCGGCGGTAGTACATTATTTTCTGTACTGTCAAGTGTAACTATCACTACTATTTCTCCTCAACCCTTTGCTACAGGTGTGTGGGGAATATTTTGTTTGGTTTGTTTCTCAATTTGTACTTCACATTTTTTGTTGCTTGTGAAGACAGTCACATTTGCACTTCTTATGTCTAAGAATAAGGATAAACAGGAAACTGAGGCCCCGGTGCTGGTTTCATGTAAAAGCTGTGTGGTGGGCTTGTCCCCTCAGGACTTTATAACAAATAGCACCTCCTGTATAAAGAACCACCTCACCAGTCCAGTCTACCAGCCCCTGTACAGGAGCCATCTTGAGTGTCCTCCTGGTCTCAGGTTATGAGGCAGGTAGTGGACCGTTTGGCTGCTCCTATGCTGCCTCCCATAATGGGATACCCACAGCAGTTCCAGCCTGCTATGTTTGCCCCCTCCTATACATCCTTCCTGGATGGATGTTTATGCCCACTCAAGTCAGAGTATGGCTCAGTTAGCTGCTGCGTTTCAACAAATGTTGCAGGTGAACAGACCACTAGCCATTAAAGCATCTAAGCGGACAATATCGTTTTGTCAGTCTTCCCAGAATGTAGATTAAGATGCATCATTGGTGAAGTCGGATGATGCGCCGGGTTCTTCTCCAGGGTCTATCTCAGAAGGAGGACTACCCTTCTACAGTGGATATCCTTTTGTGAGGGTGGTCATATCAGTCCTAAATATAGAGGATGATGATCTCCTAGACCTAAGGCTCAAGTGTTTAAACACCAGAGGGTGGTAAAAGCTGTGTTTCCTAAGTCTGAGCAGCTCACTGAATTTCTGGGAGAAGCATGGAGTGCTCCTGATAAACTGTTCCATGTTACTAAAAGATTAGCATCTTTGTATTCTTTCCCACCTACTGAATGTACTAAGTGCGAAGTCCCTCCTACTGCGAATGCTCATGTGATACATTTAGTCAGGAGTGCTATGTTACCTATACCGCCCACATCTTCTCTTAAAGATCCTACAGATTAGAAAACTTGAAACATGTCTTAAATCAGTGTTTTCTTTGTCTGGAGCTGCTACTCTGCCTGCTATGGCTGCGGCCTGGGGATCCAAGGCTGTTGAAGAATGGACGTGAAGAAGATACTCTACCAAATGCTACCAGAGAACAGCTGACCTATATCTCCCACTACGGGATGCAGCCTCCTATTTGGGAGAAACTGCTGCAATAGATGCTGGACTCCTGGCTTCTAAAGCATCGGCAGCTTCGGTTGTTGCTTGTAAAGCCCTTTTGGTTAAGGTCCTGGAAAGCAGATGCGGGATCCAAGAAGTCTCTGGAATCTGCCTTTTTATGGAAACATACTTTTTGAAACAGAATTGGATAAGACAGTGGCTACTCTGGCAGCCTCAAAATTTGCAGGTCTGCCATCAACAGCTACATCAAAGTCTAGGCAGTCCTCTTTTCGGTCCTTTCACCCTCAGGGAAGAGCAAAAGGACAGCCTTTCTCCAGACTGTCTAGTTCTCACAGGACCACCAAGCAGCAAACTAAGAGGTCCTGGTCGGTCAGACGTCCAGCTTCCAAGCAGGACGCCGGATGGGGCGGGCCTCCTCTTGGGGGATCCCATGGCGAGAGGCCGATTTCTTTTTAATTTTGCGGACTACGGGCATGAAACAAGATCCCTTGGTCCGAGAAGTGGTCTCAAATGGGTATGCCCTCGCCTTCCGAAGGCATCCTCCCCAGAAGTGGTTTGTTTTTTTTACTACTCCCCCCACCAGATTCTATTAAGGAGGCTATTTACTCCCTGCCGTCGGCAGGGGTGATAATCCCATTTCTTGTGGTTCAACAAGGAAGAGGTTATTTTTCCAATCTGTTTTTGGTTCAGAAACCAAATGGGTTTTATCGCCCTATTTCTAAATCTGAAAACACTCAACAAGTTTATCCATGTACCCAAGTTCCGTATGGATACTCTTCGGTCAATTATTTTGGCAATGGAACGTGGGGATTTTATGGCTTCCCTGGACATTCAGGACGCGTATATGCATGTGCCTATTATGCCATCCCACCAACAATTTCTACAGTTTGCTGTCCTGCAACAACATTACCAATTTCAGGCACTGCCCATTGGTCTAGCAACGGCCCCTCGGGTCTTCACCAAAATAATGGCGGTTATGACTGCCTACCTCAGGCGTCAGGGAGTCAGAATACTGCCATACTTAGACAACCTCCTGATATTGGCACAGTCTCCAGCTGTTTTAAATCACCATCTCCAACTGACCATTGCCTGCCTACAGATGTACGGCTGGATCATCAATTGGAAGAAAGCCTTCCTTTCTCCAATACAGAAGATGGTACTTCTGGATTCTCAGGCACAAAGGGTGTTTCTGCCAAAGGATAAGATTGCGGCCCTATTATTGCGAGTGCACAAATTGCTCCGCAAGCAAAGGTTATCCATTCCTTCAGCGATACAGGTCCTGGGGTCAATGGTATCCACCTTCGACATGGTGGAATATGCTCAGTTCCACTCCAGGCCTCTGCAACAACTGATTCTCTCCCGGTGGAACTGGCAGTATCATCTAATACGATCCCTTCTCACTCCGGAGGTTCGGCTCACTCTATCGTGGTGGCTACAAGATGCTCATCTGGACAAGGGTTGCCCATTCTGGATTCCAAATTGGGTGCTCCTCACTACGGAAGCCAGTCTTTGCGGGTGGGGGAGGGGGATGTGACAGGTCATCATACCTTTTTGGGGAAGATGGACAAATCGGGAAAGTCACCTGCCCATAAACATCCTGGAGCTTCGTGCAGTATTCAAAGCGCTCATCCTGGCGCAGGACCTACTCCAAGGCAAGGCCGGTCCAGATCCAGTCCGACAACGCGACCACAGTAGCCTATCTCAATCATCAGGGAGACATGCGAAGTCAGGCAGCCATGAGGGAAGTGGCAAACATTCTGATCTGGACAGAACGTCATCTTCCGGCTATCTCAGCAATATTCATCCCGGGAGTCCTCAGCTGGGATGTGGACTACCTAAGTCGTCAGGACATGCACGCCAGAGAGTGGGCTCTCAAACGGGAGTTTTTCAACTCATGGTGAACAAATGGGGCCTACCGGATGTAGACCTCATGGCCTCACGTCACAACCACAAAGTCCCCGGGTACGGATCCAGGACCAGAGATCCCTCAGCCGCCTTTGTGGACGCGCTGGCAGTGAGATGGGATTTCAAGCTGGCGTACCTCTTTCCTCCGATTTCCCTCCTCCCAAGGGTCCTCAGGAAATTCAAGCAGGAAGGCGGCACAGTAATACTATTAGCTCCTGCTTGGCCCAGGCACCATTGGTTCACCAACATACGGAATCTATCCGTAGACACCGTTTCCTCTTCCTCTATGGCTTAATCTGTTGAGCACCAGCTTACATCCGGACTTACCTAGTCTGTCTTTGACAGCGTGGCTCTTGTCTTCCATCTTAAGTGCCAAAGCTTTCTCCAGCTCTGTGATTCAGATGATACATAGAGCATGAAAGCCTTCCTCTGCCCGCATCTATTACAGAGTTTGGCACCTTTTGGTCAATGGTGTTCCCACAGAAAGTATGGCCCTAAGGTTTTTAGGGTTTCCCAGGTACTGGCTTTTCTCCAAGCTGGGTTAGACCTCTGTCTCCACCTGGCCACGCAGAGAGTACAGGTTTCTGCACTGTCAGTTTGGTTCCAGTGACTGATCACTTCTCTGCCGGATGTTAGAAATTTTTTTTCAGGTTCTCCGAGTTCAGCCACTTTTTGCCCACCGGTGGCACCATGGGATTTGTTATTGGTTCTCAAGGGGCTATAGACTCAGTAGATTTGAAGTGGCTGCCAGCGAAGACACTTTTTCTCCTCGCTATCTCTGCTCACAGAGACTCTGATTTGGTGGCGCTCTATTGTCTCTTCCCCTTCTTTTTTTTTTTTCACCAGGATAGAGCTGTCCTCCGTACACGGAAAGGGTTACCTTCCTAAGGTAATGTTTCGTTTTCATGTGAATAAAAGATTGTGGTTCCAGCTTTCCAGTCTTCAGACCTTTCTGTAGGTGAATCCTCCCTGGATGTGGTTCGTGCTCTCCGTATCTATGTGATTAATACAAACGCTTTTAGAAAATCAGATGCTCTTTTTGTGTTTGAATGGTTTTCACAAACGAGGCTGGCCAGCTAACAAACAAACTCTGGCTCGATGGCTGCGCATAACTATTTCTCAAGCTTACACGTAGGCTGATCTCCCTGTTCCAAACATGGCGACAGCACATTCTACTTGGTCTGTAGGACCATCGTGGGCGTTTCAAGGTGGTGCTTCTGCTGAACAATTGTGCAAGGCAGCCAGGTGGTCTTCTGTCCACACCTTTCTTAGGTTCTATGCCTTTGCAATGTTTGCCTCTCAGAATGCTTCCTTTGGGCGACGGACTGCTTTAGGACATCCCCATGGTATCCCTGTGGACTTCCTATGGACCCTGAAGAAGAAGAATATAACAAAAGGTAAGTCTACCATAACTTTTAACTCTTTTTCTTCGAGGTCCACAGGGCACCCACCCTGACGCACCTGGCTGCATTGGGTAATTTTTCTTTGTGTCACGGATTCCCTCTTCTGTTAGTGTTTCTGGTGTCCATTGTCCTTCCTTCTCCTCCTTTCCTTCTCCTGCCCTGGGCTTGTTTACAAAAAACTGAATTCCAGTGGCCAGCTGAGGAGGACCTGAGGCATCCTGGGAGCTGAAAGATTAACTGTTTGTTTGGTGCCTGGATCACTCCAACCACATCCCGTTCCCCCTCAATCATGGTATTCCTCTGGACCTTGAAGAGAGTTAACAAAGGCAAGTCTACCATAACTCTTATTGTTTGTTTGCAAACCCATTGAGCTGTGTCAAAAAATCTGTCAATCCAGGGATAGAGAGGGGGAAAAAATGAGGTGTCGCTGCAACAGCACTTTCTCTAATTTAATTGAAATTGCCTTGACTTGTGACCTTGATTTGATATTTTTTTATTTTAATTAACTGTACAATGATTTAGGGACATTATTTTCATTCCTTTATGTAATAAAGCTATATGTCAGGATGCCCAAGTGCACATGCGCACGACAGAGGCGCCTCCGTCATGCGCATGCGCGAGACCCGAATAACAACGGCCAAGCCGTCAAGTGTCTTGCACCACCGGGGGCGTGCTGTCGATGGTGATTGACAGCATGCCCCCTTTGGTGGGCGTGCCGGGGGCGTGGCTGTCCAGACGGAGGCATTCCCATGGAAACTCCTACCGTCTGGGTCCGGCCCCACTGACTTCACTAGTGATGTCAGTGGGAGTGCTTTTGGCTCTGATAGAGCCAAAAGCACTCCTGGGCTTGCGGCAGCGAGACCCTACCGCAGGGTCTCGTCGCAAGCCCGATGGTCGCAATGGTCTTGACCATCATTTTGGCCGCTCGCTATAGCTGTGGGTGGTCACCCACAGCTATGCGAGCGGCCAGGAGGCCGCTCCAAAAAGGAGCAGGGACGGCCCTGGTTCAGAGCGAGCGCTCTGTCAGAGCATCTGGCTCTGAATCAGGGCCAGAGTTTGGGAAACCCTAACAGTTCAGGTTTTGTTTTTTTCAATTGAGTAATTTTTTATTGATTTTTCAAAATACACTCAAACACGCACTACAATTTCCGAATCCGTGTCAGTACAAAAATATATCATACAACGCATGATGAGTTTTATCAACAAAAGGATAAACCATTAAACATCTGTACAATAACATTTGGTGTATAGCAGACTTTAATACTTGTACTCAAAAGAAATTCAATAACTACAACTAACCAATAATATAATAACCATAAAATAAGAAAAGAAAATAAGGTAAATCTTTGAAATTGAAAAGAAAAAACATTGATGCACTTAGCCACACTTTCTATGTGCCCAATCTCTAGGTAAGGCAGTGTCAGAGGAACAGGAGGGTTAGGACTGCAAATGGTTTACGAGTAATCTATCCAGAAACAAAACAGTAAGGACAACCAATGGTTTTGCCCACATCAACAAGCACAGATGCCGACTTATCTGCTGGGAAGAGCATATCTAGAGTTATGCCACCTACTCCAGACTTGGTTTTCAACTTTGTGTGTAGTGTATAGATATTTTTCATGTTGCACTGTAGTGCGGACCAGGGACATCCATGTGCAGATGAGGCCATCCAAGAGCGGGCCACACACACTTTAGCTAATTAATGGCATATTATCTGCTATAGTTATTATCACGGTTGTCGTCCTCTAGAACACCTAAACAGCATTATGTGGGTGTAAGAAGGGATGGGGAACCCCAGTACTGGATAATACATCTTACTTTACCCCAAATGGTATGAACTTTGGGGCATTTATAGAAGTTGCCAAAAGGTACCATTAGCTGCCTGACACTTTGGACAATTACTTGAATCCCGGCCACCAGATTCAGTAGACAAGCAGGGGTTAAATTTGTTCTATGTAGCAGAAACAGTTGAATTTGTTGAAACCTGATAAATACAGAGGAGAAATGAGGAGTGTCAAGTGCTGTGTCCCACTCACTAACACTCAGGGCCAACATCCTCCTCTCCTTTTACTTTAAGATACAGTAGGTTGGAGACATGATAATTTGACATGAGAGGAATATATGAAGGACTTTGACCTGTGGGAACCTAATGATAGAAGAGTTAACTTCATGGGGAAAGGTTGTATATTAGGTGGCTCGTAAACAAACTGAGCATTTAAGGCGTGTCTAAGTTATGGATATCTATAGTAGTAGGAGCTAGGTATATGAAAATCCTCTCGTACCTGAGAAAAGGATTTAAGAATAGAGTTCTTATATAAGTGCCCCAGTGAATGCCCTTTGGCCCCACATCTCCCTAAAGCTGCATACACGCGTAAAGATTTTCTGTCCAACCATCCAACTAGTTGATTGGTTGGAATGAAAATCTGGTAACGTATGGAAGTAAATAATGATCAGCAATTTGCTCCTAAATGCCAGAAAACAGATGAAAATGGTCATTCAGACAAGTTTGTTAAATGTTTGATCGAAACAGTTTGTTCAAACAACAGTTTTTGTCCGTTTGGGATCAAATTGCTGATTGTCATTTGCTTTCATATCTTACCAGATTTTCATTCCAACCAATCAACTGGTTGGACAGAAAATCTATGTGTGTATGCAGCTCTAGTTGAAGAGAGTTAAATTCAAATAATGACCTAGAATTCCACAGGGGGGTATCTGGATCTAGTACAGTAAACTGCATAATATTGGTGACCAATCTCCATATATTAATAGCCTGTAGGAGCAGTGGAGGCAGAGACCTAGTGACTTTACCACCCAATAAGGCCTGCAAAGGCGTATGCCCAGGAGTTGCCTGAGACACCAGCAGTGAATATAAAGCATTAGGTGAAGTATCCTGAAGCCATGTCCTCACATGTGCGAGCTGTTCCACATAATACATAAATAAATTGGGAAGTGCCAACCCACCCAAGGATTTAGATCCCGTCAAAACTTAGTCTAATACGAAGATGACGGCTCGCCCAGACCAGAGAAGACCACGTACTATCCAATTTACGAAATTATAAAGGGAGAAATATTGGAGACTGCTGAAAACATAAAGGAACTTAGGTTGACCTATCATTTTTAATCAGGCTAATCCTACCTGTTACCTGGGTATCTGGATAACTAATACTGTATTTAAATTGAGTTACCCACCATAAGAGAAGTGAAATACTAGGAGGAATAGGATTGCCCTCTAAGGGAAATAATAGAAGATTTATTCCAATTAATTTGTAGCCCAGAGTACAGACTGAATTTATTTTTAACCTGGAGGACAACAGGCATAACCACTGTATAATCTGTTAAAAACCAAAGTAAATCATGTGCATATAAAGTCTATAGAGCCACAGTATCCGTTCTGGTCCCCAGCTGAAATTCTAGAATAGTGGGATAGGACCTGAGAATGCATGCTAATGGCTCAATGGCTAGTGCAAAAAGAGTTAGAGACAGTGGACAACCTTGTCTTGTACTGCGCGCTAATGAAAAGGACGGGGAAATAAACCCATTAACTGAAACCCTAAGCGCGGGGTTTGTGATATAACAAGTAAACCCATCGTAAAAAGATAGGGTCAATTCCCATACATTTCAAGACATCGCACAAGAACGGCTACAGTCCAGGTTTTAAGGATATCCATGCTTGTGCACAGATGATATAATCAGACTGACTAAAGGTACTAATTAAGTCACCTGTACTTAAGCATTGATATCCTGGACTGTTAGGGTGCTATGAGGACCGAGTTTGGTAACCACTGCTATACTAAACACCCAATGTGACAGTAGGTGAAGGGATACAGTGCCCTCTGTGTGATTTGTTAGTGAAGAGAGGGGAGGAATGATACAGCTCTGTGTCAATTGTCCTGTCATAGAAAGGGGTAGAGTGAGATGCAGAACTGTGGTAATTACGGTCAGTGAGAAAAGAAGGGGACATCAGTCAAAGAACTGGGGATGCCCGGCACCCTACATTTTTGTAGAGGGAGGGTCACACCAAATTATTTTGTGAGAGAAATAGAACACACAATGCAGGGGCAAATAGAGTACATATATGAAGAAAGGAAAATTGCTCATTCAAAGGGAGTATGAACCCAGTTATGGAGAGAAGGATTAAGGCACTCGCATTATGACAAAAGAATGGGAGAGCTCTCATATAGAAAAGTCTTGGCTAAACTAATTTGGAAGCATAATATTAGATGAGTGGCGGCTGAGGCAGTAGAAGAGCCCCAAATTCTGAGTTGAAGTGGTGCAGAGCTGTGATAAAGAGTTTTGCCACAGATGGCAGAGGTTTGACGGATAAAGGGAAAGCAATTTTTTGCCATCAGTGTGTTGAATAAAATGTAGTTAAATGCAATATGTCAGTTCTACATATATATCTGCCATCAAATATACTTCATGTAACCAAACTCCCCCCACATATCTCTTACATGCCATCAAAAGTCCCCGATATGCCCCATTTATGCCATTACTTTTCCACAATCCCCTTTTATGCCGCCATATATCCACAATATGCCCTTTGTATGTCACCAGACCCCTCCGCCTGCCCCTTATTTGCCATCAGACCCCTCCGCCTGCCCCTCTGAGGCCATCCGACCCGTCCAGATGACCGCATAATCCATATATGCTCATCTGAATTCCCCTCCATTTTCTTCTGCAGACGGGTGGGACAGCACACTTCCTCATCTGGCCCTCACTGGAGGACATGGACTTTGACTGACCTCTCTGTCTTGTACAGAGGAGGTGGTCATGTTGTGTGTCTGCTGGTCTTTCCCAAAGCCACCTACTTAATGGCATGAACCAGATGCCGTGCTGCCTGAAAGTGTTCCACTTGCCATGTCAGCCACCCATACCGGCTTTGGTCATACCTAGACTAGATCAATACTGTGGAGGATATCTGGTGATGTGTAGATACATAATTAAACATTTTGGTAAATTAAATCCACAGTCTAGTGTAAAAAGAAAAAGTTACCAGAAAAAGATCTGTCTGTCATGGATAGAATGATGATGATCTTATTTTAACCACAGCAGCAGGGCATGGGTTGGAAATGCTTCAATTAGAATTGACTTTGCTCTGGGACTTTGTAAAGCAACAAATGCCAAAAACATATTACTTAGCACATTATGATTCAGTTGTAAAGTTGGGTACACACTTGTCCAATCCTCAGATCAGACTGTTTATACAATCCTTCTGCAGACCTGGTCGCAGATTCTACATCCAATCTATGCATACACACTGCATCTCCTGAAACAGTCTGCTGAAAGGATTGAATCACCATACACACTCTTCCAATCTTTGGCAGACCGAATGGCGCTCACTGGGATGAATTGGGAGAATTAATTGGACAAACCAGTCTCAGGAACATACACACTTCTAAATTGGTCTGGTAATTGGCGATCTGGTCTCCAGATTTTTCAGTAGGTTTAAAATTCTTTTCACAAGACCAGAAGACCAAGATTGCATGAAACCAGAGGTCTTGTGAGCGTTCACACTCTACCAATGTCTGACAAACCAGTTGAGCTGGGTACACACCTATACAATCATCTGGCCGTTCTTTCAATATCGAGAGAATGACCGTTGGATTGTATAGGTGTGTATGCTGTCCCGATGCAGGAGAGTTAGCCTATAAACGGTTTTTAACTCTCCTGCAACGGTCGGATCTGGAGGTCGCATCTTATGTACTGTTTAATATTTATCGGTTCGACCTCCCGATACCATAGAAACCCGTACACACTGTGCTATGTCTGCACAGTGTGTACGGTGCTCGCAGGCAGCTGACAAGGGGCTCACACTATGGGCAGAATGCACGGTGATGGGTACTGTTTTACCCGATCAGCCTGTAATCAAAAAGGTGTGTACTTGGATTGGATGAGAATTGGACAAGTGTGTATCCATGTTAACATTAGCTATCTATGCCTTGTTTTATGTTGATTGTGAAAACAGGAAATAATGTATGTGTGTATGGTTATAATATGCACACAAAACAGTATTTGCTCATGGATTGTGTCATAAACGCATGATCTTGACAAAATCAACTTTTAATGTTTTTCATTACCATATATAACATTATATTTCATCTATTTGTACTAGGCCACGATTGAAAAATGTGGATAGAAGTAGCGCACAGCATTTGGAGGTTACTGTGGGGGACCTAACAGTCATTATTACAGACTTTAAGGAGAAAACAAAGTCCCCCCCTACATCCAGTGCCACCTCAGTGGACCAGCACAGTCAGAGCGGATCTGGCTCTGAAAACACAGAGAGGGGAATATCCAGGTCATCTTCACCCAGGGGAGAAACATCATCAATAAATGGGGAATCTCATTAAGTCTCTCTCCAGTCTTTTCTTCATATTGTGACAAGAATATTCTGCCAATAGTCACCACAGTTACATGGGAAAATCTGAGGCAAATCTGGTATTTTTTGAGGAAGAAAATGGTTATGTACGCACTTATTTTTTTTATAAATATATATAATTCAACACTTGTAAGTGCACCGTGAAAGAAAAGACTATTGATATGACACCAAAACATGAAAAGGGTTGATGTAAACAGAAATAATATATACTACTACTCTGCATTTTGGAAAGATGCTCTACTTGTTTGAGCTTCTTGAATATTTACCCTATGAATACAGTGTCTGCTGCCATGTCTACCCTATATAGTCTGATGTTTGCTTTACATCCCAAGGTACAGCAGTAACAGGGACACTATCCTTTTTCTTTATGTTGTGAAAGGTATAGTTATCTATTTTACACACAATTCCATTTAAACGGTTTCATTGTTTGAACAAATGACATAGTGAATCTGATTTGTACCTCCCTCAGCCTCAATACTTACAATAGGTGTGATATCTGACTTCAGATAGTGTGCATCTTATCACTTGGGGATATTTCACACAGATTTCCAAAGTGTTTGTCTGCAGTACAGATCAGTGCATGAATAATTGACTAAAATTTGAGTTCTAGCTGTCTGGTGTAAACATTGAGGAGTAGTTATAAGGATTAATGATCACTGTGATAGTCAGATTTCTTGGGTTACTAATAAGCTGTTGGTCAACACATGTATGAGGGAGTACAGCAAGTGGTGTCATCAGATGAAGGTGGACTGTGGTGCAAGGCTATTGCAGAGACTCCAACTTATTGAAACAGAGAGAAACATAACACTTTTCATTTTATATTTATAATACTAAATACATTACACAACCCTATATTCAAAATCTTAAAACGGAAAAAATATTTGTTCATGACTGGGTCACTAACATCACATTGATATTGGAATTATAATGTTCCTGTTGGTAATCTGCTATTTGGCACAATTACACACTTTGCTCATTTGGAATTTGATCAAGTAAAAAACAGGGCTAATAAACTGTACATACATGTATTTAATCTCAGTCTTGAACAATTTTATATAGATCCCTTTCACTTTAGGTGTTGTCGTTCAGTGTCAGTTTGTAAAATACATTATATCTGCACGCACACACAGTCTGAGGAGTGAAAGTTGACAGTACACCTTTACAATTTCAAATGAGACTTCAACAATTAAAAAGAATTGAAGAGCAATTCAGTCCCAAATAGCTTCTACTCTAACTCTGAAATAGCACTTGAAGAGAATGTGAAGCCACCGTCTGTGCCCAGTAGGGGCTGGAAAAAGTGGAGACACTGGGCAGGTTATAAACCGTTTACAATAGGGAATGTGCACTGAAACTGGCACCTGATTGTTTTGAACTGTTTTTGTCTTACCTGGTCACTCCCATCACTGCCTGCAATGCTGCACATGTGGTTGCTTTGTCTACTGCTTCTGTCCAAGCAGTGATCACAAAGTAAAGGAGATGTCTAGGGCAAGCACACTCTTACTAGATAATGGGAGCAGGGGGGTTAGTGTATGGTAGAGAGTCCATTTTATTTGGAGCTCTGTAAAGCTACACATCTCCTGACTTAATATCTGCTCTTTAAATCTAATGTTGTGCAGCCTAGTTATATTAACTAAGCTAGTGAATAGACTGAGCCAGCCAAGAGCTATATGCATTAATATAGTTCCCCTCACAAACGCAAGAAGTCTAATGAATTGTGTATGCAACTTGTATTAGGTGAAACATGCTGTTTTCCAGCCATGAAAAGCCACTGGACTGTCATAATATCACCACCTATAAGTAAAATCAAATACAGTAGTTTGTTACTAATATTGACCAGTCTGGGGCTATAACACCTTTTGCATACGTATTGCATTTTGTTCATTAGGCTAGAACAAAAAGTGACTGACCATTTGTTTCACAATTGTTATTGTATTTTTCCTGTGCAAGCTGGAGAGTGTAGATTTCCCCCTAAAATGTAACTGTGTTCACAAGAAATTTTATTGAAGTTGCTGTTGGTGATGCCCTCTATAGCTTTCTGTGCATCTATTTAATACTATCAGGCACAAAAGGGTTGAGCACACATTTTTAGTCTTAAATGTTACAAATTATTGTTAAAGTGCCATGGAAATGTGGTTGATCATTTTGTTATGCAGTGTTATTAGTAATTCCATCTTCACTTCTAGGTTAGTGAGTACTAACACGTTAAATAGATTCTTATGGGCATGTATTGAAATAAAATTTTATACCATAGTTCAAGCTGCCTAAATATGTATTATTTGGAAAATTGTGATGCATACATGTATACAACTCAAAAATCAATTTAGTCAACTATTACTGCTACAGGAATTTCAAAGCGACTATCTTAAATGCACCTGCTGGTACTTGGTGTGATTTAAATAGGAAAAATATAAATATAGCCTTTGTATGAAATTCGCCATTTATTTTGTTTTTATACGTGTATTTTGGGCAACTGTTACTCTGGATTTTGCTGCTGGCTGTAAAAAGTTGTCATGTATTAACATGCTGGCAAGTTTGTTTTTGTCTTGTTTTTATTTCTTTTTTGAACCTCCATGTGGTGGTCTTGGGCAAAAACTAAAATGTGCATTTCCAACTTTAGTATTTTGCTGTCCTAAGCAGAATAATTTTGTGTCCTGTAACCAAACGTTTTGTTCCATGTGTACTTTTTGACTCTCCGTTTGCATTAGTTCTAATTCTATAAAAAGTTGCACAACAGGGAAGAGGAAAATGAAAATACATATTGTTTTTATATTGACGTTTACTATTTGGCATAATATTATTAGGACATGAACGTGTCTGTCGTGAAACCATGGCAACACAGCTTTGAGCAACAAAATTAATATAGACTTAATGGTTTTATTTTACATTTTGTGGCTCCAAAATGAATTTCTTTAAGCTTTGTGATACTACAATTTCAATAACTATTTTAGTTAATAAAACCGTTTTAAAGTCAATGGTGCTATAAAAGTGCATTCACTTCTGATTTTAATCATAAGAGATTTTAGAATAATTGCTATATAAGCCTTTTTTCATTTGATATACTGTACCAATTACTATAATATGTGCTTCCTTTTCCCTGCTTACTAAGAGTTATAGCAAATCAAGATTGTTCATATGAATGTACAGTAATTGCAAATATGTTTCTTTAGAGGCTTTTTTTTTTTTTTTTATTGGAACCAGTTCTACACATTTAGTGCACATGCTTTTGTGTATGCTTTAGTCAAGCTGCATTACCACCTACATAAAAGAATTTACTAAGAATTACCCAAGCCCTTTAGACTGCTATGTACATCAGTTTTTGGTGAGGCTCTGCTGGGTCTGTAATAGCAGAGATGAGTTATTTGAGGCTTTTTTTGATTCTTTCACTCCAAACCCAGGTTTTCTCATGAGGCTGTATGAGGAACAGAGGAGCCCTTGGAAAAACTGCACGGATTGCCTATGGGCCAGAGGTACATCTTTTACTAGGTGGTAGTGTAGCTTCCTTCTCCCACCCACATGCGCGCACACCTTTTTAAAAGGCCCGTGTTGCCCTGTTCTCTGCCCATTCAGTTCAGCTCACAATATTTCTGTAAATGTCAAATCAAAAACAAATTGCTGTGTTCATTTCATTATTGCCTGGTGTGGAAATCCATTATTCTAAGTTGGTATTCTGTACATGTACCAATAAAATATTTTTTATGAATACAGGTTTTGCATCTTTGTTTTCAACCACCACCCAAACGTTTAATGTAATGTTATCCAGTTGATGCCTTTTGTATTTCCTGACATTTGTGATGTGTTGAATTTTTGTACCATTGTACTTAATACTCTACGTACAACGGTGCTGAATTTTGATGTTGACTATGAAATAGTTTGTTAAAGAATATGAGTCTTTTGTGTTATGTTTAATAGAAGACGCCCTTACCGATTTCTTTGGGAAATCCAATCCAATCGTGTTCATTCATTTCAGTTACATAGCTAGATTTACTACACCTCTCATGGGAAGACTTTGAATATGGTTGAGTTCAAGTGCAGAATATTATATCACATCATGTACCTCTGTAAATATATAGCCAAGAAGTCAACAGTTTGTGTGAACCCACTTGGTCAACAATTTATAGAGATGGAAATGAGGACATGCTAGGCTGAAGAGAGCTCAACACTTTTACTAAAGCATTATATGTTTATGGTTTGTAATATGCAAATTGACATGTATGTAGCTTTGCCACTATGTATATCATTTTAGTCTACAACTGAAGCTGGTGTAGGGCCATTTGGGAGGTTTCCTTTGTCTAGATCCCCACTTGACTTTAGTTTTAATTGATTTTTTTATTGTATCTTTCCCTGCTTTATTTTTGCTAGCGTATAAACTTTATTGATCTAAATACATTTTCTGTAAATAAAAGTAAAACTGGTAGCAAGCTAAATAGATTAGGGGAGAGGAGAGACATACTGACCATATAAATGCTATTGTTTATATTCTACTTTGAGGTTTCATTAGATTTAATAAAAACTCTGCAAAAGGAGAATTTTGCAGTGTTTGGAAGGGGAAGAAAATGATGTTTGGGACATGCAGGGCATAGTCTTGTTATGTAAAATATATGCCGAGTTAAACCTGTGAAATCGCAAACCAGCCTTCGTGTCTTAATTCATTAGCGCTTACCCAGATTGGGTTTTGCATGCACACTGATACCCCTTTCAGACATACGACCCGGGAATTTTCCTGCTCAGACCCGGGAATTTATCCTGTGCAAAATCATGGGTATTTGGTAGAGACCCTCCTTTCACACTACAGCGCCTACCCGGGAAATTCCCAGGTAGATCCCTTTCAGACAAGAGCAGGGTTTTTCAGATTACCTGCCCCTCCGCTGCTATCTGCCACTCCTAGCCTATCCCCTTTCCGGCTGCTGCTGATGAGGTCATCAAAAGGCAGCCAGCCAATCCCAATCCAGCCTTTTTAAAAAAAAAAAAAATTGTTTTATCCCCTTTTTGCCGTTCCCCCCCCCCCCCCCCCCCAAAAAAAAAGGGGAAGAGAGAGAACCCCTTCCGTTAATGTACTGCCCTGGTGGTCCAGCGGGAGTGCGGGCAGCCTGCTGTGCCAGAGACCTTCCGGTGGTCTCCAGCGCTGGCGGGTGTCCTCTGTGTCGCGACCTACACTAACAGTCACTGGCGTGGGGGAATCCTCTAGGACGCTCTGGGCTGCCAACTGAAAGGAGCAGCGCTGAACATCCGCGCTACCAACTCAAAGCAGCAGCGCTGAGCGTCCTATAGGACGCTCTGCACAGCCAACTCAATTTTAAAGCTGCTTGGTGCAGCCCGGGATTAGTAAATTCCCGGGTAGCACCATTCAGCCATAAGCAGGGTAATTCCCTGGTCGATTGAGGGGTCGACATTCCCGGTTAGGTACCTTTGAGACATACACGGCAACCCGGGAATTTGGCTGAGGCAGGCCAAATTCTCGGTATGCCTGCAAGGGGTATTAATGGCAAACTCCGCTATAGCCATGGACATAACTGTTGGGTAGCAGGATTTGTAGCTTTGAGCCCCATTGTGCTTTAAGACTAATTCAGTGCTTGAGCACAAGTCTCCACTTCTCCACAGCACACTACAGTAGCTCTTACACTGCCTGATGGAGTAGAGGTGTAAGGTTTGCACTATTCTAGCACTGCTGATCCAAGATGTGGCGGGTATGTGCAGAGTGCAACTGATTTCATACTTGACAGACTGCCCCCCCTCCTTTCCCCACTCTGCCCTTGTCGCATATACACCATAATTTTTCTTTTGTCATATATGACCCACTACCCATTGTAGTATGGTATGTGGAGGTGGGGGGCATAATGACAGAATCAGTAGGTTTTACTGGGTGAGATGGGCTTGTGGCATGAGTGAAGATATGACTGACATGTAGCAGAGACTTGTGTAGGGAAGGGGCCTATTCTGTACGCAGTCAGGGGGATTGTAGTGTCCGCACATGCAAAGAGCTAAATGATCTGTGCGACACCTGACACCACAATTCATTTGAAGTCCCAAAATGCTTGAAGGGTAAAAGGGCCCATACTGTACATAAACAAGCAATCTGCCCACTTCAGCCTTCTGACAGTGATTTTGTAAAAGGAAATACAAGTTGAGTCTCCCATATCCAAATATTCTGAAATATGTTTTTTTTTTGTTAGCATGACTGAGATAGTGACACTTTTTGCTTTCTGATGGTTCAATGTACACAAACTTTAAGGTTCAAAATTATTAAAAATATTGCAAAAAATAACCTTCAGGCTGTGTGTATAAGGTGTATATGACATTAATGAATTTCAACTTTGTTTGATGCACAAAAAAATATTGTATAAGGTATATATGAAACATAAATGCATCCTGTGTTTAGATTTGGGTCCCATTCCCAAGATATTTCATGATATGCAAATATTTCAAAATACGGAATATTCCGATATCCAAAATACCCCTTGTCCCAAGCATTTTAGATATGGGAGACTAAACTATTTGCCAATTCCGACCCCCAAATGATCGAAATTGGCAAATCAAGAATTTGCAGCACGTTTAGATTTTGACGATGATCGAGGAATTGGGCAGTTGATGTATAGGCCACTTTAGGATGACACTGATGATCCCTGTCAGTGCAAAACAGCATATTGCAAAAGGAAATGGACAGCAAGCCAGATAAGGGGTGGAAAGGAATGGATTGATGGGGACTATAACAATATAGCTAATTTATAGGAGTCATGATGAATTTAGGTTTGAGAACATGAAAATTATTGTGAAGCTAGATTATGTAATAAACTGTGTAAGAGTTCATCTTATTTTTAAAGACATAACTCATCTTCTGTATTCACTAAATGGACAAAATAACTGGTTTGGAGAGTAGAGTAGTGTTCTTTGCTGTTCATGTCAGAGTCTCTTGTTCATTATGTGATTTTATTTCTAATACATTTCATATAATTAAAATATTTGCTATATTTTTTTTTATGCAAAATTGACTATAAAATGAAAACAAAACTTGCTTCCCTGGCCCATAATTGCTTGTCAATGTACTTCAAATCCATCTACATTTTGGAAAACTGCATCCAGATAATCCATGTTGTGATTATTTTGTTTTTATTTTGGCATGCAGAGATAATATTGAATGCTTTTTCATGTTAGAGATCAGCTACTATGCATCCCCATCCCAACTGTAAAGCCGTCCACACGTTTGCCAAGGTGAAAAATTGTTCCTTCTGGCTGCATTTTCTTATAAGTCAAAATAAGATCCTACATCTGTAACATTGCCCTGTTAAGACCATCGGGTCCTAATTTGCCCTGATCTTTTTTTTTTTTTTTTTTTCCCATTATACACAACATAATCGTTAGGGAGAATAATTAACGGATTGGGTACGCGATGCCGGTGATCGGGATCCCGATGGTCAGAATCCCGACAGGGTTAAGATACTAAACCTAACCCTCCCTCCCCATAGCCTAAACCTAACCATCCCACTAAAATGTAAATTTATTTGAGGGCTAATTGAAAAGTAATGAGACTGCCTCAGTTTTTCTGTCCCATAGGTAGACATGGCAACGCTATGTTGGTTATTGTGCAGTTCACACATCAATGTGTCTCAACCTGCGGTTGGACTGCAGTAGTCGTCTTTAGTTACAGGAAGTGGAAGATCTTCGTACGTTTCATCATGACTGATGTCTGCAAGATTACGCCACAGATGTGTGATTTGAATTTTGTGTTAAACTTGGAAAAAATGGAAATTAAACACAAGAAGTGTTACAGCAAGCATACGGTGGAGAAATAATCCTGCAGAATTTCGGTGGTAGAAACCATTCTAAAGGGGGGTATCCACTAGGCGATATTAATGGACAACGGCATCGTTATCGTTCAGTTGATTCATTGTGCATGAATCGTGCACTGAAATGTCATTAACGATCAGCGATGCTCGTTCAAGCTGGTCGTTAACGATATCGCTCATCGCCCGAACATGCTGATCAACCTGACTATATCGTCAGGTTGGCCATGTTCAGGGATGAGGGAGGGTGCCTACACTGAACAACATATCTTTCAGTGTTGGCACCCTGCAGTGTAGTGAACAATAACGATATCGTTCAGTCTTTTCACTCGGGTAGTGGATACCCACCTTAAGAGGGTAATGGTGCATACACACGGTCAGATTTTTCTTCAGATCTGAACTATAACTATTTTAAAAATCATTCAATCGTTAATATCTGAAGGAAAATCTGACATGTTTGTCAGATGAACGATGTGCATTCCCGCTTGTCAGATAATGACATCTGATGTGTTTGCAGTCAGATTTGGACGATTCCATTCATTTTAATGCAGTCAAAAATCGTTCATAGTTCAAATCGTTCAATCGTTAATCTGACCTTGTGCATGCACCTTAAAAAGCAAGTGACTGACTAAGCGTGTTCTGGGAGACCATCCACCGCGGTTACATATGTCAACATTGCCAAAATGACAGAAGGTTAACTTAAGCATCTCTATTGGCATCTCATTCAAACGGGTTCAGCATATTGTGACAAAGGATTTGAAAATGCATGGTCTGCCAGGTGGGCACCCAGAAATATCACAGAAGTGCATATGAGACAATGCGTTGGATCGTGCTAGAACACCATGCGAATGTCTGATTTCCTGACATAGATTGTGACGTGAGGAAAGTTTGCGTAAAGTTAACCTGTCATTTTGCAACATCTCCGCAGCTTTGGCAGTGTTGAAATCTGTAACGATGGTGGATGGTCTACCAGAACACACTTAGTCGGTCACTTGTGTATTACCCCCTTAGAATTGTTTCCACCACCGAAATACTGCAGGAAGGCTAATTATTTCTCCACCGTATGCTTGCCGTAACATTTCATGAGTTTCATTTGTTTTTTCCAAGTTTGCCACAAAATTCAATCACATCTCCGACGTAATCTTGCAGACACGTCTTCCTCATCCATCATGACGAAACATATGAAGATTTTCCACTCTCTGTGACCAAACAAAGACTACGGCAGTCCATCCGCAGGTTCAGACACATCGATATATGAGCTTCTCAATTACCAGCATAGCTGGTTTTAAATCGATCCTCATGTAATAAAATATATATATAATTTTTGATTACACACTGGGTAAAATAAGTGTTGAATACATCAACATTTTTCTCAGTAAATATTTGTAATGGGGCTATTGTAATGAAATTTTCACCAAATGTCAGCAACAACCCATGCAATCCACACATCCAAAGAAATCAAACCATAGATGTCCATAAATTGAGTTGTGTAATAATGTGAAATGACACAAGAAAAAGGTATTGAATACATTAAGGGAGGTGCAAAAAGGCATGGAAAGCCAAGACACCAGCTGAAATCTATCAGTATTTAGAAAGCAATCCTGCCCCTTATCAGTGCAAATTAATATAAGCTGGTTCAGTTCCAACTGATGGCCTATAAAAAGGTGTCTCACTACCAAGATGTCACACAAGAAACATCTCATGATGGGTAAAAGAAAAGAGCTCTCTCAAGACCTTCGCAACCTTATTTTTTGCAAAACATACTGATGGCATTGGTTACAGAAGGATTTCTAAACTTCTGAATGTTCCAATGAGCACTGTTGGGGCCATAATCCAGAAGTGGAAAGAACATAATTTCACCATAAACTGGCCACGACAAGGTGCTCCTCGCTAGATTTTTGACAGAGGAGTGAAAATATTTATCAGAAGAGTTGTCCAAGAGCCAAGGACCACTTGTGAAGAGCTTCTGAAAGAACTGGAAAAAGCAGGTACAATTGTTTCAAAGATAACAATAAGTAATGCACTCAACCGCCATGGCCTGTATGCACGCTCACCGCGCAAGACTCCATTGCTGAAGAAAAAACATGTTGAAGCTTGTTTAAAGTTTGCTGCACAACATTTTGACAAGCCTGTGAAATACTGGTACAATATAGTCTGGTCAGATGAGACCAAAATTGAACTCTTTGGATGCCATAATACACACCATTTTTGGAGGAGAAATGGCACTGCACATCACTCCAAAAACACCATACCAACAGTGAAGTTTGGAGGTGGGAACATCATGGTGTGAGTCTGTTTTTCAGCATACGGTACTGGCATACTTCATTTTATTGAAGGAAGGATTAATGGAAAAATGTACCGAGACATTCTTGATAAAAATCTGCCACCATCTACCAGGATGCTGAAGATGAAACGAGGGTGGACATTTCCGCAAGACAATGATCGCAAACACACAGCCAAGGACACTCAGTTGGTTTCAGATAAAAAAAATAAAGCTGCTAGAATGGCCCAGCCAGTCACCTGACTTGAATCCAATTGAAAATCTATGGAAAGAACTAAAGATCAGAGGGCCTGATTCAGACCCGCTCGCAAGTGGGTCAATTGTAAGGTAATGCATTCGCGCGAGCGAGAAATCACTCGCTCCGGCGCTCGCATCCAAAAGGGGTGGCTGTCGATGTTGATTGGCAGCTCGCCCCGTTTGGTAGGCAGGTCGGGAGGGTGGCTTGCCAAACGGAGGCGTTCCCGAAGGAACGCCTGCCGTTTGGGGGCGGCTCCCCTGACATCACGAGTGATGTCAGTGGTGAGCTTCCAGCTCTATTAGAGCCAGAAGCTCACTGGGGCTTGCGGGAACGAGACCCTACTACAAGGGTCTCGTCGCAAGCTCGATGTTCGCGACCATCACCTGGCTGCTCGCAAAAGCTGTGGGTGGTCACCCACAGCTATGCGAGCGGCCAGGAGGCCGGATTAAAAAAAACACGCGGCCGCCCTGATTCAGATCAAGCACACGCTTTTTGCGTGCGGCTCTGAATCAGGCCCAGAGTTCATAGAAGAGTCGCACGGAACCTACAAGATTTAAAGACTCTGTGTGTGGAAGAATGACACCCAAGCAATGCATGCGACTAGTTTCTCCATACAGGAGGCGTCTTGAAGCTGTCATTCCCAACAAAGGCTTTTGTATGAAGTATTAAATAAATTTCAGTAAGCGTGTTCAATACTTTTTCCCTGTGTCATTTCAGTTTATTACACATAACTTAATTTTGGACATCTATGGTTTGATTTCTTTGCATGGGTTGTTGCTGACATTTGGTGAAAATTTCATTACAACAGCCCCATTACAAATATATTTACTGAGAAAAATGTTGTGTTCAATACTTATTTTACCCGCTGTATGTGTGTGTGTGTGTGTATATGGTGAATGTTTAATGAAGAGTTGCAACCGCAGATCATTAAACTTTTTCTAGTGCTAACATTTTAGGAATGTTACCTTCATATATAAATTTGTTGCAACATATGTAGAACTAACTTAATTGAAAGTAAAACACTGTGCTGGGAATATTATGCAACAAGTGCACACATTTCCAAAGCGATCTACTTTAAAAAAAAAAAAAAAAAAACTACTTACATACCCACAGGCGCTATGGCCAAAAATATATATTACTGAGGCTTTGATATTATTGAATGTCTTTCTGCCATTTCATTTTAGATGTCCCCTTACCACATACAACTTAATCTTTCAAAAACAGAACTGATTTCCACTGTTCAAAAGAACCTACCTTAACATTTCTGTTGCTGCACTCAACCTTACCCCTCAAAATCGGTTTCTATTTGTTTTCCTTCACTCTGAATTTTTCTTTGCTCTCCACATTTAGGGGCTGATTCTGAGTCCACTATTCTTGGCATTGATAAAGGGCTTCTTGCCTTGACGGCGACCCAGTAAGCCATGATGCTTCAGTCAACACTTTTACCTTAAATCTTGGCTGCTTGCCACATAGACTTGCAGGGTTTAGCTACCGACTTATTTCTAATAATTTTGTCCACCCTAGTTGCGGTTTTTCTGGGGTGGCCTTGCCATGACTTGTTAACATGGCTCTGGACCCTCTGGACACTATTCCAAACATTGACTATTTGGCGCAAAATGCTATAACTGTAGGCCACGCTTACTTGACTTCGTCTCCACCTTAGAGTATGTATGACAGCCTTCATCATGTTTCCAAGTGTTTTTTTTCTGCCATTCCTCGCCATACCTATTGGGGAATGCTGTAACACAGTCTGTGATTAATGTAAACAATGTTCACTAGAGATGGAACTTACAAAACTTAAGGTGCCCAGCCACAAGCCTATTACACTGTACGATTGCACAATTACGACATTGTAATTGTGCAATCGCTCAGTAATAGGCCGGAAATCGTGCATCCAAATGTTAGAAACCACCAGCAATGCACGCTCCCGTTGGTCGTTTCCGACATCAATCATCGTCGGTCGAACATGCAGGCCAATCTGTCGATAACGACAGATTGGCCATGTTCGGGGATGATTGATGTGCCTACACTAAACGATCAGTCATTCAGTGTAGGCACATCAATCATAGTAATCGTACCATCGTTCCCTGATCTACTAGTGGATGGGCACCTTTAGACGTCAAAAGACTTTTGACCCACCACCCCAAGGCAGTTTTCCGATTGAAAATTGTTCTAATCAATATCTAGTGAAGTCAGTATGCTAAACTGTGAAATGTTTTTACTTCTGATATGCTTTTGTGTATTAACTCAGACGATCACACTACTGTTGCGAACTCGAATAACAAATTTTTTTACGATTTGTTGTTAACGTTCAAAAAATTGTTCAGTTTCTGAGTTATAACGATGAACGATAATAATTAAAGCGCGCTCCCGTGTGTAGTTATCGTTCATCGTCCATTTCAGACTGTCCAACATGACTATTTTCATTAAGGGAAGGAACATTATTTGTTCATTGTTGTAAAAATTGTTCACTTTTTCAAGGGAAAATCTGAACGAAAATCGTTGGCTACAAAATCGTTACGTGTGTATGCACCATAAGTGTGAAAAACGTTCTGGCAATATACTTTTGAGCTGTACTGTATACCGCCCTTTATCACATTTTATTGGACCTCCATATCCCACTGGTTACCATTACATGTTAGTCGCTAGACAAACACAAATCAATCATCCACCCCTCTATATTGGATTACAAGTGTTAACTAAGGGAAAGGAAGAATATATAGTTTATCAAACATAAGACCAGACTTATAGGACTAAAGCTTTTTGCTACACAGAGTTAACTAAAGAGATCTTGTTTACAATACATTTGATGCTTATTTACAGTACATGCATTGCATTCTAATTTAATAGGCATGATCTTATGAAACCATAATAAACCACTTTCACTATAAATCCTAGCAAATGTGCTACCTCATTCCGTTACGAAAACCTAAATTCCATGTTGCTTTTAATACACTTCCACTGGCAAGGCGAGGGACACCTCGTACTTTTAGCAAAGCAGAGGACATCATTCTGGCAAGGTGGTGGACACTCTTGGACCTGTGTCAAGGCAGCGGACACCTCTTGGACCTGTGTCAAAGAGGAGGATACCTCACAGACCTCTGGCAAGGCGGAGTATACCTCACAGACCTCTTTCTAGATGGTTAACACCTCTCGGACCTCTCGCAAGGCGATGGACACCTGGTACCTTTAGCAAATGGGAGGACACCTCGGAACTCTGGCAATGCGGAAGACACCTTAGAGATCCCTGGCAAGGCAGTGTACACCTCTTAAACTTCTGGCATTGGTAACTGGTTGGACAGCAGTAGGATTGGTGGCATACACCTCTTGGACCTCTGGCAAGGTGGCGTACACCTCTCAGACCTCTGGCAAGGCGGTGGACACCTCTCAGACCTTTGGCAATGTAGCTCTCAGATTAGTGGCTGGTCGAGCGGCAGTCGGATTGGTGTGGGCACCTCCCTGACCTCTGGCCACCCCTCGGAACTCTGGCAAAGTGGCAAACATTTGTTGGAACTCTTGCAAGGTGGTAGAAGCTCCAAAACCTGCATTTGTTCCGAGCAGGGAGTGGAATGCCTCTGGTTTAAATACATTTTTCTCCACCAAGGATCCCTTTATAGCAGGGACCTAAGCATGTATCTCGACAGGGACCAGGAGTTTCCCCAAGAATTCTGATAGTAAAAGTAGAACCTTTATTTAACAGGGTTTGCAATTGGTCAAGAATTCTCCTGAAAACCCCCAATCACACAGAGTCTGAGACTCAGAAGCATGAGGGTTCATTTGCAGAGAGGATATTTCCTCTGATGGCCTGTAGTTGGTCTCACATTCTCTGCACTCATTTAGCCAGATCATGCTTTGGAGAATGTAGGGGTACCAAGGAAGAATCAAGTGTGTAAGTCAAATTCCAGTTGAGTTCACCCCCAGTCATCAAAGTAACCCTTTCTTAGCAGTTCTAGGAATTCCAACATTTTGGCAAGGAATCTTGGCTGATGCTGGTTTGAACTATAAAGGTTTACAGATGCATAAGAGTGATTGACTATTTGGCACATAACAATTTGACATCTACCTTCTTTTACAACAGAGGTTCTTAAACCCTGCCATTACAGTCCAGGTTCTAAGGATAGCCATGCTTGAGTCCAAATTGACTAGGGTACTAATTTAGTCACCTGTGCTCAAGCATGGATAGCCTTAAAACTTGGACTGTAATGGTGGAGTTCTAGAAAATAATGAGATATTTCAGTGAGAGGGAGGCGTGTAGAAACCAGGATAGCCACTATTAGCAATTTATTAGCTGAATTGTTGTTACAAAAAACATGTGTGCCAAGTGTCTCAAATAAAACCCCCTTGTGTGCATGCCTGAAGGAAGCCGTAGCACCACAAATATTTCAATGAAGCAAAAAAGGTTTATTCATACACTGTGGACCATGCTGAACCGTAAACAGGCTGGGGACACATGATAACGCAAGGTAAATAATGGTCTAGTCAGAGACTAGCGGGTAAATTTACTAAGATTTGAGATGGTCCCGATTTTCAAAGTGATTTATCTCGCTGGAATTCGCCAAAATTCGGGTGATTTAATCCCTTTTACCAAATTTACCAACAGGCGATTTGAGGCTAAACGAGTTTGCCGATGGTGAGGCAGAACGAGATATCTCTCCCAAGTCACTCGTTTTGCAGGAGATTACTCACCCGAGATTCCAGTGTTTTCTCTCTGCAAATCTCTCCCGAGCTAGTAGCCAGCACATATCAGTGATATATGTGCTTGCTGCTTGTTTGTTTTCCATTGTAAAAATGAGAAAAATGTCTAAAAAAAAAAAGATGTGAGCCCCCCCCCCAAACACTAACCAGCCCTGGGCTTGTCAGCCTGTCCAGGTTCTTAACATTACAGGGAAAAAAATGTGTAGGGATCCCCTGTAATGTAATCCAGCACAAGGCAGCAGGGACAGGGCTGGTTTAAAATATACGGAGAAAAAAAAAATTACGTGAGTTCCACCGTATATTTAAAACCAGCCCTGGACCCTTTCTAACGGGGGACTGATGCCACAGCCAGGGGTGTCCTTTCACCGGGCCCCCCAGCCGCAGCATCAGCCCTGACCATTAGTCAGCCCAGGCCAGGGATTCCTGGGGAGTTGGTGACCCCCCCACCCAAAAAAGGGGTCACCCTCTCCAGGGCACCCTGGACTAGGCTGATAGCCCGGGGCTATCCCCGCAACCCCTAGGTGGTGGGTGGAGGGTTGATAGTGTTTGGTGTGTGTAAAAATTAGATTTATCATCATTGTCTTTACAGTGGAACTACAGGTCCAAGCAAGCCTCCCCCGCATGCTGGTACTTGGAAAACCACAACTACCAGCATGCGGGGCATTAAGGGCCCACTGGTACCTGTACTTCACCTGTAAAGAAACGGTAAAAAAAAAAACACACCACACACCTGCAAAATAAAGCTTTATTACATACATACACATACATACCTGTTTCCAGATGTTCGCGTCCTCTTGTCAACGTAAAGTATCCCTTCGAAATACCTGTAAAAAAAGATCCAATACTCACTTTTATGTCCCACGATGTTCTCCGCAGAAATCCAAGAGGGGCTCTGGATACAATGTAACAGCATGTTACTGCATGCTGTTAAATTGCGCTACTGTCTGTGCGTGGGAACGAGAGCAGCCTTCAGTCCCGTGCCGCCGGCCAATCTGCGGCGGCTAACATTAGCGGCCGCTCATTGGCTGGGACCCACGTGGGCTAAGCCAATGAGTGGCTCCTCCACCAATATATCCCTATAATTGCCCAAAGAAGGCAAAGGACCAGTGTCTGCACCAGATGCCCATAGCTGGCCTAGTACCTCTGTAATAAAGACCGAAGTAATTCTCAACTTTTTTTTATACAATATGTTTATTGATAAAGTCAAAAATACAACATGGTGCACAACACACCATCAATACAAGGCACTTTCAGAAGTTTAAAGATAAACAAAAGGACCAATCTGATCATAAAAAATCAATATGGAGAGTCAAAATAAATCAACAATGTGGCAAAATGCTATAAAAATAATCCTAGGAACAAAACAACAGGGTGAATGTCCTTTTATACTAAGAAAAGAGAGAGGAAAGAAAAAGAGTAATGTGGGGGAGTAGAGAGAAGTACAGGCTAGGATGAAGGAAATTAATAAAATAAAAACTAAGAGCAAAGAGAGTGTGAGGGGGTAGGGTCCAAGATGTAAAAGGGGGAGAGAAACTAATCTGAGATTCAGTGAATCCAAGTGTTATGGCTGAGCGACATTTACCAGCCACCATTGAGCAACTCGGAATAGGTAGGAATCTCTTTGAACAAAAGTTAGGGTACCCAAATGACATTAAACTCACTAAATTTATCGGCACCAGTAACAGAAGGTCACCCATGGTAATTTAATGGTCCCGGCCAGAGCCTCCACACAAAGACTGAGGGGTGACAAAGGCAGCCCTGCCTATTACCGGGGCAGAGATCAGAGATTAATCTTTATGCAGGCTGGAGGGGTGGCGTGAAGGGACAACATTCTATGTAGGGAGGTGGGGCCCAGTAGCTTTCTTATAAACAGCCAATCACCTCTATTGAACAACATTTCTGCATCAATTGACAACAAGACAGCAGTAGTTTGCTCACTCAGGGCTAAATGCATAAGGTCAAGAACCTTGGTGGTGGTGTCACATCCCTCGTGTCCCAGTCCAAAACAGACGTGGTTAGAGTGGATTAATGCAGGCAGTAGGGTCTTAAGCCTGTTCACAATGAGCTTGGCAAATATTTTGATATCGCCATTTAAGAGCGAAAATGACCTACAACTAGGATATAAAGCCGGAACCTTGCCCGCCTTTTCAGGAATTGCATTGAATGCAAGCAACATCTTAGGGAGAAGTACAGCTTGGAACATTTTGTAGAAATCTGGAACCTATTTAGGCCTGGACTCTTGCCAGAGGGTGTGGCCTTCATGGCTTCTTCCTGTTCCCTCAAGATGAACAGAGGAAAAAAGCCAAACCCTGTCCTCATCCGAGATGGTGGGGAATGCCAGTTTCTTGAGGTAGTTAGAAACTCTCCCATAAGATGCTCATTCTAAAGGAGTTTTTGGGACAGACAGACTGTAGACTGTAGGAGTTGAAAGCTGTGGCAATATCTGAGGTCAGCCTGCAGTCCCTGACACCCACACCTCTAATCATCTTATTATAAGACATAGCCCTCTGTGCTCATAAGGCCTGGGCCAGCAACTTCCTAGGTTTATTGACCCATTGAAAATGCCAATTTCTGCAATAGGTGAAAATCCTGTTTCACCTCATCATTAAGAAATTTAAGGTCTACGCAAGCTACAGCACGATCCACCTCTGACAGAGAAGCCTTATGGGACAACTCTAGGGACTAAGTGTCACAATCCTGGCTAGTTTTTACCTTTTGTGACTAACCTCTGCCAGCTGCTCCATGGATCTGTGTTTGTAATTCTCCTGGGACATCTGCTCTGGCTGAATCATGCTGGCTGTAACATCTCTTGTGTGTGCAGACTGCTCTCCCCCCACACTGATTAAACACCTGGACCCTGCTCTGTCTGTGAGCATTGCTAGTCTTAATTGGAATCACAGGTGTGGTCCTGATTCTCAAGGGCTGCAGAGATGATTACTCCCTCTGCATGTTGTGCCTTGCTCCACTCAGAATGCCACTGCCAGACCACCTGTCTGTATCCACCAATCGCTGCCAGACTCTAGGTATATAGATCCTCCTCTAATAGCACTCAGTGCTTGAACATCTTGTTACGTTCCGTGGTGTATTGCTTGTGCTATAGCTGTACCTCTGTGTGCCAGTATATCCCAGGCTTCTGCTGGTTCCTAGACCAGTGCTATCCATAAGCCTGCTGCGTTCAGCTATCCACGCTACCAGCCTATCACCTACGGCTCCCAGGCCGCTCCAAGTAGCTTCCACGCTACCAGCTTCTCCACATGGCTCCCAGGCCGCATCAAGCAGCTTCCACGCTACCATATCTCACCCACGGCTCCCAGGCCGCACCAAGTAGCTATCCACACTACCAGCCTCTCACCTATGGCTCCCAGGCCGCTCCAAGTAGCTTCCACACTACCAGCTTCTCCACACGGCTCCCAGGCCGCACCAAGTAGCTTCCACACCACCATCTCTCACCCACGGCTCCCAGGCCACTGAAGTAGCTTCCACGCTACCAGCGTCTACCCACGGCTATCCAGCCACTCCACGTAGCCACCCAGCTACCAGCATCTACCCACGGCTATCCGGCCGCTCCACGTAGCCACCCAGCTACCAGCGTCTACCCACGGCTATCCGGCCGCTCCACGTAGCCACCCAGCTACCAGCATCTACCCACGGCTATCCGGCCGCTCCACGTAGCCACCCAGCTACCAGCATCTACCCACGGCTATCCAGCCACTCCACGTAGCCACCCAGCTACCAGCGTCTACCCACGGCTATCCAGTCGCTCCACGTAGCCACCCAGCTACCAACGTCTACCCACGGCTTCCCAAGCCACAACAAGTAGCTTCCACGCTACCATCCGTCTGCAAGCTCATCTACTGGTACCCCGACCAGCTCAGTCAGCCTACCTGCCGGTCCCAGTCCTCACTCATCACCAAAGGCAGTTCTCACTGCTACCCACTTCTTATAATAAAAGAGCTATTCATGTCAACCATGGTTCCAGTCCAGCCGGCTTCCAGTGATTCCAGTTCATCACCTGATACAGGTAAATCACTAGCACCAACTGTGACAGGAATGATTGGAGTATTGGAAGAAGCAGGCTGCTGTACTGGTACAAAAGTTCAGGATAAGGTGCCAGCCTTAATTCCAAGTCTAAACTAGATAATTAAATTAAAGCAGGTAAAAAATAATGCCCACCGAGCCTGTCTTGAATTCAATCTTTTCACGGACTCAATATAAGCCAGGTTTTTATGATCTGTGTATACTGTGATATGATGTCTTGCCCCTTTCAACGAGTGCCACCAATCTTCAAAAGCCCATTTAACAGCCAAAAGCTACCGGTGTCCAACATTGTAGTTCTTCTCAGCCAGAGAAAACTTTCGAGAGAAGTTGGCACACTGATGTAGTTTGTTATCCTGGGGATCACTCTGAGACAGTATAATCCCCTCCACAACAAACAGAAGATCCGGATTTGGGTGGTGAAGAACCGAAACGAAGACAAAGAGTTTCTTCAAGGTGTCAAAGGCCTGGATAGCTTGAAGCGACCAGTTGGAAGGGAATCGGCAGCCCGACACTGGAACAGATCCCGGCAGCAGCAGGCCGACAGCGCTGGAAATCCCGATCGTCCCTAGGTAAGTATTAACTAACCTAACCTACCCCCTAACCCTCCCTTAGGGATGCCTAACCCTAACCTCCCACCAAGTGCCTAACCCTAATCCCCCCTCTAAGTGCCTAAACCTAACCCCCCCTTCCCCGCTGCCTAAACATAAGTCCCCCGGGGGGGATGCCTAACCCTAACCTCCCCGGGGGTGCCTAATCCTAACCCTCCCTCCCCCTAGCCTAACCCTAACCTCCCGGGGGGTGCCTAACCCTAAGTTCCCCCCGGGAGCCCTAAACCTAACCTCCCCCCCCATGGCTGTCTGCTCACGGTGCCCGGCATCCCTTTGATCGGGATGCCAGGCGCCCATCTCCTGGCATCGGGGAAATGAGCGACGTCTACATCTAGATGCCAGGCATTTCACCCTCGCCGGGATATGACAGTCGGGAAGCCGGCTGTCGGTATAAGGCCAGCCGGCTTACTGATTGCATCCCATTGGAAGTATCCATACCCTTATTAGTAAACTTTACTATAGGGGGTACAATAGTAGAGAAGGACTTAATGAACCTCACATAGTAGTTTGCGAATCCAAGCAAAAATTGTATGGCTTTTAAGGTAGACTGATGGACCCAATCTAGTGCCACCTGCATTCTACTGGAGTCCATAGAAAACCCTTTGGGGGGTAATAATATATCCCAGAGAGATCCCCTCCACCTCGAATTCGCACTTTTCTAGCTTCGCGTAAAGCTGATTTTGCTGAAGCTTTTGTAGCACCTGTTTGACCTGGTGACAATGCTGATGTAATGACTGGGAATAAATCAGAATGTCATTTAAGTATACTACAGCGAACCTCCCAAGGAAGTCTTGGAAGACATGATTTATAAAGTCTTGGAAGACGGCAGGGGCGTTGGACAGGCCAAAGAGCATGACTAGATACTCATAGTGTCCTGACAAGGTATTAAACGCCATCTTCAATTCGTCTCCCTCTGCAATGCGGATCAAGTTGTAAGCTCCCTGTAAGTCAATTTTAGAGAAGATGCTTGCTTCTTTTAACTGGTCAAAAAACATCGAAAAAAGGGGTAATGGGTAGGAGTTCTTGATGGTGACATTATTTAACCCCCTGAATTCAATACATGGCCGGAGCTAACTATCTTTTTTCTCTACAAAGAAGAAACCCGCTCCTATGGGGGACTTGGAAGGCTGGATGAAACCCTTGGCATGGCTTTCCTGGATATATACTTCCATGGCTTGAGTCTCCGGGATGGAGAGGGCATAGAGTCTTCCTTTTGGGAGCTTAGCGCCAGGAACTTGATAGCACAATCATAAGGACAATGCAGTGGGAGAGTTTCAGATCTTTTATTGGAGAAAACATCCGAGTACTCATGGTATGGAACCGGTAATTGAGGGGGAGTGGATTGGAGGGCCCGAACAGGAATAGAAAGACACTTGGCACTACATTCGGCGCCCCAAAAACTAATCTCGCCAGATTTCCAGTCCAGAACTGGATTGTGAGGCAACCCTAGAATGACTGGAGCCTTCAGACAGTCTAGTAAATAGAAACATAACTCTTCCGAATGCAGGGCGCCAACAGAAAAATGGATGGGTGGTGTTTGGTGCTTAACTTGTTTGTTTAATTGAGGGCTCCCATTGAGACCGCAGATAGACACTGGACAGGCTGTCACGTTTAGCGTCCTGCAGTCCCCTATTGAGGGGCTGGAAGTTGTGGTCCCAGGTCAATGAAGGAGTCAGGAGCAAGAGACCTGGATGTTCAGTCTCCTCATCCACAAGCATCGGATGTTGGAGAGACCTGACCTAGGGTGCGCAGTCTAACCTGGATATGGGTTTCAGCTGCACTCGGCAAGCAGGTCGCGGTCCCCAGGTCAGGGATCCGATGCGAGTGGGAATACAGAAAGATACACCGCTTTGGCCCACTGGAAATATAATCTCTGTACCACTAGTACAGAGAAGCACAATAGAGATGTTTCCTGAAGAGGTGCTGTGGCAGACCAGAGGGAGAGAATCCACTGAGGAGTAGGTTGTGCAGCTAGCAGTGGAGGGAAGTGAGGATATGCTGCAGTCATTGAAGGAGAGTGGTGATTGCACCAGTTTGGATAACGTGGTGTCTGTACACTGATGCACAAGGATATGACACTGGTAAATAGCACACACAGGCAAGGATGTTCTGTACCACTGCCGTACAACGTTATGACACTGGTAAATAGCACACACAGGCAAGGATGTTCTGCCGTACAATGATAAGACACTGGTAAATAGCACACACAGGCAAGGATGTTCTGTAGCATTGCTGTCCTAAGATATGACACTGGTAAATAGCACACACAGACAAAGATGTTCTGCCATACAATGATATGACACTGGTAAATAGCACTAATTATTTAACAAAATAACCGCCTGAGGGAAAAAACTATTTAAGTGCCTAGCAGTTTTAAACCAGCACGATCTATAACGACTGCCCGATGGAAGGCGTTGAAATAAATCTTAACCAGGATGAGACTTGTTCGCCACAATATTTTTAGCTCGCTTATCCAACCTAGTTAAATATAACTCTTGAATAGGAGGGAGATCGTCACCAATAATTCTTTCTGCGGCCCTAATTACTCTCTCTAGTCTATTCTCCTGAATTATTGCCATACAGAACAGAGGTCTCAATAAATAAAACCTTTGCTGTGCTTGCTTCAAAATGGCATCTCTGTTGGATGCCCCCTTCAGGTCCCTGGATATAAACGAACCCAGAAACCTAAAGGTTTCCACCACAGACACCACACTATCCACAATAGTGATCGGGGATACCACAGGAGAATGCCTCCTAAAATCCACTACCATTTCCACCGGTTTTGGTGGATTTAATGTCCACGTTGCCTGGTGACCAGCAAGACTGTCGGATCCTGCAGCAGGAAGCTGCAACATCCTGGATGACTGCTGACTACCGGAACCTGAGAAGGTAACAAGCCGCGACGGCGGCTTATGACAAGCGCGTGCACAACAGGATTAGATTATTTTAATCTCAATAGTGTTCCCGCTAGAAAGCGGGCAGGGCAGGGCACTGGGGTTGCTTGCCAGTAGCTTTTGCACTCCTGAAAAGGGGGCGTGGATGATTGGGAGGGATGTGCCCTTGCAACATGCCCCCAATCTGTCACACTTGGGGGCGTCCCCAGCACTTGTGGATTCCCCAAGCTCCCCCCTCACAGTTTCTATGGCCGGGCGGGGACCTGTCACCACATCTTTTCCCACCAGTGGAAGGCTCAGGGCAGGATGTTTTAGTGGGGCCCCATAAAAGGGCAGGGCACGGTATCCCACTAAAACAGCCTAGTGGGAACACTACTCAATTTGAAACATAAAAATAAACAATTCAATAGATAAAAAATTATACAGACAAAGAATATTAAATATAAAATAACCATATGTGCATGTGGAAGCAAATATTAAAGGATCATTGCATAAAAAACTTTTTTCAGTTGGCGAAGAAAACAAATCTTTGTCAATACAGTGAACTCCCTACTCACATCAAAGGGAGAGTCTTCCACACTTTAAAAGAACTGTGGGCCTGATTCAGACCCACTCGCGAGCGCCGAGCGCTCGCAAGCGGGTCGATGTTGGGCCAGTGTGCATGCGCACGACGGACCCAGCTCCGTCGTGCGCATGCGCGAGACCTGGATAGCAACAGGGAAGCCGTTGCTATGGATCTCGCTACAAAGGGGGCATAGCTGGCCAGACGGAGGCGTTCCCATGGGAACGCCTACCATCTGAGGCCGGCCCCACTGACATCACAAGTGATGTCAGTGAGAGTGCTTTTGGCTCTGATAGAGCCAAAAGCACTACAGGGCTTGTGGCAGACGAGACCCTACCACAAGAGACCCTACCACAAGGGTCTCGTCGCAAGCCCGATGGTCGAAACCATCTTTTTGGCCGCTTGCTATAGCTGTGGGTGGTCACCCACAGCTATGTGAGCGGCCAGGAGGCCGCTCTAGAAAAAGAGAAGGAGGGCACTGATTCAGAGCGAGCGCTCTGAAAGAGCGTCCGGCTCTGAATCAGACCCTGTGGTTCTAATGTATCCAATAATAATTATACTGTTCCCATATTAATGTTCGATACATAAGGTGGGTTTAATTGTGCCACCAGGCTGTTAGAGGATAAGAAGAGTCAAAATGCAGGATATTATTTCAGTGGTGTAAGTACTCACAGTTGGTGATATACAGTTGCAGCCTAAGCCACTGAGTAGGTGAAAATGCTGGCTTGAAAGCTATGATAGCCGGCAATGGTCCTTCCGCGCATGTGCATGACATGGTGATCCAGCAGTGTCTGGAAGGCTTTGCTGAAGCTGGAAAGGCACCACTGCGTCTTCATTGCTGGCAATGGGGAGCGTATCGCACTCACCATCTAAAAGATGGCGAGAGCAATGCTTGACAAACAGCGGTAATCTTAGATTACTGCTGTGTGTTAAATCCAGAAAAGGTGGCTAAAGGGGTTATGCTTCATTATTAAATGGGGGTCTCTGTGGGCTGCAAAATACTGTGAGATAATGGTGGCTGTCCATTGAAGTGCCCGATGCCACTGGCCAATATTGGGGCCTGTCGATAGAGTGCCAAAGCAGGGTGCACCCAAAAGAAGGAGCTAATTTATTTGCCATGTGCATGTGGTGAGGTATGGGTGATAGAGTGACCGGAGGGTGACCGGAGCATGGACAGACCATTTTGCAGCTTCAATAAAGGTGCTTTGTATGAGGTGCAGGAACTGATGAGGGATCAAAAAATAGTCCAGCCTGGAGTAAGATTATGGGGAGATGAGAAATAAGTGTAATCTCTTTCATCAGGAGGTTTAAGACGTCAAGCATTGACCATGTACATTTGACTCTACAATAATATTTGAAAGGGTGGCTATGAAAGGGATGAGTGTCCTCCGGCTAGAGTGTCCAATTCTGGTCACCACTCACAATAAAGATCCCTCCCCAAGAGTGTCCACTCAGACTAAAACTGTGGACAGGAATGAAGGCTAGTCATGGTGCGATCGTATAAATTCACAAAGGTATAAACTTGCCCATGTAAGTTGCCTGTGACCAAAGGTTGTGAAGGGGAGACAGCGGGAAAAAGGAATAGCCACCCCAAGGGTTTAGCCAGCACTTTTATTACTGAAAAAGGATTTTTCAAGGAGGGGGCCACGCCAGCTCTAAAATGAGTCTCTCGGATAAAGGCCATATCTGACTTAAAGGCATATAGCTCACAAAGAGCTCTAGCACATTTTTCAAGAATGCGTAAACCACTAGCATTGATAGAGACGACTCAAAGGGTCGATCGGGCAGGATCAGTCACCACCAGGCACCTGGAGTGATCTCAGATTGAGGGGAGAAGCAGGGAGAAGAGAAAAAGAGGGCACAAAGAAGGAAAGAGAACATAAAACAAAGGTACAGATTACAAACCCAAAAGAAATGCAATATAATAAAACCCCAGAAAAACAGCTTCTTGAAAGTGCGGACACGAGGAGCACTTCTGAATGCGAGAAAAACATTGACGGCTGGTGGTAAGGGCTGCCCAATTAGCAATCAATTCATAAAATGCAATAAAACTGTCACAGTGCACCAGACACCAGCTATTACTTACCGGGACCGGCAGCACTTGAACCTCCGTCGGCAACGGACAGCAGGCGGAGAGTTCCCAGCGCCCGCTGCCGTGACGTCAGCTCCGGGTCCCCCACACAAGTACAGGCGGCTACGGCTCTCCTAGAAGCGTGCACACCGACCAGCAAGAACTTTAAAGGGACAGGCGCGTGAAATGGGAGTCTCAGGCACCAGACCGTTGCCAGAGTATAGGCTCCATACCATACTCCAGCATTCCAGTACTTACCTGTTATCCTGTTCTTGACCTTGGCTTGTTTGTGACTCTGATGTCGTTTAACCCCTTGTACTGCTCCTGATATCTGGTTCTGACCTCGACTACTCCCTGTGATCCGTTTATGTCTGCTCCCTGGTACCGTCTCGTCTGTTTGGTTTTGACCTGGCCTGTCGACTACGTTATTCTTCTGCACTACATCCAGTACTCACCAGCACCTGTATAGGGGAACCTAACCTGAGGGCCGTGACCTGTGTGTTGGACGCAGCCAAGTCCATACCTTCTTGCGAGGGTCCCTGGTGAATACCGCCGCCACATTAGACTCCGTACCTCAGGCATAGGTCTAGCCAATTCCCTAAATACGGGCCGCCTCCACAATCAGTCCAAGAGCTGTGACAAAAACACAGTTACAGGCATATTATAAGGAAAACGTGAACAAAAAAAATGTCCAACATATGGGGAACGAAGTAGGCATAGAGCAATAAAACAACATATGTGTCAATAGTAACCATATACAAGAATCAAGAAAAAGTGAAAACCTGAGCACAATGGTATCAGTAAGGCAATTGAAGGGTAGTGAGGTGGGGGAAGGAAGGAAAATGCAGGAGAGTGGGGTGGAAAACAAAAAGTTGGGAGGAATGAAGAGGGGTGAGTGGGAGCAAAAAAAGGCAGGCATATACATCACACGTATACTCACGAAGCCCGCTGGTAGACATGCGTCTAGATAATGAGTCCCATAAACCAATAAGGAAAATTCAACATGATATGAGGGGCAATTACAAATTTGTAAATCCACCTGAGAGTCCTGGCATACTGGGTAAGCAGCTAAAGTCGATGTAGAAAAAAAAGAGAGGGTGACATTCAAGTAGCAGAAATGGAGAGGAGCAGAGACCTCAGAAGAAAGTCAGGTAACCTGGCCTGTGGATGACTTTCTCTGTTTGGGACTTTTTGAGGGCCTGTCAACCACTTGCCACTCCACCTCTCCTGATTGCAACACAGTTGGGGCTGGACCAAAAGCCAGATCTTGCCATTCAAGAAGCTGGGGAAGAGGAATGCCAAAGTTGAAGGCAGGTAAAGGTGGGTACACACCTGACAGATAAATGTGCAGATCGAGTGTTCTGCAGATATATCTGCAGATGATGGTCGTTCATACACACTGAATGTTCATCATCTGCGGGTCTCGGCAACCAGGGGGCATGTCGGAGGCATGTCCCACCCCCTCTTTGCAGCTGCCGCTCTGTATGGGCGGTCTGCAGATCGCTCGTACACAGCTGCCGATGGACAGATATGTCTGCAGACATATCTGTCCATCGGCTGTGCAGCATAGACAATGCGATATGTCGGTGAACGCCGACTTTCATGGACATATCGCGGGTACACACTGCCCGATGGGCAGCAGATACATTGGCCGATCATTTGATCGGCCAAAATATCTGTCAGTGTGCACCCAGCTTAAGTCAGAGGGTTCTTGTAGGGTTATCTGCTTGCCTTGGTGGGAAACTGAAATCCCCAACAATATTGAAGCTTCAATTTACACATTTCTTTGGTGATGGGTCAAATGGCTCTATCAGTACCAGCAGGTTACTAGTTGCTGGACTTCTCATTTAGAATCTTTAATATGACCTAGCTAGATTCATCCTCAGGCTAGAGATAACATAACACCTCTCTCATGTGTTATCAATAACCTCTAGCACTGATGACTCATGCAGGGAATTCCCCATCAGCCAGCCAGTGATGACTCATGCAGGGAATTCCCCATCAGCCAGCCCAGTGCATTTTTTTAGGGCCTGAGAATCAGTTGTGTTTCATAGATGCTCCTGTAACACAACTATACTTTCCAGTATAGTTTGCTTCCAGTGTAGTTTCAACTTCGGTGTTCGATGTTAACTATACTGGTGGCTTTGAACCGATTCTCTTTTTTTGGAGTATGAGAGTTCAGCACAATTTACCCCTGGCTCTAACGCACGGAAGGGTGGACTATCATTAGATATAATTGTTTTTAAAGTATTACACTATTATGTTATTTTTTAATGTATTAATACAAAGCACTTCTGAATGTACTGAGAGAACACAAGTTATGCTGGGTACACACTAGGATAACGGATCGGACAGTAGACCGATTAACCGTCGGAGCAGCCGATTTGTAAGCTATACACACTTACCAATCAACCTCTTGATGTGTCTGGGCTGACATTACAACTAGGCGGGCATTTAAATTTGCCCGTCCAGTTGAGATGCCAGTGTTGGTCGGTCCCTGCAGTATGTGTATGTGTGTTCGGCAAAACACATGCAAATTGGCTGTGCTGCTGCACCAACCTGATATGTGTGTGATCTACGTTGTTCACAGACATATCGGATGTACACGTGTCGCCAAGTGTGTACCCAGGATTACAGTGCTGAGAGAAATTTGTCCCAAGAAATCCTTTATTGAATCACACAGTGTTTAAGTGTTAGCTGTTAATTCCCACTTAAGCTACAGTAGTCATGTGTGCCTTTTGTATTTTCAATGTATCTTTTCTTGTTCATATTGAGAAGTTTTTATAAATTGCACCAGATGTTGAGAAAGTTCTAAACTAAATTGTGAACAGCAGCAGGAAGTGGAACAGACGGACAGTCTGCAATTTCTGGTAGGACAAGATGAAACCAATACTGGATAAAGAAAGGAGAAAAAGGTGAGGACTCATGGATGAGCAAATTCTGCCCATTGTAGTAGCTTTACCCAATCATCCTGATTTGCAGAAATGTGGTTTCTGATCATTTGTATTAAGTCCTGGTTCACTTGTTCAGTTTGTCTGTTATATTGAGAATGTACGCAGAGGAAAATTCAGTTTGACATTAAAAGTTTTTCAAAGCACCCTCCAGAAATTAGATGTACATAGCACTCTTTGGGAAACCCATGTATTGATAAACTTATTCATTAGTTTAAGATCTAAGGGTAAACCTTTTAAAAGAATAAACCGAGCCACCTTTGAAAATGTATCCAGTATTACCCAAATGTTATAAAATCCTTGACATAGAGGGGGAGATTTTTCAACACTAGGGTGCCACAGTGCACTTATTCAGGTGTTGTAAGGGGAGTGATCTGGTCCCATATCAAATGATTTGGGCCCGCATTTTTGTAAGTGGCTATTTACACAGGCTGCACTGCTTTGATATTGAAATTATTTGCAGCAGCAGCAGTGATCATTTGCACTGATGGCAGGGGACTAAAAAAAAAACCACCACGTCATCGAGTCTCACAGACAGTAGGACACTCTCAGAAGCTGTGGCGAGATGAGGGTCTATCATTCATTTATTCCTGCACCTCATCTCTTCCACTGTAGTGAAGCCCTTCTACTGTCCCCATATTTCCATTAACATTTATTTACACATGTACTTACAGATTTTTAAAAGAGGGAACGCAGAACTTTTAATTGGTTTCTGTATATCGGATATTCTGGAACATGAAAGTTTGGTTCCTTCCAGGTAGTTCCAGATGAAGTGAGCCAGAAAATAGCTGTCTCTGTGGGACTGTCAGAAAAGGAGAGCTCAGCTCAAGTCCTATTACACCACCTCCATTGGGAGAAACCTCTTTATTGGTGAGTCCAGTGTACCCAAAAGAGTGAGGCTGACTGGTAGCCAGTCCCTACGTCGTTGATAGTGGTTAGCATTTGCCAAAGAGGCTGGGAACAGCAAGAATCAGAGCATCTGAACATTTCTCACCTAAGAATTCTACAGTTAGAGGCCGTTGATTGGCTCCGGCTTCTGACAGTTCCCACATGGGCTGGACAGTGAGTCAGGAGCCGGAGCCAATCAGCGTCCGCTCTGGCTGCCGGCTCCTGACTCACTGATCAATCGGGAGCAGGTTAGCGCTGTATGTGGTCACACACATGCAGCGCTAATCTTAGTAAATGGTTTGGGTGTCCGTATTTTTGTTTTGCAAAGACCCCCTCTGGATGCTACGGAGACCAGCGCGATGGAGGAGGTGAGTATAGGATCTTTATTGCAGGTACTCCTTATGGATTTCTTCATTGGAGAAGGGGATGTGATCCCCTGGCAGCAGGTAAGTATGTGTAAGTGGGTAGGTGTATGCAATAAACTTTTACATGTCACGGTGTGTGTGTGTACTGTGCTTTTTTAACTATTTATTTTACAGTAGGGGTACGGGTGCTGCTCGTCTGCTGGCACTTGTAGTTCCACAAGTTTCAAAGGGCAGGCATGCTGGCACCTGTAGTCCCACTGTAAAATACATTAGTTTACTACTATTTAACCCTTTATTACCCCCGTACCCACAGCCCAATCTTTTTACAGGTTCAATACACAAGCAGCCTTCACATATTTCACTAATATGTGCAGGCTGCTTGCTCGGGAGAGTCTTGCAGAGAGAAAACACTGCAATCTTGAGTAAGTAATCTCATCTAAACTCGCAATTTTGGGGAAAAAATTCTCTCTGCTTCACCATCGTAAAAACTCACTTTCACCCGAGTTTTGGTGAAGCAAAGTGAGTTGAAAAAACTAAAAACTTAACCAAACTCGATTCTTAGTAAATTTACCCCTAGGTGTCAGGGGAATGGAAATCTTTGGTATATGTATCAAGCAGTAATAATAACTAATCATCCTGACTAAATTAACAGCCATGCTTTATGACAAAAGAAATATCAAGCAAAGTGCTCATTTGCAGATTATACGTGGAAGAGTTAAATGTTAAAAGTTAAAAGCATTAGTGCCCCTAAGGTAAATTTGTCAGTAGGTCCACACGGTAAAATCCCCCGCGACCCGAAAGTCTTGATGCACTGAGCCCTGCTGCCCGTCACTGTGTTGTGGCCGAAAGTCTTGCTGCGTTGACGTAGAAACGTTAGCGCAGCACTACTTTCATCCATGTCACAGTGGCGGGCATCGTCAGATGGGAGGTCAGAGAAGATCCCTACCCACTGTATAAGAGAAAGGGAGCTGCGGTTGCCAGCGGAAACAATGACTGACAGTCGCTGGCGAAGAGTGTAGAGAGTGGTCCTCCTGCGTCCAATCTGCTTTTGTGGCCACCTGTTTGTAACCTCCTCTGTAGTCAGCAACTGGGTGCTTTTAAAAAACAAAGACCCTCCAAAGATTGGGCAGGCACTGTTTAAGCAATTATTGGGCAGTATCTGGGTGCTGTTTAAAACATTATCTGAGTCTTAAAAGAAATGATTGTGCAGTATCTGTGCGCTTTTTAAAATATCATTTGTGTCCAAAAAGCAATTATTGGGCACTATCTGGGTGCTGTTTAAAAATAATTTGTTTCTAAAAAGCAAGTGTGCTTAGAAAATGTATTTGTGTCCCAATAGCACGTGTGCAGTATCTGGGCTATTCTTAAAAATTATATGTGTGCAGCCGGCTATTACCCATAATGAATAAGAATTTAAATCAGAAAACATTATTCTAAAAAATGGAAGTCCTGTAATTTTAACATATAAAAATATTAAAATAGAATGGACATTAGCATCAAAATTGTTTGAACTAGGGGCCTGATTCAGACCCGGTCGCAAGCGCTGAGCGCTCGCAACCGGGTAGATGGTGGCCCAGAGCGCATGCGCTCGACGAAGCCGGCTCCATCGTGTGCATGTGCGAGACCCGGTAAACCGTCGCTTCGGGTCTCGCACCAAAGGGGGCGTGCTGTCGATGTTGAGTGACAGCATGCCCCCTTTGGTGGGCAGGCCGGGGGGTGGCTGCCCAAACGGAAGCATTCCCATGTGAACGCCTACTGTTTGGGGCTGGCCCCACTGACATCACAAGTGATGTCAGTGGAGAGATTCAGGCTCTGTTAGAGCCGAAATCTCTCTGGGGCTTGCGGCAACGAGACCCTACCACAAGGGTCTCGTCGCAAGCCCGATGGTCTTGACCATCGCAACCATCTTCCTGGCCGCTCGCTATAGCTGTGGGTGGTCACCCACAGCTATGCGAGCGGCCAGGAGGTCGTTCTAAAAAGAAAAAGACCGGCCCTGATTCAGAGCGAGCGCTCTGTCAGAGCAACCGGCTCTGAATCAGGGCCTAGATTCCTACAAAAATCTACATTAAAAACAATGCATAAATTTTCAACAACTGAGCTCAAAGAATCTTCCAAATTTAGCAAAACTAGCTGCTATTGGATTGACTATACCTATAAGCGGCTGAATGAGAAAGAGGATTTTCTATTATTAAACTAATTAGAACCTGGAATGGCATGAAGCAGAGCACATTAATACCTCTTTTACACCTTGTCAGTGGGGCCGGACCCAGACGGTAGGCATTCCATGGGAACGCCTCCGTCTGGCAGCCACGCCCCCGGCACGCCCACCAAAGGGGGCGTGCTATCACTCACCTTCGACAGCACGCCCCCTTTGGTGCGAGACCCATAACGACAGCTACCCCGTCGTTATTCGGGTCTCGCGCATGCGCACTAGGGCACCATCGACCTGCTTGCGAGCGCTCAGCGCTCGCGAGCCGGTCTGAATCAGGCCCACTGTTCCAATCCGGATCAGACCTCTTTCATATTTCGGCACCGACCCAGGATATTCCCGAGCTGGTGCCACCATTCAAACTGGCATTGCAGTGGACTCTTGGAGATGACGTCACCTCCAAGCACCACTAAACCCAGCCATTTGGGTGGCAAGCGGCGCGATCGAGGTCGTGACCCGGATCATGCCGTTTACACTGCAGGGTGGCCAACCTTGCAAAATACCCAAGGGATCCCCAGGTCCCTGGACCGAGGTGGATCCATTTACACTGACAAAAATCCTGGGCGCATCAACCAGGGATTTTTATGCCGGTGTAAATAATAATCGGATGCTGATGCATGTGTTGCCTGCATGTGAACATACATTAAAAATTGTATTAAACTGTACTTGAAACATACTGATGTATAATCTGCATCTTTTACTCGAAAATCTGTTGATAGGGTTGTCGAAGCCAGATGATTGGCTGAGACCAGATCTCAAGTTAATATCGGGCGACGCCATTTTATGTTGCCCCTGACGACGCCATCTTGCGTCGTCAGCATGAAACCATTGTGTGCGATCCTAATATGAGCATCGTGCAACTATATTGCTATCGCATATTGTTAAAAGTCCTACCATTCCCCATACGCACATTACATTATACATATAATATACAAGACGCACAGCGCACAGTTGCGCTGTTTAGTAAAACACATAAAACGCACCACGCATATTAGCGACTACACGCAATATCCTTACACTTACACATACCATAATTTATAAAAAGGTTCCCTAAGCATTAAGGTTAATATTAGAGGTTTTATACGTTATCAAGTCTATTGTGAAATACATATATTTGGTATCTAAGGTTTAGTACATGATAAGCAGACCATGTTTGGTGCCATTCTAAACCACCGTTTATTTGCAGACTTCCGGTTCCATCGGCAAGGAAATCGCAACATGCGTTTGCAAGTTATGGATTATAGAGAGATAGGCATTGAAATGTACTCTGTAATGTAATGTTTATTAGCCAGTTTAGACGTGTTCTTCGGCGGGAAAACGCACACAAAGAGCTGTTGGAGGGCTGAACTATTACAATACAAACTGACCTATGAACTGTATCGTAACAGAAGAACCAGGAGGAAGAACCAATGGGATTATGCCAACTCGTTCTATTGTATTGCCTATCTCTGCAAGGATACATATGTAAGCACTCTAGATCTGGTAGTTAATCATCTTTTTTTCTGTTGGACGAGGTTTCATAGTTGATGCCGGGAAATCTGGATCCAGAGCGCATGCGTATGTATCGACTACCTTGTACTTTGTCTAACCTTTGCGCTAATTGTGTTATAGATCAAGGCGTGTAACTATATGCTTTTATGTGAATAATATATTTTTTGTGCTTTGGAACCACAATCAAAGTCTGGAAAGCTATTATTTCTTATCCATGCGCAATGCTAAATAGCAACTTTAGGCTATAGAGGTTAATAGGAATTCATGGTTGGGGGCTCATAGAGTGAGATCACGCTGCCAATTAACACATGGTTATTGGTCTCTCATCAAAGGATGGAGGAGCCATACGCAGGAAAGAACGCATTGCATTCGAAAACCTGCTACCACTTGATGCTGAGAGACCGCTATCCATTATTGTGTGAGTTCAAGGAGTGCTGATTAGAATCCAGGGACAAGGAAGGAAAAAGTTTGTTTTCCTTCGTTGATAAAAGTTCTGTGTTAAAAGGGGATGTCACACAATAGCGTACGCTGCCACGCTGTATTGCTGCCACGCGTTCAAACGGTCATTGTATGCATTCCATGATTACTTGTTAAACCTCTGTATTATACTGCTATATTAAGGGAAAAGGTTCTATTTTCTGCACAGAAAAGGTGTATGTAAATTGAAACGTGTGATCGTGAAGGCTACTGTCTGTTAAGCCTACATAATGGAGGTTACTGTCTGTTAAACCTCAGTGGAAACTCGGTAGGTGCCTGATGGGGCCATTCAAACTACTGGTCCAGTGTACAAAGCAGGTACATTGTGGTTATTGAGAAACTAAGGGGTTTCTTGGACCGGCATCCATCAATCACAAAGTCCATTGATCAGTTAGGTTCTTTGGGCAGTGCGATCGAACCGCATGGTTATATAAACCGTGATTTTGAAGTGGGTTGACGTGGGAGTGAAACTGCTGGCAATGTTAGGAGTTATTGGAACTCCTAGATGCTACCAGTGGGAGTAAACTCAAAGTAGGAAGCGAGCAGCGGAAGCTTGGGTTAATATCGTTGCAGGTAGAATAATTTTCAATAGGTGGTTATTCTGCCCCTCATTATACAAGCCGACTGTAATGCCAGGCGGGTCTGCTGTGTATAACGGGAGGGAGAGCATGAACGTAGCTCACTGAAAATCGTTCACCAATCGAAACTCTCTAGAAATTGCTAAGCGTTTTCTCAGATGGGTGCGATGATGTGCTGCTGGTGGAAGGGCCGCTTGGATCGGCCAGGTATGTTAAGTTTAAAAAGAATGGTGTGTACGCTACTGCGTACTGCGACATATGGGTCAAAATGACCAAGAAATGTAGAACACCTTTCCTAAGATTGGTAGCTTTGATTCGGAGGTTCTGAACAATGTCAGAGACAGTATATGTTTAGTGAAGTCTCTGAAGAAAAGGGTAAAGTTGTGGCAGCATGAGGGGAACATGTGGCTTAGTGGTGTGAATACGACGCAAACTAGCGTTGCGTGTACGATGCAAGGGAGCGCGCACACAAATAGCATTGCGTGCGTGCCGCAAAGTAGAGCGCACACACAGAAAGGTAGCGTGTCAGAAGGTAATGTTAGTAGCGCACCACCACCGCACTATGCGGATGGGGGTGAAGGTACAGTCGATCTAAAAACTCATAAAAATGTAACAAGTAACTTGTACCCTCTCCTAAGTAACTAAAAGGAACATGTTTATGATGCAGATGATGAACCTTTTGTGATGTCCGCTCTGTCCCATGTTGCACAAATGTTAAATGTACCACCACAGCAAGCACAGGTAGCTGCCCTGCTAGTACCAGAAATGGAGGTAGCTCCACCAGTGCAGGAAGTATTAACACCCGCTGTAACAATAGCAGATATTGCTAATACCATACGTAGTAGCAATAGGTTGAACCCTCAAACAGGTAGTAAGGTCAAAGGTAGCAGTGTGGCAGGCATCCATCCCGTCCTGACAATAACTGTTCCCAATGGGAATCCGGATGCACATGGTGTAGTGGCCACAAGGAATGTAGCGATGCATTGTCCATGGACAAGAGCAGAACTACGTTCCATAATGACAGATTTCCCCGACCCTAGGAAAGAACTAGCACAGTGGCAGAGATTTGTAAAGGATTTAGGTAATGCTCATGAGCCAACCTACAAAGATTGGCGAGTGGTATTACGGGCATGTCTTCCACACAATACTGACGTGAAAAAGTGTATCACGGCCTGGATGGAGATAGTCCCATAACTGCTGAAGGTAATCAGAACACTATAACCCACATTGTCACCCAATTGGCTGTATTTTTCCCAGTAATTGTTAACTGGAGTAAAATCTTCACGATTAAGCAGAAAGAGAGTGAGTCTGCAGCAGATTATTTTACCAGAGCGCTGCAGACTATTACCCAATACACAAGCATAGAGGATATAAAAGACAACACCCATCACAGGGAAATGACAATCACAGTGCTTATGGATAGTCTTAAAGACACTCTAAAGACCAAGGTTCAGACCTCACGCCCTGGTTGGAGGGGAGTTACAGTAGACACACTCTGGGAATCTGCTATTGAACATGACAAAAACATCATTAGGAAGAGAGAAATGCAGAGCGAGAAACTAATGGCTGTTAGTATTCAAGCTCTGGAAGGAATGCAAATATCACCGCAGCATTCTTATCACACCCAGCCACAATACACTCATCCCATACAACCTCCAAACCTTTATCCCTATACACAACCACAATCTTTCCTCATTCCCCAACCCACACAACAACAACCTTTCACAACACGTCAACCACGAAGGTGTTATAGATGCAACAAGGAGGGCCACATAACTAAGATCTGTAAGGCCAGAAAGTGGGAAATGCCAAACCAGGGAACACTGAGATACCCACAGAAGGGGCACCCACAGCAGTCAGGACAATTCCAGCCATCACCTGCTCACCAGCAAAACAGTACCAGCAATGGGTGTAACGGGTAAAGTGCAATATTATCCTTTAACCAAATCTCCAGAGGTTACTATCGGTCCATTGCATACCAGGTATTTCTTTCTCCTGGCAGCAGCAGCACCTACTAACCTACTGGCAAGGGATTTGTTATGTAAAATGGGATGTGTCATTTATTGTACCCCTGATGGTATATTTTTAGATATCCCAGAGAGAGTTGCGCACGAGGTGAAGGATATATTGGACACTTCCCAAAGGTTAATGTTTCACTCTACTGTTTCAGATAAGAATCCATCTCAGGTAGAGCATATGTTATCTCAAATACCAGGTTCACTTTGGACCAAAGATGGACAGGTATGGACAAATGTAGCTCCCGTACTGGTAAATCTAAAAAGTGTTAGGTAAGCCCCAAAAATTCCCCAGTACCCATTAAAACAGGAGGTAGAGATAGGCGTTTATCCCATAATTGAGCGGTTATTACAACAGGGAATTTTAGTCCGTACAGCTAGTGTAGCCAACAGTCCCGTCTTTCCTGTGAAGAAGAGTGGTGGGAGGGGTTATAGGCTGGAACAGGACCTCAGAGGGGTTAATAAGGTAGTAGAGAGCCAATTCCCTGCAGTGCCGAATCCAGCTGTCATTCTAATGCAGATCCCACCGAATGCAACCCATTTTACTGTCATTTTACTGTCATTGACCTCTGTTCTGCCTTCTTCTCTGCCCTCTTCATCCTGACTGTCAGTACCTATTTGCATTTAAATACAGGGGGGTACAATACACATGGACACAATATCCCGAGGGCTTCATAGACAGCCCCAGTATCTTCTCCCAGGCCTTACACAACTGTTTACAATCTTTTCAACCTGCCAATGGATCTGTTCTAATGCAATATGTTGATGATTTGTTGTTGTGTTCTGATTCATTTATGTCATGTTTAAATGATACTAAACTTTTATTGCTTCATCTCTCACAAACAGGACACAAGTTTGCTAAGGACAAACTACAGCCATGCCAGTCCAGGGTTAAATACTTAGTGTCATGGCCAGGGTATTTTAGCATGGCGCTAGGCGGGTGTTACCTGTGAGGTCATTGTGGCGCGGGCTGTCTGGTGGCGGAGCTGGTGTCTGGCGGGGGGCTTTGGCTGCGCGCGTTGTTGTGCGGCCCCGTTGTCACTCTGCGCTGGTGAGGCCTGGCGGCGTCTCTGTTCCGTTTGGCATGGACGCCGCCATCTTGCCTTCTGGCCATGTGATGCGGCTGGCCAATCCTGGTGAGTCACATGTTCCCTCCGGCCAGTAACAGCACGGCATGGGGTATTTAGGAAGGGTCAGTGCCTTCCTTCTTTGCCAGTGCAACATGTATCTCAGCCTAGCTGAGAGGGAGTTCTCTGTGCTTATCCTGTTCCTGTGAATTCGCTGTCTGCCAGTCTGCCTGTCAGCTCCTAGCTCCCACTGAACTACCCTGCTTCCTCCATCACCCTTGCCCATACCTGAGTGCCTGAGCCTGCTGACATCCTGCACTTCAGTTCACTACCTGCATACCTGGCTTGTTTATTTTCAGTTCACTCCCTGCATACCTGGTTTGATTATTTTCAGTTTCACTACCTGCACACCTGGACAGCTCTAATTGTTTCTACTTGGACATTAACCCTTTTACTCCCACCACAGAACTCTTGTGCACATTTATATATTCCTGGACTTTTATTTACTGCCACATTATATGTCTGCTCAAGCACTTATTAAAAATCCTAGTTTTATTTTCAAATCTGCTTCTGTGATCGCTCCTGCTACCCCCCCCGGGTCCACAAACAACCCAGAACATAACAGTTTGCACTGGCCCCATGGAGCCGACCACAGATCAGGAGTCAGGAGTGGATTTGTTCCGGTGCATTTCTGGTCATTTAGAAAATCTGGAAAACATGCAGCATCAGATGGCTCAATTTCTGCAAGAGATGTTCAAGCGACAGGATAGTTTGCAAACTTCCTTTTCTACCCCTGAAGTACCAGCATCTACATCCGCATCAGCGTCTGGGAATACAGGAGGCAGATCATCTCCCCACTTACATCTTCCTTTACCAAGTAAATTTGCCGGCAACCCTAAACTCTGCCGAGGATTCCTAAATCAGTGTGACATACATTTTACCCTGCAGCCTGACAACTTTCTAACTGCAAGAACTAAAGTGGCTTATATAGTCTCTCTGTTATCCGGCCAGGCCTTGGAATGGGCTTCCTCACTCTGGGAGCGCTCAGATCCGCTGCTGGATAATTACGCAGGCTTTGTGTCATCCTTCAGGAGGATTTTCGATGAACCTGGGCGTACTGTATCAGCATCATCAAACATCATGACACTGAGACAAGGGGTCCATCCTGTCAGTCAATATGCCGTGCAATTTCAAATTTTAGCATCAGAGCTCAAATGGAATGAGGAAGCCCTCACCTCGGCCTTCTGGCATGGGTTGTCAGACCGACTAAAGGATGATCTAGTCACTCGAGAGCTTCTTACTAATCTGAACGACATGATTTCGTTGTGTATCAAAATTGACCTAGGCTTCAGGGAACGTCAGGCTGAAAAAAACAGAACTGACCAGCAAAGGTCATTTACCCCCTCCATTTCTACCCAACCCATTCCTTCTCCTACTGAAGAGAAGCCTATGCAGGTGAATCATACACACCTCTCCAAAGAAGAGCGTCAGAGAAGAATGCAAAAGAACCTCTGTCTGTACTGTGGAGAGTCCAGTCACCTGCTGATCTCCTGCCCCCGTAAACCGGGAAATGCCAAATCCTAACTGACCCTGGAGACATCAAGTTAGGAGTTATGAACCCGTCTCCAAAAATTAAAGATTTCACTATTACCCTAGCCTTGGATCTTAAACCCAAACCTATCTTTGCTACTGCTCTACTTGACTCGGGAGCAGCCGGAAATTTCATAACGTCTAGTTTCATAGATAAATTTCAGATTCCTTGTTTGTCTCTCAACCATGCCATCTCTCTGACCTCTATAGACGGATGCCCACTAACTAACGGGATAGTCACCCAAGAGACTCAACCAGTATTGGTCCGAATTGGGGCACTTCATTCTGAGTCCTTGAAATTCCTGGTGATATCAGAGGCCTCTCAAGAAATTGTTCTTGGTCTACCCTGGTTACGTCAACATAATCCCAGGATTGATTGGAGTTCTATGCAGATTCTGTCATGGGGTATGGACTGTCAGAAATCCTGTCTTCCAAAAATTCGACCTGTGAGAAAGACAGTTCCATTAGTTTCTTCTGCCATTCCCAAGGAATATCAGATGTTCGCCGACGTGTTCTCTGAGCAACAAGCAAATATCTTACCCCCTCATAGGGAATGGGACTGTCCAATTGAATTGATACCTGATAAGATACCACCTCGTGGTCGTACCTATCCACTGTCCTTGCCTGAGACTCAAGCCATGACCGAATACATCCGGGACAACCTGGCAAAGGGGTTAAATCACCCCTCTACTTCCCCTGCTGGAGCTGGGTTTTTCTTCGTTGGCAAGAAGAACGGTGGTCTAAGACCATGTATCGATTATCGAGGCCTTAATGACATTACTGTAAAGAATCGATACCCTCTTCCCCTGATTACTGAGTTGTTTGATAGGGTCAAGGGCTCTGTCATTTTTTCTAAATTAGATCTGAGAGGGGCTTACAACCTCATTCGTATCCGAGCTGGCGATGAATGGAAGACCGCTTTTAATACCAGAGATGGACATTTCGAGTATTTAGTAATGCCTTTTGGATTGTGTAACACCCCTGCTGTCTTTCAAAGTTTCGTTAATGAGATTTTCCAGGATCTGTTATATGTTTCGGTTGTTGTCTATCTGGAAGACATACTGATTTTTTCACCCTTGGTGGCTAAACATTAAGAACATGTTAAAGAAGTTCTGACCCGTCTGAGAGAAAACCACCTTTACTGCAAACTGGAGAAGTGCGTCTTTGGAGTGCCCAGTGTACCTTTTCTCGGCTATGTAATATCTGGCTCCAGTTTAGAAATGTACCCCAAGAAGGTACAAGCAATTCTGGATTGGACCCGACCTCAGACACTGAAGGCCATCCAGAGATTGTTGGGCTTCGCCAATTATTATAGACGCTTCATTAAGGGATTTTCTACACTGCTGGCTCCCATTACAGCCTTGACCCACAAAGGTGCTAATCCTGCCCAATGGTCACCTGAGGCAGAGTCTGCCTTTCATCTTCTAAAACAGGCCTTTATCTCATCACCAGTTCTTCGACAACCAGATCTGGACAGGCCGTTTTTGTTGGAAGTGGACGCATCATCTGAAGCTGTGGGAGCAGTCTAGTCTTAACGATATGAGGAAAACCGAGTCCATCCGTGTGGGTTCTTTTCTAAAAAATTCTCACCTGCCGAAAGGAACTACGCCATAGGTGAGCAAGAACTACTAGCTGTAAAGTTGGCGTTGAAGGAATGGAGATATTTGCTAGAAGGCGCCAAGTTTCCATTTACTGTATTTACGGACCATAGAAATCTCCTATTTCTCAAAAACCTCCAATGTGTGAGTCCTCGTTTGGCCCACTGGGCAATATTCTTTGCCAGATTTCAGTTCACCCTGACCTTCCGGTCTGGAGCACTTAATCAGAAGACTGATGCCCTATCGAGATCTCTCCTCTGTGATGATCAATCTGAAAATCAAAGCAATACCCCTGTCTTGGAATCAAGAGTTTTCGCCGCATTACAAGTTCAGCCTTCTACGGGAAAATCATTTGTGGCCCCAGAATTAAGGAAGCAGCTTCTCACTTGGGCACATTCCTCTCGCTTCGCAGGGCACTCAGGCACTCGAAAGACCTTGGAGTTCCTGAAAAGACACTATTGGTGGCCTTCTATGAAGGCAGATATAATGGAGTTCATCTCTTCCTGCTCCTCCTGTGCCCAACATAAATCATCACGACAAGCTCCAGCTGGGGAATTGCTTCCATTACCTACTCCATCACGTCCATGGACGCATCTCTCCATGGATTTCGTCACAGATCTGCCAGTCTCTCAATGTTTCAACACTATCTGGGTTGTAATAGACCGATTTTCTAAGATGGTCCACTATATACCGTTGAAGAAGTTACCTTCTGCCCCTGACCTGGCACAGTTGTTTGTCCAACACATATTTCGTCTACATGGCCTTCCTGCTGAAATTGTCTCTGACCTTGGTGTGCAGTTTACTGCAAAATTCTGGAGGGCTTTGTGTTCTGTTCTTCAAGTGAAGTTAAAGTTTTCCACGGCCTACCATCCGCAAAGCAACGGCTCCACCGAGAGAGTTAATCAAGACCTAGAGACTTTCTTAAGAATTTTTGTCATCTTCCCAGGACAATTGGGCTGCCTTGCTGCCGTGGGCTGAGTTTGCACATAATGCTTCCTACCACTCGTCAACTAACCAAACGCCATTTCAGGTTGTATATGGCCTTCATCCTCGCGTTCCCGAATTTCGAAGCCTGCCTGTTTTCGATGTTCCAGCCGTGGAGGACACGGTGCGGAATTTTGCTGCCATCTGGACTCAAGTACGGTCTGATTTGTTGAAGGCATCCTCTTGCTATAAGACCCAGGCCGATAGAAAGCGTAGAATAGTTCCATGCATGCAAGTAGGAAACCAGGTCTGGTTGTCTACTCGGAACCTTCGTCTAAGAGTTCCGTCTATGAAATTCGCACCCCGCTTCATCGGTCCCTTCACCATAACAGAAGTCATTAATCCAGTGGTCTACCGTTTACAGTTACCCCCATACCTAAAAATTCCCAATTCCTTCCATGTTTCCTTATTAAAGACCCTAGTCCTGAATAAGTTCCATAATGCTCTACCTGCTTCTCCTCGAGTCCAGACGGAGAGAGGTGTTGAGTTTGAAGTCGCCCAGATCTTGGACTCTCGTCTGCGCAGAGGTCATCTTCAGTATTTGTTGGACTGGAAAGGTTATGGTCCAGAGGAACGTTGCTGGACCGATGCTCGTGATGTCCACGCTCCCACGCTCATCAGGAGATTCCATTCTGCCCATCCGGAGAAGCCTGGTGAGTGTCCTGAGGCCACCCCAAAAGGAGGGGGTACTGTCACGGCCAGGGTATTTCAGCATGGCGCTAGGCGGGTGTTACCTGTGAGGTCATTGTGGCGCGGGCTGTCTGGTGGCGGAGCTGGTGTCTGGCGCGGGGCTTTGATGCGCGCGTTGTTGTGCGGCCCTGTTGTCACTCTGCGCTGGTGAGGCCTGGCGGCGTCTCCGTTCCGTTTGGCATGGGCGCCGCTATCTTGCCTTCTGGCCATGTGATGCGGCTGGCCAATCCTGGTTAGTCACATGTTCCCTCCGGCCAGTAACAGCACGGCATGGGGTATTTAGGAAGGGTCAGTGCCTTCCTTCTTTGCCAGTGCAACGTATATCTCAGCCTAGCTGAGAGGGAGTTCTCTGTGCTTATCCTGTTCCTGTGAATTCGCTGTCTGCCAGTCTGCCTGTCAGCTCCTAGTTCCCACTGGACTACCCCGCTTCCTCCATCACCCTTGCCCATACCTGAGTGCCTGAGCCTGCTGACATCCTGCGCTTCAGTTCACTACCTGCATACCTGGCTTGTTTATTTTCAGTTCACTCCCTGCATACCTGGTTTGATTATTTTCAGTTTCACTACCTGCACACCTGGACAGCTCTAATTGTTTCTACTTGGACATTAACCCTTTTACTCCCACCACAGAAAGCTTGTGCACATTTATATATTCCTGGACTTTTATTTACTGCCAAATTATATGTCTGCTCAAGCACTTATTAAAAATCCTAGTTTTATTTTCAAATCTGCTTCTGTGATCGCTCCTGCTACCCCCCGGGTCCACAAACAACCCAGAACATAACACTTAAGACACTGTCTAACCCAGGGATTACGACATCTGACTACTGACAGAATCCAGGCCATACTGATGATACTGGATCAGAACCTCTACATATCCCTGCCTATACCTTCTAATATCCTACCTATAAACCTCTAAGGATGACGCTAATTTGCATACGCAGTCATACAGTAAATAAAGACTTAAGACCTGGAATCTGTGGTTCCAAAGCACAAGTATTATTCAGGTAAAAGTACAGTCAGTTACACGCTATTGATCCAGACACAATTCGGCGCAAAGGAATTATACAGACCCAAGTACAGTATACATACGCAGCGCATTCTGGTCCAGATGTTAGGCATCAGCAAGAAAAGCCTCAGTCAGCATTCAGCAAGAAGACTAAAAACCCAGTGCTTGAGCACACATATTTATACCCCCCAGAATAGACAGGACAATAGAGAAGTTTCTTGCTTATGCCATTGGTTCCCAGGGGGGAAGCATCTGTTACAGAGCGTTTAACAGGCTGGTTCAAATAGACTCATCCCAGTCTCTAACAACTGGGGGTCTCTGCCCTCCCACCCCATGCAATCATCCTAACAGTTGTTTATATAATATACATTTTGTTGCTTGAAGTCTCTGCAGTCCATAAGTTGAGAATGCATGATGCGATCTCCACACTGATAATACCGGAATTCTGTTGAAAGAGTACGCATCAATACGAAACCAAACACGGCTTTCTTAGCATGTATAAAACCTTAGTTATCAAATATCTTTATTTCACAGCATTTATACTAACTGAACAAACTTAAATCTTATACCTTAAAGCTTATTAAACCTTTTATGTGGATATGTATTGTGTGAGTATGCGGGCTTTGATATAAAGACACTAGTTAACTTGGGGCAGATGCGTGCGCATGAAGTTAATAAAACAGTGTTTTCACACAAGGTCTTATGCATTTGCTAATATGCGACTAGTTAACAGCGCAATTGTGTGTATTAATGTGTGTATGAGGAACGGTGCACTTAAATCTCACTTACTAAGTGAACACCTAGCAGTGTTGAATGCTGAGCCTTATAGTTCCACATGCCCCTTCTCTCAGCAGCCCCCACCTTTCCCAGGCTCAAAAGAAAAGGCCCTTTATTCTCCCAGACTCTTGTGTGGATGCAAATTAGCCCAGCTACAAGACCCAAACCTAAGACAACACTCTTGGCTTTGAAGTTATTTCATTGCCGGAAGCCTGCTAAGGTAAGGTGTGTATTCTAGCCGGGCCACCTTGAGTGAGAGCTGTTAAATTTGTAAATAAACCTTTTAATACATTCCTGCCTATAAACCTCTAAGATTCACCTGCCTAGAACCTCTAAGACAAAACCTGCCTATAAACCTCTAAACACAACGCTAATTGCGTACGCAGTTTAACCGCAAATAAAGACAGGAGTGGAATTTGTGGTTCCAACGCACAAGTATTATTCAGGTAAAAGTACAGTCAGTTACACGCAATCTATACATACATAATTCAGGTGTAAAAAGGAAATAATACAGACCAAGTACGGTTATACATACGCTGCGCCTCTGGACCCAGAGATAGACTTCTCACTAGATATCCTCAGTTCACCCAAAATTCAACATGAACTGTCAAACCAGTGTTTGGACACATGTATTTATTCCCCCCCAGACAGAAACAGGACAAAGGGGAAACTTCCTGCTGATCTCATTGGTTCCCAGAGGAGGAGCATATGTAACGACACATTTAACAGGTTGTTTCAAATAGACTTTCCCTGCCTCTAACAGCCGTGGTCTTTCTGGTAACGCCTCCTGTAACATTCCATCAACTAAAACATTTTGTTGCTTATAAGTTCTGCGATCCGTAACTTGAGTTTGCATGATGCGATCTCTCCACCGATAACACCGGGATTCTGTAAAAAGCGTACGCATCAGAACGAGACCAAACATACCTTGCTTATCATGTATAATACCTTAGATATCAAAAACCTCTATTTCTTAGCATTTAAACTAACTTAACCAACTTGAATCATACATTTTGATGCTTATGGAACCTTATGTGCGAATATGTAGTGTGTGGGTATTCGGGGTTTGATATAAGGACGCTAGTTATTTATGGGTGAGATTTAAGTGCATAATCTCTCATACACAAAGTGAACATCCAGCAGTGTGGATGGCTGAGGGTTGTAATTCTACATGCCCTCTGTCAGCAGGCCCCCACCTGCTGTGTTCAAAGGAAAACAAAACCTCTTTTGTTCTCACAGACTCTTGTGTGAAGTGCAAATGTATTATCACCTCAAACTGTGGGATTTGGAGCCATATTCAGGCAAATCCAATTGTGTAGATATTATATTACAATTGCCACAACTATACTTTATCTGCATCCAGGGATTCCCAATTTGTATGTAAAAATACCCATTGGCTCTTCTTATTTACTTCTACTCAGACAGCTGGTTTTTCCCGTTGCCCTTGGTAGGTTAACAAAAACATTGCCATCTGTTCTTAGCTCCTGGGTTATAACTTAAATTAATGCTGACCACACAAAATGGTGTCTTGCGATCTCATTTCCAACATGGAGTCTTGCGGCCATTCGCAAGATGGCGTCGCTGCGATTAAATTTTAAACTGAACTTGTCTCACTCAATTATTCAGCTTCGACAGAGCAGATGTTATCCAGGAAGCTTATCTACACAAGCTAGTTGTCACGTGGCCATTTGCTCTGTTCAGCTAATGCAATCCAATCCAATTTTGACATACTGTAAAGCCATTTCTGAAATATATCCTTTATAATACTTAAAGTCATGAAATGGGCTTTTGGTGAATCGCCGTAACTTATGGCGATGGTAACAGATGCATTTGCATGATGCTAATAGTATTATCGCAACATGTACTAAAGTGTGAGTTTATCTAAAATGGCGCTTTGGCGGCCATTTGCAAAATGGCGTCTTGCGGCCAGTCACAAGATGGTGTCGCTGCGATTCAATTTGAAAACTGATCTTGTCTCAGCCAATAATCCAGTTTCGACAGTCCACCCTTTGATAGCGAACAACATGCTATCATAATCTGCTATTAGAATTTTATTTAGGCTTACAGTTACATATTATTTAGTGTTATTAAGGGATGGCACAAGGTGGTTCTTAATCCATCAATAACGTGTCTCTGAGTGGGGACATAAAACTACTATTATACGCACACCGCGGATCTTGGAAGATCATGTGAAAGGTGTGGGAATGCACCAGTCTTATAAAAGCAGTCTTGAAGGGGAATTGAGACTTTACATTATCTGAGGTGTTTTCAAAATAACATTTCAATAATACATTTTTATGCATGGCTAAATATAATACATTAAATGGTGGTATTTCAGCCATGAAACCCATCCTACTATCTTCTCCCCTACTTCATCCACTGAAGCGTTATGGTTCTTACAAAACTCCCATTTTAGCTGCAGAATTCCATCCATCTTCTGGTCTATCACCTCCATGGGGTCACTGGTATCATTGGTGACATAGGTGCAACATTTTACTCCAAATTATGGTGATGGTGTGTTTTTATGTATACCAAGCATTTCAACATGTGTGAGGGTCATAACTTCTGGGACTACTCTTCCCAGGTAACACAAACCTTCGGAACTTGGGGAGAGCCATTTATATGCTTTTCTTCCACATACAAAATATCCATTATCAGGGAGAACATAAGGGATGGTATGCATCATTATCATTAAGCACATTTCTCTTGCAAACAATGCTTTTTCTGGGTTTTCCATCTGGTTCATGCAAGTCTCTGGCTGTATTATTTTAGCACAATAACCATCTGGCACCTTAATAATAATCTCCTTGGTGGAACTCAGTGTATACCGATACCTAAAATGTTTCCCACTAGATTTAATTGAGCGTAACAGATCATAGTTTATGGACTCATCATCAGCTCTTTGTGAGAAGGTCATCGTCTGGTTATTCCCCATCACTTCCCAACCTCCAGGTTTATTGGGGTTGGTTATGTTTAAACACAAAAGTGATCTATCTACTTGGAATTGATAGAGTTTGAAATGAGGTGGTTTGGATGAGAGAAATTTTCCATCCAAGGTTTTCCCTTTTTGTCATTCTAAAATTTCCGTGGTATTCAGCGGAAATGGCACCAACCCTACGTTATGCTGTCCCTGTGGCACGTGTGAACACACCCAGCAATCAGTTTGATTTAACACTTTGCCTACCATGCTATGATAATCCTCTAAAGGATACCCACCCCAGTACGGGTTATATTTAGGTTGGCACCATTGGATACAGTTCTCATCAACTAGGGACCCACAAAGCTCACAAATACAGGAATCTTCAGACAATAAACCTCCACACCTTCCCCGAGTATCCGGAATGGCAGCTCTCTTAACAATAACAGTACTAAGATTGGTCAGACACTCCCCTGGTTTGGTATAGCACTCCTCCTCCTGACTCCACTCCATCAGCTTACATTTCCTTTATCGGTCCTCCATCACAGACACTGGGTATCCCCAAACAGATCATCACGGCAGAAACTCTGGAAAAACAGAACTAGGATGACCACAGCAGACCATTCCATTTCTGGAAGCACTGATCTACACATTTCTTTAGTTCAGAAATCTCAACGTCACCTTTTCAATCCTCCCAGCACAAGCTCGCAATCGACAGGTCCACGCCATCGGCCCTGTCTCCGCCTTGTATCTCCACCGGTTGGTTAACCTCCCTATAGTGAGTGGAATGGACCCACGTATCTTCCTCGGCCACCCTTTGAGGATGTGGTATCATCAGATACGGACCTCTCCACTGATCAGTCAAGCAACCTGAGCTAAAAAAAATTTGGATCATAACAAATTCTCCAGGTTTGACATCATGACAGTTCGCATGAGACATGTTAGTTAATAACACTTTCAATTTCGGTTATTCTCATTCATCTTCGTGAGACCCTGCACAGTAACCTCATTATCATATTTTCACATGAGGCTGCCAGTTTGAAAGGTATCTCAAACGGGGGCAAATAAAGGAAAAGACAGTCTGGGATAATCTTAGTGTTGTTACCCATCATCTTACACATGTTCTTGGAAACGTCACCTGTAAAATAAGTCCCCTATCATTTTTAATAATTCTAGGGATATTGGACCTCATTCAGAGTCGGTCGAAGCGGCTGCATGGTCGTACGCCACCGATGTTCGCTATACTGCGCATGCATAAAGTTCGCAATGCGCGTGCTCAAACTAGCCGCTACGATCAGAAATTTCTCTCTCCTTGAACACAGCCAGGTCGGTAGTTTGAGTGACAGATTGAGGCGTTTGTGGGTGGTAACAGGGGAAGGTGCTTGAAAACAGGGGAGTGGAGATCCGAACGCAGGCATGCCTAATTATGCGGACGGCGTTTTGTGGGAGTGCATACGGTTTATGGGAGTGCATAATTAACAAAGTAGCGTCATGGCACATGTGATATGGGAGGTTTTTACACTGACATGATCGTAGAGCTTAAGAGAGGGTATGGTCAACCTTAAGCTCTACGACCAGTTTCGATGGTTGCCGATGGTCTCGATTAATCCTTATATGCCCGGAGATGACATGCAATGCGTACGAGAAGGGGGCGTATTTTTTTGTATTCCGACCGCTTCCTCCCCTTGGTCGGCCAGCTTGGTCGGGACGCAACTTGCAAGGGAATCATTTGCATATACGGCCCCTTTTCGCATACTACCGTGCGGCCGCTTCGACCGACTCTGAATGAGGTCCATAGTATCTGCATACAGGTTCCTGCAATTAAATCTTGTTATTAATAGCTACCGCTCTAAATAATGCCTGGGTTGGATAGTATTCCGAGTAGTCGACCTTAGCCTGGCATGGCTGCCGTTTATCCTTATCAACCTTGTGTCCTGTGAGTGGGAGATAAAGCACAACAGTTTAATATCATTTAAACATGACCTAAAATACAACAATAAATCGTCCACATTTTACATTAGAACAGATACATTGGCAGATTGAAAAGATTGTAAACAGTGATATAAGGCCTGGGAGAAGTTACTGGGGTTGCCTATGAACCCATGGGAAACCCGTGTTCATGTGTGGTGTTCTTTACTTTGCAGTACTTACTTATGTGTTCCGCTTGGTTGCAGTTAAAGCATGTTTTTGAACGGGTTGGATGAAAGGATTGTTGTGGGAGTTGAGCAAGAGGGAAAGGTAGTGGGTATGGGTAAGGATATGGAGGATAAGGGTATGGTGGGAGGTATGAAGTTTGTGGGTAGCACGAGGCCTGTGGTTGTGTATGATATGTGGGGTAAGGATGTGTTTGCTGTGGTGTGGGATTGGTGAGGACGTGTAATTGTTCAGGTGCAGGTTTGTGTGTGGGTGCAGGTGTGTCGGTTGGCTGTGATGTTATTGTCATTCCTTCCAGAGCTTGGATACTGACAGCCATTAGTTTTTCGCTCTGGGTCTCTCTCTTCATTGTGATATTTTTATCATGCTCTATGGTAGATTCTATGAGTGTATCTATTGTGACTCCCCTCCAGCCAGGTTGTGAGGTCTGAACCCGAGTCTTTAAGTCGTCTTTCAGACCGTCCATGAGTACCGTGACTATCATTCCCCTGTGGTGAATGCTATCTTTAATATCTTCTAACCCAGTGTACTGGGTGATAGCCTGCAGAGCCCGGTCGCAATAATCTTCTGCAGATTCACTCTCCTTTTGCTTAATGGTGAAAATTTTGTTCCAGTTAACTACTACTGGAAAATATATACCCAATTTAGTTACAATGCGGGAAATGTTACCTTGGTTTACTTGGTCTGTTAAGGGAACGTCACCATCCCATACACAATCCGTGATAAATTTTGTCACGTCGGTATTGCATGGCAGACAGGCTCTTAACACCACTCACCAATCTTTATTAGTTGGTTCATGAGAACTACCCAAATTTCTCAAAAATCTTTGACATTTGGCTAGTTCCTTTTTTGGATTGGGGAAATCATTTACGATGGAATTTAGTTCTGCTCTTGTCCAGGGACAATGCATTACTACTCGTGGGCACTACACCGTTCACATCTGCATTTCCATTCGGAAAAGTTATCGTCCGAATGAGATGCAGACCGGTAGCGCTGCTACCTTTGACCTGGTTACCTGGCTGTGGGTTTAATCTGCTGCTGCTACGTATGGTATGAACAAATTCCTCTACGGGTGCAGAGGGTGTTAATACTTCCATTGCTGTTACCGATGGAGATGGTGGCACCACACGTGACTGTGGTGATGCAGCATCTATCATTTGCAGAGCATGGGAAATGGCAGACATTACAATAGGCTCATCATCCACATCATAAACATTTTGTTTATGGGTACAAATTGCTTGTTACATTTTTATGGGTATTTTTGGTAACTGTACTTGCACCTCCATCCACATAAGGTGGGGGAGGTGAGCGTGAACTGCTGGCAATACTCTCCACAACGCTACCTCGCCGCACGTGCGCCATTTTGCAGCTCGCCCGTATTGCAATTTAGCGTCGCGGATGTATTTTCTGGCAATGCGCTCACGACGCTAGTTTGCGTCGCTTGCAAATTTTTAAGCCACGCATCCCCTTCATGCTGCCACACTTTTAAACATTCACAATATTTGACCTTTTCCTCTCGGGAGTGCATCAAACTGATGTGATCCTAGACATTATCTAATACATCCTTATCAAAACTAACAATTCTGGGAAACGGTCTAACACTCTTCATCGTCATTTTAAACCATACATCACAATACCTTATTGCATAAGTACCGTACTTAGTATGCATAATACGACGGGCCGATCCAATCGGAGCTTTCATTAGCAGCACATCATTGTCTGTTTGCATGGCTCCCATTCTGAGACAAAATCCTACGCTTTTCAATAAAGATTTAAACTGGTGAAAGACAATCTATATACTCTCACTTACCTACGGAAGAAATTTCTAGATGCCCCCGCTCACCTATGGAAGAATTTCTAGATGCCCCCGCTCACCTACGGAAAAATTTCTAGATGCCCCTGCTCACCTACAGAAGAAATTCTAGATGCCCCCGCTCACCTATTATCTCTCAGCTCACAATCACACCTAGTGTGGCTCAACTACAATGCTCAAATAACCCAACCTTATTATTGAACACTGCAGTCACACTGAGAGCCGGTCACTAACAAAAATAACAAACCATACACCTGCTCTGTGTACTGAATGGTAAGCTGCTTACCGAGCGGCTAGACTAACTCTTGCACCTAGCCCTTAAGGATCATATGATACCCTTAACTGTAGGGAACAAGTTACCCCTACCAACAAACACTGACAACAAATACTCACTGTTACACACTTTTTCCTGCGCAGAAAAATACACGTTAACCCAGATATTGATAACAATTGAAAAATGTAAACCTCAAGAGCTTTGTCTAAACAACGTGGCAACACAACCGGAAGTACGTATACGCTATTGTGCGACCAGTCACATACAAAATAATGCGACTATCACACAACCGTATGACAACTTTTTAGCTGCGTACGCAAAAGTGTGTCTTTTCTGTGCGCAAAACTGCGACTCCGCCGCGTACTCAATACTGCGGCACCCTTTTAAACGTTATGTTTTATCAACAAAGGAAAACAAACTTTTTCCTTTCTTGTCCCTGGATTCTAGTCAGCTTCCTTTACTCACACGAAAATGGCTAGCGATTTTTCAGCACAAAGCGGTTGCAGGAAAACCTTGCATGTGGCCACTCCACCCTTTGCTGAGATTTCAATAGCCGTATGTGCCGTGTGAGTAGGTAAGTGACTTCACTCGATGAGCCCCCATCTGATGATACTGGATCAGAACCTCTATATACCCCTGCCTATACCTTCTAATATCCTACCTATAAACCTCTAAGGATGACGCTAATTTGCGTATGTAGTCATACAGTAAATAAAGACTTAAGACCTGGAATCTGTGGTTCCAAAGCACAAGTATTATTCAGGTAAAAGTACAGTCAGTTACATGCTATTGATCCAGACACAATTCGGCGCAAAGGAATTATACAGACCCAAGTACAGTATACATACGCAGCGCATTCTGGTCCAGATGTTAGGCATCAGCAAGAAACCCCTCAGTCAGCATTCAGCAAGAAGACTAAAAACCCAGTGCTTGAGCACACATATTTATACCCCCGCAGAATAGACAGGACAATAGAGAAGTTTCTTGCTTATGCCATTGGTTCCCAGGGGGGAAGCATCTGTTACAGAGCGTTTAACAGGCTGGTTCAAATAGACTCATCCCAGTCTCTAACAACTGGGGTCTCTGCCCTCCCACCCCATGCAATCATCCTAACAGTTGTTCATATAATATACATTTTGTTGCTTGAAGTCTCTGCGGTCCATAAGTTGAGAATGCATGATGCGATCTCCACACCGATAATACCGGAATTCTGTTGAAAGAGTACGCATCAATACGAAACCAAACACGGCTTTCTTAGCATGTATAAACCTTAGTTATCAAATATCTTTATTTCACAGCAATTATACTAACTGAACAAACTTAAATCTTATACCTTAAAGCTTATTAAACCTTTTATGTGGATATGTAATGTGTGAGTATGCTGGGTTTGATATAAAGACGCTAGTTAACTTGGGGCAGATGCGTGCGCATGAAGCTAATAAAACAGTGTTTTCACACATGGTCTTATGCATTCGCTAATATGCGACTAGTTAACAGCGCAATTGTGTGTATTAATGTGTGTATGAGGAATGGTGCACTTAAATCTCACTTACTAAGTGAACACCTAGCAGTGTTGAATGCTGAGCCTTATAGTTCCACATGCCCCTTCTCTCAGCAGCCCCCACCTTTCCCAGGCTCAAAAGAAAAGGCCCTTTATTCTCCCAGACTCTTGTGTGGATGCAAATTAGCCCAGCTACAAGACCCAAACCTAAGACAACATTCTTGGCTTTGAAGTTATTTCATTGCAGGAAGCCTGCTAAGGTAAGGTGTGTATTCTAGCCGGGCCACCTGGAGTGAGAGCAGACGTTATCCAGGAAGCTTATCTACACAAGCTAGTTGTCATGTGGCCATTTGCTCTGTTCAGCTAATGCAATCCAATTTTGACATACTGTAAAGCCATTTCTGAAATATATCCTTTATAATACGTAAAGTCATGAAATGGGCTTTTGGTGTATCGCCGTAACTTATGGCGATGGTCACAGATGCATTCGCATGATGCTAATAGTATTATCGCCACATGTACTAAAGTGTGAGTTTATCTAAAATGGCACTTAGGCGGCCGTTCACAAAATGGCGTCTTGCGGCCAATCGCAAGATGGTGTCGCTGCGATTCAATTTTAAACTGATCTTGTCTCAGCCAATAATCCAGTTTCGACAATACAGACCATGACACTGCCGCAAATCCAACAGCAAATCCGTACCTTCTTGGGAATGTGTGGATACTGCAGAATGTGGATCCCAGGTTTTTCTATTTTGGCTTTACCATTATAGAACTTAGGACCTCATTCAGACCCAGTCGCAAGCGCTGAGCGATTGCAACCGGGTCGATGTTTAGGCCCTGTGCACGCGCAGCAGTCGCACTGCGCGTGCACAAGCCCCGGAGCAAGAAATTCTCTCGCTCTGGAGCTCACTACAAAGGGGCGGCTGTCGATGTTGATCGACAGCTCGACCCGTTTTGTAGGCATGGTGGAGGGGTGGTTTCACAAACGGATGCGTTCCTTAAGGAATGCCTGCCGTTTTGTGGGCGGCCGCACTGACATCAGCAGTGATGTCAGTGGGGAGCTTCCTGCTCGATCAAAGCAGGAAGCTCCCTGGGGCTTGCGGTTGCCGAGACCCAACCTTAGGGTCTCGTTGCAAGCCCCAATGGTCGCAATGGTCTTGACCATCAACCTGGTCGGTCACTAAAGCTGTGGGTGGTAACCCACAGCTTAGCTAGTGACCAGGAGGCTGCACTTGAAAAGTCAAGCAGCCACCCTCATTCAGAGCGAGCGCTCACTTCTTGCGACCACTTCTGAATGAGGGCCTTAGTCTCTTCCTCAAAGCCTGATCGTGTCATACACACAGAGGAAACAGAGCAGGCTTCCTTAATCTTAAGGATAGATTGACAAAAGCACCTGCATTGGGAATGCCTGATTATGAAAAACCTTTTGATTTGTATTGTACGGAAGCTGACGGTTGCGCAGCAGGTGTCCTCACACAAAAACATGGTGATGCCAGTAGCATACTACAGTGTACAATTGGACACTGTGGCAAGATCACTCCCAACGTATTTAAGAAGTGTACCAGCAACTGCTCTATTGGTCAGTAAGAGTGAGGATGTAGTATTAGGCCATGATATGATTGTTTATACACCCCATACTGTACCTGCTCTGCTGAATTCTGCCCAAACCAGAAATGTTTCCTCAGCTAGGTTCACAAAATGGGAACTAGCTCTAATAGCACCTGCAAACATCACCATTAAACGATGCAGTACGTTAAACCAAGCAACGTATTTCCCATATGTGCCTTAGGATGCACAAAGGGTGGAGAGAGGTGAGTCGCTGGCGGAAGGTGAGTTCTGCAGGTATATTGATGCACATGATTGTATGGAATATTTGAATCAGACCTTTACTGCAAGACCTGACATACGTGATACACCTTTAGAAAATGTAGATGTGACATTTTACACGGATGGGAGTTGTCATGAGACAAACTGACACTGGAAAGTTATGTACAGGTTATTCTGTTGTATATGATGAAGACATCATAGAAGTCGAACCCCTTGGTCCACCTCACTCGGCCCAAGTGGCGGAGCTGGTGGCACTAAGGAGAGCATGTGAATTAGCAAAAGGCAAATCTGCTAATATCTACACTGACTCTAGGTACGGCTTTGGGGTAGTACATGATTTTGGTGCTCTATGGCGTCTAAGAAATTTTATATGACAGCAGCAGACACACCAGTCGCACACTCAAAACATATAAAAGGACTATTGACAGCTATCCAAATGACTAAGGCAGTAGTCGTCATTAAGTGTAAAGCCCATACATGTGAAGATGATCCGGTGTCACTGGGCAATAACAGGGCAGATGAAGCTGCCAAATGGGCAGCAGGTTTAAGAGTAAACATGCCAATTAATCAAATGATGATGGTTTTCCAAATGATTGATATGCAGAAATTAATTGAGATGCAAAATTTGTGTTCCATTCAGGAAATGTCAGTCTGGAGATCCAAGGGATGTGGGCAAGAGTCCTCTGGACTCTGGAGAGATGGACAAGGTAAGCTGGTGGCACCCAAGACATATTACCCAAGCTTGGCTGAGGCAGCGCACAGTCTGACTCACCTTGGAAAGCAAGGTATGTGCAAGTTGGTCAGGGTGTATTGGTGTGCACCAGGTTTCTCTTTCCAAGCCGAAAAGAGGGCAATGTCCTGTTTGACATGCTTGAGGAAGAACGTTGGAAAAACAATACCAACCGAGCCATCCCACGTTCCTCCGACAGATGGACCTTTTCAGGTAATACAAATTGATTTCATCCAATTACCACCCTGTAGGAATCTCAAGTATGTATTAGTTTGTACCGATGTATTTTCTAATTGGGTAGAGGCCTATCCAGCTGCCACTAATACTGCTGTGTTCACTGCTAAAAAGATTGTACAGGAGTTTGTATGCAGATACGGTATCCCTAGAATTATTGAAAGTGATAGGGGCACTCATTTCACAGGTGATGTCTTCCAGAACATGTGTAAGTTGATGTGTATTAATAGTAGACTTCACACCCCTTACCGACCGCAAGCCAGCGCCAAGGTGGAGAGGATGAACGGTACTATTAAATATAAACGGAGTAAGATCATGGCAGAAACTGGACTGAGATGGCCAGAAGCCTTACCACTAGTCCTTCATAGCATCAGGACAACTCCCAGACTCCCTCTTAATCTGTCCCACTTTGAAGTACTGTTTGGTAGACAACCTCATTTGATTATACGTCCACAGGAAGATTTGAAAAGTAACAACGATGCACCTGTAAGGTATCTTATAACAATGAGTAAACAGTTGAAGCAGCAACAGCAGAAACTGAAATTGTCACATGATATGCCAGAAACAAACCGTCATGATGTTGAACCTGGAGAATTTGTTATGATCAGAAATTTCTTGCGTTTAGGTTGTTTGACAGATTGGTGGGAAGGTCCGTATCAAGTGTTGCTGACGAGTACAACTTCCTTGAAAGTGGCAGAGAGAGATACCTGTGTCCATTCCACTCACTGTATGAAGGTCAACCAACTGGTGGAGAGACAAGGCGGAGTCGAGGCAGATAACGTAGACCTGTCAATTGCGAGTCTGTTCCAGGAGGGTTAAAAGTTGCAGTGAGACACCTGAGCTAAAGAAATTTGTAGATCACTGATCCAGCAATGGAGTGGTATGCTTGGGTTACGTTTGTGTCTTCTTCCAGAGTTTTCATCATCCTAGTTTGTTTCAGGATTTCTGGTTTCTGTGACAGAGGACAGATGACGGAGAGGGGAGCTGATGGTGATATTGATGGAGTGGAGTTAGTAGGAATGCTAAACCAATCGAGGGAGTATCTGACCAAACCCAGTACAGTAATTGTTAAGAGATCTGTGATTTTGGAAACTCTGAGACAGGTCTATCGTCTGAGGATTATTGTATGTGTGAATTTTGTGGGTCCCTAGTCGATGAGAGATGCATCCAGCAGTGTCAACCTAAGTATAACCCGTATTGGGGTGGGTATCCTTTAGAGGATTATCATACCATGGTGGGCAAAGTTTTAAACCAAACTGACTGTTGGGTGTGCTCTCACGTGCCTCAACGACAACATAATGTAGGGTTAGTGCCATTTCCATTAAATGTCTCTGAGGTCTTAGAATTGCAACAAGGGAAGACGCCGGATGGAAAATTTCTTACGTCCAAACCACCCCATTTTAAACTCCACCAGTACCAAGTGGATATATCACTTTTATGTTTGGACATCACCAACTTCAATAAACCAGGAAGTTGGGAGGTGACTGGGAATAACCAGACGATGACCTTCTCACTAAGAGCTGATAATGAGCCCAGAAATTTTGAACTGTTACGCACAATTAGGATAAGTGGGAAACACTTCCGGTATAGGTACACACTAAATGACATCAAAGAAATGGTTGGTAGAGTACCAGAAGGGTACTGTGCCAGGGTTATACAACCAGAATTGGAGAACCTGAGATAGGATCATTTGTTAGGGAAATGTGTAGGATGATTATGATGCATTCTATTCCTTATGTTCTCCCCTATGATGTATATTTTTATATGTGGAAGGAAAGCGCATAAGTGGCTCTCTCCGAGTTCAGAAGGTTTGTGTTACCTGGGAAGAGTACTCCCAGAGGTTATGACCCTTACGCATGGTGAAATGCTTGGTATTCATAAAAACACACCATCACCATATCTTCACACACAGTATGAACACAGAGACAAAAGAAATATGATACCTGGTGATGTACATAAAGCCACTCAGTTAATTAGTGAAACAACTGGCTTTCAAGTTTTAGTAGCATTGGATCCCACCAGGATTGCTCGGGGTACTCTAAATTTCAGATATATTCAAGATCTTGCTAAATTAATAGATAATATCACCGAGATGTATGATGACACATTTAGGTATACAGGTAGGGAGTTACAAGCTTATAAGAAAGAACTTGTGCAACATAGGCTAGTGTTAAATTATTTAACAGCTGTCACTGGAGGGTATTGTTTAACTTTGGCCACCCAATTTGGTGTCAAGTGCTGCACATACATCACAAACGATACTAGTGACCCCAAGGAGGTGATAGACCAGAAGATGGACAAAATTCTGCAGTTAAAATGGGAATTTCGGAAGAACCATAATGCTTCAGTGGCTGAAGTACAGGAAAAGGTAGAAGAATGGGTTTCTTGGTTGAACCCAGTGTAGTGGTTCTCCGGTCTAGGAGAGTGGGTCCAGGAAATAGTTGCTAGTATAGGTAAACTCCTGATCCTCATATTGGTTGTCATCCTAGTAATTGGCTTATGTGTCAGGTGTGTTCTTGCTGTGTTGAAATGTGGAAAATGTAATGCTAAAGTAAACCGTGAGAATGAAATCATGATGGTGGTAAGCAATGATAGTATGAATACCAAGGTAAATGAAGAACTGCATTACAACCCTGAACTAGAATGTACCATAAGATGATGTATAAATTTAGCCATGCATGAAATGTATTATGAAATGTTATTTTAAACATCTTAAATAATGTAAGTCCCTATCCCCTTCAAGACTTCCTTTATAGGTTAGGTGCATCCCCATATCTTTCCCATGATCTTCCAAGAGCCGCGGTGTGCGTATTATGGTAGTTTTACGTCCCTCCCAGAGACACATTAATGATGGTTTAAGAACCACCTTGTGCCATCCCATAATATAACATAAAATAATATGTCATAGTGTAAGACTAAAAATAAATTTAAGACCAGAGTGTGATAGTGTATTGTTTGCTATCAAAAGGTGGACTGTCGAAGCCGGATGATTGGCTGAGATCAGATCTCAAGTTAATATCGGGCGACACCATGTTATGTTGCTCCTGACGACGCCATCTTGAGTCGTCTTCATGAAACCATTGTGTGCGATGCTAATATGAGCATCGTGCGACTACATTGCTACCGAATATTGTTAAAAGTCCTACCATACGCACATTAAATTATACATATAATATACAAGATGCACAGCGCACAGTTGCTCTGTTTATTAAAACACTGCACATAAAATGCACCACGCATATTAGCGACTACACGCAATATCCTTACACATACCAAAATTTATAAAAAGGTTCCCTAAGCATTAAGGTTAATATTAGAGGTTTTATATGTTATCAAGTCTATTGTGAAATACATATATTTGGTATCTAAGGTTTAGTACATGATAAGCAGACCATGTTTGGTGCCATTCTAAACCACTATTTATTTGCAGACTTCCGGTTCCATCGGCAAGGAAATCGCAACATGCGTTTGCAAGTTATGGATCATAGAGAGATAGGCATTGAAATGTAATCTGTAATATAATGTTTATTAGCCAGTTTAGACTTGTTGTTCGGCGGGAAAACGCACACAAAGAGCTGTTGGAGGGCTGAACTATTACAATACAAACTGACCTATGAACTGTATCGAAACCGAAGAACCAGGAGGAAGAACCAATGGGATTATGCCAACTCGTTCTTGCCTATCTCTGCAAGGGTACATATGCAAGCACTCTAGATCTGGTAGTTAGTCATCTTTCTTTCTGTTGGCGGGTTTCATAGTTTATACCAGGAAATCTGGATCCAGAGGGCATGCGTATGTATCGACTGTACCTTGTATTATGTCTAACCTTTGCGCTAATTGTGTTATAGATCAAGGCGTGTAACTATATGCTTTTATGTGAATAATATATTTTTTGTGCTTTGGAACCACAATCAAAGTCTGGAAAGCAATTATTTCTTATGCGTACGCAACTCTAAATAGCAACTTTAGGGTATAGAGGTTAATAGGAATTCATAGGGTATAGGGCATGATTCAGAAATGCATACAGCCGCATCTTTATGCTAATGCCACGACCAACGATCTTCGTACTGAGACACCCACCGGCAGCGGCGCTAACGTGTCTTGGTGCATTTATAAAGACACCATTGGTCACACCATCGTGACCTGCACCAGCCTTGCGGCAGGCACAGTTTCTCTGTCTGAACATGGCTTCCTGTGTCAGCACTGCTGCGTATTTAGACACAGCCACTTTCTGCGACACGCCCATGTCTGGCTAGCCAGCCAGTTACCTCCATTGAACGACCACTGAAATTCAGTCTCCCTGCATCTAAATTCGAACCATCAGGGCGCTTGTGCCATACTTGCCGACTTTCAGCTCCCTCCTTCCGGGAGGGAGCTGTCAGGCTTCCACGGCTGGGGGGACATGTCGTGACAGAAAGGGGGCTTGATGCAGCATTGGGGGTGGAGTATGAGGCGTGATCGTGCAATTGCGTCATCATGGCCCCGCCCCCTCTTCACAATACCGCGATTAACGGCATTGTGAAGCAGGGGGCAGGGCCACGATGGCGCAATTCAGCCAATTCGGGAGGGTAGGCAAGTATGGCTTATGCAGACATAAAACATTGGCCACTTGCGTCCGACATCACTACTGCGTGCACCTCTGAATCAGTCCCCTAATTAGGTACAACGTGATGAAAAAGTCTGGTAATTTGCATTGCCGGTTTTTCGCAGTCTAGTTATGGACAACGGAAGCAGATGGTTAGCTACCACTGATGTTCCTGGTTTAATGCAAATAATTTCTCCATTTGATGTCGGGATTGCGTAGCTACCAAGCATTGTACTCCTCCTTCCGATGGACATCTGTGGGTATACTTAGTGCAACTGCAGACATCTAAAATGCATGCGTTGAATACCAGCATCATTTGGGCATGTGCACCACATAACTATTGTTAGTTACTTTATAATGGCTACATAATTTCACAAAATATGTTGTGCTGGCACTAATCAATATCATCCCTATTTCAAACTCCAGTGACCATAGTCTATAATAGGTCTAAAAAACTCTAAACGCATACCGCCCTACCGCGTCACTCTCCCGCACACATGCTGCGCCTCCCTGCAGAATGACAGACAGATGCCATAGCAGCATCTCTCATTTCATTTTTTTTTATCACGTCTCCGCCCCCAGCAGTTTTCCAACCGCGCCCCCGGATCCACTGCTTGTAGTGTCACCCCGGAAGGAAGCAGTTTAATAGCCGTGTAAGCACAGAAAGCTGCCCCCCGGTTGGGGCGTTGTGTAATGAGGCGGCCGGTGTCACGGCTGGTGCTCGTCTGCTTGGTCTGTGGCTTTTGCTCGTTGCTGTACGGTCTCACGAGAGGCAGCGGCGATACCGAGGCACAGGAGCCGCCAGCAGCCTCATTTTCGCGAGTGTGGCGGGCGGAGCCGGGTCAGCGGCGGCACAGGTAACCTCCCCCCTCACCCAGATGAGACGCAGCCAGTAGCTGGGATGTGTGGGAGTATAGTGCACCACATGTGTCAGTTGGCAGAGGTTAGGAGTGGGCTTAAATTCCATCTTTTATTTGTTTTTGTGATGTAAGGGGCACACAGCTACTACATTGTTTACAGCAGCAGCATGGAGAAGTGTTATTATTATTTAGAAAACTGCCATCTCTAAGGTGAACAATGAGCATTGAAGAAGTGCTACTGACTTGTGCAGAATGCCATACTGTAGGGGTGGCCAGGGCTGGTGCTAGGGTGTTCGGTGCCCCCTTGCAAGCTCTAAATTTGCGCCCTCCTACAAATACGACAGGCGGTGGATGACAGTCAATAGGTGAAAGGTAGTGGGTAAAAAAGGGAGACGGGGAGAGGTAGTGGGTGACACTGGTGAGAGATCAGAGAGGGTGATGAGAAGCAAAGGGTGACGGGGAGAGGGTGATGTGGAGAGGTAGTGGGTGACGGTCAGAGAGTGGCAGCAGGAGGTTACAGGGAGAGAGAGGGTGATGGGGACTCCAAAAATATACTGGTAGGTTAATTGGCTCCCCACACAATTGACCATAGTGTGTATGTGTGTGAGCATGAGGTAGGGATTATTAGATTGTAAGCTCCACTGGGGCAGGGACTGATGTGAATGGCCAACTATTCTCTGTAAAGCGCTGCGGAATATGTGTGCGCTATATAAATAACTGGTAATAAATAAATAATAAATAAATGGGGAGAGACAGTGGGAAGAGAGGCAGTCCCAAACAACGGATGGGCAGAAAGGCTGGTGCAGGCAGAAGATAGACAGGATGGGCAGAGATTCTAGCACAGAGAAAGGGAAGAGAGGCTGGTGCAGACAGGATGGACAGAGGCTGGCAGAGAGGAAGGGAAGAGAGGCTGGCGCAGAGGATGGGCAGAATGCTGGCATAGGCAAGAGATGGGTTGAAAGGCTGACCTGGGCAAAAACAGATAGAGGAGAATGATGCAACTTAGACCACCTTACTTGACCACCTCATGTGCTGCCACTGCACATGCCTCCACAAACCACTCAGACCAACACATGCAAATCCCACACTGACCCTCCCCACATGCCCGCTGACCCTCCCCACAACAAATACCCCTATTATTGCCCCCAATCAATGTTTTTCTAAAATAAGCTCTCACCTCCCAAGAGCTCTTTGTGGATCTAGGTGCTGGGGCAGGGCAACAGCTGCTGCATCCGCTGTCAGGTGGACCTCCTCAGTTCCTAGTGCTTCTGCACTCTGTCTCCTGCTCCACCCTCTCCTTCCTGACGGGTCTGTGTGGCCGGGTGTTACACACTAGACTAGCCTGCATACAGAAGCCCATTACGTTCATGGTAGAGGGACTGATGTAGGCAGGGCCGGCCAGAGCCACAGCCCACCTCCCCTCTAGACTATACAGCGCTGATGGACCTGTGACGTCACACCCACGTGACCCGGCCTGAAAGGGGAGGGGCGGGGATGCTAACGGGTGACCAAAAGTGTTCCCTCGCGGGCTTGCTACGCTCGCCACGGATATTTATTCCCCCTCTATGCCTACGTGGATGCTAACACAGGAGTGGTCCAGCCTCCTGCAGCGGTCACATAGAACAATCATTGGGACCAGGACTCCGGGTGCATCTAGCTAGATGCAGGTGGCCATGGGGCCACAACCATGCCATCCCCTCGGTCTTGCGCACTGAGAGGTAGCACCATCAGTTACATACCCCTCATTTAGGGCCCTGTGAAACACGTTTATGTGTGTCTTTTGTCTCACCTTATTAAAGATACTTGTCTGCTCCACTGGCCTGTCTAAAAAAAACCTTGAATTTTGAGGAGACCGCTTCTCCTTCCAGTGAAGTAAACAAGGTCTTGATGACACAAATCCTTTCATCAGACCCCACTTTTGTATGTGACGACATCCTCGTGCTGCAAAGATATCTTTCAGTGAAGTCATCCTGTCGCATCTCAGAACAGGCAAAGTTGACGATATCATGCTAGTTGGCCTGCATGTACGGACGATCATAGATATCATTATCGTTCATGCGGGAACGCACATCGTTGGTCGTTCACTGCATACAAATGAACGATATATCGTTGAACGGTAACGATCGTTCATAGATATCATACCGTGTGTACGCACCAATAGCGCTTAAAGATGTAAATGTTGCCATCCTGGTTCTGCCTACCCCTAGAATTGCGCTGAGAGTGATGTGAAGATGTTTATTATTATTATGTCATCACAACCCCCTCCCAGTTTCAGAGGAGAAAAATATAGGCAAGGATGATATTAACTATTTAAGAACTAAAGATTTTGCAAAGCAGTTTTTAGAAGATTTTAATGCACTGAGTACCACAGGAATACAGTAGGTGATTATTTGTACGTTGTGCAGGCATTTTTGTGACTTTATTATTAGGTCAATTTTGCTTTTGGGACTGTTTTCTTTTTGTAATGGGGCCAGGTTTACACTAGATTGTGCCCTCAAATTGTTACAGTACTATGTAATGTTGCAGGGGTGGGCAATAAGCGACCCTCCAGCTGTTGTTGAACTACACATCCCAGCATGACTTGCAACAGTTTTAACATGGTGTGACACAGTTAGGTTAGGGGGTCCCTCTCCTGGGTAGAGGACTCCTTCCTTTCACACACAGCAGCTGGGAAACAGTACGCCAGACTGGATGCAAGTACAAGCTGGTCGGCGCCAGTCTTTATTGTACAATGTCAGAACCAAACATAAAGAAAACATAAACATAAATCCTAGCCCTGTCGGGGCACTAACTTCACAGGTAGTTCCCTCACTACCAGAACCTGGCAGGGCCTAATGCCCTCACCAGCAACAAGGGCACAGCACAACACTTACAGTTAGGTTTTCAAGTGTCTCTGAGCAAACTCCCTGCCTGCTCTCCCAGTTGAGACAATCAGCCCTCAACACACTAGGCTTATATTGGCCACTCTCAGGTGGAAACCCTAACAAGCCTGTTACCAGGCTAAGAGAACCAAAACCTGGAGTGGCCGTGGGTGGAGCCCTCCCTCTCCTCTCACCCACAACCCCCAGGTCCCAAACCGGCTTTTCAAAAAGCCGAGACTCAAGCCTGCTACACTGCAGACTTTCTCCTGGAGGTTTAAAACACATAAGGCAGGAATCTGGGACAAATGTACCTGCCACAGACCACTTTACCAATGATCCTATCACAATGGTTAAATAGCAAAACTGTGGCAGGACATGCTTGGAAGTGTAGCTCTATAACAGCTGGGAGGCCGCTTATTGCTCACCCCTCTTTAAATGTTGGCTATGTATGGGGTGACTTTGTCACTTGGCCCAAGTGTAAGGACCAGGTGTGGAGGTGCACATTGCTCACTTACTGTTTGTTGTAGCTGAATCCTTCCTGACTGTTCATCAAGTCTCCTTTGAAGGACTTTAGGCACCTTTTGTCGTAAATGTTTCAAATGGCACTTTTCTAATTACCCTTTGTTCTTGTCTGTTTTTTGTGTTTTATTCTTTTAATGTGATATCCATGCTTGAACACAGATAGTTAAAACAAAATAACCGCAGTACAAATTAAGACACCTGTTCTCAAGTATGGCTATCCTTAAAACCTGAACTGTTAGTGTGCCTTGAGGACCGTGGATGGGAGCCACTGTATTAGAGTTAAGCTGGGTACACGCTGTCAGATTTTTGTTTCTTTGAATGGGGCGATTCTTCGGCAAATCAAAGACACAACATCTGTGCTACACATTATGCAATTTTGTAATAGAAGTTACAGATGATCAGCTACACCACCCTGATTTTGTATATGTCTGCCCACAAGGAGGAATACGTAGTCACGGGAAAACGTAGGCAATATGCGCAGATTATTGAGAATGCACACACTGGTTGATAGCAGGAGATTGAGGCCAAGATTTTCTGTCTTAGCTGACCGATCGCATGATTGAAGGACTGCGCTTGTGGACGTATTTTAAGTTTTATTGGCAAAATGATCATTCATACACACCATTCAATAAATCAGGCCGATCACCTGATCTTTGGCAAATCGTACCGATAATTGAGCCAATTGAAAGTGATTTGAAATTCAAGACATGCCAGGGGTGTAGGAGTTCTGGAAACAAGAGCCAGAGGGGGAGATTCAATTGTTCTGCAGGCGGCTTTTTTTTTTTTTTAGCCACCCGACAGAGGAATTCAATTGTTGCTCTGTCGGGGCGCGATAGCCGCCGGCATTTCTGCATGCACTCAGGAGTGCGCTAGCAGAAATGTGACTGAAACACCCTGGTTAGGGCGCACTAACTGCAGATAGCATGCCCTAACCAAGAATTAAGACTGGTTTAGCTGGCTAAACCTCGTCTTTTAGGCGGCGAAGAGGGCGATAATTAATGAGCGCCCAGAACAATTGAATAGCAAACTGGGCGCTCATTAATTATCACGCCCAAAAATACAATTGAATGCCCCCATAGTCCTAGATTATGTGATAGATGGGTATCATATCATGAACAAGGCCTGCAATATTCTCCGTAGAGAAAAGGCACCAAATACAGTTGACAGGGGATTTTCCACTCTCTTGCTGTATTTGGTCACATTACAAATATGCATGATACATTTATTCCTGAGCCTGTACAATGACTTGAGGGGTTAATTATGTAGTCGTATTAATAGGCCATGAAGGACCCTAGTTACACTTAGCTGTTCAATGAGGTCTAAAGTGATGCTTCAAAGCTGACATCTCACTAGGCCATCCCACCATGTGTGGAGGAATGCGACTAGCTCTTCACAATTTCTTCAGCAATGGTTTGAGGAGAGGGGATACATGTAGTGAATTGATTATGGCACCATATACCACCTCGAAAAAAAAATCTAAGTTACTCTTCCAAATTGTTATGTTAATAGAAGCTTTAGCCGTGCATCTCTTAATGGTGGAAGATCGCTTTTAATATCTTAATTTAGTGCGGCATGCCTTAAGTATACAAAATTAGGTTTATAAATTACATTAGCCTATCCCCACACACCACCTGGCATTTCCATTCTCATTAAATGGTTTCGCAATTGTCCTCACTGTAATTTTTGTGTGAGACACTTGGTGATCCTATTTCTGTGTAGCATTGTCTCACCAAACAGCAGTGACCATTTAATTTACTGCTTAAATGCCCCCCCACGCGGTACGATTTTTTTACACGGTTTGGATGTTTTCGATCGATGGGAACGACCAATCGTTTAAAAAGTTCTGTGTGTGGGGGTGATCATTGTGCTGATGCGTGCTCCCACTGTCGCTGATTGATGTCGCTGATCTCTTGAACCTGCAGAAAGATATTGACCTATCTTTCACAATTTGACACACGATTTCACGATTTGGGTGTGTGTATGAACGATGCGATAGACGATATGTTGTCACTTTTCTTGGCCACTACCCTCCTCTATTTTGTTCCAGCTGGCGGAGAGACAGAAGATGCATTGTGCGGTTGTTTGCTGCCAAACGATATATCGTTGATGATTTTCAGTCGTTAACGACCCATCTATATCGTTTGGTCGTTTGTACAATCGCCCCATGAGTAGGCACAATATCGTTTGCTCAGGAGTTCAAGGGAAATCACAAATGAAATTACATCGTTTGCAAATAGTAGACTGTGTAGGCCCCTTAAGTGTCCATCTTATTACACCATAAATCAAACTGTTACAGACCCATGGTGATAATGTAAAAAAGAAGTATAGGCGCTCTGACCAGTGTAATAGTTTTGTGCAGTGGTTCTCAAACTTGGTCCTCAGTACCCCACATAGTTCACATTTTCCAGGTCTCCTGGCAGGGGCACAGGTGCATTAGTTACTCACTGACACATTTAAAAAAATCCAGAGGTGGAACTAATTATTTCACTTATGATTATGTGAGGAGACCTGGAAAACATGCACTGTTTGGGGTCCTGAGGACCGAGTTTGAGAACCTGTGGTTTAGTGCATTGTAAAGCTGTGCATAGAAGGTCTCATTACTGGGAACCTGTTGTAGAATTGTAAATGTGCACTTCATGCACCAGGCAGCACAGTTACTACCTGTAGTATTTCTGATAGTAATTGGTCCTGATGTAATGCTGGGAACTATAAAGAATGGTTCCCAGTTGTAAAATGTTTTAATACAGGGCGCAATACAATTGTTTTAGTGCGTCCGATCTCCCGTCTAAATTGACGGGAGATCGTCGGGCGCTATTCAATTGATGCCGATCTTCGCGACGAACGCACCCAGCACTTCGGTCGGGTGTAGCCGTTTTACGTGGCTAAACCCGACCGAAGTGCTGTGTGCGTTCGTGAAAAGTGCAGTTTGGGCATTCAAACGGATCACTTTTAGCACAACGTATCTCGCCACCCCCAGGGGGGGGGTGTGAGCTGAAATGCCGACAGGAGCAACAAATGAATAGCTCCAACGGGCGCGAAGAGGGGAAAAAAATTAATTGCACCCATAGAATGTTGTACATGGGATAATACATTTTATTTATATAGCGCTTTTCTCGCTTTAGACATCAGAAAACATGGTACATTGTACAGGTATTTGATATTGCAGAAAATAGAAACCACAAAGAGATAATATAAAACAACCGAAACCTAGAGAGCACTATAACTTCTATGGGTTATATATTCCACCCAACGAAAGGTACCAAATGAGGCAGCCATCTTGGGAGCATTACATAGGATTACCTGGGTGGAATAGGTTACGCCTAGAAGAGATGACAAAAAATGGGTGGTTGCAGCGCCCTAACACTAGGAGTAGGGACCCACCATAATAGTCTGGTCCGTGCATTTTTCCACGAGTGTATCAGGTAAGGCAGCCATGTTGGGCGCACTACGAAGGTTACACTGTGGGAGATAAGCCGCACAAGGACCCAAGACTTTTATATGGAAAAATTGACACGTGAGGTAGCATGATATAACCTGTATGACTAGATCCACATGATGTACATCCTGCCCATGGAGGATGCACTTCTGTGGCGGTATAGCACACCGGCATAGTGGGGCAGTAGTACTTGATACAAAACAGGGTATAACAAATACAGCAAACAGTGATGCAGTTCGGGCATGACGTATACGAGTGACTGAAACATTTGTAATATAATACACCCTGAATTGATCCATGTGTTTGTTCATCCTGCCCAAGAAAGAACCATCCAAGGCAGCTATTTGGGCGCACTGCATAGGTTACATCTGGCAGGATGTGCAAGTAGTGGAATTATAACGTCTAGACGGAGGGAAAACAAAAAAATGTAATGAGAAACTGAATACAAAGGTATAAAAGTCCGTATTAAAAGGGGATGCAGTCGGGTTGCCGACGGTCTAAATGCTGACCGTCGGCATCCCGGCAACTGTCTAATGACCGGCGTCGAAATCCCGACGCCTGTCATTAGACCTACGCCGGGAGCCCCGGAAGGTAAGCCGGGGCGCGGACAGCGGCATAGGAGGAGGGTTAGGTTAGGGGCTCCTGGGGGAGACTTAGGGGGGGACGTTAGGGTTAGGCTATGGGAATGGGGGATTAAGGTTAGGCTAGGGGAAGGGGAGGTTAGGGTTAGGGTTAGAGGGGGATGGTTAGGTTAGTAAATAGAAAAAAATACTTACCTGTTGGGATCTCACTGTTGGGCTTCCGCTGTCGGGATTTGAACTGCCAGCCATGCGACCGGCGGTAAATCATGCTGATCCCATTAAAAGAATGGTGACCGCATTATAAGTTATAAACTAAGTTAGTTAATCAGAAATTAAAAATAATGGAGTAAACTGCAAAAAGCCACATGCCTGTGCCTAGCGTCTCCCTCGCTTGAGTGTGCGGTTTTGTCACCAACAGTTTGTTGAGACTTGAGAGCGATTTGGCTGCAGCATGAGACAGCCCCAAACCCAGTCTCAGGGGAGTTGAATTGAAGGTGGATGGAGTGGTAGCATGAGCTGCAGTGTTTGAGAAATTGTTTCATATTGGGTTAGAAAGTAGTCCACATTGACATGCTTCAAATGCAGACTAAAGTAGCAGGCCAAACCTTTGTGTGCAGGCTTTCAAATGAGTCCCTTTTGCAGGAGATGCTAGGTCAACAGGTACAGGGGGAGGGAGTGTTTGAGCAGTTTGTTCAACAAGCTACTTGATGGTGGGGGGAGGCACAGCCGAACATTTTGCAAACAAACTTTCAATACGGACTTTTCTTGCAATGAAAAGCATCAGGTATGGAAGATGGCATTCATTTACCTGTAAAGAGATGAGAGATGGTATCTAACTCCATGCTTAAGATGGTATCCGGTCATTTGGTCTAGAGTACATAGGTAGACACACTAAGGGTCGACAGGGTCATTAAGTCGACACATTTTTTATTGAATTTTTTAAGGTTAGGCACTTACCCCCGACGGTTAGGGTTGGTCACCAGGAGGGAGGGTTAGGGTTAGGCACTAGAAGGGACGGTTAGGGTTAGGCATCAGGAGGGACTGTTACGGTTAGGCACCAAGTTGAGGGTTTGGGTTAGGGTGAAGATTAGGAATAGAAAAACAAAAACATGTGTCGATCTAATGACCACGTCGACCATTTGTGTGTCATCCTAATGGCCATGTCGACCTTTAGTGTGTCGGCATAATGACCATGCCGACCATTTGTGTGTCAACCTAATGACCATGTCGACCTTCAGACTGTGTCGAGCTATTGCCTGTCCAACTTTCATTGTCTACCCCACCATTGTCTACCTTTTTACTGTAGACCTAATGATCCACACCTGCTTAAGATGCAGGCTAAAGTGGCAGGCCAAGCCTGTGTGTGTAGGCTTTTAAATGAATTGCTGTCTGTGATATACTTGCTTCTACCTCTCTTGGAAACCTCTGTGACCTCATCCGCTCTGTTTCCATAAAGGCGAGAAGAGCCCCTGAATCTAGTAAAGAACAGAGAGGTTCTCTACACCAGGGTTATTAAACATGCGGCTCTCCAGCTTCTGTGGAACTACACATCCCAGCATGCCCTACCATAGTGTTGCTACAGCACAATCCTGGTTAGGGTGCCCAAACCACGGACTTTTCGCACATTTCTGCTCGCCAGCTCAGGAGGGTGCGAGCAGAAATGTTGGCAAAAACATTTCAATTCCCAGCATTGTCTATATCGAGACTACACTCTACATATTTGGTTATTTTATACAAATTTGTATTTAAGGACTACACATATACTGTATATGTAGTGATCTTCCACATTTCCTGGTATAATGTTATCAACGTTCAAAGTTAGGCTTATATAATATTACCATTTTGCTAAAGCGTGTTCCTTCTATCGCAAAGCCTTTAGCAAGAATTCCATCTGCAAATGTTCTTGGCATGAGGAAATCACCTACTTTTATTTGAATCTGCATTGTTGAAGTGTCCTGAAGTTTCAGTATCTAAATTGTTGTATATAGACTGATCAATAATGTCTCTTATACCCCTTTTACACCGAGAACGTGCAGCAACCCGGGATTTTAGTCGGTGTAAATGGATCAACTCTGGTTCAGTGACCCAAGGATTCGCCCCGGCTAGCTTGCAGGGTTGAGCATGGGTCGTTCCTGTGTCACCCTGGAATGTAAACGGCGCGGCCCAAGTCACGATGACCCGGGTCGTGCTGCATGTCGCCTATTGGCCAGCTTCAGTGGCGCTTGGAGATGACCATCTCCAAACGTCCACTGCCGAGCCGACCAGAGCGGAGCAGCGCACCCCACCCGCCCTTCCTGCCTCCAGACTATTGCGGAGTAAGGTAAATAGGTCATGGAGGGGGAGGGAGGTGAAGAAGCGCCGCTCACCGGCGCCGGAGAGCCGGGTCAGTGCTGACCAAGGTCCGGTGTGAACGGTGCCGTCCCGGGCTATGCCGCAGTGTAAAATGGGGGCTGTCCCGGGTCTGATCCGGGTTGGAAACGTGTTCTAAATCCCAGGTCAGACCCCGGACTTTGGTGTAAAAGCAGTATTATGGTCTTTTCACAGGGAGTGTGCTTAGTGACTTTTTTTTCTTTTGGGTGTGGATTGATAGATCTACAGTAAAAAGGTAGACAATGTCTAGATAGACACCACATGTTAGACAGTCGATAGGTCGACAGACAAAGGGTCGACATACTAAAGGTCGACATGTAAGAAGGTCAACAGGGACAAACGGTCGACAGGGTCAAAAAATGGTCGACACATTGATAATCAGAATCAGGCTTTAAATGTTACTAGTATGAAACGGAGTACAGTATAGTTATGCCAGATCAAGATCTAGAGGCAGATTTTATTAGCAACGGGTTAAGAGACGCAGTTCCTGAATAAAGTGCCTGAAGCTATTACAGACTACCGATCGACCAGCAAGCAGCCCAAGGTTGCAATTAACACTTATTTTTCCTTGCACATTCCAGAGCTGCAAGCAGAAATAAGTTTTTACTGCATCCTCAGGGTTTATCACGGGGCTGTAATTAAATAGCTCCTGGCAATTCACCTACCGTATGTACTCGAGTATAAGCTCAGTTTTTCAGCAAATTTTTTGTGCTGAAAAAGTACCCCCTCGGCTTATACTCGAGTGAAGTGTAGCGCTGACCAGACGGAGTTCGGTCAGCGCTGCACAGCACAAACACACAGCCGCTGCAGCCGGCAGCTGTGTGTTTGCTGTAATCAGCAGCCGCTGAGAGTCTGTCAGACTCTCATCGGCTGCTGCTGCTTCCACTGCGGGAGCCATCTTCCGGCTCCCGCAGTGGGTAATGGGAGAGACGTCATGAGTAATGACGTCTCTCCCATGCAAAGCGGCTGGAGGAGCTGTTAGCGGCGGGACCAGGAGCGGGAGTTTCAGGTAAGTGATTTTTTTTTATTATTCTTATTACATATCTCTCTACTGGGGGGGGGGGGGGTGGAACTACTGGGGGCACTACCAGGGGGCGATTACTACAGGGGGCACTACCAGGGGGCGATTACAACAGGGGGCACTAAAAGGGGGGATTACCACTGGGGGTACTACCAGCGGGGGATTACTACAGGGGGCACTAAAAGGGGGGATTACCACTGGGGGTACTACCAGCGGGGGATTACTACAGGGGGCACTAAAAGGGGGGATTACCACTGGGGGTACTACCAGGGGGGGGATTACCACTGGGGGCACTACTAGGGGGGGGATTACTACTGGAGGCACTGAAAGGGGGGATTACCACTGGGGGCACTACCAGGAGGGATTACTACTGGGGGCACAACCAGGGGGAATTACTACTGGGGGCACTACCAGCTGCTGCCATTTCCCACCCTAGGCTTATACTCGAATCAATAAGTTTTCCCAGTTTTTTGTGGTAAAAGTAGGTACCTCGGCTTATATTCGGGTCGACTTATACTCGAGTATATACGGTAATAATTTTATTTATATAGTGCTTTTCTCCCATAGGACTCAGTCGCTTTACCGAAAACATGGTACAAGGATTTGGTATTACAGAAAATAGAAAACCACACAGAGATGGTTAAAAACATCCAAAACCTAGAGAGCACAATAAGCATTTTGCAAGACTGGTGCAGATATTTTGGGAAATAACTTCCACGGGTTATATATTCAACTCACAAAAGGTACCTGCTGAAGCAGCCGTTTTGGGTGCACTACGTAGGATTACCCTGGGTGGAATAGGTTAAGCCCAGAAGAGATGACACAAAATGGGTGGTGTGCAGCGCCCTAAAGCTAGGTGTAATGTCCCAACATAGTAGTTAGGTCCATGTATTTTTCATCCTATCCACAAGTGTACCAGGTGAGGCAGCCATGTTGGGGGCACTACGAAGGTTACACTGTGGGAGATAAGTCGTACAAGGACCCAAGCATGTATAAGAAAACTGACACGTGTCTGGCAGTATGCTATACCCTGTATGACTAGATCCATGTGAAGTACATCCTGTCTATGGAGGATGCACTTCAGTGGAAGTGTATCACACAGCATGGGGGGGGAACCATGATGAGTAGGCGGCAGCAGGCAGAGCTTGGACTCTGGCAGGGAGCACGCGGTGCTTCTATGGTCCGCAGATAGCCTGCAGTGCATAGCTGGCAGCTTCAGGGGTCTTTGCCCTGGGAGTCACACTCTGGCGCCGGTGTCACTGATGACGTGGTGTTCGGTCCCTGGAGTGCTGGCGGCGGCAGGGAGAGTGTGCATCCACAGGCAGTGTAAACATCTGGGCCCTTGAGAGAAGAGACCCCTCTACTTATCATTGGCTAACTGAATCTGCCTATTAAACAGTTGAAACCCCTTTACTAGTCTGCATCCACTCATATTTGTTAAAGGTGCAATGGGGTAGATGTATGAAGCCGTGAAAAGAGTATCAGTAGAGACGTTGCCCATGGCAACCAATCAGCTTCTACCTATCATTTTATAGAATGTACTTGATAAATGCAACCTCAAAGCTGATAAGTTGTGCTGGGCAACTTTTCCACTGGCACACCTCTCCAATCTTTGCCAGCCAACAGGCTCCATTTTCCGGGAGCCCGCTGAGAATTTGTTACCAGCGAGCGCCGGCTCCATACCTGCACCGCACCACCAGCCGGAGGCTAGAGCTCACTCCTCAGTGAGCTCTAGCTCACTCCGGCTCCCGCAGTGTGTGCAGTGCACTATGGGAGACACGTCATGACGTCTCTCCCATAGTTCAGACAGAAGAGCAGCCGAGCGGACAGGAGGCAGCAGACGCGGAAGCGGGGTTTAAGGTGTAGTTTTTTTTTTGTAAGCGGCTTCACTACTAGGGGGCACTACTACTAGGGGGGCATTACTATTGGGGGTACTACTACTAGGGGGCATTACTATTAGGGGCACCAATACTAGGGGGCACTAGTACTAGGGGCATTGCTACTGGGGGCACTAATACTGGGGCACCACTAATGGGGGCATTGCCTAGGGGGCACTGCATAAGGGGCACTGCACTACCATTACTGGCAGCACAGCATATGGGGCACTACCACTACTGGTGGCACTACATAAGAGGCATTACCACTGTGGGCACTGCATAATGGGCAGAACTACTGGGGGCACTGAATAAGGTTTACTATCACTACTGGGGGCACTACATAAGAGGCTTTACCACTGTGGGCACTGCATAAGGGGCACAGCCCAACCACTACTGGGGACACGGCATATGGGGCACTACCACTAATGGGGGCACTGAACATGGAGCACTACCACTACTGAGGGCATGGCATAAGGGACATCACTGCTGGGGGCACTACATAAGGGGCACTACCACTATTGGGAGCACTGCATTAGGGGCACTACTGCTGTGGGCATTGTGTATTAGGGGCACAAATGTGGGCATTGTGTAAAAGGGGCACTGCTGTGTGTCATACATGAATAAGGGACACGACTATGTGGTGTAATGTGAATTGGGTGAATCAAGATTGTGCTACTGTGTGGCGTATAGCTTAGTGGCCCTAGGGCTGCATTAAATTTTTTAATGTGGCCCACACTGTGTAAAATGTTGAAGACCCCTGGTTTAAGACTGAGTTAAGGTGGGTACACACCTGACAGATATATCTGCAGATCGAGTGATCTGCAGATATATCTGCAGCTGATGGTCGTTCATACACACTGAACGGCCATCATCCTTGTCTTGCTGTGTGTCCCGGTGACTACAGGGCGTGTCCCTCCCCCCCTCCTCACGGCTGCCGCTGTGTGTGTACGGGTGGTCTGCAGACCGCACGTACACACCTGCCGATGGACAGCTATGTCTGCAGACATATCTGTCCAACAGCTGTGCAGCACAGCCAATGCGATATGTCGGTGAACGCCGACGTTCACCAACTTATCGCGTGTACACACTGCCCGACGGGCAGCAGATACATTGTATCCAGCTTTACACGGAATGATCTGTACCACCAACGACTTGAAAGATATCTTTCAGTGAAGTCCTCCTGCCACATCTCTGAACAGGCAAAGTTGACGATATCGTCCAGATTGGCCTGCATGTTCGAGCGATCATAGATATCGTTATCGTTCATGTGGGAACGTGCATCGTCGGTAGTTCACTGCGTAAAAATGATCAATGTGAACGATATATCATTGAACAATTTCGATATCGTTTATAGATATCGTACTGTGTGTACGCACCTTACGATTAAAGTAAACTGTCCATTGAAATAGGAGATCATTTATAAAAAAAAATAAAAAAATGTTTAAACACAAGTACGCTGTAATGTTGTAGAAATGTCATGTTTGTACTCTACGGCTGTGTTGACTTCTTTCTGCCCAAATTTTGTATACCCACAAACTGATATTATAGGCATGAATGAGTGACCATACAACAGCATGGGGCTGCAGTCCTGTATATCCTGGTCTATAGCTAATGTTTCAATTTGTCAATTGTAGAAGCCTTTGTGTTACAAAAAAATGGGATACTTACAGTACAAAATGTTAGGTTTAAAAAAACAAATCAATAGCCTGGATTAGGGAATAAAGCTATAGTCCAGATTTTAAATTGATGCATTGAAAATAAAATAATAACAAAAAATTAGTCTGATCATTGCAGTTTAAACTATTCATATGTATAGAAAGGCTAATGGCATGTTTTATTTGGTACTGCAAGACTCTTATGGCTGCAACCGTTTATTCCTTAAGGACAGCACTTTCTAATAGATGGAAATTTTGTGTCTTCTGTCAGGTGTAAGGATTCCTCTGTCTCTTTCTGGAATCCCTATTGGATGCTGCCTACTGGTGTATGTGGAAAGGACTGCTTATGGGAAGCTGCTTTTAGGTAGGATATGTTGGATTTATGGATCCGTTGTATAGAAATAGTTGCCCGCTACATCAGTTAACGTTGCAAAAAACATAAATATAGAATATATAGTTGTTCCCTTTTAGTGTACATTTTAATTTGGATCTGTAACTACCACCTTTGCAGTATAATTTGAAGGCAGTTAGTTTATCTCTAAATCACAATTGATTCTGTTGTCAGTTCTACCCTTTCTTGGTAGATACTGTATACAAGCACTCCAGAGCAGGATTCTCCGTACTGCTTGTTTTCACGTCTGCCCTATTTTTTTTCTGTCTACCTTGTGTGTCCCTGTTTTTATGTATATTTTGTCTTTCCCACTGTCTTTTAGAATTCAATTACAATAATAGCTAATATTGCATTTACATATGTTCCAAATGTTTTTTTTTTGTTTTTTTTAATATAATACTTTCTTTCTTAAGTGATGATTTTGAAGAGTTGCTCTGGTCATTTTATTTAGAGCCATTTTTTTCTGTGAGATGAGAACCTTGCATCAGGAGATAAAACACTAGTGGTTGTTATATGTAGATAACTAGATTTATTAATGCACTTTTTGTGGCTTTTTCTGTTCACTTTTAGGGGTATTCAATATGGAGCGAAAACTCAGTTTTTGCGATGTTTTCGCGCCAATGACGTCATTTTCGGAGGTTTTGGTTTTACTCCGTATTCAATTTCAAAGACTTTTCGCAGGTTCGAAAAAACAGGGATAAATTTTCACCACTGAATAGGTGGCGGAAAAAAGTGCAGAATTGGGGTTATGGGGTGCAGGCTTAAAAAAAAAAAATAGCCTGCACCCTTCAGAATGACCCCTTGAAACGATCTGTGTAAAAAAATAAAATTAAAAAAATTGTTGTGAAAATATAAAAAAAGGAAAAAACTGCCAAACTAACAAAATTAATTCTGGTGGGGTCCCCAACTATGTGGCAAGTGTTTTTTTTTCATTGAGCAAAGTAGCGGTAGGTGCATTTTTGCAGAATTTGAAAAAAATAACTTTAGGGACTTAAAAATATGTTAGTACCCCAAATTTGATGGGACCACTTTTAAAAATGAAAAAAAAAAAAAGCTAAATGCTCTTCTGCATCACTGCTTCAAAGTCGGGAAAAAAACACCTGACGTGGCTATTTAAAAACCCCGACTTTCTTCTGCAGGCAAAAACAGGGGTAACCATAGTGAACCCCGAGGTCTGTACATCTTTAGGGGGGTCCTATAATTATTTCCAAAAAATTCCCATTTGTTTTCGCCAGTCCAAGTATCGCCAGGTCCCGTTTTCGTCGATTTCATATTGAATACGGGGATAAGCAGAGGTGGGCGCGATACTTTTTCGCCGGCAAAAGCGACAAAATTTTCTACGGCGAGGTTAACGTTTCATATTGAATACCCCTCTTTGTGTATGTGTATAAATATACCTACAAACATTGCAAAAATTAACCATGAAGTCTTATGTGATTCGTCTCTGAAGATACGGCACACAGTTCTCCCATGCTCACAGATAACTAGCGTTCCCGCTAGGCTGTTTTAGCGGGGCGCGGCGCCCTGCCCTCCTTCCGGAGGGCAAAAAGCACCCTGCCCTCCAGGAGGAGGGCAAAAAGCGCCCTGCCCTAACAGCCTGCGGGTGCCGTTCTCACCCGCGGGACGCAGTGTCCCGCGGATGGAGAAACATGCCGTGTCCCGGTCACCGCCGGAGAATAGACGCATGCGCTCGGCATCTATTCTCCCTTTCTGCAGCGCTTGGGGGCTGCCCGGCATGTCCGTAAGCGCCGGGCACGCCCCCAAGTATGACGAAAAGGGGATGCGTCTTATAGATATGCCCCCTTTTCATGACCACGCCCCCTTTTCGGGGGCGCGCGCGCCTTTGGTGCGCACAAGGTTGCCCTCTCTAGCTCCGGCGCCCTGCCTGCCGCTGGAGCTAGAGTGAATACTAGATAACCATAAGTGTTTCCATACAAAACATAACTGAAAGCCTTCTACAGAACCAGTTATGATAAATGGTGAAGGACAGTTGTGGGTTGCAGTAGATGACTTCTACAGTGTCCGAGTTGCGCTACATGTCTTCGAAATATGCGGTTTATCCTCCTTTAAACCATACTACTAGTAGAAACCTTATTGCTGGCTGCGTAATGCTGCTGCCGCCTTAAAGAAGCCAGTCACACTTTCATCACCAGTCGCTATAGTTGTTCTTTCACTGTCTTGATTGTAAGCTCATTTTGTCAAGGTCATTGTTACCTTCTGTTTCATGTCATTGTATGTTATTTGTTTGTTATGATCCACTCATTGTACAGCACTGTGTAATTTGTCAGCGCTTCTAAAATAAAAAATACTAACCCGAATGACAAAACAAAATAAGTGAATGTGTAGCACTTATACAAGTACATAACATATTATACAAATGAAACAAGTTTTGTTTTTATGGACTTAAAACAAAGCAGTCGTGTAACCTTAATAGACCACCACACAATGTACACGTCTTTTTTTGCAGTTGAAATCCTAGTCCAATTATCTGTAACAATGTTTATAGTGTATAGTTGATATTCCCTTACAGTTTAAATGTTGAATAAAGATGGTGTTTCCATAACAATAATACGACTGAAAAAGACATCACACCTCTAGGTGGGAATTCAGTTGTTTGGGTGCCCGACCAGCAGCTCTTCAAGTGTTTGCTGATCGGGCTCATCTACATGGTTTCTGCTCGCCGCCTCCTGGGGTGGTGAGCAGAAATCTGCGAAAAGTCAGCTGTTTGGGCGCCCTAACTAGGACTTGAATTAAGCCACTTTTAACGCGGCTAGTGTGATAAGTAATGCAGTCATGCCCTATTAGCAAAATGATTGAATCACTCCTTCGGGTGCCCATTACTTATCGCTGCCCAAGAAACCATTTCATCCCCCCCCCAGAATTTAATACATTTGTCGCAAAGAAAAAGAAAAAGCTGGACAAAGTCATGTGATATATTTTTTGTTGCTAGAAAATATGAAATATAAATTGTGTAGCATTCCTACATAACATTATTTTGGTCATGAAGACATTTGATCAAAAATAATGGTACTTGCTGTTAAAGGGACTATCTTTTATTGCTTTTTTTAATTTTCTCATATGATTATTTTTTTCATCACACTTTTAACTGTTTTTAATAACCTCTTCCTAACCAAAATTAACATTTTTGGTTTGTAGCATTTACATTTGTATTTAACCAAATACTAAGCAGTGCTTAGTACTGTATATATCCGGAGCCTTGGATTGCACCAAGGATGACTACGAAAGGATCATTCTTCATGATTTTAGCAGTACTACTGTGCTTTTTGTTGCATCATTTGGCCGAACCACACATTTATAAGTGCTTTGTGGGTACCGCTGTCTGAAATGGTACCTGTGATTTACCTGGAAGTGCTTAAAGCCTGATTCTTCTAGTTCCTTGGTCTTGTAACGCCTGGAATCTTAATAACTGATGGATCCCTCAGCTATTTTCTCCGTTAAGAAACGACTAATAACAACAGGTAGTCCCTTTAACAACAAAGTACCAAATTAATTTACGTAATCCATAAGGTTTTTCCTCACTGTTCCGTCAATTTCTTATATACACAAAGTTTTGAACGCCAAATATACACAAAATACTGGTCATGCAATGTTTCTGTACCCTAGGGTATGTGGAATAACAATCCTATTGTGCTCCGTACTAAACATAATACTGGTCAAAAGAATACGTATTACAAAATAGATGATACTATCCACAGTAGCAACACAATTCATGTTAAGTATTAGGTGATACTGGACAATACTGTGAACTCAGCACAAGACTATGCTCCACACTTGAGCATGCAGCCTATTCTACCTAAAATCTTCTCATCCTAAAAATAAAATAACATCTGACAAGTAAAGTGAGTTTTCAAGAAAGGAGACCCTCTGTCACTTATGAACATTTTTATATTCTTAAGGCGCACATCCACTAGGCGATATTAATGAGCGATTGAACGATAACCTTATCGTTCAATCGCTCATTAATCGTGCACTGTAATGTCGGAAATGACCAGCGATGCGTGCTCCCGCTGGTAATTTCCGACATCAATCATCGCCTGAACATGCCGGTCAATCTGCAGATAACGATAGATCGTCCATGTTCAGGGATGAGGGAGGGTGCCTGCACTGAACGACCTATCGTTACTGTAGGCACTGCAGGGAATGAGGAATGACTGTACAATTACAATGTTGTAACCATACTGTCGTTCCACTATCTGTTAGTGGATGTATCCTTAAATTACAATAGAAAGCTCTCCGTCCAGGTTTCCCAATTTAATTTGCGTTCTGAATTCACTATGCTACCCTAAATGATAGTCACAGGGCATTTGGTAGGGTAAGTTGACCTTCAGAATGTTGACCCGAGAACACTGTAGTGATGTTGTTACAAGCGTTTAACAGTGTCTGCATTATAACTTTAAACATGATGGTAAAGCATCATGTTTAAAGTTATAATGCCTACATAGTGCAATAAGCCCTCATTTGGGTAAGGATGTGGTTTGCATTTTGTGGTAAAAGTCAAACTGAATTTAATTTAAGTTTTTCTACCCAGATATACTCTTTCTACTTTAAAACTCAGTTTCTACTTCAGGGTCCATAGGGGGTCCACAGGGTTGACCTTGGAACAGGATCCATGGGCACCACACAGTTAAGCTTTTAGCTCCCAGGATGCACTTGGGTCCTCTATACCCCGCCCCCGAGCCACAGGCACCTCAGTGTAAGCTGGTGTCCGGCCGGACTCGGTCACCGCGCAGGGGGGCTGCAGGAGAAGCTTTTTATTTTTCTAATAGATTTTATTTATTTTAGTTTCTCTTTTTACTACAGACGGCAGCGAAGGGCTGTCTGTACAGACGCCCACGCTGCCGCTCTGATCCCCGACTGGCGCCGCGACGCCAGTACTGATCTGGGGATCGCGGCGGGAGGACAGAGTCCGTACTAGCCGGACTCTGTCTACCTCCCAGGACTGCTGCCGGAGTCGCCGGGGATTCAGGTAAGCCGCGCGTCGCTGGCTAGCAGCGGCGCGCGGAATACCTTAAATGCAGTCCTTTAGCCTCCGGTCCTGGGGACAGACCGGAGGCTGCTGGCAGTGGCGGCGGGCCCCCCCCATAACCCGTGGGACCACTAGACCACCAGGGATAACCGGCAAGCGGGAAGCCAGCATCCCTGGGGTTAATGGCCAGCCAGGGGAGGAAGCCTTCCCTGTTCAGCGGCTCCTCACCTCAGCTCAGCGCGCTTTTCAGCCTGCATGTCTAGCGTCCCTGAGCTGCAGTTCACTCGGCCACTCCTCCTCTGAGGTCTCCAGCGGCCATTTTCCCATTGGCAGCGCAGATCTCAGGGAGCACGCGGACCGGTCCCCCTGTGTACCTCTCCCCTGATTAAGGACAGCGTACACAGCACTATAGCCCTCCCAGACACTGAATCTGGGCAGGTTGATTGTAGTGTAAAGGTGCAGTGAGTATATCTTCCTGCATGGTATGTGACTTTTGCTAGTGCTGCCTGCCTGTGCTTATTTTCCGCTTACTGTCAGCTTATACCTATCCCTTTACTTCTCCTACGGGCCCTACAGGTGTGTGGGGGAGGGGCGTTTCTACTGACCTCACTTATATAGATCACGTATTTGTGAGGTCCGTCACATACAGTTGTGTGCTACTCAGTGCCATATTGTGGGCTGTTGTTCAGCACACCGGTGAGTGCGTTTTACTTCTACCCTGGTGCCAGATATATAATATATTCTGTCATGTCAGACGAGGAGGTTGAGCGCTCAGTGGCTCCGGTGTTGGCCTCCTGCGGACGCTGTTCTGCAGGAGTAGATAGGGAGGATTTGTCACAGGATGGCCTGTGTAGTCGATGCCAGGTGGCTCCTGGCCCATCCAGACCTTCTCTGGCGCAGGAACCACCGTGGGCGATGTTTTCTCAAGTGCTGGTGTCTATTGCGGACCGTCTGTCGGTCCCGACTGCTCTCCCTACTAGGGCGGTGCCCCAGCCGACCATCCCCCATTCCCCGGGTGTCCCGCAGTTATTGCGGAGTCCTCCTGGGTCTCAATCAGTTGGTCCCTATGCGGGGTTGCCTATGTATATACAGGCTTCCCCTGTGCCGCAGCAGCCTGTGGTACCTTTTCAGGCCCCTATGGCGACGCCTCCACCATGGGTGGATGTGCTCTCCAACTCCGTGCAAAATTTGGCGGCCGCTTCCTCGGCTTTTCAGTCAATGTTGCAGACTGACATGCCTTCTAGGATTTCTAAACGCCCACTCATGACACGGGCTGATCAGGTATCGGACTCAGAGGGTTCCTCAGATGATGGGGAGGTCCCTGATGACACTGACTCGGACGCCTCGGTCCAGGAAATGGATACCAAGTCGTCCATTAATGTACGAGCACTAGTTAGGGCGGTGCGAGCTATTCTTCTTATAGAGGATGAGGCACCGGTTCCTAAGTCGAAGTTTCCTAGTTTCAAAAAGACTAAGGTGGCTTCTGCGGTGTTTCCCCTGTCGGATCAGTTGACGGATCATATGGCGGTAGCTTGGCAGGCGCCCAGTAAGAGATTCCTTCCTCAGAAGCGGTTGGCTTCTAATTACCCCTTCCCTGAGGCACATTGTAAAAAATGGGAAACTCCACCGGCGGTGGATTCCCATGTCACCCGTTTAACTCGGGGCGCCACCTTACCATTACCGTCGATATCCTCGCTGAAGGATCCCACGGACAGGAAAGTTGAGACTTGCTTAAAGTCTATTTACTCCCTCTCCGGGGCGGTGGCCCGACCGTCCATGGCCATCTCCTGGGTGGCCAAGGCCATTGAGGGGTGGGCCAATGCATTGGAAGATACCTTCCCAGACGACGCTCCGGATGTCCAGCGGGCGTTGTTGGGACAAATGAGGGACGCTGCTTCTTACATTGGTGAAGCTTCTTTAGATGCTAGTCTGCTGACCTCGCGGGTATCGGCTGCAGCGGTGTCTGGCCGCCGATCCTTGTGGTTGCGGTCCTGGAGAGCGGACTCTGATTCAAAGAAGGGTCTGGAGGCCTTACCTTTCAATGGTGAATTACTATTTGGTCCGGACTTGGACAAAATAGTGGACACCCTGGCTAAATCCAAGTCGGCCTTCCTCCCTTCGGCGGCACTGCCTGCTAAGGTTCGGAGTTTGGCTTTTCGTTCCTTTCGGGTTCAGGGTAAGGCGAAAGGTCAGTCCTTCCCGAGACAGTCTGCGAGTAAGACTGCCTCTAAACCCAAGAAGCAAGTCTGGAGTGCTCGGCGCCCTTCTTCCAAGCAGGAAGATAAACCTGCGGCCTGATGGGACGGGCCTCCCTCTGGGGGACCTCAGAGTGGGAGGCCGACTTCTTCTATTTGCCCAGTGCTGGCACAATACCACCACGGATGCCTGGGTTCGAGAAGTGGTCTCCCAGGGGTACGCCCTGTCTTTTCGGCACAGACCACCCCACCAGTTTTTCTGCACAAGTCCTTCTCAGGACAGGACCAAGGCGTTACAGGTTCAGGAGGCTATAGAGTCCTTGCTGAAAGCAGGGGTCATTGTTCCCGTTCCTCTATCACAACGAGGGACGGGGTATTATTCGTCTCTGTTTCTGGTGCAGAAACCCAATGGTTCTCATCGCCCTATCCTCAACTTGAAGTCTCTGAACAGATTCCTCAGAGTTCCCAAGTTCAGGATGGAAACGTTACGTTCCATCATTCTGGCGATGGAACCGGGGGATTACATGGTGTCCCTGGACATCCAGGACGCCTACCTCCATGTTCCGATAGCATCTTCACACCAGCGGTATCTGAGGTTCGCTATCCTTCAACACCACTATCAGTTCCGGGCGCTACCCTTTGGTCTCTCCACGGCACCGAGGGTGTTCACGAAGATTATGGCGGTCATGGCCGCACATCTTCGGAACCAGAATGTACGGCTGCTGCCGTATCTGGACGACCTCCTGTTGCTGGCGAGCTCCCCAGAGGTACTGCTTCAACATCTCCACCTGACGATCGCTTGCCTGCAAGCACACGGGTGGTTGATAAATTGGAAAAAGTCCTCCCTGATTCCATCTCAGCGGATGGTTCATTTGGGAGCCCTGCTGGATTCGCGTCAGCAAAGGATCTTCCTGACTCCGGAGAAGGTCGCCTCCCTACAGCTGCGGATACACAGTTGCCTGAGCCGTTGCCGCCTGTCGGTCCATTCGGCTATGAGAGTTCTGGGGTCCATGGTGTCGACATTCGACATGGTGGTATTTGCCCAGTTCCATTCCCGGCCCCTGCAGGGGCTGATTCTATCAGAATGGAACGGGTTACCTCACCGGATCCGCTCTCAGATGCTGGTGTTGTCTCAGGACGTTCGGCAATCTTTGGCTTGGTGGCTTCAGACAGCTCATCTGGTCGAGGGGCGCCCATTTTGGATCCCGGACTGGGTCCTGCTCACGACGGATGCCAGTCTCCGGGGTTGGGGGGCAGTGACCGGCTCTTTGTCGCTTCAGGGTCGTTGGTCAGCGGAAGAAGCACTTCTCCCCATCAACATCCTGGAACTGCGGGCAGTATACAGGGCCCTGCAGTCGTCCGGCACCGCTCTTCACGGAAGGGCGGTACAGGTGCAGTCCGACAACGCCACCACGGTGGCGGATATCAACCACCAAGGCGGAACTCGCAGTCAGGCAGCGATGTCGGAGGTGTCTCGTATCCTGACTTGGGCGGAGGGTCACATTCCGGCGATCTCGGCGGTCTTCATCCCCGGAGTCCTCAATTGGGAGGCGGACTTCCTCAGCCGTCACGACGTGCATCCCGGGGAATGGTCGCTTCACCCAGAGGTGTTTCAGCTACTCGTGGACAGGTGGGGACTGCCGGAGCTGGACTTGATGGCCTCCCGTCACAATCACAAGTTGCCCGTTTACGGGTCAAGGACAAGAGACGCAGGCGCAAGTCTGGTGGACGCGCTGTCGGTGAAATGGACGTTTCACCTGGCGTATCTGTTTCCTCCGCTATCCCTGCTTCCTCGGGTTCTGCGGAAATTCAAGCAGGACGGCGGCATGCTCGTGCTGGTAGCTCCGGCGTGGCCCAGACGTCATTGGTACTCCGATCTCAGGAGCCTCTCCATCGACGCTCCGTACCTTCTTCCTCAGCGTCGGGACCTGTTGTCTCAGGGGCCCTGCCTTTACCCGGATCTGGGTCGGCTGTCTTTGACGGCGTGGCTCTTGAGACAGCCGTCTTGAGGTCTCGGGGCTTCTCCGGTTCGGTTATTGGTACCATGCTCCGGGCACGCAAGCCTGCTTCAGCACGGATTTATCACAGAGTGTGGCACACTTACTTTCAGTGGTGTGAGTCCAGACATTATGATCCTCAGGTGTTCCGAGTTTCTAGGATCTTGGAATTTCTTCAGTCAGGATTGGATCTCGGCTTACGCCTTGCATCTCTGAAGGTTCATGTGTCCGCCTTGTCCGTGTGGTTTCAACGGCGGATTGCAATACTACCAGACGTTCACACCTTTTTCCAGGGTGTTCTCAGGATCCAGCCTCCCTTTGTGGCTCCTTGGGACTTGGCGGTGGTGCTACGGGTCCTGCAGGGTCCTCCGTTTGAGCCTCTTGAGGCGGTGGAGCTCAAGTGGCTGACATTTAAAACGTTTTTTCTCCTGGCAATTGCTTCGGCCAGGAGGGTGTCTGAATTGGGGGCGCTTTCCTGTCGCCCTCCTTTCCTGATTTTTCACCAGGACAGAGCGGTGCTCCGCACTCGTCCTGAGTTTTTGCCCAAAGTGGTCTCGAAGTTCCACATTAATCAGGAACTTGTTGTGCCAGCTTTTCAGTCCCCTGGTCTTTCAGCTGGTGAGACTTCCTTAGATGTGGTCCGGGCGCTTAGAATTTATGTAGACCGGACGGCTTCGGTTAGGAAGTCTGATTCCTTGTTTATCCTCTTTGGTTTTCACAAGAGGGGTTGGCCTGCCAACAAACAAACATTAGCCCGTTGGCTTCGTTCCGTTATTTGTGAGGCTTATGCACAAGAGGGTTTACCTGTGCCAGCCTCTGTTAAGGCTCATTCCACTCGTTCTGTGGGTCCCTCTTGGGCTGCTAGACGTGGCGCTTCTGCTGTTCAGCTGTGTAAGGCGGTCACTTGGTCTTCTATTCAAACGTTTTTGAGGTTCTATGCGTTTGACACCTTCGCCTCTCAGGATGCTTCCTTTGGGCGCCGGGTGCTCCTTTCAGCACAGGAGCGTCCCCGCCCTTAGTTGAACTGCTTTGGGACATCCCCAAGGTCAACCCTGTGGACCCCCTATGGACCCTGAAGTAGAAAACAAGAGATATGGTAAGAACTTACCTTTGTTATCTCTGTTTCTACGAAGTCCATAGGGTCCACAGGGCGCCCGCCCTGACGCACCTGGCTTCAAATGGGCTGTGTGGCTGGTCACCGGTTTTCCGTCTCCTATTGCTGTGAGTATGGTTTCTTGTGTGTTCCAGTCTTCCTTCTCTCTGTTCCATATTCTCCTCCGGCCTAGGCTGCTTACCAACTGAGGTGCCTGTGGCTCGGGGGCGGGGTATAGAGGAGGACCCAAGTGCATCCTGGGAGCTAAAAGCTTAACTGTGTGGTGCCCATGGATCCTGTTCCAGCTATAACCCCAAGGTCAACCCTGTGGACCCTATGGACTTCGTAGAAACAGAGATAACAAAGGTAAGTTCTTACCATATCTCTTGTTATTTGTATTCCACTGTTTTCAGACAGATCTGTAATGCCTACCTACTTTAACAGAGTACTTTTTTACTTTGTTGTTAAAGTGTCCCTTTTTACCATTTATTTCCAAATTGTTACTTTATTTTACTGTGCAGATTTGCCTTGTGCACATTTGCAAGTTGCAATTACATGTTTCTGGTGTAATGTGGCATTGAGAATAACATTTAGTTGTTGAACAGTGCCATCTTGTGGCAAGCAGGCAGAAATATATTTTATTGCTGTGTGCTAATTTATTTACCAAGTGATTGAAATGAAAGGTATCTTGTCTGTAGTTTGCTGGCAATTATTGTGTAGTAATATCTGCCATTCATTAAACAGACGAAAGTGTAAGAGGAAAGTATTTGGTTCATATGGGCAGCACAGACAGTGTAACGGTTAGCATTACTGCCTCACAGCACTGTGGTCGAGGTTTTCATTCCCATTATGGCCCTAACTGTGTGGAGATTGTATATTCTCCCTGTGCTTGCATGGGTTTCCTCTGGGTACTCCGGTTTCCTCACAATCCAAAAATATACTGGTAGGTTAATTGGCCTCCAACAGAAATGAACCCTATGTGTGTAAGCATGTGGTAGGGAATATAGATTGTAAGCTCCACAGGGGCAGGGACTGATGTGAATGGCCAGATATAATTGTCTGTAAAGCGCTGCAGAATATGTGTACGCTATATAAATAACTGGTAATAATAAATATGGTTTAATTACTGTAAAAATATATTTATTGCACATATGCTGCAGCACATAAAGCCTTACAAAATATATTTACAGTCTTGCAATATGGCTGTGTGGAGTTATTCTATTTGACAACTTTCATTTTTCTATTCGCTGCAAGCAATGTATAAATAGACAAAGCAAGGCACATTTGTCTCCAACTTATTGCACGGCACCTCTTCTTGTACTATTCAGGTATAGATCTATAAAGAAGTCCGATAAACAATCACTAAATACTAGATGACAAGGGTCCACGTGGTAAGCAGTCAATGCTAGATATATGGAAAATGATTTTTTTCTTGTAATAAGCATTATGGTTGTGACAATTTTTCTGTGTAGTGTAGCTCCCTCCTAAAGTGACCAGGAGCTATTCAATTTCTCTGGGCTACCAGCCCCAAGGCTGCACTTATCACAGATTACTGCTAGCACCCTACTAAGGAGGGGGTGATGGGGGGCAGAAATACATGTAAAGTAGGGCTTTGGGGCTGGTCACGAGTGCCAGGTGCACCTTAACTGCAGCGACCCTGGCACTTGGCACGGGAGAAGCTGCATAATGTGGCTAATCATGGGCATTAGGGCTTGAGAATGCAACCAGCATGGGGCTAGTCACGCAAACTATTGAATTAGCTCCTGGTCTCTTTAGATGGAGTTACTTTTCGCAAGCAGTTGCTGTGGACTATTTCTAGCCAATTAGCGCTTTAAAGTTGTTTTGACCATTTTTTATTTAATTTCTTTATATTGCTTGCATATAAGTATTACATTTGTTTTACGTTAACAGTATAATCACCTGTAGACTGTGATCGCATTAACACCTATTAAATGACAAGCATTCTTACAATTGTTCTCCTGCTTGCTTGTATACGTAAGGCTAATTCTCAGAAACAAATTAATATTGGTAAAGTGCTCCGATAACTCTTCTGATTCCTGTGGTAATGACAGGAGGATGTTCTGGTTAAGGGAGTTGGCGGGGCATTGTGCTGTTACTGGATGAGGAATGTGATGACATGTGTCCCAGCTTCAAAAAGCCCTTTGGAATCCTTGGGTTAAGCCAGTAGGAGAGCCGATCATGCCCGATTTTAATGCTGGATACACATTTAACGATGTGTACCCAGCCAACCTGTCGTGCGATGGGACCCGGCTGGGGTCCCGGCATTGGCAAATGCATACACACTTGCCAATGTTGGGAGCGACATGCAGGTCCGATGGACGATGTCGCTGATGATGCGCTGGAGAGCGCATCGTCAGTGAGATTGAGTGTACACACTAAATCATGTTTCCGACATGTCGTCCGATCCGGCCGGCTTGGACTACATATCAAGTGTGTACCGGCTATTAGTGTGTACCGGCCATCTTCCCCCCCGGGATCTGTGAGATTGGTGATGAAGTCATAGAACAAAACTGGATAGACATTATAAACCTTTTTCTAAGTATGGATGCATTAAGGCTAAAAGTCTACCTTTTGTATTATGTAGTTTTATTTTTATTTTTTTTCTCATGGAGATTGCATTCATCAAAACCAAGTAAGAACAAACACTTTATTAGGACATCATTTCTACTACGTTGTTAAATTGGAAGCACATACCAATGTCCAGGATTTTATATACCTTTCTGGTACTTTCATACCCGTAAGTTAAAAACAATGTTTGGACACTGGGGTCCAAATGGTATCCCACAAAATGTAAGACACTGCTGCCTACGTTTAAGGTGGCACTCTTCGAGTTGTCATTAAGTGGGTGGCCAGAGTCCCGGCCACCCCTGGGCCGTAGCAGAGCTAGTTGATGTAGTGATGTGGAGGAACTGTTATGCTGGGTACACACTAGACGATGTTGGGCACATTGACTAGTGTGTATGGACTTTTGCGCGCTCCCATGGGTCGTTCATCACCTCGTTTGGGGGTGTTGATGGAGGGGTGGTCGGCAAAACTCTGGCGTGCCAGTCCTTTCAAAGGCCGTTACAGGGGCGTGCATAAATTAGCCACTGCGACGGCAAACACAGCTTGTGTACTCAGTGCGTGCGATGAGATTAGCAATTTCTGAGTAAGGTCAGACCTGTTGTAATTGTTCATGAGGGGCCGATGTTACTCGATGTTCCCTAAGGTCAGACCTGTTGTAATTGTGCATGAGGGGCCGATGTTACTCGATGTTCCCGATGTATACACAGGATTGTAAAGTATTACGGATGTGCGAAAGCGGTAGTTTCTGATTACTTCGGGCGTCTCTATAATAGCTTTGCGATTGCAGTCATTACCATATTTTCGCAAACCGACCTGCGTGCGTAATCACAGCTGCGATTGCAATAGTGATTCGTAATGAATCAGGCCCAGAGTACGGAACACTCTACTTGTCCCGATTCTGTGAAATACCTTCAAATGAAGCAGCCGACATGAGGCTCTGTCATCACATTCAGGTATAATGTGGTACACGTGTGACAGTGCAGAGGATCACCCAACTGAAGAGCAGCAGTGTGATCATTTGCATTTTTGCCATCTGTCCCTGATTTCCAGGCAAAGTCTCAGGTGTTAGAGAAGTAGAACTACACCAGCAGAAAACTTTCCTTGGAAATTATATGGTCGAACTCTGGACGTACTCAACAGATTACCTAAAGCTATAAGTTTACATGTGAAAGACTACTCAGCCTGAGCAGAGCAGTGCAGATCTACTGGGAAATCTTTATATCTATTGTCCTGGTGTAATGTTGTACACATAGGGCCTCATTTAAAGTTAAGAGTATTATAATTTTTCAAACTGGCAAAACGATGTTGTGCTGCAGGGCGCTGGCCTCAAATGTACACTATGTCGAAAGATGTAAAGGCCAGATCGTGGCTCAACAGTAAATTGCAGTTTTAAAACAAGCTACCAATTGTTTGTGAGCTCTATATAAAAAGCAGGCAGTATTTTCCCTTCTTGCCAAATGAAAATTGCATTTGCACACCCCTTGTGTGACAACATGGCTTGTCCAGATGCATTTTAGCTTTCTGTACCCGCATTTACTCTTCACTAAGTGCCTGATTCAAAGGTGGAAGCATGTCTATGTATACGCTAGTGTATATACTAGTGGTCAATGTTTTCAGTCTGCGCATCTGTCACTATGGTTACAATCCAGGGATGCCGAGCGAATATGGACGCAGAGGTGGAATTTCAGTGGGTGATTATGGGTGGTACCGGGAGCAGCAAGCCAGACACTGTCATGTCTAGAGTACTGCTAGGCTTCTTTTGCGGGACACTGCGCCCTGCCTCTTTCTTTAAAGTCAAAATGTGCCCTGCTGGGATCACCGCGCTGACAGCCTGCAGAGCTGTGTCTGCTTTTTCTGGCTGCCGGCTCTTCCTGGCTGCATGGCTCCTCTGTTGAAAGAATAAATGCCACACTGCGTCTATTCACGCTGCGGGAGAGCTTGGGGGCAGCCCAGCATCTTCGTGAGTGCTGGGCACATGCCCTGCAGTGATGAAAATGGGGCACATCTCAAGGACACACACCCTTTTCTAGTGACTACGCCCCTTTTACGGGTGTGCACAGCAAAGTGCAACCCTGACTGGAAGCTGCTCTGCCCCATGGCCACCCTAGAAGGAACACTACATGCTGTAGGTGTGTTTGGGTCAGTGAATGCAGCTTTTTCCGCTGTTGTACTGATTCCAGAGACCCTGTTCAGACAGACATTCTGGGTCTCCATAGGGCTGGGTCAATATTTAAAGGTGCGACTTTTTACACAAGTGACAGACTAGTGCCACAGCCGGGGAGAGTCTCTGTATGAATTCCATCAGCTGCAGCATTAGCATAAAGACTCAGTCGTGCTGCATAAAAGGTCGCAGTCACTCCGGCAATAGCGGCCACCTCTGAATCAGGCCCATAGCGTGTCAGAACAGATGATTTTGTAGAGGTACGATATCACTGTGATACAACATGTGCTCTGTGTTTGTTTTCCCATGCCTGGGATGCACCAGACTGTGCTGATTTGATATGTGACACTTGTATATCTGTGTGCGAATGAGTCTCTGAATCTGTATACGAAGTACTACAATGTGGCGGCCGCAGCTTTTTTCATTCCATGTTCTCGTGTGGTTCATATACTGACTCAGTCCCACACAGATATACAAGTGTCGCATATCATATGAATCAGAGCAATCTGCTTGTGTGTTCTAGTCGCATTGCGACTTGGACGCATTTTCGGCTCACTCACTTTGTGGCATATTGAGGCTAGATGTATGAGGACACATCTGTAGTTGCCTGTTTTTGCCATCTAGTTGCCTTTGATGTGCATACATGTATTTGTAAGTTCATAGAAGAATCTATCAAAGTGCTAAATGCACTTTTGTTTTTCTTGTGTTACTAATTCTTTAGATTTTGATAAATAATATTTCTATGCTGTTCTGAACAATAGTAGTGAACTGAATCCCCCCTTTAGTAATGGAGTTTTGTTATTCTGGGACAGGGTCTGGAGCCGTTTGTTGTGCAGCACTTGTTACTAGAGACCCTATGAAACGTAAACCTTGTGTATATTTGTCAGACGTGTATGGTCTTCTCTTGCAGATACAATCTTCCTGTGAAACATGACTTGGGTCCCATGCACCTGGCTGTTGTGGCTTGCGGCGATCGTCTGGACGAGACAGTCACAATGCTGAAATCTGCACTTCTTTTCAGTAGAAAACCTCTTCACTTTCATATTTTTGCCGAAGAGCAATTGCACAATGACTTCAACACAATTGTAAGTTACTTACAGCCGTTTCGTTAATTTAAAAAAAGAATACGTCTTCCCCTTACAATTTCCTGGTGAGAGCTTCAGAAAATTTCAGACCTATTTGACTTAGAATGACTCTCTTGTAAATAAACTGGGACTTACCTGTGTGCCATTATGTTGCCTAAAAAGTGTGCTCCATTGTTACTATTATGTTTCATGTTAAACTAAAAACTGCTATGTAGCACACTTTTTCTTTATATTAAGATTGCACCACTGATGCTTAGTTTGTATAAATATGGCCTGTTTATTCTAGGCTTTGTGGCATATTAATACCTATATTTGGTGCTTCCACTCATTGGTTGTTGCTGTAGTGCTGTTAAATTCTTGTTTGTCTTTCTTCAGATGCTGTATTTTGTGCGTGTGTCTAGAAACCACATAAAGAGCCCAATTCAGAGTTGAGAATAGAGTAAGTAATAGCAGGTAGCTGTGTACCTGGACAGACCATGCTGCAATGCAAGGGGTGCAAATACATACATTATTTTGCATGTGGGGTAAATACTGGCTGCTTTTGTATGTAGCCCACCAATGCTGCACAGCTTTATTATTACACTGCAATGTAGATGTCAGTTTGGACACACCCCTCCCAAATCTTAATCTCTCTGCACATTTTATATCTGCCCCACCTGCAGTGCAGCATGGTTTTCAAAAATGCACCGTTAGTTGCTCTTTCTCATTCTACTCCCAACTCTGAATCAGGCCCAAAGGCTGCTGGCTTATGTTATTTCCGTATGATCTGACGGCAGCTGTCATAGTAGAGTTGTGATCATGATGAAATAAATAACTATCATATGACGTGGCTAAACAAAATGCTGTACACAAAGGCAGTTTCAGTCGCTGAGCAGAATGATTCTTTAATGGCTACAGTTTGACTGTACAAATGACAGCAGCTGTGAAGAGAGAAGCTGATTACATAATTGAACATCTTTGTAATCGGTTATCCATCATCTTTTACAGCTCAGCAGTTGGGAATTTCAACAGAAGTTTAAGTACACATTGTACCCTATATCCTTTCCTATGGAGAATGCAGCAGAATGGAGGAAACTCTTCAAGCCCTGTGCATCACAGAGGTTGTTTTTGCCGGTAATGTTTTGTTCAGTTACATATATCTATATGCTATCTATGCCATCTATTGTGTAGGTATATCATTTTATCTATCTACAATGAATCATGAGTTGTCACTCTTGTTTGCATTCTTCCATCAAGGAGAGTTTTAGGTCAGAAAGGGCCCAGGATAGAAACTAATGCTGGGTACACACTGAATGACATATCATTCGTACAGCAGACAAACTATATATATTGCCCTGACCCTTCAGCGGGTTTGTACACACAATACATCTGTGAACCACATCGTTCACAGACACATACATATCATCAACTTTGCAGCACGGCAGATGCAATGGATCTGACATATATATTGTGAAAATCTGCCTATGTGCACGGGAGACCAACCAACCCATATGCTGGCTGCAGGAACCAGAGACAATTATGTCACAACTGGTTTCTGTAGCCAGCTATATTAGGCGGCCAGTTTGTAATTGTGTATACACACATCGTTTGTGCAGAACACTTTCCAAATCATTGGGTGGGGCCAGCCGATTCATTGTTCAGGTGTGTACCCCACATTAGTTTGGTGACTCTCGTTAGAGCTATAGTTACATAAACACATCCATACATTCAGAATATATACAGTCAGGTGCATAAATATTGGGACATTGACAGAATTTTCATATTTTGGCCTCTATTCACCACCACGGTGGCTTTGAAATGAAACAAACAAGATGTGCTTTAACTGCAGACTTTCAGATTTAATTTGAGGGTAATTGCATACAAATCAGGTGAACGGTGTAGGAATTACAACTGTTTCTATATGTGCCTCCCACTTTTTAAGGGGCCAAAAGTAATGGGACTATCAACTCAAAATCTATTTCATGGACAGGTGTGGGCTATTCCCTCATTATTTCATTATCAATTAAGCAGGTAAAAGGTCTGGAGTTGATTCTAGGTGTGACATTTGCATTTGGAATCAGTTGCTTTCGACTCTCAATATGAGATCCAAAGAGCTGTCACTATCAGTGAAGCAAGCCATCATTAGGCTGAAAATCAAAACAACCCATCAGAGAGATAGCAAAAACATTAGGTGTGGCCAAATCAACTGTTTGGAACATTCTTAAAAAGAAAGAACGCACCGTAGAGCTCAGCAACACCAAAAGACCCGGAAAACCACGGAAAACAACTGTGGTGGATGACAGAAGAATTATTTCCCTGGTGAAGAAAAACCCCTTCACAACAGTTGGCCAAATCAAGAACACTCTCCAGGAGGTAGGTGTATATGTGTCAAAGTCAGCAATCAAGAGAAGACTTCACAAGAGTGGATATAGAGGGTTCCCACAAGATGTAAACCATTGGTGAGCCTCAAAAACAGGAAGACCAGATTAGAGTTTGCCAAACAACATCTAAAAAAGCCATTACAGTTCTGGAACAACATCCTATGGACAGATGAGACAAAGATCAGCTTGTACCAGAGTGATGGGAAGAGAAGAGTATGGAGAAGCAAAGGAACTGCTCATGATCCAAAACATACCACCTCATCAGTGAAGCATGGTGGTGGTAGTGTCATGGCTTGGGCATGTATGGCTGCCAATGGAACTGGTTCCCTTGTATTTATTGATGATGTGACTGCTGACAAAAGCAGCAGAATGAATTCTGAAGTGTTTCGGGCAATATTATATGCTCGTATTCAGTCAAATGCTTTAGAACTCATTGGACGGCGCTTCACAGTGCAGATGGACAATGACCCGAAGCATACTGCAAAAGCAACCAAAGAGTTTTTTAAGGCTAAAAAGTGGAATGTTATGCAATGGCCAAGTCAGTCCCCTGACCTGAATCTGATTGAGCATGCATTTCACTTGATGAAGACAAAACTGAAGGGAAAATGCCCCAAGAACAAGCAGGAACTGAAGACATTTGCAGTAGATGCCTGGCAGAGCATCACCAGGGATGAAACCCAGCGTCTGGTGATGTCTATGCGTTCCAGGCTTCAGGCTGTAATTGCCTGCAAAGGATTTGCAACAAAGTATTAAAAAGTGAAAGTTAGATTTAGGATTGTTTAGTTTGTCCCATTACTTTTGGCCCCATAAAAAGTAGGAGGCACATAGAAACCATTGTAATTCCTACACCGTTCACCTGATTTGGATGTAATTACCCTCAAATTAAATCTGAAAGTCTGCAGTTAAAGCACATATTGTTTGTTTCATTTCAAAGCCATTGTGGTGGTGAATAGAGGCCAAAATATGAAAATTTTGTCAATGTCCCAATATTTATGCACCTGACTGTACAGCATAAAACCACTGTGTGCATGGTATGCAAAGAAATTACTGTGACTGCTTGATGGCAAAAATGATAGAAAAAAAAAAGCATTGTGATTTGCTGTTGAAACAGTGCTTAGCGCTGATAATCGGCACCACACCGCTTCATGTCACTACAAAATCACATCAATATGCATGAGTCTGTGAAGAAAGTGCGTATTGTTGAGTTACAGTATGTGTGGGTGATGTGTATATCACCTGTACATCATGTGATCCTGTCTGATTTAACCTCATGCAGAATTGAATTGCCCCCTAGTCTTCTGAATAGCTTAAGAACAAATCCCCCTCTCTGACCATCACCTTCTCTCTTTTAACCTATCCCTCTCTCCTTCCCCTCCTCTACCTTCGAAAGATACCATCTCTAAGCGTAACATTGAAGCCATCGACGCAGTCTCATTTTCTTCTCTACTTGACTCACTTCTCTCCCCATCCTCTCTTTCTCCTGCCCCGAACAAGCCGCTTCCCTATACATTGCCTCCCTTACTTCTGCTTTTGTGCTTTTGACTCTGTTGCTCCGACGATCTTTACTTACCCACACAAATCCACACCTCAACTTTTGTATTCCAAATGCACCAGACACCTGCAAAAATATTCACGAACCGCCAAGCGACAGTGGAGAAGATCACGCTCTCAGGCTGATTTTCTCCATTTCAGATTTCTGCGGTCATCCTCCAGTGCTGCCCTTTCCCTTTCTAAACAGTCATATTTCAAGAATCTCTTCTCCTCCTAGTCCTCAAATCCCCGACGTCTCTTTTCCACCTTCAACTCCCTCCTCTGTCCACCCCCTCATCGTCTCCCCTCCTTGCTCTCTGCCATTGACTTTGCTAACTAATTTAAATCTAAATTGATTCCATACGTCAGGACATCATATCCAACCAGTCCTTCTGCTCTCCACATCCTCCTTTCCCGGATCACCCCTCCCATTCACTTTACCGACTTTGACATCCCTCTCCCCTGTATCTGGAGAGGAAGTAATGGCTCTCATCCAGTCCGTCCACCCCCTTTCCACCTCCCTCCCTTGACACCAGCCCCTCACGCCGCCTCCACTACCTCTCTCCTTCTGCCTGCTCCCATCTTGCCCACCTCCTTAATCTCTCCCTCTCTTCTGGCACTGTCCATTCTGCACTCAAGCATGTCCTTGTCTCCCCAATTCTTAAAAACCTAACCTTGATCCTAACACTCTCTCTAACTACCGACCCATCTCTCTCCTCCCTTTTGCCTCCAAACTCCTTGAGCGTATTGTTTACAACCGCCTCACCACATTTCTTTCCTTCCACTCCCTCGTTGACCCTTGTCAGTTTGGCTTCTGTTCTCTCCACTCCACTGAAACTGCCCTCACAAAAGTCTGCTGCTGTTGACACTGTGGACCACCCTCTCCTGCTACATATCCTTCACTACCTTGGTCTACGTGACACTGCTCTCTCCTGGCTGCCCTTCTACCTCTCTGACAGTTCTTTCTCTGTTTCCTCTCATGCCTCCTCCTCCCTCCCCCCCCCTTCCCCCCCCACATCCTCTTACAGTAGGTGTTCCTCAATGTTCTATTCTTGGACCTCTCCTATTCTCTCTCTCTATGTCCTCTCTAGGTAAACTCATCCGCACTTTTGACCTCCATTATCATCTCTATGCTGATGATACTCAGATCTATCTTTCCTCACCTGATCTTTCCCCCTCTCTACTGACTCGTATCTCCAACTGTCTCTCTGCCATTTCTTCCTGGATGTCCCAGCGATTTCTCAAACTTAATATGTCTAAGACTGAGCTGATCGTCTTCCCACCCTCCCACATAACCTCATTTCCCACTATTTCTTTATCAATAGATGGCATAACTATCTCATCTAGTCCCAAATTGCATTGTCTTGGAGTCATCCTGGACTCTTCCCTCTCCTTCAACCACAAATTCAGAACCTCTCACAGTCCTGTCGTTTCCATCTCAAGAATATTTCCAAGATCAGACCCTTTCTTACACAGGATGCCACCAAAACCCTCATACATTCACTGGCCATCTCCAGTTTGGACTACTGTAACCACCTCCTATCTGGCCTCCTCAAATCCCATCTCTCTCCTCTCCAGTCTGTCCTCAATGCTGCTGCTCGGCTCATCTTCCTCTCTAAAAGCTCTACATCTGCCTCTCCTCTCCTACAATCCCTCCACTGGCTCCCCTTCCCTTTCATAATCCAATTGAAGGTTTTCACACTCACTTACAAAGCCCTCACCCATTCCTCTCCCAATTACGTCTCTGATCTCATCTCCCTTCACTCTTCTGCCCGCCATCTTCGTTCACTTAATACACGCAGCCTTTCATGCCAATAGATTACTTCCTCCCACTCCCGTCTCCCAAGATTTTGCCCGTGCTGCTCCCCACCTTTGGAACTCCCTCTCCCCATCAGACTTTGCACCTCTCTACAATCATTCAAAAAAGCTCTTTAGACCCACTACTTCATTAAAGCCTTCCAGCTCTCATCCTAACTTGCTGCTACATCTTCCTGCCTCCGCGCCTACCCCATCTGTGTCACTCCTGTTTGTCTGCCCCTCCCTTTTAGAATGTAAGCTCTTTCGAGCAGGGCCCTCTACCCTCTTGTGCTTCTCCCTACTGTATTTTCATTTATCTCTTACTCCCCACTAGGGCAACTAACACTTGGCTGATTATGTGGGTGTAAAGGTCGCTAATATACTGTGGGGCAAAAAAGTATTTGGACTGCCACCGATTGTGCAAGTTGTTGCACTTTAAAAGATGAGAGAGGTCTGTAATTTTCAACATAGGTACGTACACCTCAACTGTGAGAGACAGAATCAGATAAAAAAATTCCGGAAATCACATTGTATGATTTTTAAACAATTTATTTGTATATTCTTTGGGAAAAAAAATATTTGGACAATCAAAAAGTTTAACTGAAATACTTTGTAAAGTAACCTCGGTTGGCAATTACAGAGGTCAAATGTTTCCTGTAATTCTTGACCAAGTTTCCACACACTACAGCAGGTATTTTGGCCCACTCTTCAATGCAGATCTTCTCTAGATGTGTCATGTTTTGGGGCTGTTGCTGGGCAACACGGACTTTCAACTCCCTCCACAGATTTTCTGTTGGGTTGAGGTCTGGAGACTGGCTAGGCCAATTCAGGACCTTGAAATGCTTCTTACGGAACCACTCCTTAGTTGCCCGGGCGGTGTGTTTGGGGTCATTGTCATTCTGGAAGACCCAGCCACGTTGCATCTTCAATGCTCTTACTGAGGGAAGGAGGTTTTTCCCCAAAATGTCACGATACATGGCCCCATTCATCCTCTCCGTAATACGGATCAGTCATCCTGTCCCCTTTGCAGAAAAGCATCCCAAAGCATGATGTTTCCACCCCATGCTTCACAGTGGGTATGGTGTTTTTGGGATGCCACTCATCATTCTTCTCCCTCCAAACACTGCGTGTGGAGTTTATACCGAAAAGTTCTATTTTGGTCTCCTCTGACCACGACATTCTCCCAATCCTCCTCTGGATCATCCAGATGGTCACTGGCAAACTTTAGACGGGGCTGGACATGTGCTGGCTTAAGCAGGGGGACCTTTCGGGCGCTGCAGGATTTGAATCCATGATGACGTACTGTGTTACTAATGGTAACCTTTGTGACTGTGGTCCCAGCTCTCTTGAGGTCATTGACCAGGTCCCCCCGTGTAGTTCTGGGCTGATCCCTCACCATTCTCAAGATCATTGATACCCCACGAGGTGAGATTTTGCATGGAGCCCCTAGTTGAGGGAGATTGTCAGTGATTTTGTATTTCTTCCATTTTTTAATAATTGCGCCAACAGTTGATCTCTTCTCACCAAGCTGCTTGCCTATTGTCAAGTAGCTCATCCCAGTCTTGTGCAGGTCTACAATTTTGTCCCTGGTGTCCTTAGATAGCTCTCTGGTCTTGGCCATGGTGCAGAGGTTGCAGTCTGACTGTTTGAGGGTGTGGACAGGTGTCTTTTATACAGTTAACCAGTTCAAACAGGTGCCCTTAATACAGGTAACGAGTGGAGGATAGATGAGCTTCCTAAATAAGAAGTAACAGGTCTGTGAAAGCCAGAATTCTTGCTGGTTGGTAGGTGTCCAAAAATTTATTTTCCTCAAGAATATACAAATAAATTGTGTAAAAATCATACAATGTGATTTCCGGAATATTTTGTTCTGATTCTGTCTCTAACAGTTAAAGTGTACCTATGATGGAAATTACAGACCTCTCTCATCTTTTAAAGTGCAACAACTTGCACAATCGGTGGCTGTCCAAATAATTTTTTGCCCCACTGTAGCTATGTTTATTATCCATGTCAGTGTCCTGCTTTGTATTGTATTGTAAGTCGCTGGTTACTTATTTGTTTATGTACTTTGTAAGGCGCTGCGGAGCACTTGTGGCGCCATACAAACGATGATGATAATAATTGCAATCTCATGCACAGTGTATCAGCCCTATGACTGTTACAGTCCAATTCCAAAGTAACTGCCTTTAGATTTATAATAGTTGTGCTGCAGTATATTCATACAGATATCAAGTGGCTTCAGTTGCTTTGTCAATGAGACAGGTCTGTTTCACAGTTTAGAATGCTGAGGTCTACTAACAATAAGTGTAGGTATGCAAAAAGCAAAAATGGGAGGTACAATGAGGAAAAGGTGGAGAACATTAATGTAACTTGTGGTAAAGTAAAATTATGCATAAGTAATGAATTCTTCTCTTTGCAGTTAATACTCAAAGATGTGGACTCGTTGTTGTATGTCGATACAGACATCTTGTTTTTACGTCCAGTGGATGATATTTGGTCCTTTCTGGCTCAGTTTAATTCTTCTCAGATTGCTGCTATGGCCCCAGAGCACGAAGAGCCACGCATAGGGTGGTATAACCGTTTTGCCCGGCACCCTTACTATGGAAAGACTGGAATTAATTCTGGAGTTATGTTAATGAACATGACACGTATAAGAAACAAACGCTTTAAGGTAAGTGAAGGTAGTTTTAGACACCTCTAATTCCACATTCTTCTGTCATTAACAAACATCCTATTATAGAAAATAAGAATAAATTTCAACTAAAAACTATGCATTCTGCTTTAAGTACCTGGGATAGAAATTGGGGATGCAATGTGTGCAGCAACTCCCATTCTTTATAAAGGGACTACGCGCACATTCAGCATTTGTTGCAAAAAAAAGTGCGCAATCTCACAAGGAAGGGGTGTGGCCAGACAATAGCCCCCCTCTCAATTAAAATTACGCCACACAATAGCACAATCTTATACACATATCACTGCACATAGTGCACCTGATGTACATTACACTGCATAGTAGTGTCCCTTATTTATGTTACGACATACAGTAGTGCCCATTATACACAATGCGCACAGTACTGCCCCTTATACACAATGTCCACAGTAGTAGTGCCCTTACACAGAATACCCACAGTAGTAGTGCCCCTTATACTATGCCCACAGTAGTAGTGCCCCAGACACCTAATGACACTCAACACTGTACTTACCTGAAGCCCTGGTCTTGTGCCCGCTGCCATCCGACCACTTAGAGCGCTCTGCAATATGGGAGAGATGTCGTGACGTCTCTCACTACACCCACTGCGTCTGCCGTAAGGAGGAGCTCAGGAGTGAGCTCTAGCCTCCAGCTGCAGTGAAGGAGCAGCCAAGCGCCCATTGGTAACAAAATCTCAGCAGGCGTCCGGCAAATGGAGAAGGCGGTGGGACCTCTCCAACCTCCCTGCTGTGCGCCGACCCTGACACACACACACATTGCTGTTTATTTAGACATGTAAATCTGTCGTTTATAACCGTTTTTTTATTTAAGTGGAAATGGTCAGTCATGGTACCACTATACACATGTCCTGTGTACACATCAGAAACATGCTTACATGTCATTTGGAATATGTAGTTAGACATATGTAGGACTTGAGAAATTTTCTGCAGCAGAATTACTGCTATAAATCCACGTTTGTTTTGGGGGAAATAAAGTTTTTGTGATAAACTTTCACAACAGAATCTGCATTAGATGTAGTGATCACTGTACATTATTGTATAGACATCCCTTATACACAGGCATGTGCAGGACAGGAGTTGGGTATATGGAGTGTGTTACATGATATGTTCCATGCATTTCACACATACAGTGCATCTGGAAAATATTCAGAATGCTTCACTTTTTCCACATTTTGTTATGTTATAGCCTTATTCCAAAATGGATTAAATTTATTTTTGTCCTAAAAAATTCTACACACAATACCCCATAATGACAACGTGTAAAAAGTTTTTTGAGATTTTTGCAAATTTTATTAAAAAAAACAAACAAAAAAACTAAGAAATCACATGTACATAAGTATTCACATTCACGGACTTTGCCATGAAGCTCAAAATTGAGCTCAGGTGCATCCTGTTTCCACTGATCATCTTTGAGATGTTCCTACAGCTTAATTGGAGTCCGCCTGTGGTAAATTCAGTTGATTGGACATGATTTTGAAAGGCTTACACCTGTCTATATAAGGTCCCACACTTGACAGTGCATGTCAGAGCACAAACCAAGCATGACGTCCAAGGAATTGTCTGTAGACCTCCGAGACAGGATTGTCTTGAGGCACAAATCTCGGGAAGGGTACAGAAAAATATCTGCTGCTTTGAAGGTCCCAATAAGCACAGTGGCCTCCATCATCCGTAAATGGAAGAAGTTCGGAACCACCAGGACTCTTTCTAGAGTCGGCCAGTCGTCTAAACTGTGCAATCGGGGTAGAAGGGCCCTAGTCAGGGAGGTGACCAAGAACCCAATAGTCATTCTCAGAGCTACAGCATTCCTCTGTGGAGAGAGGAGAACCTTCCAGAAGGACAACCATCTCTGCAGCAATCCACCATTCATACCTGTACAGTAGAGTGGCCATATGGAAGCCACTCCTTAGTAAAAAGCACATGGCAGCCCGCCTGGAGTTTGCCAAAATGCACCTGAAGGACTCTGACCATGATGAGGCAAAGATTGAACTCTTTGGCGTGAATGCCAGGCGTTATGTTTGGAGGAAACCAGGCACCACTCATCACCAGGCCAATACCATCCCTATAGTGAAGCATGGGTGTGGCAGCATCATGCTATGGGGATGTTTTTCAGCAGCAGGAACTGGGAGACTAGTCAGGATAGAGGGAAAGATGAATGCAGCAATGTACAGAGACATCCTGGATGAAAACCTGCTCCAGAGCGCTCTTGACCTCAGACTGGGGCGATGGTTCATGTTTCAGCTGGACAACGGTCCTAAACACACAGCCAAGATATCAAAGGAGTGGCTTCAGTACAACTCTGTGAATGTCCTTGAATGGCCCAGCCAGAGCGCAGACTTGAATCCAATTGAACATCTCTGGGGAGATCTGAAAATGGCTGTGCACCGACTCTTCCCATCCAACCTGATGGAGCTTGAGCGGTGCTGCAAAGAGGAATGGGCGAAACTGCCCAAAGATAGGTGTGCCAAGCTTGTGGCATCATATTCAAAAAGACTTGAGGTTATAATTGCTGCCAAAGGCTCATCAACAAAGTATTGAGCAAAGGCTGTGAATACTTATGTACATGTGAATTCTTAGGGTTTTTTATCTTTTTATATTTGCAAAAATCACAAAAAAAAACTTTTTACACGTTGTCATTATGGGGTATTGTGTGTAGAATTTTGAGGACAGAAATAATTTATTCAGATTTGGAATAAGGCTGTAACATAACAAAATGTGGAAAAAGTGAAGTGCTGTGAATACTTTCCGGATGCACTGTATGTATACCCCATACATACATACTCATTATTCATTAATTATATGCAACCCCTGACTCTCCTGCTTAGACTTTTTAGTTCCACAAAATATACGCTCTGTAGGTGATCACCTGATTTGTGCATGTGGAGTGTGGAAACGTTTGTCTGCTCCCTGCAGTTGGCCCCTCACCTCTCCCAGAGGCCCCAGCCCTGTCCCTCTTACCTCTGAGCTGCCACCTTGGAATCCACCACTCCAACTTTATCACCCAGGACCTGTCAGGTTCCAGACTGATGTGAATGGCCGAATATTCTCTGTAAAAGCGCTGCGGAATATGTGTGCGCTATATAAATAACTGGTAATAAATAAATAAATAATCCCAGCTGCCAGGTCTACCCAAACTTTCCTGCACCCAAACATCTACAGCTGGAAGAGAAGTAGCGAGTAGGCCACCTGCACCAACAGCAGCAGTGTTACAGAGTGACCCTGGATCCTCTCTGTGAGCATTCACGGAGGCAGTATCAGCCCAGAGCATAAATGATGAGTCCCCCTCAGGGGTCACCTGCCCTGCATCCCTCATCTCATTGATCGACTGCCTACCATAAGCTCCACCCAGATGCTGAGCGTTTAACTGTTGCTGCTCTAAAACAGCATCACCCTGTCATATCCCTGCAGTGGAGAGGGGCACAGTGTACCGGGAGTACAGGATACAGCAGACAGATAATTTGCATGTTACCAGGCTGCAGCACTGCCAGTGGGCACCTCATCCTCTGCTTCCTCTAATCCCTGACAGTGTGCTGTCACAGCACAGTCAGCAGGTCAGGTGCAACGCAGCCAGGAGGAGAGGGGAAGAATGTGGGAACAGCAAGGGGTGAGACTGCGTGAAGAACGCTCTTGCTTAGCTGCGCTTCTCTGCAGCAGGTTGCCGCTACCTGTCATAGTTTGACAGGCACAGTGACAGTCGGCTGCAGTAACAACGGACTCCGTAGCAGCTGCAGGGAGCCCGCCGCTCAGCTTCTGGTCCAGTCCTGCACCTTTGCATATTGGACTCCGTTGCAGCTGTTAGGGGCTGATGTTAAGTTTACATTCACCTGAGTGTGGAAACCGCAAGTTTCTTTGGTTCATTGCTATAGTTGTAGAAATGTTAGTTCAATAACATGGCTATTTTGAATACATTAAAACAGGGGTTTTGAATTCCAGTGCTCAAGTACCCCCAACAGATCATCTTTTCATGATTTCTTTAAATGTGCACATATAATTTCATCTTTTTTGCTGTATCAGTAATTTTCTCTCCTGTTTCTTTAGACAGAAATTTGTAAAACTTGACTTGTTGGGCTCACTTGAGCATACTACTTACTATTTTAGTGCACATTTACAGATACCAGTTGTGTTTGAAGGTCTCTATGCTGTAACTGATGCTGCAGCTACTTGTCCACATCATCATCATAAAGTTTAAGTAATTTAATCTAAAGTATGTGTACGTACTATTAAGTTTTGTACCCAGGCCATTCTAAGAGGATATCTACAGGGTGTCAGCCTACCAGATAGAATGTCTGTCGGTGGACAGGCATTTTATCTGGCAGTGTATGTCCAACTTAAGTTAGCGCCCCATATTGTTTTGTACCTTAATGTGTCAATGTTCCTGTCTCACCTGTAGCATCTCCTGGTAACGGAATCCCAGGGGATTACACAGGTGAGCTTGATTTTAGCAGGTTACTTATGTAGGTGCATAGTAAGCACATGTGTGTCAGCCATAACAGGATCACCATGGTGAAATTAGAGCTGGGAAATACTACTCTCACATACAAATTCAGTGAAAAGCCTCTATCCATAGTTTGAGCTCTTGAATTTGTCATAGTGACCAAAAGGTGGTGCTATGAGACTTCCAGTTGAATGTTTTATTTTGTACTGTATTCTTACATTGATAATTTGTAAATTGCTAGGATCAAAACTACTGAGCTTTATTAAAGTTCATTGGGAAGTGTTTAGTATTCCTGGCCATATATGCTAAATACATGGTTCATTTCTGCATGACATTACTTGGTTGGAACATAATCTCCTGTGGATTCTAGAACAGAAGTCATTAATCTAAACCCTTAAATAAGAGGATAACTTCATATGAACAGACTTTTTTTGTTTGTTTTCTTATAGAATGACATGACGCCTGTTTCCCTGCATTGGGGGGATATTCTTATGCCATTGCTAAAAAAGTATAAGTTAAACATAACATGGGGGGACCAGGATCTATTGAATATTGTCTTTTCCCACAACCCAGGTAAGTTTGTTCTGATAAACACTTTACTGTCTGAATATGTTGAGGTATTTATAGATGAGAAATGTTATTAATGTTTGTCTCATTGAAGAATAAATATTCCTTTGTGGATTTTTTTTGGTTTTGGTATTTAAATATAATCCCCTTTGTGTCTTTTTGGCAAATTATTGTGGGTCCCTACAGTATGTTAAGGTTTTGGTTGGGGTATCTAACAAAACCCTGAAGGAAAGTAGCTGGTCTCCACAAAGCACACCCCCTTGTTAGATGTACCTGTTAGATATATTTTGTTAGGTAGTGTATCTAACCATCAACTAGATGTAGGCACTTTGTGTAATATTTAGAATGTGTGTTTACATACTAGACTCATTCACACACATGGATTGAGAAAAATGGTAAAATACTTGTTTTTAGAAATTTTTTGCTTTTATCAGTACAACTTACGACAACCTAGTGATGTACAGTATGTTCACCAATGAGAGATGTCATGTCACACTCTAAAGTGTTAAATACAGCCTTTACATTTTTAAAGAAACCATTCATTCTATTGTGAATGCACTTTTGAGCTATAAGTATCGCGAGATCCCCGTGTGCAGCCTGGAGCCGGCAGCCGCCGCAGCAGGGACAGCGCTGTCCCTGCAGTGGAGATAGGGCAGCGCCAGGCTGTAGCTGTTGATAGCGTTTGTATATTCTCCCCCTACTTGTGTGGGTTCCTCCGGGTGCTCCGGTTTCCTCCCACATTCCAAAAATATAGTGATAGGTTAATTGGATCCTAACAAAAATTAGGACTAGGGTCATATTTACTAAAGTGCGGGTTTTTAGAAGTAGAGATGTGCCCATAGCAACTAAACAGATTCTACTTATTATTTATCTAGCACCTTCTAGAAGATACTGGCTAAAATCTGATTGGTTGCTATAGGCAACATTACCACTTCTAAAACCCACACTTTATTAAATATACCCCCTAGTGTGTACAGCCATGGCCAGAAGTTTTGAGAATGACACAAGTGTTGGTTTTCACAAAGTCTGCTGCTTCAGTTTTTATGATAGCAATTTGCATATACTCCAGAATGTCATGAAGAGTGGTCAGATGAATTGCAATTAATTGCAAAGTCCCTATTTGCCATGAACTTAATCCCAAGAAAAACATTTCCACTGCATTTCAGCCCTGCCACAAAAGGACCAGCTGACATAATCATTCTCTCGTTAACACAGATGAGAGTGTTGATGAGGACAAGGCTGGAGATCACTCTGTTATGCTGATTGAGTTAGAATAACAGACTGAAAGCTTTAAAAGGAGAGTGGAGCTTGAAATCATTGTTCTTCCTCTGTTCACCATGGTTATCTTCAAGGAAACACGTGCAGTCATTATTGCTTTGCACAAAAAGGACTTCACAGGCAAGGATATTGCTGATAGTAAATTTGCACCTAAATCAACAATTTATGGAATCATCAAGCACTGCAAGGAGAGAGGTTCAATAGTTGTGAAGAAGGCTTCAGGGCGCCCAAGAACATCCAGCAAGCGCCTGGATCGTCTCCCAAAGTTGATTCAGCTGCGGGGTCGGGGCACCACCACTTCAAAGAGCTTGCTCAGGAATGGCAGCAGTCAGGTGTGAGTGTATCTTCACGCACAGCGAGGTGAAGACTTTAGGAGGATGGCCTGGTGTCAAGATGGGCAGCAAAGAAGCCACTTCTCTCCAGGAAAAACATCAGGGACAGACTGATATTCTGCAAAATGTACAGGGATTGGACTGCTGATGACTGGCGTAAAGTTATTTTCTCTGATGAATCCCCTTTCAGCTTGTTTGGGGCATCTGGAAAAATGCTTGTCCGGAGAAGAAAAGGTGAGCGCTACCGTCAGGCCAACAGTAAAGCATCCTGAGACCATTCATGTGTGGGGTTGCTTCTCAACCAAGGGAGTGGGCTCACTCACAATTTTGCCTAAGAACACAGCCATGAATAAAGAATGGTACCAAAACATCCTCCAAGAGCAACTTCTCCCAACCATCCAAGAACAGTTTGGTGATGAACAACGCCTTTTTCAGCATGATGGAGCACCTTGCCATAAGGCAAAAGTGATAACTAAGTGGCTCGGGGAACAATACCTCTAAATTTTGGGTCCATGGCTAGGAAACGCCTCAGACCTTAATCCCATTGAGAACTTGTGATCAATCCTCAAGAAGCGGGTGGACAAACAAAAACCCACAAATTCTGACAAACTCCAAGCATTGATTAGGCAAGAATGGGCGGCATCAGTCAATATGTGGCCCAGAAGTTGATTTACAGCATGCAAGGGCGAATTGCAGAGGTCTTGAAAAAGAAGGGTCAGCACTGCAAATAATGACTCTTTGCATGACCATATTGTAATAAAAGCCTTTGACACTTATGAAATGCTTGTAATGCTTAGTATAACATAGTAACAGCTGACAAAAAGGTCTAAAAACACTGAAGCAGCAAACTTTGTGAAAACCAATACTTGTGTCATTCTCAAAACCTCTGGCCATGGCTGTATGTGTGGTAGGGAATAGATTGTAAGCTTCAGAGGGACTGATGTGAATGGACAAATTGTAGCTGTAAAGCGCTGTGGAAAATGTGTGCACTAAATAAATAACTGAAGAATAAAATATGTATACTAAAAATAAATTCAAGCTGCTGTGTGAAAATGAGCGGCTTACTCAAACTTTTGAAAAGGAATGCAAATAAAGTGCAGCGCTGCAGTTGGTATTTAGGTTTTTAATTGATTCTTGTCTAAAACATAGATGGAAAATAAAATGGAAGGAATGGGAGGAGAGAGGTGGGGGAAAGAATGATGGAACAAAGAGGAAGGTTGGTAAAATGGGAGGAAGGGGGGCAGAGCGGGAAATGGGAAGAAGGGGGAGAGCAATGTGAAAATATATATATTCAATTCATAACATAAATACAGACTTCGCTGATATGGGTTACATAATTTAATTTTATTTTTAAATGCACGTTCTGTAAATAGGTTTCATGTGTGCAATATAAATAGTATCTGCCATATATACACAAATTAAGCAGCCATTTTGTGGGCTGAACCAATGTTTGAGAATTTGACCTTTCAATTCATTAAGCATACAAGGCTATAAATCATATAATTGATGTTGCTGTTCCTATGAACTTGATAGCATGCATAGTCTTGTCAAAAATATAGATTTTTTTTTTCAATGACAAAACTGTAGTCCAATTATGCTTGTCTTTGCCCATCTCTGCTTGTGTAACAAATATTGGGGATCTCTCTCTTGGGTCCCTAGAATGGTAGAGGACAGTCTATCCACACACCTCCCAACATATTTGAACTGGGGGACAGTATGGATGCACCAAAAAAAGGGGAGTTGACTTGTGGTAGCTCTTTGGGTGTGCCGGCTTTCTGGACGATGCTGTGTTCCCCCACACTGTGTGCACGCCATCTATTCACCCAGTGAGTGAGTGCTCCCCCTAAACCCCACCCTTGGGACACTGCGGCCCGTGTGTGGGGCTGCTGGACAATGCCCGAAAAGCGGGACTGTCCCACCCAAAGCAGGATGGGTGGGGAGATATGTATCCAGTCATATTTCATAGAGACATTCTGTTGAGCTAGATTGGAATGGATTGTATCCCCCTGCACTGTGAGCTGCAGTGGCAGCTTTACTTATACAATGTAATTTGATTTCAGGTGAGGCCAGGATTAAGTGCATTGCAGAGGTAAACTCCATATTTGGTACATGAGGCCATGACTTAAAAAGTAGAGGTTGTCCAAAAGTTGACAGGAAAACAGTAGCAACTAATATTTAGTTTCTTAATAATTTGGCATAATATTGAACAATAATTATTTGTTGTGAAAGTCTACCAATCATACAACTCTTATAACATTTTGTGTGTAATATTCCAATAGGTGGTCTAGATTCATAGAGAAATAATATATATTTTTTCTTTCTCTCCTAATGAAGAAAGTCTTTTCATCTTCCCATGTCAGTGGAACTATCGACCTGATCACTGCATCTATGGAAGCAATTGCAACAAAGCTGAAGATGGAATTTTCATCCTTCATGGGAACAGAGGTGTATACCATGATGAGAAACAGCCGGCTTTCCGAGCTGTGTATAGAGCACTAAGAAATGTAAGGCACAGTACTTTAGCTTCCTTACTTGCTCCATGACAAAAAACCTTTTTAGACACACAAATCTATTAAAATACAGCTTTTACATACTTGTTAAAAAAAAAAAAGACATAAGAATCATCCTTACATTTTGTTCAGTCAGTAAAAATGGACTAAAACAGATATGTTTATGTGTAACATAACTTTAAGGAGATAGAGTTCTCAAAGATGCAGGCACGTAGCTATGCCCTTAACTGAACAATAGGGGCTGGCTGCATATAACTGTGTGAAGCAAAACTAAACTCAGCCACTTGTGGTACAACTGTGCAGGTCTTAAAGATCACAGTCCTTTAGGCTTACAACACTCTTCTTGAGGTTTATGCTCATTGAGCCCTTTATTGTGGGGATCAGATGAAAGTCATAGACCACTACTTTGCAAAGTCCTGGGAAGGTGATCGTCAACTGAATCAGAGAAATTCTTGAAGTTAAGTTGACCCAGGGATGTAGTCTCCTTAGTATTGGTGCTTGCCCCAGCTCTTAGGTGATTTGTCCTGAAGTGGCACTGTTTTTGTCATTTTATGTATTGTTGGTTTTATAATCTCTTTATAACATAGCCTGGTTATTTGCCAACCTTTTAGAGGTTTTTGCATACAAGTATGTGTGGTTTTCTGCCAAGCAGATCCGATTTATTTCAGGCTGCAAATAAGCCTTCTAATAAACAGTTTATTAGTTGTAAAGCCACTGAAGAGTTGTAAAATTTGTTGGTGCTCATTGTAATAGAAGAGACTGCCTTGTATATAACCTTCAAAAATCAATACTATATTTTAATGGTGCTATATAACTGGCTGTCATGTGGATGTAAAAATGAATTAAGGTACTTTTGGGGACAGGAGATTGCTCTTCACTCACTGAAACTGTTCCCATAAAATCCTCCTTTTTTTTTTTTTTATAATTCTCAGAGGCATCTATACTTTTCACTTGGCAGATGACCTTTCTGTGCCAATCTTGTTTTTTGAGAATTTGCTTTAGACTTCTTTATATGGAATTCTTCATATGTTAGCATTCTAACATTTTATATATGTATCTGCATTAAAAATATTCTTCATAGCTACATTTCAACCATTTTGTCACCCAATCCCATGAAACTATTACATTAATATTAATTTGTGATCTGTGCATTATAGTTGTTACTAAAACATACATCACGTAAAGGAAATATCTGTGGTGTCCAGTTTGTATTATAGAAGCCTTTGAGACCATGCTGTAACAATGAGGGAGGGAATCCGTATATTCTTTTATCTAGATCTCTTAAATTTATTTTTCTTTCTACTTCAGGATCCATAGAAGGTCCACAGGGTGACCTCGGGGTATAGGTGATGCAGAGTCATCCGGACACCTTACGCAGTCAATTTCTCCTTCATCCACTAGGGGACACTGGAGTCTCAGTACATTGGGGTATAGATGTGGGATAACCGGGAGCTGGCACTTTAATAAATTTGAATAGTAGCTAACTCCTCCCCCTCTATACCCCCCTACAGGTCAGTCTTCATTTTGTGCCAAGGGAGCTGGTCACATGCAAGAGCTCTCTGCTAAAATAATCAATGGATCCTCGATCAGCATGAGGATCAGACAGGCAGCTCACTGCCCTGCCTGTCTGCTTCGTTGGAGCTGTCGAGAGACTTCATCGTGCGCGCTGAGGTCTTCAGCTACAGAGACCACTGTCTCTGGTGGGTAGCCAGACGCGCCGCTTACGGCGTTTGTCGTGCTCCCCCATTAGCAAGCACGCCACCGGCAGCATTTGGCAGCAGAAGGTTAGTGACTCCTGGGACTCTGAGTGGCAGGGTGACCAGGAGGAAATGACAGGCGGGCATTAAAAGCACTAAGCAGCAGCGCTGAAAGCTGCCAGAATGGAGGGGGCGGAGCCTAATACTCAGTTCTGCTCCTGCCTCCCAGCAGCCCCAGCGCATCCAGAAGGAGGCTGGTGGTCATTTTACAAACACAAGGCTGCTGACACACGCAGAGAAAGAGACCTCTCTGCCCAGATTGTGCCTGCACAGTGGGGATAGACTTGTGAAGACCAGGTCGGACTGTGATTACACAGTGATTACAGCATTATATTGTGCTAATAGCGCTGGTCTCTGAAGCAACGCTGGTTCGGCGTGGTTGATAGCATAATCTCCATCTATGCCCTTATCTGTTCTTCAAACAGTCTCTCTGTGTGTGTTTGTCTGTATCACTACTTTTCTCTGTGTGTCTGTGTACAGTGAAGTGGTAGAATGACATCTAAAGGGGGATATCCACTAGACCTTTAAGTGAACGATAACGATAAAATCGTTTGAAAATTTGGTCTTTTAGACATCTTTCATCGTTCAAACATGCTGGTCATGTTTGCAGATGATTGATTGTGCCTGCACTGAACGACATATCGTTCAGTGTGGGCACCCTGCAATGTAGTGAATGACTGAACGATAACGATATCGTTATCGTTCAGTCTTTTCAATGTCGGGTAGTGGATACCCGCCTTTAGGGATCTAAGGCTGCACAAAAAACTTTCTCCTGTAAGAATTGTGCAGAGAAGTTTACACAGGGACTATAATCCAGTTCCCTGTTGTGCGAGAAGTGTGTTTCTGAGATACAGACTGCAGCATCCCTACAAAATTCATGGACTGATCAAATTACATCAGTCATGTCTCAAATGTCTGCAGAGATAGAAGCTTCTTGCAGGGAGAGAGAGGTTGAAAGATCTCAAAGGTCTGCCTTCTCTGAACCAGACTGGGCGCGGTCTTTAGCCTGGTCTGTGGAAGGGCTCATACGGGTTATATCAGCCCAGGTTCCTCCCGTGGAATCGTCCTCTAGTGTCCCTGCCAGGAGACTAATACCGAATCCTCTTATGTGGGATGATCCGGAAGAGGACGACATGCCTGACACGGAGGAAGGTGAGGTACAGGACCTATAGAGGAACAGGCGCCAGAGGAGGCGGAGCCTGTATGTCGGGATAGAGGCGCTGATTGCAGCGATAAGCCAGGTGTTACATGTTGACAGGGATCCTGTAGAGGTTAGGCCGTCTATCTTTAAAAAAAGCAAAGACTGGCAGCCTCCTTTCCAGTGTCTGAGGAATTGGACAAGATCCTTACCTCAGCGTGGAAACATCCTGATAAAAAGTTTCAGATTTCAAGAAAGTTTTTATCATACTATCCCTTTCCTGCAGAAAGCAGGCATTTATGCGAAACACCTCCTTCAGTGGACCCTTCAGTGTCACGTCTCTCAAAAAAGACAGTGCTCCCTGTTCCAGGGGCAGTGTCTTTAAAGGAGCCTTCTGACAGGCAGTTAGAAACTACCTTGAAGTCAATGTACACTGTAGCAGGGGTGTCTCTTCGACCCGCATTAGTCAGCTATTGGGTCAACAAGGCGGTGGAAGCATGTGCTACCCAGCTTGCTGAGGGTCTTAAGACTGTGGTTCCGGCGGAGGATCTGGTTCCTCTAGCGGAACAAATTGCAGAATCTGCTGCTTTTCTTGGAGAGGCTTCTAAGGATATTTGTAGTCTTTCCTCTAGATCCTTGGCCTTGGCTGTCTCAGCCCGTAGAGCCCTGTAGCTGCGACAATGGCATGCGGATGCGGAATCCAAGAGAGCCGTGTAAGCGCTTCCATTCACAGGAGAAGCTCTGTTTGGAACTGGATAAGTGGATATCTCAAGCCACAGGTGGTAAGTCCATTTATCTCCCATCTGCTGCTCCTCCCCCCAGGAAGCCCTTTGCCGGACCGTCCTTTCGTATTCCAGGGAGATTCAGGGGCCGTGGCAGAGGCGCTTCCGCTATCTCCCGTGGTTCCAGAGGCAGGGGTAGAGCCACTGCATCCTCCTCCAAGCAGGGTAAGGCTTCAGTTAAGCCTCCAGGATGACGCACTCCCTTCTCTCCTGGGGGACCCCAGGGTGGGAGCTTGCCTTTGCAATTTCAAAGAAGTTTGTATCAAGTCTTGCCAGGACGCGTGGGTCCGGGATATCATTATTCACGGGTTGAAGCTGATTTTCAGATCCAACCTCCTCCTTGTTTTTTCACAGCCGGTTTGCCGGCATCTGCAGACAAACGGGTTGTTATACAGGAGGCAGTAGAAAAGCTACTGTCTTCTCGAGTAATAGTGCATGTCCCTATCCACCAGCAGGGTCAAGGCTTTTATTCCAGCTTGTTTGTGGTTCCCAAGCCGGATTGCTCGGTGAGACCCATTCTGAACTTGAAACATCTCAATCCTTATTTGCGGACTTTCAAGTTCAAGATGGAGTCCCTGCAATCCGTCATTGCAGGGCTAGAGAGGGGCGAATTTCTCGTATCTTTAGACATAAAGGATGCTTATCTCCACATACCCATTTGGCCTCCTCATCAGGCATTCCTTCGGTTCGTAGTGCGGGCCTCATTTTCAGTTCCAGGCCTTACCTTTCGGTCTTTTCATCAGCACCGAGTGTTCATGAAGGTCATAGCAGTATTGATGGCCCTTCTTTGGATACACGGGTTACTATCGTCCCTTACTTGGACGACCTACTCCTCAAGGCTCAGTCAGTCTCTCAATTACTGCAGGACATCCAGGTAACACAGAGTCTACTGTTGCAACACGGATGGATCCTGAATTACCAAAAATCTCATCTGCAACGTACACAGCGTCTGCCTTTCCTAGGGATGATTTTGGACACAGTAGAGCAGAAGGTATTTCTTCTGCAGGAAAAAGTCACCTCCAACATATGGTGCGATTGATTCTGCGACATCGCAGGGTGTCAGTGCACCTGTGTATTCGCCTTCTGGGAAAGATGGTTGCGTCCTTCGAGTCCATGCCCGTCCATTCCAACTGGACCTCCTCTCTGTGGTCAGGGTCCCACCTCTTCCTTCACCAGCGAGTTCCTCTGTCACCCAGGACTCTGACATCTCTCCTTTGGTGGCTGAATTCCTCTCACCTATTGGCAGTCAAGAGGTTTGCATTGTGGGAATGGATTCTCCTCACCACAGACGCCAGTCTGAGAGGATGGGGGGCAGTGACTCAGGGGAAGCCACTTTCAGGGCCGCTGGACTCAGCTGGAGGCAGTACTGCTCATACACATTCTGGAGCTAAGGGCTGTGTTCTATGCTCTTCAGGTGGCACATCCTCTGTTCAAGGGCCAGGCCATCAGAGTGCAATCCGACAACGCCACGGCTGTGGCGTACATCAACAAACAGGGCCGTACCAAGAGTCTGTCCGCCATGAGGGAGGTAAGCCGCATTCTTTTCTGGGCAGAGGAATATGCGGTAGCGATATCAGCAATTTTCATACCAGGGGTAGAAAATTGGCAGGTCGATTATCTCAATCGACGGGACATTCATCTGGGAGAGTGGATGCTCAATCCACAGGTATTCCAACAACTGAGTCAGCGTTGGGGTCCCCCTCAGGTAGCTCTTATGGCGTCGAGACTGAACCATCAACTGCCACGTTACTGCTCCAGGACAACTGATCCACAGCTCCTTGGCGGTTTGTTTGTCTACCTGTTTCCACCACTCCCACTCCTTCCTCGTCTGCTGCAAAGCATCAAACGAGAAAGGGTAAAGGTTCTGTTGGTGGCTCCAGACTGGCCCAGACGGGCGTGGTATTCCAACCTACGTCTTTTACTGATAGACGACCCGTGACCTCTTCCTCTGCAAGAAGATCTACTGCAACAGGGTCCGTTTATTTATAAGAACTTAAAGCTGCTTCGTTTGATGGCGTGGCTGTTGAAAGGGCTATATTAAGAAAGAAGAGTATCCCTTCCAGGGTGATTCCTACTATGTTAAGGGCTAGAAAGGAAGTTACCTCCTAAGCACGATCATCGTTTATGGAAGGCATATGTCGCTTGGTGTGAACGCAAGGGTGCTTCTACGTCAGAATTCAACTTAGCCAGGCTGCTTCTTTTTTCTACAGGCTGGTTTATTAGCAGGTCTTCGTCTGGGATATTTAAAAGTTCAAGTATCTGCTTTATCGATTTTTCTTTCAAAAGCGACTAGCATTATTACCGGATGTCCAGACTTTTTTGCAGGGGGTTGTCAGATTACAACCTCCGTTTGTACCTCTTACGGCCCCATTTGGATTTGGTCCTCTCTTTTCTTCAATCTTCCCTATTTGAACCTTTACAGACAGTGGAATTAAAATTTTTATCATGGAAAGTGGTTCTCTCGTTGGCATTCTCCTCTGCTAGGCGTGTGTCTGAGCTAGGGGCGCTTTCTTGTCATCCGCCTTACCTCATTTTTCTTAAAGGGCTGAGGTACGCATGCAGTTATCCTTTTTCCCTAAGGTAGTGTCTGCATTTCACATCAAACAACCGATCGTGGGTCCGTTGTTTAAAGAGGATTCTTCGGCTTCCAGATCCCTAGATGTTGTCCGGGCTCTTCGTATTTTTTTATGTTGATAGGACGGCATCCCTCCGGGAAGTCTGATATGCTGTTTGTTCGATATATCGTGTGGCCAGGCTGGCCGTCTTCTAAGGCTACTATTTCTAGATGGATTCGTCTGACAATCAGACAAGCCTATCTGGCTGCATTAAAGCAACCACCTACTTCAATCACAGCGCATTCTACGCGCTCGGTGGGTCCTTCGTGGGCGGCTTCCCGCGGGGTTTCCCTGACCCAGCTTTGTCGAGCGGCCACTTGATCGGGCCGGAATACTTTTACAAAGTTTTACCGTATTGACACGTTTGCGGCATCTGCTTCACAGTATGGCTGTGCTGTTTTGCAGGGTTCTCTGCACTCTCCCGCCCGGGATGTGAGCTCTGGGACGTCCCCACTGTACTGAGACTCCAATGTCCCCTAGTGGATGAAGGAGAAAACAGGATTTTGGTACTTACCGTTAAATCCCTTTCTCCGATTCCACAGGGGACACTGGATGCCCATCCGGCGCTGTTCCACCTGCATTTGTTATTGTTCTGCCAGGTTTGGACAGTCAGTTTTTTCTTCAAGGTCTGCTTGATTTGTTTGCATATTTGCTTTTTGTTGTATGTATGTTCTTGTTCTCTTCTCCTCTGTTATTCTATTTCCAGCTCTCCTCTGGCACAGTTTATTAAGATTGATCTGTAGAGGGGGAGGAGCTAGCTACTATTCAAATTTATTAAAGTGCCAGCTCCCGGTTATCCTACATCTATACCCCACTGTACTGAGACTCCAATGTCCCTGTGGACAGCCTCTGGGGTCTTGGCTAGCAAAGACTCCGGAGGATCCCTAGACTGCGGGCGAATGCTACGGGCAGCAGGTAAGGGTCACGCACCACGGTGATGCGTGCCAAATCGCAGTCTTTTTCCTCCAGCTGCTGGGGACTGCCTAGGGGTGACAGCTTGTGTAACCAGGCACTGAGTCCTGCGCTTCCACAAAGCCGCCTGGGACAGCGGGCTGGAGTTGGCGGGAACGCTCCAGCGTCCTAGGGATTAATCGCTGGCCAGGGGAGGCAGCCTTCCCTGTTTCACTTACTGCTAGCAGGGTCCCCAGAGGTACTTCACCACCACTTGCAGCTAACGATATTTGTGCTCCAGGTACACGGGTGGTTGGTCAATTGGAAGAAGTCCTCACTGAATCAGTCTCAAAGGATGCTCCATCTGGGAGCTCTGTTGGATTCACAACAGCAAAGGATTTTTCTGACCGCAGAAAAGATCTCCACTTTGCAGCCTCATGTACGCAGATGCCTTCACAATCGCCGAGTGTCAGTCCACTCAGCAATACAGTTACTGGGATCTATGGTGTCGATGGTCGACATGGTGGAGTATGCCCAGTTTCATTCCAGGCCTCTGCAGCAATCGATCCTCTCCAAGAGGGATGGATTTCTCCATCATATACAGACTCACACGATGGTGCTGTCTCCGGCGGTGCGCCTGTCTCTGACTTGGTGGCTCCAGACGTTCTATCTCACCAGGGGGCCTCCTTTATGGATCTCGGACTGGGTCCTGCTGATGATGGACGCCAGTCTTGAGGTTGGGGCGCAGTGACAGGTCCACACTCCTTTCAGGGAAGGTGGACCGCAGAGGAATCTGCACTACCAATCAACATATTGGAACTTTGGGCACTACAGCAAGCCAGGCTGCTGCTTCATGGAAAGCCTGTGCAAGTGCAGTCAGACCACTCCACGACGGTGTCTTACCTAAACTGTCAAGGAGGAACGCGAAGTCAGGCAGCAATGACAGAGGTGTCACGCATTCTGACATGGGCGGAAGGCCTTCTACCAGCCATATCGGCAGTGTTCATTCCAGGAGGACTGAATTGGGAAGCGGACCTCCTCAGCTGTCACAACGTGCATCCCAGGGAATGGTCTCTTCACCAAGAAGTGTTTCAGCTCCTAGTGGACAAGTGGGGCCTTCCAGACGTGGACCTCATGGCCTCTTGACTAAATCACAAGTTGCCACAGTACGGGTCCAGGACAAGAGACGCCAGAGCTCTCTTGGTGGATGCTCTTGTCAGTCAAGTGGATCTTCCAGTTTCCTCCGTTCTCCCTTCTTCCTCGTTCTCTACGAAAGTTCAAACAAGAGGGAGGCACGGTACTGCTGGTGGCTCCAGCGTGGCCCCGACTGTACTCAGATCTTCGGAGTCTCTTCATCGACACTTCCTGGCATTACCTCAACGTCCAGACCTGTTGTCTCAGGGTCCTTTCCTCTACCCAGATCTGGGTCGTCTGTCTTTGACGGCGTGGCTCTTGAGATATCCCTCTTAAGGTCCAAGGGTTTTTCCTGCTCTGTGGTCAACACCATGTTCAGAGCACATGAACCTGCTTCTGCTAGATTTTACTACAGGGTATGGCATACTTATTTTGAACGGTGACATCCACAAAATTATGACCCCCCCCCAGGTGTTTTGGATATCCAGAGTGTTGACTTTCCTGCAGGCGGGTTTGTTAGATATCTCTGCCCTTTCAGTGTAGTTCCAGCGAAGGATTGCTCCTTTTCCTGACATCCGCACGTTTCTGCAGGGGGTCCATCTTATCCAGCCTTCCTTTGTCTCTCCTGTAGTGCCTTGGGATTTGGTTTTTGTCCTCCAGGGCCCTCCCTTTGAACCATTAGGCTCAGTGGACCTCAAATGGCTTACTGCCAAGACTGTTTGTTTTTCTTCTGGTCATTGCTTCTGCCAGAAGAGTTTCCAATTTGGGGGCTCTCTTGTCGTTTCCCATTTCTAGTTTTTCACAGGGACAGGGCAGTGCTTCGAACTCACCTTGGGTTCCTTCCTAAGGTGGTCTCTAGTTTCCACTTAAATGAGGAAATTATTGTGCCGGCCCTTACTTCCCCAGAGCTTTCGGCAGGTGAGGCCTCAATGGATGTGGTACGTGCCCTCAGTATTTATGTGGATCATAACAGTTCCCTTCGGAAGTCAGACTCCTTCTTTGTCCTCTACGGATTCCACAAGAAGGGTTGGCCAGCTAATAAACAAACTTTAGCTAGGTGGCTTCACATGGCAATCTCTGAGGTTTACACATATGAGGGCCTTCCAATGCCACCTTCTGTTACTGCTCATTCTACTTGGTCTGTGGGTCCTTTGTGGGCAGCTCGTCGTGGGGCCTCGGCTGTTCAGCTTTGTAAGGCGGCCACGTGGTCTTCTATCCAGACCTTTTTGAGGTATTACTTTTTTTGATACCTTTGCCACTCAGGATGCTTCCTTCGGGCGGTGGATTCTCCTTTCTGCACAGGAGCGTCCCCGCCCTTGAAGGTACTGCTTGGGGAATCCCCAAGGTCACCATGTTTACCTTCTATGGATCTTGAAGTAGAAAAGTAGAGATACGGTAAGAACTTACCCTTGTTGTCTCTTTTTCTACGAGGTCAATTGGGTCTACAGGGCACCCGCCCTGACGCACCTGTGCTTCAGTTGGGCTTCACTCTGGTCACCGGTTTTCAGTCTCCTCCTGTGTGAGAATGTGATTTCTAGTGTGTTCCAGACTTTCTTCTCTATCTTTTATCCTCGTCCGGACTTTTGGCTTGCTATGTACCTGAGGAGCCTCTGGCCCGGGGGCGGGGTTATAGAGGGAGACCCGTTGCATCCTTTGAAAAAAATGTACTGCGTAAAGTGCCCGGATGACTCTGCATCACCTATACCCCAAGGTCACCCTGTGGACCCTATTGACCTCATAGAAAAAGAGATAACATGGGTAAGTTCTTACCATATCTCTACTTTTCACCATGTCTTTATTACATATTTACATTTTTATTGATTTCTTTCCTCTACATCTTATCCTATATATTTTTGCAAAACACATTTAAATAAACACACTAAACATACCTTGTTCTGTGGTGCAAAGTACATCTAGAAATCCCTTGCTGCTCACAAAAAGCTCCTTCGTTACGCTGCCCACACACTTCAATATTTCTGGCCGCATTGGGCAATTGGTATCCTGCTGCAGTGTATGATGCCTGAACTGTTAATGTGCCCAGTAATGAACCAAGATAACCGGTTTGATTATTAAGTCATGTGGGAAGATGGGTATTGTTGGCTTGTATGTGCCTTTTTCTTCTAGACATACAAACAGTAAGGATGAAATGTATTTGGTCTCCTGGCTCTAAGTACCAAACTGCCGAATTTTGCTAAATTTTGCTACGTATGTGGGAGGCCAAACAGGTGGATGTTGTGTTCTCAGGCCAAACTTTACAACTTCCCATGCTGTTAGCCAGATTTTAATGTTTTCACATTCTGACACTTGTACTAGTAATTTACCTGTTTTACATGTTTTATTATGGGTTTTTTTTGGTGGTGGGGGGTGTAAAGTAATTGGCTTGAATAATATTATTATTATTATTAGGAGGAGATATAGCTGTGTTTAAGATGAATTGTAATTCTAATATCTCTCCCTTCTACTTTTTTATTTTTTTATTTTTTATATCTTTTCTTCACAGTACACTTTTGGAGATGACCTCATCCGTTCTTTGTTACATCCTTTAGAACTGGAATTGCAGAAAACCTTACACACCTACTGTGGTAGGATACATAAACTGTTCACCAAACAGCTGGCAAAAAGCATTGACGACTTTTATACAAGGCAATCAAATGTCAGGTGATGCCTTTGGCTAAGCTCTATTATGTGCAAACTAAATAGAATTGCAGAAAGAACAGAGCTGCAGTGATCCTACGCTTCTGTTCAGAGGATGCACTACATGCTTTGTACACTTTTACTGGAAACTATTGTGCCAATCCATGAGAAATGAGCGAATGCTGCAAAATATACTACTGTGTGTGCATAATACTATACGTGAATGTGGGTTGTTTATATTTTTTAATGGTGTAAATGATTTTTCATGAATGTTTTTGTAGCTTGTATTCAAGCCAAATAAAGGGTATGACTTTTTTAAAGAATTTATCAAATGCTAAAACTTTATATTTCACTTCTAGATAGTATTTGTAAGAATTAGTTTCTATTTAAGCATATTTCATCATCCTGTTTCAAACCCATATAAAGGGACCGGGAACAGATTGGCAGAGGAGGGACTGTTGATAAAAGACTACAAAGGGAATGACTGAATGATGAACCTCGGCAAGCAGACTTGTTAAACACCATCATAGTCCTATAACCAGAATATTTTATATTTACTTGAGACAATCAAAAGCTAATTATTAGTAAATTTTTGTACTCTATGGTACATTATTTCTCACCCATGAGTACATTACTTTTAGCCTTTCTGGTGACACAGATAAAGATTCTTAGTACTTGACAAAAATTATATCCCCCAAAAAATGACCTTGTCCGGTCCTGTCTCCACCCCTCTATCCAGTGTTGGGAAGTTGCGCTGTTATACGTGGCTACACCAAGTTGGACGACGAAAGAGCCACCCAATTGTGATTAACTTTTTCCCTTCAGTTTGTATGTGATATAGCAAATAGTGGTTTGTTTAAAGAATCATCTCCACTTCTCTGCGCAGAGTGACGTGGAGTACGTACATAGAAAAGTCAGATTTCTGCCTTTAGAGCACATTAGCAATACATTTTATACACCGTTTACATATTAACAGGGATGTTACATTTTACATTATAAAACATTTAATTTGATGATGTATAGCACAGGGAGTATTTTATTTATTTTATTTTTATTTATTAACAGTTTCTTATATAGCGCAGCATATTCCGTTGCGCTTTACAATTGGAAACATTGATAGAACAAAACAGGGTAATAACAGACAGACATAGAGGTAAGAGGGCCCTGCTTGCAAGCTTACAATCTATAGGGAAACAGGCATTGATACACAAGGATAGGTGCTATATATATTGCAATTTGGACCGGCCAGAATGCAGAGTTTCTTGGTGGGCTGCATGATCCAGTCACATAGGAATGTCGGCAAAATGTCGGGAGTATGTGAAAGAAAGACAATATGTGAGGTTATGTGTGGACTGTGAGAGGGGATGTATGGTATATGGGGGTGGCTTGGGGCAAACATAAGCAAAATCCGATGATGCTTGTGGCATTTGGTGACTTGGTCGAAGTGACATTCAACAGATAAGGATGATGTTCATTCTTCAGTAAAACAAATAACCAAGGCTGATATCTGTGTTGTCGAGACTGTCCGGTGTCACCATAATCATAGTTCATGAAAATCTCATCAAATAACATATTTTGATTTCTCAGCTCTTTTGTGGATAACCCGTCACTATCCCTTTGGTCACTGCAAGAACTGGATAAAGAAAATGATTTTCAACATAGGTCCGGCGGTATTTCATGCCGATCCCATATTAGCAGCAGTTTGTTTGTGTTAGAGTAATAAGCAGAATACATGAAACATAAGTACAGATGTTTCCTTACACATCTTTGCTGCAGTCGCACTAAAAAGCCCCTCTCGGTGCACCAGGTCCTGTGAGACTCTGCTAGTGCCGGGTTTCTTTGTTGCATATTTTTTTGCCAAAAATGCGTCTTGTGACTAGGACGCACCGACAGACTGTGCTGATTAATTAGATATGCAACACTTGTATATTTGACTGAGACTCTGAATCTGTATACGAAGTGCTACAATGTAGCGGCCGCATCTTTTTATATTGCACGTTCCATTGTGCTTCATAGACAGACTAGGGTGCACACAGATATACAAGTGTCACATATTAAATGAATGCACAGTCTGCTGGTGCATCCTAGTTGCATCGCATTGCGACTTAGAAGCATTTTCGACAGACGCCTGACGCTAGTAGAGTAGCACTGGGCTTGATGGCTTACTCACGCCAGACAAGTCGTGTGGCATGTTGAGGCTAGGTGTATGAGGACACATCTCTATGTATATCAACCTAGTACCAGTTATTTACTCATTTTTGTGTTATAGGAATATAGAAAATTAATTTTAAAGTCATCAATTGTGTATTGGATTTCCTTGCTGGGGTACAAATTTTCTTAAACTGATGCACCATGACAGCTATGCATGAGCACCTAATGCTGACATAGATCAAGGCAATTATTAATCCCATCATTACATATTGTAGTATTTGTGTAAACCATCTGGCAAAACCTTGCCCCCTCCAACCGAAAGCATATCCTGCAACTGTTTGAACTTTTTTTTTTCTATAGGGTTATAATTATCTGAAACCTTGAAGCAATACATCCCTTTAACGTATTCACACCCACGTCCTGCTTTGAGTAACAGGTAATCGATGGCAACTCTGTTTTCTAACATTCCTTTAATGTCCCTCCATTCATGATTTATAAGAGAGATGGCGTTACTGGTAGCGTCTATTGGTTTCCGCTAATCCATATCCAATACTGTTTATAACCCTGCTATTGTATTCACTGGTGCCCAATACTAAAGTGTAAGTTAAAGCTTTATACAAAGGTAAATTTGATCTACAGTCAGGAGATAAAGACCTTTCCCCTCATGTCAATAATGTTGTGATATTTGTATTAGCTGCAAGGAACGTTAACCTCACAAAATAGCTTACCACTGATGCATTTGCAGGAAAATAAGGATAAGCTATATTAGCACATACCAAGAATATTGCTTTTGGTAGATACATATTGGGCCATATGTAGCTTACTTGAATTTGCTCTGTACAGTTCTCAGTATTTCCCAGAGTTTGGAGTAGTAGCCTCCCAGTAAAATTCCAACATTGTTTTTTGGTTTGTATGGCCTAGGTTGTACCTCTATTTTATATTTTGTTACTTGAAACTTTCCAGATGTGTAGTTCCAAGTAGGTCATAATGTATTTCACTGAATGTTACATTATAGTCCTGCAAAAGCCCTATCTTTACCATTTCTGGTACCTTGAGTGGGATACAGGAAAAACAAGTTTTGTATGCCTCTCCTACATGCATAGGTGGTACTACACAAGATGCATCACTACCTGCAGCTGTGGTAGCTAGTTCAACAAATGTATTTCTACCATATGCATCAGCTCTAGCTATTGGATTGTAGTGGCTATATGGTTCTTCATCATAAACTACTGGAGTAATTGTTGTGTGAGCCCTCCTCCCTTTTTGCCCCTTCTTTTCAGTACTTGTTATAAAGTCTCCTCCATCCATTTCATCATGAGATACATACAGTATGTTGTCTATGATTTTACCACAGTTCCTACATATGCACCTGAAAACACTGGCCATTTTATAGCAATCTTTGCTCCGTGGGTGCTCTTCACTTTCCCCATACAGGGTTGGATACCTGCACCATGTAATCCATCTTAATTCTGGGACTTCACCATAATATTTACATATACAATGGGGATCTTGGGATAACCCCTGGCACTTATCATGGTTGTCCCATATATCTTTTTTTTTTTCTCCTTATGTCAGTCTGAATCAATGTAGTGGGAAAACGGAAAGTGTCATCAGTCGCATAAGAACTATAGGTGGATGTTGCTACCTGGCTTACCACAACACGTGATCCCAGATCTCCGGTCATTCGGTCAAGTATGTTAGAATTGCAGACATCCATATTACTATGGCCAGGTTTATCCTGAACATAATAAGGTCTAGTGATCTTTATCACTCATGTTTTTTCCCCTGGTTTGGGTCAACCAGGACAACCTCCCTTGTCCCACTTTCCTCTATTTACCCTCTTAGCCTGGTATGGTATTTCCTTATTTACAGTTTGAACAGTTCCTCCAAAGCTTGTGCACTTCTAGCTAGAGAGCTGAATTGTACCATGTGGATTACTCTCTAAAAGGGTCAACAATTCCTAAATATCCTGTTGTTCTCTGAATTCTAAGAAATACTTAATGTTACATACGTATTAGGTACACTTTTCTAGTACAGGGTAGGATTCCCTTGCCTGTTCGTAATGACATGATAGCAGTTCTACCATTTCTCAAAGGTGTTCTGTTGGACTGAGATCTGGTGACTATGGAGGCCATGATAGTGCACTGAACTCCTTTCCCTATTTGTAGAACCATCTTGATGTGTGTTTTTTTGACATGGCACGTTCTCCTGCTGCAAATAGCCATTAAAAGTTGAGTAGCCTGTGGCCATAAAAGTAAGCGCATGGTCAAGTAATGATACTAGAGTAGGCTGTGGCATTTAGACTATGCTCCATTGATGATATGGTTTTTTTTCTGCTAATAAAACATTACCCACACCATTAGACGCCAACAGCCAGAACATTTGACATAAAGCAGGATGGATCCATAGATTCACGTTGTCCATGCCTAAATTTGAACCTACTGTCTGCATGGCATATAATAAACAGACCAGGCATTGTTTCCAATCCTTAACTGTCCAGTTTCAGTGAGCTTGTGCCCCACTCTAGCCTTCTCCTGTTATTAACTGATGGATGAATCCGAATGTGGTTTTTGCTGCTGTAGAATATCTACTTTCAGGCTCGACATGCTGTGCATTAAGAGTTGCTGTGCTCTTACTACTGTTGTAATGCATGGTAAATTGAGCTAATGTTGCTTTCTTGTTAGCTTTGACAAGTCTGGCCATTCTCCCCTGACTTCGCAAAAATTATTTTCACCTATAGTACTTCTGTTAACGTGAGGATTTTTGTTTTGCACACTATTCTCTGTATACTGAAGACTGGTGTGCATGAATACCCCTGGAGATGTTAAGATACTTTAAACCACCGGAAAGGCGCCAATAATCATTGCACAGTAAAAGTTACACTAGGTAGACAAACTTGATTGGACACCGACACCAAATAGATCAACAAGATTGTATTGCCGTCAGTATTTTGTAGGTCCATCACATTCAGTGATTACTGCAGACACCCTTCTTGACAAACTGTCCACAAGTTCCTGGACAACAGCAGGTGGTATGTTTTGCCATTCCGTCTTATGTACCATCTGTGACACTGAAGAAGGTTGAGTTGGCAGAGAACGCACCTATCGCTTCAGTTCATCCCAGAGGTTCTCAATGGGGTTAAGATCTGGACTCTGAGCTGGCCAGTTCATATAGGTTACCGAATTTTCTGTATACCAGTCTAGTGTCGCCCTGGAAACATTGACAGGTGGCATTGTCGTCCTGATAAAAACATTTGTTTCCGTAGAACTGCCATAATGTATGGAGCACAGAGTTATCGAAAACATCTCTATACTCGTTTTATACCTTCACAAACATGCATCTGCTGCAGGAGCACACCATTTCACTTGCGCAGAGGTGTCCAATCACTTTTGTCTACATAGTGTAGTTAGATCACATTTCTTTTCAATTCTGGTATTTGGTCTGTACATCCACTGAACCTCTTCAGTTGGGTACACACGGTACGAGGTGTACCCACCGATGCGACCGACGATCCGAGGGCCGACATATTGGACGGTCCAGTTAATGAGACTGGAAAAATATATCCCGCTCCAGTAATTTATATGAAATCTATAAGTAGGGTCCTATTGCAATATTAATTATATAATTTGAATCATTGTTAAATAAGATATTGTTATATGTCAATCATTTACAGTGGTTTCAATTCCTTTCCCATTGTTTCCATATAAATATATTGTGGTGCTACCACATACTTTATAATATAGTTATTCAAACAAGAAAGAATAAAGAAAAGTGTTTCTTGTGATGCACTATTAGGATCGTACATCAAATTCGTATTGTTGAGTAAGGTTAAAATATAACAAATCTTTATTAATATATCTTAAAATAAATGTCGGGATATGAAGGCAAAATTATTTAAAATGGATAGAATAGTTAAGTGAAAGAAATAATAAGTGTTTTAAAATAGTTAGTGTCGCTGGTATATTGATACAGATATTAGACCAGCGACATTAGAAACTATTTGAAACACACTTTCACTTAACTATTCTATCCATTTTAAATTATTTCACCTTCATATCCTGAAATTTACTTTAAGATATATTAATAAAGATTTGTAATATTGGGAGGTCCCTACGGTATGCAATTGGGATGCCGGCGCACGTAGGCCCGAAAGCTGGCACCCCGACTGCATTATCCCGGCGAGGGTTAAATGACAAGCGTCTAATTCTAGACGCCAGTCATTTTACCGACGCCGGTAGACCGGCGCCCAGCACCCCGATTGAGGGGGGGGGGGGGGAGGGTTAGGTTTAGGGCTCCCGGGGGGGACTTAGGGTTAGGCATCCCCCGGGAGGTTAGGGTTAGGCTAGGGGGAGGGAGGGTTAGGGTTAGGCACCCCCAGGGGGGACTTAGGTTTAGGCGGCAGGGAAGGGGGGATTAGTTTTAGGCACTGGGGGGAAGGTTAGGGTTAGGCACCCCTTAGGAGCGTTAGGGGGGGTTAGGTTAGAACATGCCTGTGGACGATCGAGATTTTCAGCCGTGTCGGCCTGCCGCTGCCGGGATTTGAACCGCCGGAATTGTGTCCGGCGGTAATTCGTATGTATTCCGTCTCTACAGACGGGGTGATTGCTTGACCGCCCAATATGCCGCACCCCCGCCCCGTAGCACTGCACGGGATCATCAGTCGATTTGCCTGATCTCTTGAACATGCAGAAAGATCAGGCAAAGTGATGTACGACCCCACGGGAGCGCGCAATGCTCGATGATATGCATATACACGGAACGATATTGCCGATTTATCATTCCAATCCGTCGTATCGTTGCCAATATCGTTCCGTGTGTAGGGGTGTTTAACCATGTCTGCATGTTTTATGCATTGAGCTGTGCCACATGATGGCTGATTAGATCTATGCATTAACAAGCAGGTGGTTACTGGGTATATGTTTTACGGATTTATTTTTTATGCATACCAAACGTTTGTTTTTGGCCTTTTTAAATGGACCCTATACTTCATTAGGTAAAAACACTAAAGAGTATTTATTTTGCTTTTTAAATCATAAAACTGGTTTCATTATGAGAGAATTGTTGTACAAATAGTATTTCTAAACTGTTGTGTACTATACAGTATATTACTACCTTTAAGTTATGTTTAATTTTGCAATTTTTTACAGAAATATGTGCTGTAGTTAAAGCAATAGTTTTCTTGTTTAAGATTGTGGGGTAGCTACAAGCAAATTAAATTTAGATGAACTCACCTGCTCATAATTAACAAAATAATGAAAAACTAGTAATACTTTGTCCATCATTATGTTTTCAGTGCAAGTAAATCTGTCCTCATACCTGTAGACCTGTAATAATTATTGCCATGCTGGGTTTGGCAAAACTTCTGCCAAGTAAGACATACATTTATTGCAAGTTCCTGTACAGATGTTATTGCTAAAAAGAGGTGTGTACAAAAACAAGTGGGTTTACTGGCCGTGATACGCAGATGTGCGCCCGTTTGCTTATCGCTGAAGCCTCGCTGGTAAATGAATCACCCTCAATGAATCGTGTTTGGATCAGAATTCAAGTTCCGACATAAGGAGATAAGTATACTCTGCTAACCCTAACTCTCCCTCCCCGCAGCCTAAACCTAACACTCCCCCCTAATGTCTAACCCTCCGCCTAGTGCCTAACCTCAATACCTAATATCTGGATGCCGGCGCAGGGATTCTGGTGTCGGGATTCCGGCGCCACCATTCTGAGCGTACATCCCGGTAGTACACGATCATAACAAAGTTATTGTTTTTTGTCCTATACAGCTCTTATCCCTATGTTTGGATTTGAACTATAAAAGGGCCAGGGATTATTAACACAGTAATTTGCATGAATTTTTAACTTTAAAAACTGCAGTGATTTGCAGGAGGGACATTACCAGAGGAGTGTGAGGATAACAGACCATGACAAAGTTTGAAACTTTTTTTATTTTTAAGGGTTGCCTTGAGTTCATTGAAATACTCTAACAAATCTGGACCTTCAGGTGGACGATATGTCGCCCGATCCGGCGGAGTGGGCAGATATATAGTCATCGCCAAGTGTGTTGCTATGTCTATGTCAGCCAATGCGTTGCTCCCACAGGGTCATTCATCACATCGACAGATCTGCCGTACATGCTGCTCAATCTGTCAATGTAATACCATGCATTTGGATGCGGCTAGTCAACGACATATCGTGCGGTCGTTCACCAGATTGTGCGGTGTGTACGCCCCGTACGATATGTCATCCGTCACATTTTGGATCGGCTGGGTACACAGGTCGTCTACCAAGCTTTAAAGTTTCTGCAAATGAGCTGTTTCCTTAATAGTTGATTTAAACAAAGGTCACCCTTGGTATGCAGGTGCCAGTATGGGAGATAGTGTGCCTTTAGTGCCCTCCATTCATCCCATGTGGGATGTCATTAATTGTTGTTATTAACAGGCCAATGGAGCGATTACATCATCAATCCTTCTCTCTTGCTGACTCTCATCAGCAATAACTACCAGTGAGGGACTTTTACTTAAGTTTTAGGTAAAATAAAGTACTTTTCCAGTTTCCACGCTGGCAGTGCTGAGGATGAATGGGAGTCGCCCTTAGTATTTTTGAGGTACATGCTGAGGATCAGTCCTAGGTTTCTATAATCCTTAGGAAATATTTGCATGTCTAGTATGAGCAGACTGTGAAACTAAAATAAATATTGCAATTTTTTGTATATTTCATATAGCGCTTTCTAAAATAAATGGACACTATACAATTCTGGACTTTAAATTGATAAGATACACTTTTAGAATACTTTTCCATTAACTTAAATAGGATACTAAAGGCAAGCAAATCTAAATATTTTTGTTTCTTTAGAAAACACCAGACACAGGTGTGGAAAGTGCGAAGTGTCTCAGTTGTCACATTTCTGGGTGCTGCTTCCAAAGCACAGACAAAAAATATCCATCTGGATAGAACATTAAATACAACAAGCTGTCAACATGACTTTGTAGCTCTTGCAAAGCCACCAACATGGAAATATATTATGGAAAGTGGTTAGCACAGTACACTATGAGTAGGCAAGCAGTTGGTGAGCTGACTCCATCTATCTTCTGCTACTAGCTTATTTAGGATGATGACGTACTTTGACCACACCTTTTAAGTAAAGGGCATTTCTCCTCTGTTTTATTATTATTTTAAATGTGAAAAAAAGTTTAAAACTTTTTCATTTTCAGAGAACTTTTGTGCCTTATTGTATGTTGCAATTTTGTTCCTTGTATATGTACTGTACGTTTTGACAATCATCATTACTGACAAAGTAACCTTTTAGAGAACTGTAATGACATCATGCCCTTTACCTTCCAGGTCAATATTAATTTCTGTACTGTTTAAAGTCTCAAATTCTCCTGTTATGATGGATGATAATGTAATTACCATCATATTTGCCTCTGTTTTATCATAAAATTTTTTTTTTTTAATTATTATTTCCTGGGCTTTCTGGAATGAAAATATATTGTGATATTTTAAATAAACATTAAAATATTGAAACTTATCTTTGGTGATGCTTGTTTGAAGTAAAAGATCATGCATGTAATATAAGTACATAATTGGTTTTACATGTTGGTTATGAAAATGCTACAACTTAATATAGATTTACTTTACAGAACACACAGGTCAACAGGTCTGGGATAATGGAGACTGAAATGAAGGCGATAAGTGGATCTGTCCCTGCTATTTAGTTGACCATGTTTCATTTTGTAAACACAGTCAACTAAAGAAGTACTTGCTGAATGCTTTGAAGACACCACTATGAAGGTTTTGATGGCTGGTCTTTAATATCAAAGTACTAACAGCATCAAAACAAAAATGGCTGTTGAACGGTCTTGTTTAGTCCCCTTACTTTGAGCAGTAAACGCAAATAAATTCTAAAGTATAACTACTCCATTTCAAGATAATTAACTGGACCTAATAGCAAGCAGTATTTAATATTTGTCAGAAACTTAATCTTAGCCAAACAAAATCAGTGTGACATTATTATTGTTCATTCATATTAATAAATTCATATATGCAGAGAAGTACGGCTTTGTCTAAAACGAACATAGACTTCACACAAGTAAAATGAGCAAAAACTTTAAGAATAACAAGGGTATGTTTTATTTATTTTTAGGGATACATCGTCTTAATTGCAAGTTAGTTATCACAGTTAGGTGGGTATTCATCAAATCTGGGTGAGAGATAAATACCCCCCTTATTGTGGTATTACAGAAATGTATCTGTAATTAGCAACTTAATGTTTAGGGACTGTGATATGGTTTGATTGTACAGCTGTTTAGGCACTCACCTGGAAAACACTGTGAAATCAGCCACCTGATGTCTTTATAATCACTTGTGCACTTGTTACATTATATGTTCATGGTTACACACACTACCACACGATTTACTATAATCATCCCACAGCAGTGTATGTAATTGTTCAGAGTGTAATTAGCATTGTAATCCAATGGACATGCTGATTGAAGCTAGTCAAGATTAGTTTGTCAATTATGCTAAATAATTATTTGTGTTCTTTTACAGACTGAAAAAAACATGTCACCAATTTGATTTCTATGTAATCTGATAAAGCTTGTGAAGGGCAGGATTCTGTTTTAACCTCTTCATACTCATTACAAATACTCTTTTTACATGAATCTTGCCATTCACTCATAATTTTAACTTCCATGCTAGCCAGGACACTACAGTATATAACAATTCTCTCAGCCTTCTTAAGCCGCATACACACTAGACTATAAGTTGAACGATAATGATATCGTTAGAGTTCAATATCGTCCAGTGTGTATGCAAGACATCATTAGCTATGTGCGCTCCCACGTATCGTTAACAATGTCTTTCATCGCCCTTACTTGCAAGGCAACCTGACAATATCGTCAGGTTCTGCAAGTACGGGGATGAGGGTGACGTCACTGAACGATATCGCTGACAATATCGTTCAGTGTGTATGCTCAATGTTGTTGGTGACATTGAGCCCTTCAATGCAGGGGAAACACTTAACGATATCGCTCATGGAGCACATCGTTAAGTGTGTATGAGCCTTTAGAGTAACATAGCATTCTTCAGCCCCTAATAAAGAAGTCAATTGGCACCTTTAGGTCTTGAGACAGGGAAACCAGTATTCCCACAGACTATACTGTGTCAGTATTCTTGCTCCATAATGCATGTTTCTAAATGCAAGAAGTGTTTAAATATGCTAGTTTGACTTCACAACTGTGCCCAGTGTCATACTGTATGTGCTTTCTGTCAGGCTTGCAAACAAGTGAAGTCTGAATCATCCAAATATACGGAAATCACTATTAACAATATCAAAATAATAATAAAGGATTTTATCATGTGCAACACTACCAACGTAGTATACTTAATCGAATGCACATGTGGAAAATCATATGTAGGTAGAACATCTCGGGCCCTAAAAACAAGACTAGGAGAACATCTTAGAAATATTAAAAAAGGTCTCACTACCCATCATTTATCTGAACATTTAGAATTCATCATAAATGTTAAAGTAACTCAATCAAGAAATGTGTGGGCATACAACATGTGAAAGCTACCTGGGGGAATAGAGATACAGAAAAATATCTAGCCCAGACAGAAATGAAGACTGGATTTAAACCATTTGGTGCTAAGGTTTGTAGTTTAAAAATAGATTTTGAAATAAAATGGTTCTTATGAATCCTCCCTTTTTATATATTTTTCTGAGGGCTATGTTTCATCCTATTCTATCTTTAGGTTTTCAATGTTTTTTATTGTTTTAGTTTTCGAGTATTTTTATCATATTTGTTGTCATCCTATTTAGGATGTCTTAGAACATTTATCACCATAACATTTATCATAATCACTATTCTAAAATTTTCCTTCTATATGGATCGTAACCCTATATATAAGGCTATGAATAACCATCCCGGAATATTGTGGAGAAATATTATAAACCAACTTGTCTCTTTTTTCGTTCTTCAACAAAATGGCCACCGAGCCTCATCTCTAGAGTTCATATTTACTTCACTTCCGGTATGTGAGTCCGATACCTGCAGTGATGTCACATCTTACTTGAGATATGTTTTAAACACAGTAATTCTCATGGCCTCCTACCCAGCAAACCAGATTTCTATATACCCTGATGCAGGATGCATCTAGCAGTGTGTGTCACCATCCCTCCACAACTACTTTTCACTGAAAAACATTGGCTCTGACGTCACTTCCAGTCACGGAGGTGCAAACTGGAAGTGACCATCGAAAACGGACTTAAAAGACAGGCACTGAGCACTGGTGGACATAAGCCTTGAGGAAGAGACTGGGACGTCTTGAAACGCATCGTCGGTGATCCATCAGTGCCTACAGACAGAAACCAAGCTTTCCTTCGGTCAGAAGAGCCTACCAGTTTGTATGAAAACTTTAGAGCCAATACAGGGTGTATCCGGAACACTCTGTATTCTTCTTTAACACATGTGGCTCCATCTCTCCAGGACTGGTACGATCCACCTTTTTTTCCTGATATTCATGTGGAGGTTTATTCTCCTATATGTACCTATGTTTAAACTGCCACTTTTTTGGGATTACTAATCCTTAAATGTTTATTCTTATACCACTATTTGCTTGACATATCTTGTATATGTTATTTAAATGTGTGTCAAGTTCTATGTTTTTTATATTATACTGTAATTAATTTTTTGCTATATAAAAACAGATTTATTTCTGTATAACTATACTAAGTGAGGTCCTTTTTGAATATATTTTCAACTTCACTTCTTGGTTGTAGCAGAGTAAAGTGCCACGCATATAGGTAGAAACACATTTTCTCTTTCATTGTATCTTTTTGGGGCCACTTAGGGGTACCCCTTACCTAGGCAGGCATGCAAATTACTCTGACGTGCATGTCAACATTCTCTTAAAACCCACAAGCATTATGTATGTGCTCTCTGACTATACTATCCACCTTTCTGAGTGTCCATGTAAAGCACCAGCTGGTAAAATTGTATGGGCAGAAGGAAAGTGTTTCACAAATAGGATCAAGTGGAATGTAGTTCTTTGAAATACTTTTTTTTTTCATTTGAAATTCGGCCTTCTTTTTAGAAGGTTCATAATAAATAAATAATTTTTTTATTTTTTTTTGCGTTTATATTACATTCTTGGAAACATTTTGTGGTTGTTTTTTTGCATATCATTTGAATAATCTCTTTATAATCCTCATTTTAATTCAAATGGTTTTGCTAGCTGGTAATTGAGTGCATTCCAATCATGCCACAGTTACCAGCTACTACTTATATTGAATGTTTTCGTACTGCTGTGACAAGGACATCTGATCTATACCTTCCCTCCAGCATATCTGCATATGACAGTTATGATGTCTCTACATTTCCTAGTATTAATTGAAAGCACACTTTTCTACCTCGGCAGCACACATTATACATTTTGACCACTGCATGTAATGCCTGGGTGTCCGTGAACCAAATAGCTTCTTTATGGCATTTATTCAATATTTATTACGGTGTAGCATCAGGGTTGTTTATGGTTCTAAAACCTCAAACTGCGTTCCTTTGTCAAAATTAGGGTCTGCAACTGATGAAACTAGTCCCCTGCTACTGGAGTACCAACATGTATGTGTGACACCAGTCTTCCCCTCACCATCTTGTCTGAAGACTTGCATTATTACTCAGGGCTGTTGTTAACTGGTATATACTATGTTTGTCTAGTTCCTTTTCAGGTCAAACTTGCCTATATATTTACAAGCTGGTGTTAGCTGGAATAAAATACCTCGACTATAAATCAACACTTTAAAGCTCTGAGGGCTACAGATTGTTTTAGCCATGCTCAAATTAAAATTTGAGGCTAAAAATGAATACAATAGGTGCTCTAACTGTAGTCACACTCTCCTAAAATTGAGAAACTGACCCAAAACATGTTCTGAATTTATTATGGTTACATAACCCATCAATTTATTATACGTACTCAACATAAAGCTGTGAAATACACCTCTCACCATTGCTAGTCATACATTATGCTTCACTGAAGCTGTACACTCTTGCAACTCCAATCAGCCAGTCAAAGGAAGGTCTGATGTATTTCTGTTTTGCTAGTTGTTACGTAATATTAAGTTCATTGTGCTATTTATACCGAGAGGTGACTTGCTAAACAGTCTTTACCTTTCTACTCCACGCTTTTGCTCACTAATTTTAGTGCTAATTCTCTAAGCAGTTGTAATATGATGGTAGGGAAAGACTTGGAAAATGAGGATGAAAAACAAGTTGTATAAGAAGTGTGTCACGATCCGATGCAAATGTTCCTCTGTGGAGGATGGTAAGCCGGGGGGTTCGGGTGACCTGGGAAGTGACTGGACTAGGTCTCCTAGTTGCGGCCGAACACAGGTTTGGCTAGACCTGCCCAGAGGCGCGGAGTCTAACTCACTTGGTGGTTTTCTCCAGTGACCCCTCCAAGTGGGATTTGGTTTTCCGCTGCACCAAGTGAGCAGGTCACAGCCCTCTGGACAGGTACCTGGGAATGGCAGAAGACCGGAAACTATATTTAACGAAGCAAATGCTAGAGCACAGGAGGTAAACTGGATGCTTAGATATTGAAACGCTGTTTAGGGATCCTAATCACAGGCTAGCATAGGAATACTGGAAAGTGTACTGAGAATTACTAAGAAATCCAAGTGCTGATTGCACAGAAAAACAGAAGCATATATTGGGAATTGCTAGATATGTCTAGAGCTGATTTGCAGAGACAAGACACAGAGCAAAGAACACCAACATGCACTGGAAAGCTATAAATGTAGGTGTTGACTGCACAAACAAGACACAGAGAGAAGTGGACACAGGCACATGTAGTAATCCCAGTCGCAGGCTAGCTTGGAAACACAGGAAAATGTACAGGAACTGCAACAGATTCTGGAGCTGATAAACACAGTAAAACACAGAGGGAAGGCAGGAATAAACTGGGGAAGATAGTAATGCTGGTACTGGACAAAGGCAATTACTAGGAGAGTGCTGGAGGTCCAGCTGTAAGCTAATTAGTACTAGCAAGTAATCTGACACCTCAGTGACACAGGGTAATAGCCACAGGAAAGCTGCAATAGAATTAGCAGCACATATACAAAGACACACAGGGAAGGGACATGAAACACAGAGTAAGGGTTAGCATGGAAGCTAATACAGGAAACTGGAAAACTGTGAGCAGGCTGAAGCAACACGCTGAAGGATTTAGCACAGAGCAACAGTGGGAGTAACACAGGCACTTGGAATAACGAAGTTGAACAGCATCTACCTGAAGTTCTGGGGGCGGATTTATACCCAGGGTTAGCAGATTATTGGAGCACAGTGTCAGCTGACTGAGATCATGCTACCATTGGTAAGGAGGACTGTCACATGAGAGGAACTGTCATGGCGGCGCCCATGATGGGAACTCCGATCCCCAAAACACACAGCCGACCATGGAAGTCCGCAAAAGCACTTAAGGTAGAATACTCAGCATCTCACCCCTCACTGCACCAGGCGTCTGACCACAAGGAAGTCAGGGGAAGCCGGCACCGAGGTAAGAGATAGCCGATCCTAGGCTGAACCCTGACAAAGTGTTTGTTAATGGTGTAAGCAGGCAACTAGTCTGTACCCTGTGCAGTAAACTGCAATGTTCTATAAATAGGCATGTGTCTTATACTGACTCCTTACAAGAATATAAGAAAACTGGGGCATCCGTAATGGAAACCTCAAATGTGGGTCTGTTGCCATTCAGCCAGAGTTTCCCAACCTCCACCTGTCATAGTCCAGGTTTCAAGGATATCCATGCTTAAGCACAGGTAACTTAATTAGTACCTCAGACAATTTGTTTTTAACCCTCTGGACTCAAGCATGGATATCCTGTAAAACCTGCACTTTCATGGCAGAGTTTGGGATACTTTGCATTAAACCATTTTCTACTTCAGGGTCCATAGGGTATCCACAGGATACCTTGGGGTATAGGTGTGACGTCAGTCGCAGGGCACCAAAGAGTTAAGCTTTCAGCCTCCCAGGATGCACTAGGTCCCCCTCCTATACCCCGCCCCCGGGCCAAGGCACCTCAGTTTAGTTTGGTGCCCGGCCAGAGTCGCGTGCACCTGTTGGAGTGGGGGCTAGAAGAGCCCCTGAAGCTTTTTCTTCATGCAGCTGTGGCTGCACATCTGGATGAACAGCATGGACAGTCAGTCCTGACGTCCATGCTGTCTTCCCTACACCCCGCCGGTACCAGAACGCCGGTACTGATCCGGGGATGCTGGTGGGCGTCTGGGGTCACAGCTAGCGGTGACCCCAGATGCTCCGGACCATGGCCGGATTCAAGGGGGACAGAGGTAAGCAGCGGGGTCCCGCGGTGGGTCCCCGCTGATCACATGGTCCTAAGTCCCCAGGCAGGGGGCTCCCTGGGGACTGGCTGCAGCGTGGAGCCAGGCAACCAACCTGCGCTTCCACTACCCCCTGGGACAGCGGACCGCAGCAAAGCGGTAGCGCTGCGCCGTCCCAGGGGTTAAATGCATGCCAGGGGAGCGCGCCTTCCCTGTCTCACAGCCGGCGCCTCCCCCGCTGCACACAGCCCTCCCTGCACTGTGCTGACTGGTCCTGTGTCAGCGCTCCTCCCCCAGGCCAGCTTCTCTCTGCTCCTCGGCGGCCATCTTCTCTGCAACGCATGGTGAACGCTGCTGGAAGTCTGGAAGGAAGCATCGTGGTCTGGGTCCCCCCGCATACCTCTCCTCCGCTGTGGCTCAGGTCTGTGTATGCAGCGCTGTGTCCTACCAGGCCCTGTGTCTGTGTAGTTGAGTGATCAGCGCTGTTAGTGCAGGAATTGTTATTTCTCTGCATTGTATGTGACTGTGCTAGCGCTGCCTGTAACTTTTCTTCTCTAAACTGTCAGCTTTATTACTGTCCCTGTTCTTTCTGCTAAAGCCCTTGCGGTGCGGTGCTGCAGGGTGGTCTCTCGCCTATTTAATACTTAATTGGTGAGAGAGGTCACATACGTGGTGCCATCATGTCTGAAAGTGATTTTCCCCTCCGGCTACAGTGTACCACGTGCAAAGTACCGTTAGCGGAGGGGGAGGGTAGCGTGGAGGGCCTTTGCCGGCAGTGTTTGTCCATGGCGCGGCCTATTACGGTTACAGCACCGGTACAGGAGCCGCCCTGGGCTTGTTTCACTCAGGCGTTAACAGCTTTAGTGGGCCAGTTAGCTCCGCAGCCCGCGTTTACTCCGATGGGTTTGTCCCAGCAGTCTGTGGTGTCGTCACCCATGCAGGGGTTCCCACGACAATTGGTGGTACCCCACAGTCTCCCTATTTCCCCGCTCCCGGGTTCTCAGGAGCCAGCGTGGGTTAACTCCCTGACGAGTTCTGTACAGCACTTGTCGGATGTGTTGCAAGGGGAGTCTGTGATGCGGCCTCATAAAAGGCCGGTGGCGTCTCTGTCCGCTCCTTATGAGGATGACGAAGGGACGTCTGATGATGGGGAGATTCTGGATCCTTACGATCAGGAACCTCTCCATACTAAGGACGCTGATGCTAAGTCCAAAGTATATATTCCTGGACTTATTCGGGCGGTCCGCACAGCCTTGGTGATTGAGGACGAAGTTCCCCCAGCGGCTAAATCTAAGTATGCCTTTTTCAAAGATGTGAAGGCGATGCCACAGTCTTTCCTCTTTCGGGTCAGTTGGTGGACCATTTAGAGGAGGCGTGGAAACAGTCTGGCAAGCGATACCGGCCGCAGAGACGCCTGGCGGTGGCTTATCCGTTCGCGGATAATTATTTTGCTAAGTGGGAATCCCCTCCACAGGTGGATTCTCACGTGACCCGTCTTGTCCGTAGTGCCACATTGCCGATGCCATCCATGTCCTCCCTTAAGGATGCTACGGACCGCAAGGTAGAAATCTGCCTGAAGTCCGCTTATTCCCTTGCAGGGGGGGCAGCACGACCGGCTATGGCCATTTGCTGGGTTGCCAGAGCGATGGAGCGCTGGGCGGATTCATTAGAGGCTTCTTTTGAATCCGACTGTCCGGCCGAACATGCAGAGTTGATTGGCAATCTCCGTGATTCGGCCACCTACATCAACGAGGCGGCTCTAGACATTAGTACTCTGGTGCCTAGAATTTCTTCAGCAGCGGTAGCTGCTCGTCGCACCTTGTGGCTGCGATCCTGGAAGGCGGACGCAGATTCCAAGAAAGGTCTGGAAGCGTTGCCGTTTACCGGAGAAGTTCTCTTCGGTCCGGATCTGGATAAGATTGTGGCCACGCTGGCGGCAGCCAAATCTGCTTGTCTCCCGTCGGCCGCTGCTCCTTCTGGTTCTGGACCATCGTCCTTTCGGTCATCTAGGGCCCAGGGCAGGCCCAAACCACAGTCGTTTCCTCGACAGGCTGGCCCTAAGAAATCGGTCAAGCCCCGGAAACAGGCATGGAGTACCAGACGTCCGGCCCCCAAGCCAGATGACAAGCCTGCGGCCTGATGGTCCGGGCCTCCCTTTGGGGGATCCCAGGGTGGGAGGCCGCCTGCTGCAGTTTTCCCGGTGTTGGTCGTTCACTACGACAGACACTTGGGTTCTGGAGGTGGTCTCCCACGGGTACGCCCTCTCCTTCCGGCACAGACCCCCGGCTCGATTCTTCACCACGGGTCTACCATCAGACCGGAACAAGGCTACGGAGCTGCGGAAGGTATTGCACACTATGCTCCAGGCTGGAGTTATAGTGCCTGTTCCATTCTCCCAGAGGGGCCAGGGTTTCTATTCAAATCTATTTTTGGTACAGAAACCCAATGGGTCATATTGTCCGATTCTCAACCTCAAAGCACTCAACAAGTCTTTGCGGGTCCAGAAGTTTCGGATGGAGACCCTACGGTCCATCATTCTGGCGCTGGAACCTGGGGACTACTTGGTGTCATTGGACATACAGGACGCTTACCTGCATGTCCCTATTCTTTTGCGCCATCAAGAGTTCCTTCGGTTTGCAATCCGCAGCAACCACTTCCAGTTTCGGGCGTTACCTTTTGGCCTGGCGACAGCACCACGTGTTTTCACCAAGGTGATGGCGGTCATGGCGGCTTCTCTGCGGCTGCAAGGAGTCCGCATGTTGCCGTACTTGGACGACCTGTTATTGGTGGCAGGATCTCCAGAGCTCCTGTTACACCACTTGGACCTGACCATTGCACTGCTGCAACGGCACGGCTAGCTAATCAACTGGCAGAAGTCCACTCTAATCCCGTCTCGGTGGATTCTGCATCTTGGAGCCTTATTGGACTCGGGACAGCAAAGGATCTTCGTGACGGAGGACAAGATCTCTGCTTTACAGTCAAGGGTGCGCAGTTGTCTGCACAGCCGCCGGATGTCCTTACACTCGGCGATGAGGTTTCTGGGCTCCATGGTGTCGGTGTTCGACATGGTGGAATACGCCCAGTTTCACTCCAGACCTCTGCAGCACCTGATCCTGTCCAAGTGGAACGGGCTGCCTCAGTCTCTGAAGTTCCAGACGATTGTGCTCACCCCGGAGGTTCGCCTGTCCCTTGCGTGGTGGTTAAAGACGACCCACCTCAACAAGGGACGTCCGTTCTGGGTTCCAAATTGGGTCCTGTTGACAACGGACGCCAGTCTTCGGGGCTGGGGAGCAGTTTCGGGTCCACACTTGTTCCAGGGCAGGTGGACGCCGACAGAAGCGGAGCTTCCAATAAATATCTTGGAACTCCGTGCGGTCTTCAATGCTCTCCTGCAGGCACAGCGGTTTCTCCAGGGTCACCCGGTGCAGGTCCAGTCGGACAATGCTACCACCGTGGCCTACATAAACAGGCAAGGAGGAACTCGCAGTCGGGCGGCTCTCGTAGAGGTCTCTCGGATCCTGGTTTGGGCGGAGCGCAATCTTCCGGCCATATCAGCGGTCTTCATCCCGGGAGTGCTAAATTGGGAGGCGGACTTTCTAAGTCGCCAGGACGTTCATCCAGGGGAATGGTCCCTGCACCCGGACGTTTTTCAACTACTGGTGGATGCTCTGTCCGTCCGGTGGACGTTCAGGTTCGCATACCTGTTCCCTCCGGTCTCCCTTCTTCCACGGGTAATCCGGAAATTCAAACAGGAAGGAGGGACGCTCCTGTTGATAGCTCCCGCGTGGCCCAGACGGCACTGGTTCTCGGACCTTCAGGGTCTGTCCGTGGACAGTCCTCTGCGGTTGCCGCTACGACCGGACCTTTCTGTCTCAGGGTCCTTGTCTTCACCCGGACCTGACTCGGCTGTCTTTGGCGGCGTGGCTGTTGAGGCGGCCATGCTGAGGTCCCGGGGGTTTTCCAGCTCTGTGGTGCGTACCATGTTACGAGCTCGGAAACCGTCTTCCGCGAGGATATACCATCGCGTGTGGCATACGTTCTTCCAGTGGTGTCGACCGAGAGGTTATGCACCGCGGGAGTTTCGTCTGTCTCGGATTCTCGCCTTCCTGCAAGCGGGACTAGATCATGGGCTTCGCCTTGCTTCTTTGAAGGTACAGGTTTCGGCCCTATCTGTTTGGTTTCACCGTAGGATTGCTACAATCCCGGATGTGCGCACCTTTATGCAAGGTGTTCTCCGTATTCAGCCGCCCTTTGTTCCACCTGTGGCGCCTTGGGATTTGGCTGTGGTCCTGAGGGCTCTCCAAGGACCGCCGTTTGACCCACTGGGCTCAGTGGATATTAAATGGCTAACAGCTAAGACTGTTTCCTTCTGGCCGTTGCTTCGGCCAGACGTGTTTCTGAGTTAGGGGCTCTTTCTTGTAGACCCCCTTTCTTGGTTTTTCATGGGAACAGGGCAGTGCTCCGCACTCGGCCCGAGTTTCTTCCCAAAGTTGTTTCCCAGTTTCATGTTAACGAGGAAATAGTTGTTCCGGCCTTTAACTCACTGGGTCTTTCCGTTGGTGAGGCCTCTTTGGATGTTGTGCGGGCCTTAAGGACTTATGTTGACCGCACTTCTTCGTTTAGGAAGTCGGACGCTTTGTTGTCCTCTATGGCTTCTGTAAAAAGGGTTGGCCTGCTTCAAAGCAAACTTTGGCAGCCTGGATCCGTATGGCTATTTCTGAAGCTCATCTTCATGAAGGCCTACCGGTCCCTCCTTCTCTGAAGGCTCATTCCACTAGGTCTGTGGGTCCTTCGTGGGCAGCTCGACGTGGTGCCTCGGCAGTTCAGATCTGCAAGGCTGCTACGTGGTCTTCTGTCCATACCTTCGTGAGGTATTACAGGTTTGACACCTTCGCCTCTCAGGATGCTTCCTTCGGGCGGCGGATTCTCCTTTCTGCACAGGAGCGTCCCCACCCTTAAAGGATACTGCTTTGGGACATCCCCAAGGTATCCTGTGGATACCCTATGGACCCTGAAGTAGAAAATATGAGATATGGTAAGAACTTACCCTTGTTATCTCTATTTCTACGAAGTCCATAGGGTTCCACAGGACTCCCGCCCTGTCGCACCTGTGCTGCAGATGGGCTTTGCTCTGGTCACCGGTTTTCCGTCTCCCTCTGGTGAGAATGTGATTCTTGTATGTGTCCAGATCTTTGTTCTCTCTCTTCCTTCTCCTCCTCCGGCCTATGGCTTGGTAACTAACTGAAGTGCCTTGGCCCGGGGGCGGGGTATAGGAGGGGGACCTAGTGCATCCTGGGAGGCTGAAAGCTTAACTCTTTGGTGCCCTGCGACTGACGTCACACCTATACCCCAAGGTATCCTGTGGAACCCTATGGACTTCGTAGAAATAGAGATAACAAGGGTAAGTTCTTACCATATCTCATATTTTTTCATTCTTTACAATGCAAATGATATTAAAATTTTGATAGTGCCAGCATGTTTGGTAGCACTTTCCAATTTGGGAGAAACAATAATAAAACAAAACTACCTGCTATTGATCTATAGACCAAGCTGTAAAATAACTCTACCCTTTTGAAAGCCAGAGCTGTTTTAGATACCACTGTTTCCTTTGCTTTTTTTTCCCAGACAAGTTTAAGTTAATGGTGATCTTCAATTCCTCTGCGACTTCAGTTGCTTTCTCTTTAGCTGACTGACCTTTTACTGGATTCTTTGCCGGATGATGTCCCAGACAGAGCTGGGCCCACACCTATGTGACTTGCATCAACATCCGGCTCACTTTTCAGTCTTGTGACTTTACTGTCATCCATACCCCTACTGTGCTTTATCATCTTGTATACATGGTTCATGAGCAGCTCTGTTCAAATGTTTATAAATGCAGTTGACTTCCTTAGAAGTTTGTTAGGTTCTCCTCCTATGTTGCAATTCATTTTTTTTTGTCTTCCTGTCACCACTCCCCCTTCGTTCCTTCAAGGCTGCACTCCACTGTTACATGCAGAACCTGAACTCAGTCTCCTCCAGTTGAGATAACACTGCTACGGACTCACCTCAAAAGTCTTCCATAGAAGTTATATATTTTTTTGCCAATAGTAGGGGCCCTAATATAACTGAGTCAATTTAGGTTCTTATTGTAGTGAAATTAGACACTGCATTTACACAGGAGGGTAATTTTAATAAACATGCCCCGTCCTTGAAGAAGGGGACTGAGACCTTGATTTCAGCATACACCTATGCAACGTCCTTTCTATTTGGACTACAATCAGGCAGTTATACTCATGGAGCTCAAAGGAATGGATTTGCGCTGATGGAGAGGCTTCTACTCCCCTATTCCATTTGTTAACTTGGGTCCCCAAAATTTCTTTGGTCCTTTAAGCCAACCATTTGACCCATTTGTGCTGGCATAAACTGAGGGATTTTTAGGAATATAAAAAACTAAATTCCATATCCAAGGGCTGCCCACCTTCTGTATGTGCAGCTGATCTCCTCTTTTGAGACTCTTTCTTTTAGAAGTCTTTTAATGTCTAAACTTCCTGTAATTGTTCACAGTTCTGGGAATATCTCCTACTGTGCTTTTGCATACTCCAGGGATGTTTTTCCAGGCATGGAACCCAAGATTCTCTCATAGTTCCTCTGCACTGTCCGTATATCCGCTCTTTCCACTCTCCATGCTAACACTTGATACAAACAACATACATTTCACAGAACACAAAATTTTTTAAAACAAAATGGACACTTCTAAACACACACCACTCTGTATGTGACAGGCAAAACCAGAGCTATTGGCTGCCAATCATAAAATATGTGGACAAAAAGAAGTGCAATCTGTCCACCATCACCTAATCTAAGGGATGCAATCGGGAAGCCGGCTGACATTATACCGACTGCCAGCTTCCCGACTGTCATATCCAGGTGGGGATGAAATGACCGGCGTCTAGATTTAGACGCCGCTCATCTTACCGATGCCCAGAGACCGGCGCCCGGCATCCCGATCGAAGGGATGCCGGGCGCTGCGAGCGGACAGCTGCGGGGGGGGGGGGGGGGAGTTAGGTTTAGGGCTCCCGGGGGGGACTTAGGGTTGGGCACCCCCCCGGGAGGTTAGGGTTAGGCTAGGGGGAGGGTTAGGGTTAGGCACCCCCGGGGAGGTTAGGGTTAGGCAGCGGGGAAGGGGGGGTTAGGTTTAGGCACTATGGGGGGGGATTAGGGTTAGGCACTTGGGGGGAGGTTAGGGTTAGGCAGCCCTAAGGGAGGGTTAGGGGGGTAGGTTAGGTTAGTTAGTACTTAACTGGGGACGATCGGGATTTCCAGCGCTGTCGGGCTGCTGCCGGGATCTCTTCATCTGTCGGCCTGACGCTGCCAGATTTCGAACTGCCGGCCATGCCGATTCCCAACCTAAGGATGACAGGTATACATTTAATAATTTTTGCTGAATTTCTGAATAAGAAACTTTTGGCCTAGGGATGGTGTGAAAAAAAAATGCTGTTACACTGTGGTGTCGTGACTCAAGTCTGGGAGCCACTGCTGTATAAATAACAAGACAATACAGGTAATTATACAGTCACCAGATCAAAATTACTCACCAACAATCTTGACACCTACCTCTCTTCAACGAACGCTTTCAACTATGTAAGCACAATCCCCTGCTTCTATAAGGTTGATAACACAAAATCGCTAGTTTTGTGCTTGAACCAATAACCATGTTTTCAATAAGATGATAGATTGGAGTGTGTTAAAAGTAATTAAATATCTTGAGAAATGACGACTATCTCTTATAAGCCTCACAATTGGCATCTATTACAGCCAACGAAATTCAGTGGTATCTTGCTGCAATATCCATTGACTTAAAACTTGCAAAAAGAGAACCAGTGGTTCTCAAACTCGGTCCTCAGGACCCCAGACAGGTCACATTTTCCAGGTCACCTATCAGGTGCATTCAATATTCACTGACCCATTTTAAAAGATCCACAGGTGGAGCTAATTATTTCACTTGTGATTTCGTGAGAGGACCTGGAAAACATCCACTGTTTGGGGTCCTGAGGACCGTGTTTGGGAACCTGTGATCTAACCTATTATATTCTCTTTTATGGTTTTACACATATGTACTTCATGATACTCTACTTCTAGTATCTACAAAATTATCATGGAAGATAGGTTCACTCACAAACCATGGTTTATGGAGGCATGGGGGAGAGATTTTAATGTGGCATTCTCCACCCTGTACCTTAGGGTAAAGTGTACCAATGGCAGGATTACTTCGTTGTTGGTTGTGGCTCTTTAGCTGCCCCTGGAAGTGGGGGAATGCAGCAATAGTGAGGTACAGAATTAGTAGGATGTTGCCTACTCAAGAAATCTGAGGACAGGGTCACAAGAAAAGTAACAGAACACTGAGACAAACAGAAGTCAGGGTCACAAGCAGGAGCAGAATGGTGAGACAAGCTGAAGTCTGGTACAGGCCGAGGTTTGTTGACAGGAAAAAGGTGGGTCCAGCACACAATATTAGAATCTCATAAACACTGGAGCAGGAAGAGTGACTTTATACTCTGGCACTGTGTAGTACTCAGTCAGCCTTGAATAGATTGCAGGGTAGAATTTGGTGTCAAAGAGACATCATGGTCATGTGCTCCTATCCTTTTAAGCCTAGGAGAGAGTAGCATGCATTCTTATGGGTGATGTTGAGACCAGGGTCAGCGAGCCAGAGTTTACCTGCAAGTACTGGCAAGGGGGATAAAGAGCCCGGGCAGTCTGCCATGCAAAAAGCGGGCCAGCAGGCTATGCTGCCAGACTTGGTAAGACAGCATTGAGTATCAATTTGTGACAGTATTTCCCCTCTTAGGGATGGGCATGGAACACTCCAAAAAAGGATTATCGGTCATTTGTTTTATGAAATTCTCTCAGCAGACAAGGTGCATGTATGTCTGAAGGCTTCATCCATGAATACTCATCTAGCTCAAAACCCTTTCAATCCACCAAGAAACATATCCTACCATGGGAAATTTGAGAATCCAATATTCTATTAAATTCAAACTCTTCCTGTTCATGCACAAGAACTGGATTGGAAGAAATAAACTGTTGATTTACCAGGGGTTTTAAGAAAAAAACATGAGAGCTATTGGGAATCTGTAATGATCTTGGAAGTTCTAACTGGAATGCTACTGGGTTGACTACTTGAAAAATGAAGCGAGGAGCAAACATCATACAGGGAACTGTTAACCTGAGGTAATGAGTGGACAGCCAAACCCGGTCACCAAGTTCAAGAGAAGTATGTTTCCTCTTTTTATCTGCAGAAACTTTGTTTGAAATTGAGGCTTTAAGAAGGTTGTTCTTAACTCAGCTCCATATGGATATGAAATCTCAGAGAGGAGAATTTTCAGCTACCAACTTCAGAATAGGAAAAATGGAAGGCACAGTCTGATAGGAATCCATTCACAATGAAGAATGGAGTCGTATTGGAGGATTCATGATAGTGATTTACTATGGGTGAAGTCTGCCCATGGAAGAGGCCGAAGCATAGATTCTTAAGAATTTTTTCAATTCCTAGTTCACTCACTCTGTTTAACCATCAGACAGTATGCCAAAGAGAAATTCAACTTAATACCTAATATTTTACATGAAGCCTACCAGAAATGAGATGAGAGTCCACTTCTCAGAATTTTTTTCTTGAGGAGAGCCATGGAGTCAGAGAACATGCTGAATAAAGAGTGAAGCCAGTTTTGGAGGAGAGGGCAAAACCTTTAAAAGGTACAACTTGTGCCATTTTTGAAAATCTATCCACAATCAGCCAAATAGCACTCAGAAGACTGTAATTTGAAGATAAAATTCATGGAGAAAAGGGTCCAAGGTTTGGACCATATGGCTTATGGGTTGGAGAGTTATGTTGAGAGCAGATGGTGCATGTAGGCACAAATTCCTTGACATCTTGTTGAAGAGATGATAACCAAAAACCTCTGGACACTAGCTTGAGAGTTTTCCTGAACCCTGCATGACCAGAGAAATGGGAACAGTGGGCATAAGCCAAGAGATTTTTACGTAAGTCTGGAGGCACAAAGGACTTCCCAGGAGAAGGTCTACAACTTTCTTGAGAAGTATTAGCCAGCAACACACTACTGGGCTTCAATATGGGTTCCATGGTGCACTCCTTATCTGTGAAGTCACTCCAGGACAAAAAGTGATTAGAAGATTAAAACTGGCAGTGACCACTAAGGATACTGGATTTGTACTCAAATTCCTGCAATTTAAATTCTGTTATCAATATCTACTGCTCTAAATATTGCCTGGGCCCCTGGGTTGGTCAGTATTCCGAGTATTTGACCTTAGCCTGGCATGGCTGCCGTTTGTCCTTAGCGACCTTGTGTCCTGTGTGTGAGAGATAAAGCACAACAATTTAATATCATTTAAACATGACCTAAATACAACAATAAATCGTCCACATTTTACATTAGAACAGATCCATTGGCAGGTTGAAAAGATTGTAAACAGTCATATAAGGCCTGGGAGAAGATACTGGGGTTGTCTATGAACCCATGGGACACTCGTGTCCATGTGTAGTGTACACCTCCCCCTAGGTGGGAACAGAAAAATACTGACAGTCAGGGTGTTAGGGCACAGGGAAGAAAGCAGAACAGAGATTGGGTATCAGTTACATCAATTACCATTACCAGTTTTTCCCTAGTGCTTCCCATCAACCTGTCTATCTGCAGACCACAAGTATGACCCGACTCCTAGCGTTGGCTCCCACTCTCCAATAAAGCATTAACGGCCACAATTGGAGCTGGTGCATGTTGGACATTTGCTGGTCTCTGTGCATATCCCTTATGGGGATATTCAGGTACTCCCTGGTTTGGGGGTCCTACCCTCTTTGACGTGCAGCTCTTACTTATGTGTCCTGGCTGGTTGCAATTAAAACACTTCCGTGGGAAGGATTGTTGTGTGGGTTGAGCAGGAGAGAAAGGTGGTGGGTATGGGTAAGGATATTGAGCAAAAGGATATTGTGGGAGGTATGGAGCTTGTGGGTAGTATGGGACTTGTGGCTTTGTAGGATAAGTGGGATAAGGCTGTGTTTGCTGTGGTGTAGGATTAGTGAGGGTGTTTAACTGTTCAGGTGCAGGTGTGTCTGCTGGCTGTGATGTTACCGTCATTCCTTCCAGAGCTTGAATACTGACAGCCATTAGTTTCTCACTCTGTGTCTCTCTCTTCTTTGAGATGTTTTTATCATATTCTATGGCGGATTCTATGAGGGTATCTATTGTGACTCCCCTCCAACCAGGCTGTGAGGTCTGAACTCGGGTTTTTAGGTTCTCTTTTAAGGCCATCCATGATTATGGTGACAATCATTCCCCTGTGGTGAATGCTATCTTTAATATCCTCTAACCCAGTGTACTGGGTGATAGCCTGCAGATCCCGGTCGCAATAATCTTCTGCAGATTCACTCTCCTTTTGCTTTATGGTGAAAATTTTGTTCCAGTTAACTACTACTGGAAAATATATACCCAATTGAGTTATAATGCGGGAAATATTACCTTGGTTTACTTGGTCTGTTAAAGGAACGTCACCATCCAATACACAATCCGTGATAAATTTTGTCACGTCGATATTGCGTGGTAGACAGGCCCTTAACACCACCCTCCAATCTTTATTGGTGGGCTCATGAGAACTATCCAAATTTCTCAAAAATCTTTGACATTTGGCTAATTCCTTTTTGGGATCGGGGAAATCATTTATGATGGAATTTAGCTCTGCTCTTGTCCAAGGACAATGCATTACCACATACCTTGTAGGTACAACGCCGTTCGCGTCCGCATTCCCATTCGGAACAGTGATTGTCCGAATGGGATGCAGACCGGCCGCAGTGCTACCTTTGACCTTATTACCCGGCTGGGGGTTTAATCTGATGCTGCAACGTATAGTATTAACAACTTCGTCCACGGGCGCAGAGGAGTTTAACACTTCCCGTGCTGTTACAGATGGAGATGGTGGCACCACTTGAGCTTGTCGTGGTGTCGCATCTAACATGTGCACAGCATGGGAAATGGCACACATAACAATAGGCTCATCATCCACATCATAAACATTCTCTTTATGGTTACTTAAGAGAGGGTACAAGTTGCTTTGTTACATTTTTATGAGGTTTTTTTCATGACTGTATCTGCACCTCCATCCACATAAGGTGGCGGTGGTGCGCGTGAACTACTGGCAATACCTTCCGCAACGCTACCTTGCCGCACATGCGTGCCATTTTGCGGCTTGCACGCATTGCAATCCAGCGCCGTGGGTATATTTGCTGGCAATGCGCTCGCAACGCTAGGTTGTGTCGCTTGCACATTTTTAAGCCACGCATCCCCTTCATGCTGCCACAATTTTAAGCATTCGTAATATTTACTTTTTTCTCTCGAGAACGCATCAGACTGATGTGATCCCGGACATTATCCAATACATCTTTATCAAAACTTCTGGGAAACGGTCTAACACTCTTCATCATTATTTTAAACCATACGTCACAATACCTTATTGCATAAGTACCGTACTTAGTATGCATAATCCGACGGGTCGATCCAAGCAGCGCTTCCATTAGCAGCACATCATTGTCTAACATTTCTATTGTTTGCGTGGCTCCCATCTTGGGACAACTATGTTTTTCAATAAAAATTTTAACTGGTGAAAGACAATTAAGATACTTTCACTTACCTGCGGACGTCTTTGAAAAAGGGTGTATCCGCAAACCCTATGGAGGACTTCTAGACGCTTCCACTCACCTACGTAAGTAAAGGCCGCTTCCGCTCAGCAATCCCTTTTTGACTACCTTTCAACTGCTAGGGGGCAGCAAAGTACCCTTTTTGTTCCAGTTGATTTCGTCCACCCTCCCACCAGCTCACAATCATAATCTAACCAAAATGATGCGGTTCAATTATAGTGTTCAAATAAGCCTAACCGATCACACACATTGATTACTGAACGCTATAATCACGCTGGGGGCCGAACCCTAACAAAAATAACAACCCATACACCTGCTTTGTGTAAAGTAAACGGTAAGCTGCTACTGAGTCACTAGGCCAACTCCTGCGCCTAGCACTTAAGGGTCCTACGATACCCTTAACATTTAGGTCCCGTGTTACACCCTAAACCAATACTCACTGATACACACTTATTTCCTGTGCACGTTAACCCAGATATTAGCAACATTTGATAATGTAAACTCAATGGCTTTGTTTAAACACGTGGCAGCACAACCGGAAATATGGATACGCTATTTGTGCGACTAGTCGCATACACAATAATGCAACTAGTACACAACCCTTAGCTGCGTACGCAAAAGTGCATCCCTATTGCGCGCAAAAATGCGACATAGCTGCGTGCGCAATACTGCAACACCCCTTTTAAACAAAAAAATACTATCAACAAAGGAAAACAAACTTCTTCCTCTCTTGTCCCTGGATTCTAGTCAGTGTCTCTTGGTCACACGATAACGGGTAGCGATCTCTCAGCATCGAATGGTTGCAGGTAAGACTGCTTGTGGCCACTATCCACCCTTTGCTGAGATATAGATATCCGTGTATATATCGTGTGATTAGGTACGTGACTTCACTATGAGCTCCCAACTGAGGATATTGAATTTCAACCTCTATACGCACCTACCTATACCTTCTAAACCCTGCCTATAAACCTCTAAAGCTGTGGATAAAGTGCGGATCAATATAATATCAAACACGGCTTACTTATCACGTATTAAACCTTACATACCAAAATAGTCTTTATTTCACAGCATTTGTAATAAATGAATAAAACTTGGATCTTTTACTTTATAGCTATGGAACCTTTTGTGTAAGTGTGCATTATGTAAGTATTAGGGATATGGGAAAAGACGGCAGTCAGGTTTATCTGATTTGGGGCAGATGTGCACGCTGCTAATAAACAGCGTTCGCATGCAGGATATTGTGCATTCGCTACTGTGCGTAATGTGCAGTGTTTATGCATGAGATTCTATTTATGATGGCATATATATATAATGCCATCATATATATATATACATACATATAGTCAGGTGTATAAATATTGGGACATTGACAGAATTTTCATATTTTGGCCTCTATTCACCACCACAATGGCTTTGAAATGAAACAAACAAAATGTGCTTTAACTGGGGATTGACTTGGCCATTGCATAACATTCCACTTTTAGCATTAAAAAACTCTTTGGTTGCTTTTGCAGTATGCTTCGGGTTATTGTCCATCTGCACTGTGAAGCGCCGTCCAATGAGTTCTGAAGCATTTGACTGAATATGAGCATATAATATTGCCCGAAACACTTCAGAATTCATTCTGCTGCTTTTGTCAGCAGTCACATAATCAATAAATACAAGGGAACCAGTTCCATTGGCAGCCATACATGCCTACACCATGACACTACCACCACCATGCTTCACTGATGAGGTGGTATGTTTTGGATCATGAGCAGTTCCTTTCCTTCTCCATACTCTTCTCTTCCCATCACTCTGGTACAAGTTGACCTTTGTCTCATCTGTCCATAGGATGTTGTTCCAGAACTGTAATGGCTTTTTTAGATGTTGTTTGGCAAACTCTAATCTGGTCTTCCTGTTTTTGTGGCTCACCAATGGTTTACATCTTGTGGTGAACCCTCTATATTCACTCTTGTGAAGTCTTCTCTTGATTGTTGACTTTGACACATATACGCCTACCTCCTGGAGAGTGTTCTTAATTTGGCCAACTGTTGTGAAGGTTTTTTTCTTCACCAGGGAAATAATTCTTCTGTCATCCACCACAGTTGTTTTCCATGGTCTAACGGGTCTTTTGGTGTTGCTGAGCTCTACGGTGCGTTCTTTCTTTTTAAGAATGTTCCAAACAGTTGATTTGGCGACACCTAATGTTTTTGCTATCTCTCTGATGGGTTTGTTTTGATTTTTCTGCCTAATGATGGCTTGCTTCACTGATAGTGACAGCTCTTTGGATCTCATATTGCGAGTCGACAGCAACTGATTCCAAATGCAAATGTCACACCTAGAATCAACTCCAGACCTTTTACCTGCTTAATTGATAATGAAATAACGAGGGAATAGCCCACACCTGTCCATGAAATAGCTTTTGAGTTGATAGTCCCATTACTTTTGGCCCCTTAAAAAGTGGGAGGCACATATAGAAACAGTTGTAATTCCTACACCGTTCACCTGAGTTGGATGTAATTAACCTCAAATTAAATCTGAAAGTCTGCAGTTAAAGCACATCTTGTTTGTTTCATTTCAAAGTCATTGTGGTGGTGAATAGAGGCCAAAATATGAAAATTCTGTCAATGTCCCAATAATTATGCACCTGACTGTGTGTATATATATGTGTGTGTGTGTATATATATATATATATATATATATATATACATACATACATACACATACACACATATCTCATTCCTTACTAACAGTTTCAAACTGCAATGCAAATGTGTTATGGGCTGTGAGCTTCACTTCTCAAACAAGGTGGAGACCCCCAGCTGTGAAGCAGGGACCATCCTGTCTGGGAGTGAGACTAAAACCTGTTTAGGATTCAGACAAATTCAATTGTGTAGATCAATGTCTGGGTTATATTACAATTACCACAACTATACTTGTCTATATACAGGGATTCCCAATTTGTATGTAAAACACTCACAGTATTCTGGTGTATTGTCTATTCTATTTACTTTTCTCAGGAGGCTGTTTTTCTAGTTATTTTTGGTATTTCTCTATGCAAGGTTGTCCCCAGAATGGGCCTGTCATGGCTTCTAAAAAGATTATCAAAAACATTGCCATCTGTACTTAGCTCGTGAGTTGTAATTTAAAATGGCGCTGGTCGCAAAATGGCGTCTTGCAGATTCTTATTTTTAAGATGGTCTGGTTGCCATTCCCAAGATGGCGTCGCGCACGCTAATTTTTACGCTGATTCCGTCTCAGCCACTAATCCAGCTTCGACACCACTGTACCTACCGAGAGTTTAAACATTGAGCACTTGGCAAGTAAGATATATTATTGTAGTCTCTAAAGACCTTCACAGGGTGAACTGCACCTTCCAACAACTGAAGTCCCTCATCCATCACCGATAGCCAGAAGTTCCTTATCACTAAACCAGAGATTTGTTTCAGCTGCTGAGAATTTTTAGAGAAGAATCCACAGAGGGGAAATTTTCTTGAATCCTGTTGTTGGGAAGGAACTGCTCCAATTCCAAAGGAGGATGTGCTTTAAGTTCAGTAGTGTCCCATTGGCTTAGACTTGTAGGAGTTCCTGCAGCGCTGCAAGTGTCCAATTTGCTTTGGTTCCTCCGCAAATGCAACTGGAGAAGAAAGACTCTCTCTCTCCTGAACACTTTCCCTGAAGTGAATATCCACTTTATCACAGAGATTACCATTTCAGGTGGAATGTTTAGTTCTCTTGAGGCCACCTTATCCGTCTTTCTTTCATTAAGGCCATGCCAGAAAGGGGCTACCACGGCTTTGCTATTCCAAGCGAGCTTCAAAGGTATGGAACTGAACTGCATACTGTCCTACAGTAGAAGTTCCTTGGAGGAGATATAGGAGACTAGTCGCAGCTGAAGCCACTTTGCAGGATTCCTCAAAAACCTATTCAAAAGCTTCAAAGAAGGCAAGTGTAACGCTTTTGGATTTTGCTTCTATGGTGGAACACACCAAAAGAGGTATAGTTGCAATACTCAGAGAGGTGGTAGCCACAGAATACCCTGAGGTGTTTAACTCAGTAGGCACAAATGCCGAAGGTGCAGCTGAGTACACCAAGTGTGGGATTTTGGTAGCATGCTCAAGGTACATGGATGTGTTGGCACTGTTTGTATAGCACATAGCGCGCAATAAGGTAAACAGAAGTGTTGGCACTGTTTGGACAGCACGTAGCATGTAACAATATACACATGTGCTGGCACTGTGGAAACAGCGTATAGCATGCAGTGAGATACACTGAGTGTATTGCAAGAACCCTGGAGTTCAATCCAGCAAGTGCATCAGAATACACACATACACAGATGATAAATGCAAACAGGTGGAATTTGGCACAACCAGATGCCTGGCATGGAGTCCCCTCTAGATCTCACCAGGAATCCCACAAGAGAATATAGACTTTACTCAGAGAGGGCAAAGGTTGTAGCCCAGTGTAGTTGGTTCCCACCGTACAAGCGCTTGGCTATTATGAGGACTTTGCCTAGAAAACACATCAGATGGAAACGAGGTTATGAATGTTCTGCTGTAGAGGAGACTGAACACCAGATTTCAAACAACACTGGAAGAAAACTATATTGCAGAGTATAGTTCTGGAGCAGGAGCACCTATGTAAAACTCAACAGATACTCAAACACTGGATAAATGAACAGAGCAGGTTCTTTTCCCTGCATGAGTCTTCAGTGCAGGAGGTTAGTGTAAAACCTGAGAGGTATTATGTCATCTCTCGTCTGAGCCCAGCTGGGTTCTACTAAGGATTCTAGTTGGGAAGGCCAGCAATCAGTGGCCTGCTGAGTTTTGGAGGCAGACCAATGGTATCCATGACTGCTGGTACTGACAGAAATGTATGGTAAAAAGGAAAGAAGTGCATTAAACAATGTAAAATATAAGGGACTGTAGCACTGAGCTGTAAAGGCCCTAAATTAATTTTTTTTTTTTTTGTTTACCCGTTGTTTATTTGACTGGCAGGTAGCGCTTCCACTAGGAAGCCACTGCCAGTCACAGTGTAGACTACTTGGGGGGGGAGTGGTTGTCTCGAGGACAATGTGGGGCCCTTCCTGTTTTCATTTGTACTGGGCCCCACAATTGCTGAAGGCAGCCCTACCTATGGAACTGCTGTGCCGTGGGACCACAACAGATCCCTGTTATTACATATGGGGATGTATATAGATACGGTAAAACTTAGATTTTATTGCAGAATTACTTTGATACATCCGACCAAATTGCTTTGCAGCATTTTGCTAGTGATTCCTATATGTATATTTAATATATTATTCAGTTTATTTTTATCTAGTTGTAAATTGTTTATATGTTTTTCATGACCAAGTAGTTTTTAAATTATATTTTTCTGGCTACCCTTAGTGCATGTTTTGTGTTTATTTACACAATTATGCATAACTCACAATTCCGTTGTCACTAACTGCATTAGCACAGAGTTACAGCCCTTCATCCGTAAGTGGAGGTGCTACTGTGTTACATATGACTCAGCATCCCCTGTAGTTGCGTATGCTTGGTTCTGGAGCATGCCCAGCAAAAAAAACCCACAGGTCTTTATTTACGAAGTGGAGGCTTTTGTAAGCCACCGCTTCCCGGTGAGTTGGAGGTGAAAATGTAAAATGGCACGTGCAGTCAGTGTAAAGTACACCAGGCACAAAATACAAAATACCAAGCGCAAAAACTTTTTAAGGTACCAAAGATTTAAAATGTCTGAAATAATTGGATTTCCTGGAAGTCAGTCCATAGGTGTATTCTAGCAGAATTCAAGTATATTCTCCTTTTGGAGGTGTTTTTTCTTTACTTTTTCCTCAAAAAGAAAGAAAGGGACCATTCAATGGATGTAAGTTGGTATAATACAAATGTGCTCTTCCTACTTACATCTAGGTATTAGATATCCGTCTCTCCTCGATCTTAATTATGGTCAGATGTATACCCTTGTATAGTGGTTCTGCGTCAACCAAAAGTTCTTGTAGCATCAATAATTGCATACCCCCCACATCGGGCAGTTTTACATTTTCACCTCCAACCCTCTAGGAAGTGGCTGCTTTTTCGTAAATAAAGCCCATTTAGTTTCAATTTGTACTTTGATTTTCTTTAACAGAGAACATTTGTTTTTCTGAATACAAGGTACAATAGTTACCAATTAGTACATTTGAAAAATGCAATAAAAATAGATTTCATTCCTCAGTAAATAATTCCACAGTTAACTTATATCTTAAGTAAAATCAACATCTTGATATGGGTTGTAGACTATTCCTTTGAGTTTGCAAACAAAAAGTATGGTGGTCGCTCACATCAGCTTAATGACATTGAACAGGTGCTTGTAAATGGCGGGGTTTACACTGAACTACAGAAAAAAATATTTGGGGGCTCCCAGCACCTCGGACGTGAACCCCATAATGTTAGGGACGCCAGTATAGAGGAGCCTTGACGCTGGCCTGGCGCTTATTCATATGTTTGCAAATGTATGTAACTAATACCTCTGAATTTCTATTATAATGTAGGATTCAAGTATTTTTGTTGATATTGCTGCAGTGTGCTGGAGGGCATATCCCTGTTTTTCTGTATTCCTTTGAGATTCTCTTTCACATATGCTTACAAAATTATAGTCTGGTCCGCACTACACAGTAACGCACACCGCTGCCGTCGCTGGGTAGTGCACTCATATTACCCGGCGGCATGTGTGTTTCAGCAGCCAATGAGAGTCAGCCTTCCGGCTCCCGCAGTGGGTGATGGGAGAGACATCATGACATCTCTCCAAAAATACTGAGCGGGAGGACGGAGGAGCACAGCAGCGGGTGCTGCAGGAGCGGGGATTCAGGTAAGTGTTTTGTCTGCATATGTTTGTTGTATTATATATGTAAGAGGCACTATTGGGGGACCACTGCTAAGGACACTGTATAAGGGGCACTGCATAGGGGGACCCACTACTGGGGGCCTGCATAAGAGGGACCACTACTGGGTGTACTGTATAAGGGACACTGCATAGGGGGGACCACTACTAAGGGCACTGTATGAGAGGGACTGTATAAGCGGCACTGTACAGGGGGGCACTATATAAGGGGGACCACCAATGGGGGCACTGCATAGGGGGACCACTACTGGGGAACCACTACTGGGGGCACTGTATAAGGGACACTACTGGGGGAAACACTACTGGGGGCATTGCATAGGGGGAACACTACTGGGGGCCTGCATAAGAGGGACCACTACTGGGGGCACTGTATAAGTGGCATTACTATATGGGGTACTGCTCTGGGAACATTGCATAAGGGGCACTACTACAGTGGACATTGCAAGAGGGTCACTACTACTGGGTGCATCTGGAATGGAAAGGAATGTTCCCAGAGTGACAAGAAATGGGGGGTGTCTTGTTGACATGCCCCCATTTATCAGTGACCACGCCCCTTGTGCCATGTGGCCATGCCCACTTTCCCAGGGCGGGGGGGAGCGCACATAGGGGGAGGCTCCATTTTTCGTCTTGCCCTGGACTCCAAATATTCTAGTTATGCCACTGATCTTTACTGTGTTTACCCCATTATTGTGACTTCTAAGCATTACTCCAGTCTCATAAATGTTGTTGCCATTATACTATACTATACTATACTGTATTTTCAGTACAAGAGACTTGAAAATCATATACACCACATACTTCATTTACTCAAAAAAAGCCATTTGCCCTTTTTACTTTGATTCAGACAATCTGTATTCCTGGAGATAAATTTGAGTTTTTATTGGTAAATTTAAAAAAAGCCCTTTTTACTTTGAGTTAAAAAAAAGCATTTACTGAGGTCATATCCTTCAGCTACAGAAACTTCAGTCTCCTGTGCCAAACATACAACTAATCTAAGGGGAATGTCAACTATAAAATAACCCTTGTACTAAATCTGCTCCCCAATAGTAATTTGAAGGAACCTGAGACCCGTACCAGTTGAGACCTGCTGTATGCAGATCATCTAAAGCACTTCTCTGTCCAATCCACTGTTTTTATGTAGTAAGACATGTAGCTTACATCTCTATGTTGTAGTCTTTATTGGGTAGTATTATACATGATATCTACCCAGAGTCGTAACTAGACTTTTTGGTGCCCTGTGCCAGAGAGAGCATTGGCGCCCCCCATTTTTTTAAGTAGGGACATAAGATAGTGCACCTGAAAAAGGGCCATGGCCTCATGGGGAAGTGCCAGGGAAGAGATAGGGGAGGCCAGGAGATGCTGGGGATAAAAGAAGAGGACGTGAGAATGATAATAAACAGGAAAATTGACCGGCCAAAACAGTGCTCCCTGGCCTGCAGTGCCATGGCACAGGTCGCACCACCCTAGTTACGGCCCTGTGATGGGCAGTAGCCGAAACTACATTTTCTTTCATTATTTTCAATACTATCTGGCGGGTTACATGGTCTTCTAACTACCAAAGTCTGGTTAAACATTAGGACTTTAAAGAGGATATATGCGTCCTCTGGTTTGAAATCGCAAGGATCATGGATTACTCTCTGTGACAGTTTATGATTTAGTGGTATTATGAATGTAGGTATTTCCACCCAAATAGTAAAATGTAATTTATAAAAATAATATATAAAATAATTAATGCACCAGTGCAGAGCTTGCTCAGGAATGGCAGCAGGCAGATGAGAGGGCGTCTTCATGCATGGTGAGGCGAAGACTTTTGAAGGATGGCCTGGTTAAAAGAAGGGCAGCAAAGAAGCAACTTCTCTCCAGGAAAACCATCAGGGACAGACTGATATTCTGCAAATGGTACAGGGATTGGACTGCTGAGGGCTGGGTTAAAGTTATTTTCTCTGATAAATCCCCTTTCAGCTTGTTTGGGGCATCTGGAAAAACGCTTGTCTGGAGAAGGAAAGGTTAGAGCTACCATCAGTTCTGTGTCAGGCCAACAGTAAAGCATCCTGAGACCATTCATGTGTGGGGTTGCTTCTCCGCCAAGAGAGTGGGCTCACTCACAATTTTGCCTAAGAACACAACCATGATTAAAGAATGGTACCAAAACATCCTTCAAGAGAAACTTCTCCCAACCATCCAAGAACAGTTTGGTGAGGAACAATGCCTTTTCCAGCATGATGGAGCACCTTGCTATAAGGCAAAAGTGATAACTAAGGGACTCTGAGAACAAAACATCAATATTTTGGGTCTATGGTCAGGATACTCCCCAGGCCTTAATCCCATTGAGAACTTGTGGTCAATCCTGAAGAGGTGGGTGGACAAACAAAAACCACAAATTCTGACAAACTCCAAGCATTGATTAGGCAAGAATGGGCGGCCATCAGTCAGTATGCACCCAGAAGTTGATTGACAGCACGCCAGGGTAAATTGCAGAGGTCTTGACAAAGAAGGGTCAACACTGCAAATATTGACTTTTTGCATAAACTTAATGTAATTGTCAATAAAAGCTTTTGACACTTATGCAATGCTTGTAATTTTACTCCAGTATACCATAGTAACATCTGACAAACAGGTCTAAAAACACTGAAGCAGCAAACTTTGTGAAAACTAATACTTGTGTCACTCTCAAAACTTTTGGCCATGGCTGTAGACCGTAGCAAAGGGTTGTATTTTTATACATACAGTAGCTGACCCTATATATTAAATAGTAAGGTATACTAATTTGCTTGTCATGCCTTCATTTTTTTGTCTACCTTGTATGTCCCTGTGTAATCATGTCATGTTTTTCCCTGTGGCATTTTACAAATTGATGATAATAAAAATAAATGTTTGTTTATTATAAATCTTTTTCTTTATTGAGTGGAATTTTTTATTGATATTTGTATATTTGGTTATGCTTTATTTTGGTCATCTTAATAACATTATGTATTTTATTGGTGATTTTTATCCACCCATTCTAACTGAATCTCAACACTAAATAAGTAGAATTATTGTGTTTCTATTTTATTAGCATTAGCAGCACAGTTTTCTTTTTTTTTTCTTCATTGACAAAGATAAATTAACGGTGATAATGATAAATTACCAGTACTTGCTTGTCTTTATTAAAACTTTACTACACTCCTCTCTGATGACATTGTTTTCTACAGCTTTTCTTTGCTTTGTTCCCAAATCAAAAATTCAGAACCCCCAACCCTTCTAGAAATCCCATATTTGCACCTGACATTTGAATATAGGAGCTACACCGCAGAAAGGTACTGTATTTAGGTATCCATAATACAGCATGTAGTACAGGACTACTATACTTAGCATACAAGTAAATTAATCATAGAAATATAATTATTTATATGTATATTGTAACACGAGGTGTAGAAATAAGGACTTGGTAGGCAGATTTCCGGCGAATACACAGTGTCTTTTACTGGCAGCAGATACTTAAAAACAGCATAGTTAAAGGTTGTGTGTCCAGCGCTAACCTTATGAATCTATAGTATTGGATATAAGGGATGTGGTGCGATATGAAAGTACAAGTAGCGGGTTTTGTTAAAACAATATTTAATGGAATAATGGGTAAATGATATGGAGTCACAATGCTCTCATGAAAAATGTCCAAATGTCCAGTATCTACAATGGTAGATCTATGGAAGAACAGTTTATATTGTGTTAAATACACAAATAAGAGTGCTCCTTGAAAGTGCCTCTTAACGTAGGTTACCAATGGGTGCCTACGTGACCCTGCGGTCAAGCTGGGTGATGCCCCTGCGATGTAGGGAATACCTCTGTGTGAGGTTAATGTCCTTCACTTGGTATGCGGGTTGCAGGTTATATAAGGAATGCTTTTAGGGGGTCCCTTTCCGTATGGCACTTAGGAGCTCATTCAGAGTCGTGCGTGAGCGCTGAGCGCTCCCAACCGACTCGATGTTGCCCCACAGCACATGCGCACGACTGAGCCGGCTCTGGCTTAGGGGTCTCGTAGCAGACGGGGCGAGCTGTCGATGTTGAGTGACAGCTCGCCCCATTTGCTGGGTGGGCCGGGGGCATGCCCGGCAAAACGGAGGCGTTCCAGTCAGAATGCTTGCCATTTGGGGGCGGCTCCACTGACATCATTGCTGATGTTAGTGGGGAACTTCCTGCTCGAATAGAGCAGGAAGCTCCCTGGGGCTTACGAGTGCCCAGACCCTACCCTAGGGTCTGGTTGTAAGCCCCAATGGTCGCGATGGTCTTGACCTTTATCTATACTACTTATTCTCTGAGTTTGGACAACTCTGTGCCCTGCAGCTCCCGATATTATGGTTGGGTACCCCTCTGCGCTAGTGGATACATACTATATGATTACGAGTTAAAAACAGCATACTCAGGCTTAGGCCTGGAAACAAAGGTACATACAGAAAATAAGCAAATAACCATAAAAAGTCCCAGCACTCCTCATGCTTAGCAATCAGCCCACTGCAGTGGCTTGCAGCCTCAATCGGCCATGCTCTCCCGGCATAGCCCTTGGTCCCTGGCACTACAGTCACTTGGGCGTACTCACTGGCCGCTATTCATCATCAGTGCCCAGAGCACTAGGTGTATATGAGTTTTAAACTCTTTCTGTCTCTCCGTGATGAGCTGCAGCTGAGCCTGCGCCACTGTGAAAACCTGGAGTACCACACCTCCCCTGCTACTGCAGAATGCACAGGCTTCACTCTATCCTCCCTTGGAGGGAGCTGATCCCACAGGAATGTGGGCAATTCAGGTGAGAGACAATATATATCACGTTTTGATCACATTGGCATATAATAGAAACATTTGTCAGAATATATTTTAATCAATATGTTTAATTTGGAGATTTCATTCGCCGTTGACTGTATGTTTAGTGTGCATACATAACCCTTACATAGTATATAAATATATTATTTGTATTTCACATAAACAGCAAGTTTTAAATTAACCTTTAAAAGATTTGTTCACATCAAGTGATCCAGATATACTGACTTGTACGCGAGCCCCTGTAACTATTACTCAATTCATTGATTTTTCTTGAGTTTCCTTCTTTCTGCTTTAGCCATATCATTATATTGCCCTGGGATTCCATATTGCTGCAATGTGATGCCTGCACTTGATACAGTTGAATCCAGGGAGCAGTCTTGTTTACTTTCACTGCCCTGGGATATAACACAACTTGTCTGTTACTGTAGATCAGTGTTGGGTAACAGACGACCCTTCCACCAAGTCATCAACTTGCAGCTCCCAGCTCCTTCCTACCTTGGTGTCATATATGTATGTTACAGCTCTTAGTGCTAAAAAACTACTATGTTATTACAGATATGGGCAGCACAGACAGTGTAATGGTTAGCATTACTGCCTCACAGCACTGAGGTCATGGGTTCGATTCCCACCATGGCCCTACCTGTGCAGAGTTTGTATATTCTCCCTGTGCTTGCATGGGTTTCCTCCGGGTACTCCGGTTTCTTCCCACACTCCAAAAAAATACTGGTAGGTTAATTGGCTACCAACAAAATTAACCCTAGTGTGTATGTGTGTGAGCATGTGATAGGGAATATAGAGTGTAAGCTCCACTGGGGAAGGGACTGATGTGAATGGCCAAATATTCTCTGTTAAGCGCTGCGGAATAAGTATGCGCTATATAAATAACTGGTAATAAATAAATAATAAAATAAATTACAGATAGATGGCTGTTTGATTAATTGTATTCATTTAACTTACTACTGAGATTTAATAATGTCTTGGCCGGCGCCCCTCGCCCGGGCGCCGGCCAAGACATTATTAAATCTCAGTAGTAGACAGTATTAAATCTCAGTGCCCGGGCTTAACGGTCGGAAAACGGCGGTCGGTCGCCGCGGGGGGGACTCCCCATCCCGGGCTTAAGGGCCGGAGGGGAGGGCGAAGGCTTCATTTTCCCGGGCGGCCACCGGGGGGCGCCGCGGGGCGGGTCTGCACCTCACTCCCCCTATGTTTTTATTTCATAGGTGGCTATCTCTTGAAAAAAAAAAAATTCCCGGGGTGCTGCTGCAGTGGCGCGGGGCGTCCACAGGGGGGCGTCCGCGATTCGGGCGGGCCTGCACCTTGCACTCTCTCCCTATGTTTTCATTTCATGGGTGCCTACTTTATAAATTTTAATTTTGTTATTTATTTTTTAATTCCCGGGGCGTCCATCGGGGGGCGCCTCATGGCGGGGCTGGCCTGCACCTTGCACTCTCTCAGTATGTTTTCATTTCATGGGTGGCTACTTAAAAAAATAAATAACAAAATGAAAATTTTTAAATTCCCGGGGGCGTCCACCGGGGGGCGCCGCGTGGCGGGGCGGGCCTGCACCTTGCACTCTCTCCCTATGTTTTCATTTCATGGGTGGCTACTTTAAAAATTTTCATTTTGTTATTTATTTTTTTAATTCTCGGGGCGTCCACCGGGGGGCGCCGCGCGGCGGGGCGGGCCTGCACCGTGCACTCTCCCTGTGTTTTAATTTCATGGGTGGCTGCTTTTCATTTTTAAAAAAAAATAAAAAATAATAATAGTAATAATTTCACGGGGCGCTGCTGCTGCAGCGGCGCGGGGCGTCCACCGGGGGGCACCGCGGGTCGGGGCGGGTCTGCACCTTACTCCCCCCAATGTTTTAATTTCACGGGTAGCTCTATTTTTTTTTATTTCAATTTTTTGCCCTCCCGGGGTGCTGCTGCAGCGCCTCCGGGTGGCCACCGGGGGGCGCCGCCGTGCCGCCCCTGCCCCCTCCCCGGCCCCCCAGGGGCCCGTCAGGCCAAGGGGCGGCGGTCCACGGGAGGCCGACTCCCCTCTGCGGAGGCCTCGATGAGGTCGGACCGGGGTGCCCTCGTCCGCCCTGCGCTTCCGAGGCTTCGGGGAAGAGAGGGAGAAGTCGCCGCTGAAGGTGGCGCGCAGCACCGGTGGCGTGACCCGTGAGGGAAACCCTCCGGCGGATTGTTAGGAGAGGGAGAGAGAAAGCGAGGCGACTGGCCGGGGGGCCTTCTCCCACCCAAGGAGGCCCAGGCCGGGCTCCAGGAGAGCACGGGAGATTCTGCGAGCGAGGCGTCCCGGCCAGGGCTCCAGGAGAGCATGGGAGATTCTGCGAGCGAGGCGTCCCAGCCAGGGCTCCAGGAGAGCACGGGAGATTCTGCGAGCGAGGCAGCCCGGCCAGGGCTCCAGGAGAGCACGGGAGATTCTGCGAGCGAGGCGTTCCGTGCCAGGGCTCCAGGGGTGACCGGGGAGAGAGCCCCCTCCGCCAGCGCGGGAGCCCTGGAGGTCTCCCGGCAGGGCCGAAGGGGTACGGCCCTTCCCCTTCTCCGTTCCCTGCGGCGCAGCGCCACCCGGTGGCAGACAGGGGAACTGCAACCTCTGGAAGTCCCGATG